>LR738713.1:752344429-752369330 GCA_902687465.1 Secale cereale | reverse complement strand
CCCCCCAGGCCTCCGCTGATGCCCCCCTTTGGCATATATTTATATCGTGTCCCGAAACCCTCGAGATGGGAACCCTTTTTCGCGATCTCATCTCTGTTCCGCCGCCGCCGCGCTTCCAAGATCGGGAGCACCAGGAGAACTCTTCCCGGCACCCTGCCGGAGGGGAGGATCACCACCGGGAGCTTCTCCACCACCATGGACGCCTCCCGGATGAGTTGTGAGTAGTCTCCCTTGGACCATGGGTCCATGACCAGTAGCTATGTGTTGTTCTCCTCCCATTCTTGTGCTTCACTAATTAGTCCTCGTGAGCTGCCCTACATGATCGAGGCACATATGTAATCCTTATGCTGTTGCTATGATGAGTTTGATGGGATCCGATGGATTGTGAGATTATGTTCAGATTGTGTTTGAGTAATATATTTGATTCACCTCTTTTATATTTATGTTCGTAAGTAATTCTTGCATGTTCTCCGTTGTTATTTATTGCTTTGGCCAAGTAGTAGGTAGTGACTCCAAGAGGGAACGTTATGCTTGATTGTGGGTTCATGCCCCTCGATGACTAGCTTGAGTGACAGAAACATGAGTCTAGGGGATGTGCTGTTGCCACAAGGGGGAAAACAACGGTGCTTGTGCCCGCAGGTGCAAGGATTGTTTACTTTACGCAAAGTTCTTTTAATGCAGTTGTCTGTTGCTTTGAGTTTACACTATGGGTGGGACTCGCAACTTAATACCAGCGAGATGTTCTGGATAGATATCTCAAGGTGGATGATTAGTAGTAGATGCAGATGGATTTCGGTCTACTTACCTCGGCGTACCGCCCATGCTTTGAACCTCTACCTTTCTTGCAACTTAGTCAGCATTGGTTTGCGCACATGGTCCTGTCAATTGCCCAGCTGTACTTCGTTTACCTCACATAGTTGTTTTATCGTCTTTTGGGAGAGAGACATCACTAGTGAACATCATGGGACTCCGGTCCATATTACCATCATTGATCACATCCGCTATTTACTTTCCGCTTTTTACTTACTATTGCAGCAATATCTATCACTATTATCACTTGCGTTTGATCCTTTGTAAACGACAAGGCCGGAGGGATTGACAACCTCTCTGTACTCGTTGGGAGCAAAGTTATTTGTATCTGTGTGCAGGTCCATGTTGATTGCTAATATCTGGCGCCGTTAGCAGTTGACACCTTCTTGTTGAAACTGGGAGTCTCAGGGGAAATCGATCCTTGGTATCTTTGCCAAGGGAAAACTTCCGCTACACTGCATCTCAAACCTTCCACTTGGGGTAACCAACGAGGGGAGAGAAGACATCAGGAGCCCATCAGCGTCTACGAGGGCCTGGTCGGCGAGGAAGGCACAACCACCGAGGTCAGGTTTTTCCCATGCTGGACAAGAAACACATCGAGGGCGAGAAGATCGTCCCGTCCAGCGGCGTCGACATAGTCACTGAGGTCGGAGTTTTGGCCACGCTGGACGACTAGCACGTCGAGGCTGAGAAGATCGTCCCGGCCGACAGCGCCGACTCCACGGCGCTGGCGTTGTGCTACCTCCTAGCATGGGGATCTTGTTGCTCCCCTGGGCGGGCAGTGGCGCACGGTATTCGAGGCGGAGGAGGGCCGTCATGGTGCGGGCATGGGTTCGCAACAACGTCCATAATAAACTCCACCCCACCAAGGGACTTGTCATTGAGAGACATCTGGGAGAAGGTCCTGATCCAGTCGGGCATGAACCCGCGGCACGCCCGCTTCCTTCTCTCGGCCCATGCATGCGCCCGCCATGGCGCCTTCATCGGGGACATGCATGCATTCAATGACTGGAGACTGCTTAGCATAACATGCAATGGTCAATTCTCTGCACCCAATGGTATTGATTAGCACATAAACATCAAGTTCTCTTATTTCCGCCCACCTTGCTCGCCGGTACGGAGGGAGGATGACAAATGCTCGTTTCACATTTGGACGCCCCGACCCATGTGCATAATTATCACATTGAGAACTATGCAACGACAGGAATTTGGAGGGACTGGAGGCTAATAATTACAATTGATTATATCAGTATTCTAACCGCCTACAAGGCGTCAATATAATCCGTCGATCCATCGCTTCAATTATCATTCCTCTTATCTCCATAGCCCGCTGTAGTGTCGACCATCTTCATCGTCCTGGACGGCTGGGCTACACACTTGCATACACTCTGCAATTCTAGCTTTCTAGCGGTTTGTATACGTACTACAACAATGTAGAGCAACAACGAGGACAACAGTTCCGCCAGCAGTGTGGTGCCCGATGATAGGTCAACATTGGAATCGTCCCTCTCGTCTTCCATAAGTCCAGCGTTGAGCCCAGAGCTCGATTTTATTTAGATCATGAAAGGGACGCTGCCGCCCGAGTGGTTGAACGACAAGCAGACGTATGAAGAGCCATCAGTGGACCAAGAAGATGACGACGACGATGATGAGGAGGAATGGTCGACCGAGGAGGAGGAGGAGGACGACATCAACGACGATGATGGCGGCGGCGGCAATGAAAAGCCAACGGTCAGCGACAGGAAGCGTTATCCCCAAGAGGATGTCGCAAGGCCAAGCAACAACAACAAGAAGAAGGACTAAATTAATGAGACTGTATATATCCTCAAGGAAATATGCCCTAGAGGCAATAATAAAGTTATTATTTATTTCCTTATATCATGATAAATGTTTATTATTCATGCTAGAATTGTATTAACCGGAAACTTAGTACATGTGTGAATACATAGACAAAACAGAGTGTCCCTAGTATGCCTCTACTAGACTAGCTCATTGATCAAAGATGGTTATGTTTCCTAACCATACACATGAGTTGTCATTTAGTCAACGGGATCACATCATTAGGAGAATGATGTGATGGACTAGACCCATCCGTTAGCTTAGCACTATGATCGTTTAGTTTTACTGCTATTGCTTTCTTCATGACTTATACATGTTCCTATGACTATGAGATTATGCAACTCCCGAATACCGAAGGAACACCTTGTGTGCTATCAAACGTCACAACGTAATTGGGTGATTATAAATATGCTCTACAGGTGTCTCCGAAGGTGTTCGGGGTGTTGGCATAGATCAAGAATAGGATTTGTCACTCCGAGTGTCGGAGAGGTATCTCTAGGCCCTCTAGGTAATACACATCATAATAAGCCTTGCAACAAGCAAATGACTAATGAGTTAGTCATGAGATGATGTATTACGGAACGAGTAAAGAGACTTGCCGGTAACGAGATTGAACTAGGTATTGAGATACCGACGATCGAATCTCGGGCAAGTAACATACCGATGACAAAAGGAACAACGTATGTTGTTATGCGGTTTGACCGCTAAAGATCTTCGTAGAATATGTAGGAGCCAATATGAGCATCCAGGTTCCGCTATTGGTTATTGACCGGAGATGAGTCTCGGTCATGTCTACATAGTTCTCGAACCCGTAGGGTCCGCACGCTTAACGTTTGATGACGATCGGTATTATGAGTTTATGAGTTTTGATGTACCGAAGGTAGTTCGGAGTCCCGGATGTGATCACGGACATGACGAGGAGTCTCGGAATGTCCGAGACGTAGAGATTGATATATTGGACGACTATATTCGGACACCAGAAGTGTTCTGGAAAGTTTCGAAATTTACCGGAGTGCCGAAGGGGTTACGGGAACCCCCCGGGGAAAGTTGGGCCCTAGTGGGCCATAGAGGAGAAAGAGGGCAGCAGCCAGGAGGTGGCGCACCCCCTCCCAAGGAGTAGTCCGAATTGCACTAGGGGAGGGGGCGGAGCTCCCTCTTTCCTTCTCCTTCTCTCCCTGTCTTTCCTTCCCCTCTTGGTGATTCCTACTAGGAATAGGATTGCAATCCTATTCCTAGTAGGATTGCACCCTAGGCGCGCCATAGAGGGGCCGGCTGGCCTCCCCCTTGCTCCTTTATATACGGGGGCAGGGGGGCACCCTAGAACACACAAGTTGAATTGTTTTAGCCGTGTGCGGTGCCCCCCTCCACAGAAACACACCTCGGTCATACTGTTGCAGTGCTTAGGCAAAGCCATGCGTCGGTAACTTCATCATATCCGTCACCACGCCGTCGTGCTGACGAAACTCTCACGTGAAGCTCAACTGGATCAAGAGCTCGTGGGACGTCATCAAGCTGAACGTGTGCTGAATGCGGAGGTGCCGTACGGTCGGTGCTTGATCGGTTGGATCGCGAAGAAGTTCGACTACATCAACGGCGTCACTTGACGCTTCCGCTTTCGGTCTACGAGGGTACGTAGACACACTCTCCCCTCTCGTTGCTATGCATCTGGTAGATAGATCTTGCGTGATCGTAGGAAAATTATAAAATGCTACGTTCCCCAACATATCTGTGTTGTCGTTCGCTCATATTAATTCGTTATCTCTGTTTCCCCTGTGAATCTCATCATAGAAGCTTAGAATATGTATTCAACAGAGTTCTTTTACATTATCGCCCACATGTTGGTTTTTGAATTATGTGCCCTCTCGAGTACACAATTCACAAAAATCATATGCGTTGTCTATAATTATCGCACCCAATTCTGATTACCGACCTGTTTGCTGGGTATCACACATATCTTGGTACACTGAATCGTTTGTGTTCTTCTCGATCATCGCAAATAGTTCATCTGACTGAACTGTATGCCACCTATCGCACACACCTTGATATGACTGACCATTTCTATTGTTCTGGCTCCTCGCAAACATTTCGTATGGATCAACTGTATGCCATACATCATGCACGCACCTATAATCTAAATCGTGTTTAATGTATGCTTCATCGCAAACGGTTCGTATTATTTGTGATGGTTTAGCTACAACACCGCTTGCGATTTATGCATCGCACAGTTTTGTCGAATGGTCTCTGATTGTAGTTTCACGTTAGCAGCATCCGACGGTAGTGTGTAATTCCTAATTCTGAGATATAAAGACTTACGAGATTGTAATATTGAAGGTAGCCTAGCCGTGCACGTGCCGCTTCATCGTGAAACCAAAACCCTAGATACATCCTATGTCGCACCCTCCTTCGACTGCCCCGTGCCTCGCGCATCGTATGTATATACATACGGCGTTTTGTGTTGTTAAGTTTTAAAGTTTTGGGTAAAGATTCCATGGACTATGGAATAAGGAGTGGCAATAGCCTAAGCTTGGGGATGCCCAAGGCACCCCAAGGTAATATTCAAGGACAACCAAGAGTCTAAGCTTGGGGATGCCCCGGAAGGCATCCCTTTTTCGTCTTCGTTTATCGGTAAATTTACTTGAGGCTATATTTTTATTCACCACATGATATGTGTTTTGCTTGGAGCGTCAATTTATTTTATTTTGCTTGTTGTTTGAATAATATCCCAAGATCTGAAATTCTTAAATGTTATAGAGTCTTCACATAGTTACATAATTATTCGACTACTCATTGATCTTCACGTATATCTTTCAGAGTAGTTTGTCGTTTGCTCTAGTGTTTCACTTATATCTTTTTAGAGCACGGCGGTGGTTTTATTTTGAAGAAATAGATGAACTCTCATGCTTCACTTATATTATTTTGAGAGTCTTTTAGAACATCATGGTAATTTGCTTAGGTTATGAATTTAGTCCTAATATGATGGACATCCAAGAGGAATATATTAAAAACTTCCATATAAAGTGCATTGAATACTATGAGAAGTTTGATTCCTTATGATTGTTTTGAGATATGAAGATGGTGATACTAGAGTCATGCTAGTAGAGCAATTGTGAATTTAAGAAATACTTGTGTTGAGGTTTGCAAGTCCCGTAGCACGCACATATGGTAACCGTTATGTAACAAATTTGAAGCATGAGGTATTTCTTTGATTGTCTTCCTTTGTGTGGAGGTCGGGATCGCGCGATGGTTAACTCCAACCAACCCTTCCCCTAGGAGCATGCGTGTAGTGCTTGGCTTTTGATGGCTTGTAGATTTTTGCAATAAGTATGTGAGTTCTTTATGACTAATGTTGAGTCCATGGATTATACGCACTCTCACCCTTCCACCATTGCTAGCCTCTCTAGTGCCGCGCAACTTTCGCTGGTACCATACACCCACCATATACCTTCCTCAAAACAGCCACCATACCTACATATTATGGCATTTCCCTAGCCATTCCGAGATATATTGCCATGCAACTTTCCACCATTCCGTTTATTATGACACACTCCATCATTGTCATATTGCCTTGCATGATCATGTAGTTGACCTCGTATTTGTGGCAAAGCCACCATTCATAATTTTTTCATACATGTCACTCTTGATTCATTGCACATCCCGGTACACCGCCGGAGGCATCCATATACACTCATATTTTGTTATAGTATCAAGTTGTAATATTTGAGTTGTAATTAAATAGAAGTATGATGATCATTATTATTAGAGCATTGTCCAAAAAAAAGGCCAAAAAAAGAAAGGCAAAAAAAAAAGATAAAGTCCAAATAAAAAAAAAGGCCCAAAAAAAAGAAAAAAAAAGAAAAAAGGGGACAATGCTACTATCTTTTGTTCACACTTGTGCTTCAAAGTAGCACCATGATCTTTATGATAGAGAGTCTCTTATTTTATCACTTTCATATACTAGTGAGAATTTTTCATTATAGAACTTGGCTTGTATATTCCAATAATGGGCTTCCTCAAATGCCCTAGGTCTTCATGAGCAAGCAAGTTGGATGCACACCCACTTAGTTTCTTTTGTTGAGCTTTCGTACATTTATTGCTCAAGTGCATCCGTTGCATGGCAATCCCTACTCACTCACATTTATATCTATTGATGGGCATCTCCATAGCCCATTAATATGCCTAGTTGATGTGAGACCATCTTCCTCTTGTTGTCTTCTCCACGACCACAACTCTATTACACCTATAGTGCTATATCCATGGCTCACGCTCATGTGTTGCGTGAAAGTTGAATTTTTTTTGAAAAAATTAAAGTATGAAACAATTGCTTGTATGAAACCGGGGTTGTGCATGATGGTATCTTGTGTGACGAAGATGGAGCATAGCCAAACTATATGATTTTGTAGGGATGAACTTTCTATGGCCATGTTATTTTGAGAAGACATGACTACTTTGTTAGTATGCTTGAAGTATTATTATTTTAATGTTAATATTAAACTTTTGTCTTGAATCTTTCGGATCTGAATATTCATTCCACAATAAAGAAAATTACATTGACAAATATGTTAGCTAGCATTCCACATCAAAAAATTCTGTTTTTATCATTTACCTACTCGAGGACGAGCAGGAATTAAGCTTGGGGATGCTTGATACGTCTCCAACGTATCTATAGTTTTTTATTGTTCCATGCTATTATATTATCCATCTTGGATGTTTTATATGCATTTGTATGATATTTTATATAATTTTTGGGACAAACCTACTAACCTAGAGCCCAGTGTCAATTTTTTCCTTATTTTATATGATCTTCTACCGGATAAACAAACTAGCATCAACTACAGGGAGTAATCAACACTACTAGCAACCCACAGGTACCAATCTGATGTTTTGATACAAAGATTGGATACAAGAGATGAACTAGGGTTTGAGAGGAGATGGTGCTGGTTAAGATGTTGATGAAGATAACCCTCCCCAAGATAGGAGAGTTGTTGGTGATGATAATGACGATGATTTCCCCCTCCTGAAGGGAAGTTTCCCCGGCAGAACAGCTCCGCCAGAGCCCTAGATTGGTTCCGCCAAGGTTCCGTCTCGAGACGGCGGAGCTTCATCCCGAAAGCCTCCTTATGATTTTTTTCTAGGGCAGAAGACACCTTATACCAGAAGATGGGCATCGGGGTGCTACCAGGTGGCCCACGAGGCAAGGGGCGCGCCCAGGGGGGTAGGGCGCGCGCCTCCACCCTCGTGGACGGTGGCTGGCCCCCCTCTGGTGCTTTCTTCGCCCGATAATTTTTATAGGGCTTATTCCATCTGTGCCCCCAATTCCTTAGTTGTGCTCAGTTTTCCCCATGCTCCAAACTTTTGCTCACTTTTCCCCACTCCCTTAGCTGAAACTCTCACAAATGTTCATAACAGACGTTTGCCGTCTTGGCCGTTAACTGACTTGTGGGGCCACGTTGGACTCTGTTTTTTTTTTGAGACATTCGTTGGACTCTATTGACTATGGCTGTGGCTTCGCTGGTTGGGTCGTGTTTGTGTTCATAGGACGGGCCCGTTAGTTTGTTGGTAATAAATTAAAAAAGCCTGCTATCGATGGATGCAGCCTGCTATGCATGCGAACGCCGCCACGCACGTATATAGTGACCTAGACCTTATCGCATGCATGCACGCCGACACGCACGCATCGATCTGTGCCGCACGGTTGCCGGTGGATTCGGTCGCTCCGCCGCATCGTTTCACGCGTCGCAGGCATACGTGCCGGTGGCAGAAGGGGAAGGCTGCACGCTCGCGTCCGTATGTCGAGGCATAGTTTCACGCCGCACGGCCGCCGCTCGAATCAGTTGTGGGAGGCAAGCAGCCGCCAACGCAGAGCACACAGAAGGGCGAGGCAGGCAGCCGCCAACGCAGAGCACGCAGAAGGGGGAGGCAGGCAGCCGCCAATGCAGAGCATGCTCGCATCGATTCACGTTCACACATTGATGATCGCATCGGTTCACGCACGCACTGGGTCACGATCTACGCCATTTCCGCGTGTACCCACTTCGTCTCCCCGGCTATTTAAACCGCCCTTCATTGCCTCTTCTTCTACAGATCCATCTGCGCCTCCCCCTTCTCTTCTTCCCCCAAAAGCCTAAGAAAACACTCGGCGAAGCGAGCAAGATGCAGTACTACGGGCCGACGTTTCAAGAGCCGCCCACCGTGCCGGAACGGCGGTACCCCGCCAACGTCGTCGTCGAGGCATCGCTCCGCATGTGGGCGTTCTCACGTTGGAGGGGTAGCACTGAGTTTGCACGGGCGTTCCTCTGTGCGGGCTTCCACCACCTCCCGGCGGGCTCGCCGCCCATGTTCAACCTCGTGGAGCAGTGTCCCCATGCCAACGCTCCAGTGGTAGGGCTCGTCGTCCACTTCACCAACAGGTTCGATGCCTACTACCTGCTCGGCAAGGTGTATTGGTGTGGGTGCGAGTTCATCGCATTCACCACCTAAAACATCTTCACCGACTTCGAGAGCATCTTCCCCGCTCGCAACCGCATGCACAGCCTCCCATACGACCTCGGCGATAACGGCCTTGAGGAGGAGCAGTACTGAAGCCGGCAGCAAAGAAGACGGTGAAGGCGGCGGTTAAGGTGAAGACGACAGTGAAGACATGGCGGTGTTGTCCTAGCTACCGTACGTACTATGTAGTGTGAGTTTGGTGTGTGTGTTGCCCGAGCTAGCTACCCTATCTATGTAAGGTTAATTATCTATCGGTGTCGTGTTATATATAAGAACTTGTGTTGCCCTAGCAACCCTATCTAAATTAAGTTATGTGTGTTATATTAATGCTTTGTTATGTTTGTATTTTGTTTGTCCCAAGTTTAGACACGGTTAATTGACGTGGGCAAAATTAACCAAACTAACTAAAAATGATGTGTTTATATATGCCTTCTAAAAATAAGAATATATTGTAAAGGGCACGGCTTTGGTTTGAGAGCTCTGTATTTTTTAGGTATTCCAAGAATACTTTGGTTTCCAGAAATATTGAAGTATCAAATACTTTGAGATGTTTGGCTTTAGTCAAAAGTGTAGTTTTATATACTTTAATAAGTAGAAAACTACACTATTTTTGAAGTATATATAAAAAAGAGGGTTGGACCTCTTTTTCCAATACTGATGTATTGGTTCGCTAGGCATAATAATACTGCGGTGCAAATACTTTGATTCTAAAATTACTTCACCACCAAACTAAGCCAGGTTGTGAGCAAGCAAAACAAAAGCACATACGGTGAAGAGAAATCAAATAAAAAAAATGAAGGGACCCATAAAGGAAAGCCAAAAAAATTCCTCAATGAATCAGAAGAGATTGGGCAATCAAGTTAATGAAAAAATCAATCAGAAACAAAAAAGAACAAAGCAATCGTTCCTAAACAAAATAAGAAACATCGCTTGTTTCTGGGCCTCATTTATCCTTTCGTAGTTGTCATCTGTCGAAACTGAAAGTGTTGAAACATAACAGTAAACTGCATACATTCAGAGATCGACAGTTGCACTAAAAACATAACAGTAAACTGCACACATTCAGAGATCGACAGCTTACATAGTTGCATTTGAGATAAACAGACTTGGATTGCTAAACAGTGGCAACAACAGTAGACAAACATCTCTAACGAGAGATGGCCATCAAGTAAAAAATTCCTAGAGCAAGTATTCCTAAAGCTATCAGATTGGATTTCTTCTTCAACTCAATCAACTGCTTGAAGTTCTTGTTCATCTTCTTCAATTCCGTTTTCAGTTCGACATCTACCACCGTTGGGTATTCCGGACGCGTTGGTGCTGCCGGAGCGGCACTGTCATGGGGCAGATTGAACTCACGGATTGCATTCCCCCTCGAATCCAGCAAGACCAACCCTTGAAGCCTCTGGATGTAATCATCCATCCACTCGAAATGGTGGCATTTCTTCACGATCTGAAAACGAAATCACGTAACCTAAATCCCAAATCTGATAGATTTTTTGAGAAATTATAGATAAAGGATGGGAGGAAAACTCAGATCTAACCTGCCCCTCCGGCTTGCTCTCGCATTTGACGAACTCGCGCCCAAAGTTCCCATTCTTCTCCTCCTTCGAAGTCAACCGCTTCAGTGGCGCAGTCCGTGGGCAGTCAGTGCATCGAGTCATCGGCACTGGACCATACACCGGCCACGTGGAACGGGGGGCTGACGAGGAGGTCGACATATCACCGGAGAGGAAGAAGCAGAGGAATTGCTCGAGAGGAAGAAGAACGAGAAGATGGGGAAAGAAACAGAGGAACTACTCGATGCCTTTGTTTGTCAGATGGAGAAGAGGAGAAGGGGGAGCTATATTGACGATTTGCCACATTGTATTTTGCAGTTTGAATATTTGAACCAACTCTTAACACTGACATGTGGTGGTCATGTGCGAAAAATACAATTTCATATTTAAAGTGGGGCAGATTGTAAAAACCCGAGAAGAACAGTGTAGTAGCCAATCAGGATGCAAAATCAGCGTCACGCGGATCGCGCATGCCTGCCCCCACATCTGACGGGTGGTGTTTGGCGCTTTGTAGGATCCGACGGCGGACGTTCGACGCTAGGGTTTGGAGCATTTCTGCGCGGTTATGAGCCAGTCAACGGGGTTATTAGGGTTTGACCAGATTTCAAATGGCCATAACTAAATTAGAAAAAAACGCAAAAATATAAAAAAATCATAGTTCGTCCGTTTATGAGACCTAGTTACCATAAAAAAAATATAAACTCTGTATAGGGGCATTTTTTTGAAAAATCATTTTTTGAAGTGATATGTCGAAATCAAGTTCAAATGTTTTTAAAAAATTCTAAAAAAATCAAAATGTTGTAATTTTTGCGCACTTAGCCGTCATATGTGACAATGTTATGAGAAAAAAGTATAAACTTGGTGTAGGTCGTTTTCATGAAAAAAGGCTTCACACAAATGAGCTATCACCTATAAACATGTTCAGAGTTCGTAGAATAGGGAGAGAGGGTTTAGGGTTTGAAAAAAAATCAAAATAATTCAAAAAAACAGAAAAATCTCCATAGCTTCATTTTGGAGTGAATAAGAAGGATCTGAACTTACTTTTTCATTTTCATATCTAAAACGTGTTATTTGACGGTTTTGAATTAAAAGCATATTTTTTTCAAAAAAATGTAGTAATATGAATATTAATCAATAAATAGTGAGACTTCGTTTTGACCCTATATATATGGAACAAGTGTTAATAAAAATATATATTCCTCATTTAGACAAGGTAAAAAAAACTTGATTTCAAATAGGGCTGTTTACCCTAGCTTTCGAGCTTGTTTCTAACACATTTCTCATTTGGACTGTTCACCTACGAATATTGGACTTCAAATGCTCGATCAAATACACAGCACAAAGCAATGAACCTCCAATGTTCAACTTCAACTTTGGCTCGAATCCAAATTTTGGCCCAAATTCAAATATTGATTTCAATTCAGATTTTGATGGAAATTTGAATTCTGACTCAAATAAGAAATCAAAGTAGAAGCAACATTATTACAACTGATAAGTTTTCACAGTAGCTCAAATCTACCAAGTTTTAAGATGGCAACATCTTAATACAAATCTACCAAATTTTAAGCGATCGACTCGCCCTCAAATTGACAACACAAACATTTCCCAACAACTTAATTCAAATTTTCGACTTACTCCTTGTGTTTGCAGTTGGCTTCACCGTCTTGCTTCTGGTTTCCCTAGTTGAGATGCTCTTTTCTTTCAGACTCTTGTTCCTTTTGATATTTACATGGGATTTTCGCCGTGGAGGTGCTGATGGAGTAGTTCCACTCGCCGAGCACTTGACGACCATTTGACGGTCATCTATGGGTTCAGTAATCTTTAAAGGCACAATTGGAAAAATTACCCCCTCCTCTCCCTCTCTTATAGCTTCAAAACCATCAAAGGCCATGGTTTCGAAATCTTCTGCTTCTTCATCTCTTGGCCTTTTCTCCCTAGAGCTGGTAAATAAAATTATAAGCCATAGGAAAAAACATAGAACAAATGCAAACAAAGGGTAGCTGCATTCTACATATGCAAACACATACCAAGATGCTTCATTTGCTGCTGCATTCTCCACTGCATCTTCAGTCTCCATTGCTGTTGCATTCTCCACCGCATCTTCAGTGTCCATTGCTGCTACATTCTCCTCAGCATTGGCTGCTGTCCATCTTTCCTCCTCTCCAAATGATGCATCCACTGCATTGGTACAAAGCCTAGCAATATGCCCCAGAACTCCACATTTTTTGCAAGCACGCTTCTTTGGTAGACGACCCTCCTCACCTGCTCTAATCCTCTGGTTCCTTGGTCTTCCTGGTGGTCTAGTAATGACAGGAGCGTGGAGTTTGAACCCTGGATCTACTATGTTTCATTGATCTTTCCCCAAGAGTGCAGGCACATTGTCAGCATAAGCAGCCATAAATTTGGCAACAGAGAAATACTCAGAGCAATATTGATCAACTTCACCATCTGCACCCCCGATAACGGTCATCAGATGTAGCGCATGTATGCATGCCTTCCCACGGATCTACCATTGCCTACAAGTACATTCTCTAGTACTTAGGTTCACAGGATACCTCCATACCCTATTTTTAGTGTCAGTATAGGTAACCTCTCCCTCCTTTGTACCAGATCGAATACATTTCATCTTCAGTCCTCTTGCCTTCAAGTGCAATGCCTTAATCAGTGATGGGAGCATTTGATGACCACCATATTGTATTTCTGCAATTCTTTTGCGAAGAGCCATCTTTATCATGATCATCTGCCTCATCTTGTCAAATGATTGCCACAACAAGAGCCCTTTCACTGACTTGAACTTTGAATTGAAGCATTCTGCAAGGTTACTGGTCACATAATCTACTTTGCAGATTTCGTTGAATTTGCTTCTTGACCACACCTTGCCATGATGTGCATCCACGTACTCCTTCACAAGAGGATTTTGAGCATACAACACTCTCAAATGGTGTTCATGCTTCCTTTTGCTGCATGTGTATGATGCTGGCCATAAGTTCTCATCATAAACTTACCTTTGAACTTCTTTTTGAAATTATGCGCTAGGAGTCGCATACATTCCCTATGCTCCACTCCAGGGAATACAATTTCTACCGCACTCTCTAAACACTTGCAAGCATCTGTGTGTATAGCTAAACCTGGGGGTGTGCCTATAATGTTGCGCAACTGCTGCAGAAGCCAGACCCAACTTTCCTCAGACTCTGCCTCCACCACACCAAATGCAACTGGGAATAGCAAGTTGTGTCCATCAACTGCAGAAGCTGCTACTAGCTGTCCTCTCCATCTTCCAGTCAAATGTGTAGCATCTACAGCCAAATAGGGCCTGCAACCATCTAGAAACCCCTACGAGCAAGCCTTGAAACAAACAAAAGCCCTTCTGAAGCACTCCTTCTCAAATGACTTCCCTTTTATTTTGAATGGAACTGTATGCTTTTCAATCTCTACAACACTCCCTGGACTTGCCATCTCCACTTCAGCTTTGAAAGTGTAAAGTAGATGAAAACTGTCATTCCATTGACCATTAATTCTGTCAAGAGCCTTTTCCCTAGCATGGAAAATTCTCATGTATGGAATCTCTATCTTGTATTTCTCAAAAATCTTCCCATGGAGTGCTGTTGGACCAAGTCCAGGTTATTCTCTCAGCCAATCCAATATAGCATCCGCCACCCACCTAGTTTTTGCTAGCTTGGTTTTGGCCTTCCCCCCTTCCCCTCCAGGTGGACATGTGTGCTTCTGTGGGTTTTTCTTTATCTGAAACAAAATAAAAGGGTAAAAAACAGTTAAGAAACCTTACTCAATGATCTGAAACTAAATTACTAACTGAACTTGGATTACCTGAATATATTTGCTCTTTCTCATACGAGATGCATGCAACTTCCACCTACACCTAGGATATGGACAAAAAACTGTGAACCTTGCTGGCTCACTCCTTTTAATCTTATAGGTGTTTTTAGATATAATGCACCATGTTGTCACTGCATTCCGACAGTCCACCATTGATTGGAAAATGGTACCTACACTAAGCTCAGGTTTTTCCCTGTTCCACTCAATTGTTGGGATGTCATCACCATCGTATTCATCCTCGATTAAGCTGTCCATGTTCCCCACCTTCTCTTCATCGTCAGTGTCATCAAACCTAGCTTGGCTGATGGGCTCCTCCATATATTCATCATCCACTGCCTGCTGACTAGCTACATCGACCAGTTCAGGAAACATCATCTCGTCTTCATCATCATTTGTAGGCACTGCCTCGTCAGGTTCTGCATCTTATTCTACACCAACTGCAGAAGGTACACGAGAAGCAGCAGCTGAATCGGAACCAGAATTGGCAGCGGGCATGTTGTCGCTCCATGAACCACTTGCTTTACTTGGTGTCGACCTACAAGGAGTGCCGGGGTGCTGGCTATTAGCACAGGCAGATGATGTCTGAACTCCCTTCCCCTTCGCCCATTCTGCGCGTGGCTGAAGCACATCGATTTGGAGTTTACCGAATCGGCAGCCAGCAATCCCAGCAAAAAGCAACGGCATATGATCGTCGCAAGTTAGTGGGAGAAATCTTTGCTCGTCACTGCTGAAATTATTCAGTTCAACATCATCGGCATCACTCCAGGGATATGTGTTTCTCAGCTCAGCTTGCAAATCTTTGAAAGATATGCTGGTTTCTACCACTTTAGGATAGAAAAATGATGAAATCAAATGCGGTTTAGTACCACGCAGCACACTAGTTTCCATTCTAATCGCCAGCCGGAAAGCCAGCGCGGGATCAATCCTATTTTGTTGAAACAAAGGCTTCAGTTAGCCGGGTAAAATCGAGCACAAATTCGAAGGATTCAAGCAAACAGAAGTCAAATACAACTTACAATACGACTTAGAACGTCAATTCGAGAGGAAACGATGCTTACCCAGGTTTAATCCATGAATTATCTGCCGCGGATTCGACCCAATCCTCTCCATGGTCGACTGCCTTCTGGGCGTCCTCGCTCAACATCGCTATGTAATCCCAGATGGGGAGGTGCGCTATATCTGGCGGAGACGTGGCATCGCCGACGAACGGAATAGGGGCATAGGGTGGAGGAAGAAACTGTAGTGGACGCGGCACGACACCGGCGGAGGGGGCGGGGCGGCGCGGTGCGGTGCGGCCTGTCTAGATCTGTTTCAGATTCAGACAAGCTGCCTAATACGTGTCTCCTTGCGGTCCCACCAGTCAGCAAGCAACGTTCAGAAAAAGACTCGGCCCCACTAGTCAGCAATTAACGGTCAATGGACGGTCAAGACGGCAAACACCCGCTATGAGCATTTGTGAGAGTTTCAGCTAAGGAAGAGGGAAAAAGTGAGCAAAAGTTTGGAGCGTGGGGTAAAGTGAGCACAACTAAGGAATCAGGGGCACTAATTTAAATATCCCTTTTTTATATATTCCAAAACTGACTTCCGTGAAGTTTCAGGGCTTTTTGAGTTGCGCAGAATAGATCTCCAATATTTGCTCCTTTCCAGTCCAGAACCCCAGCTGCCGGCATTCTCCCTCTTCATGTAAACCTTATAAAATAAGAGAGGAAAGGCATAAGTATTGTGACATAATGTGTAATAACAGCCCATAATGCAATAAACATCAATATAAAAGCATGATGCAAAATGGATGTATCATTATCACATCGAGAACTTTGCAACCGCTACAATTTGAGCGATTGGGTACTAATAATTATTGTTGATTATATCAGTATTCTAACCGCCTGCCAATGCGTAAATATAATCCGTGAATCCACCGCTTCAATTCTCATTCCACTTCTCTGCATAGCCCACTTTAGTGTCCACCGTCTTCGTCTTCGTAGCCGGCTGCGCTACACACTTGCATACACTCTGCAATCTTGCTTTCTCACTGTTTGTATATGCACCACAGCCATGTCAAGCGACAACGAGGACAACAGTTCCACCAATAGTCTGGCGCCCTATGATGGGTCAACATTGGAATCATCCCACTCGTCTACCATAAGTTCGGCGTTGAGCACATACCTCTATTTTATTCGATCGTGAAAGGGACGCCGCTGCCCGAGTCGTCGGACGACAAGAAGACGGATGAGGATCCATCAGTGGACAAAGAAGAGGATGGCGATGATGATGAGGATAAATGGTCGACCGAGGAGAAGGACGACAACATCAACGGCGATGATGGCGGCATCGGCGACGAAAAGCCAATGGTCAGCGTCAAGAAGCATTCTCCCCAAGACGATGTCGCGAGGCCATCCAACAACAAGAAGAAGAATGACTAAATTAAGAAAACTGTATATATCCGTGTTGTCGTTCGCTCATATTAATTTGTTATCTCTGCTTCCCCTGTCAATCTCATCATAGAAGCTTAGCAATATGTATTCGACGCAGATTTTTTACATTATCGGCCACATGTTGGTTTCTTGAATTGTGTGCCTTCTCGAGCACATTTAAAAATTCATATGTGATGTCTATAATTATCGCACCCAATTCTGATTACCAACCTGTTTGATGGGTATCACACACAACTTGGTACACAGAATCGTTTGTGTTCTTCTTGATCATTGCAAACAGTTCATCCGACTGAACGGTATGCAACCTATCGCACACACCTTGATATGGTTGGCCATTTCTATTGTTCTGGCTCCTCGCAAACATTTCGTATGGATCAACTGTGTGCCATACATCGCACACGCACCTATAATCTAAATCGTGTTTGATGTATGCGCCATCGAAAATGGTTCGTATTATTTGTAATGGTTTAACTACAACACCGCTTGCGATTTATGCACCTCACACAGTTTTGTCGAATGGTCTCTGATTGTAGTTTCAAGTTAGCAGCATCCTGCAATATTGTGTAATCCCAAATTCTGAGCAACAAAGAGTTACGAGATTTGTAATCCCTAATCCCGCCTTCCGCTCATACTACATTCGATATCGACCTCAACGTGGATCTCGTGCTCTTCGCCGGCCCGATCCTGGTCGATATTTTGCCCTTGTCAGGTATGGCTGTTCGAGGGCCTGATGGCGGTGGGTTTGGACCACGAGCCGGTGCTGGTGCCTCTCGCGGTGACCGAGAGTGTTATGGTCACAGACGTGGAAAAGGGGGCCACCATCATCTACGAAGGCCCGGTGGGCGGGGAAGGCGCAGTCACAGGGGTCGGGGTTTTGACCACGGTGGACGACGAGCACGTCGAGGCCTAGCAGATCGGACGGCGGGACGACATGGTCAATGAGGTCGTTCTTTCGGACAGCTGGACGACGAGCACGTCGAGGCCGGGTAGATTATCCCGTCCGGCAGCGCCGGCTCCACTGCGCTAGTGTTGTGCCACCTCCCAGCGTGGGGATCCCATTGCTCCCCTGGGCAGGCTATGGGGCACGCCAGTCTAGGCGGAGGAGGGCCATCCTGGTGCGGGCGTGGGTCTGTGATGAGATCCAAAACAAACACCACCATCCAAGGGACCTGCCGCTGAGCTACACCTGGGAGAAGGTCCTGATCCAGTCGTACATGAACCCGCTTCCGACTCTCGGCCTGTGCATGCGCCCGCCATCGCGCCTTCCTGTACGCCGCCGCCATCTACCCGGGCATGTCCTTGACCGTCTATGCGAGCAGTTGCCAGGCTAGTGGCCACTTTGATCGCCTGAAGCTGAACAACTCCATTGCTACAACTCCACAGTCATCAATGCTAAGGGGTACGTGCCTTCCATGTTAGATAGCTGGCTGGAGGCGGGCGATGTCGTCGAGGTGCAGGCGTTCCGGTGGCCACCTGGGATCCGTGTCTTCTGATCGCCAAGAAGGACGACGTCGGGCCCGCCCTAAACACTTACAGTGTGTAGCCTTCCATCCTCTCGCCGGGATCTCAATATCTAATATTGCATGTCAATTGTGTCTGGCAGATGGTACTCTTGTTGTTGTTACAATTTTTTGTTGTGCGAGGAATTTGTCATTATTGTTGTTGTTGTATTGTAGTGAGCTAGCCTATCGGTGGCTTGGTCTTAGGTTAAGTTGTTGTATCTTAGTGATCAGTTAGGTTAGGTTGTCGATACGAAACTGCCCTACCTAACCTAGCATCATTACTCGAAGGAAAGGGGTGATCGACATGAACGGCGAGGAGCGACATGACTGCCTTGCGGAGTTGTTACATTGTATAACATTTTTAAAAAGTGTTACGTATAGTGTTTTGAATTTCATGGACATTTCTTAAATGTCACACTTATTTTTCTAAACGGTACAGACATTATCTAAAAGTTGAGCTGGCACATTCATTGGGTCTGTGTCTGTGCGATAGGATATATAGGGATAGGATTCGAGATAAGTGGGCGATCCACGGGATAGGACAGGAGTGACGTGATAGGCTCGCGTGGTTGTGGGGCCGGATCACTGGCGTGGCGGAAGCTGCTTTATCCGTAGCGGGGGCCACCGTGTGGCGGCCGAGTGTGCCCGATTTGTATGGTCTTTATTTTCGTTTGCCCGTATCCGCATCACGAAAACCTAAGATACAACATAAAAAGACCTAGGGCAGGGCTGCATACGGCACCTCTCGATCGTCCGTGCGTGCGGCGCCCTATGTATATATAGCTCGTAGTATTGTTCCCCTCCCAAAAGCATTTTCCCCAAGTCATTTTTCACTCAAGTAGCACATGACGCTTAGCTTCTCTTGAGTAACGGCGCGAGTTTAGACAGTGTAGTTTCGTGTTGAGGATGGCTGAGGGGCGTGGATCCACGCGGACGACGATGGGGGGCCTCGACCCGGAGCTGTATTTCGGCATGCCGTACGCGCCGATTTCCCATGACTTCGACCAGAATGTCAACCTCGCAGTGTTCGTCGTCCTGGTCCCGATGGAGGCCGTCACGGTGTTCGCCGGCCCGATCCTAGTGAAGAACATCGCGGTCGCGGAGGTGGAGGATGGTGATGAGAACTATCTAGCCATCGTCGTGTACCAGGGCCCGGTGGGCGGGTACGATGCTGTGACCAGGGCGGGGAAGCTCTGGTTTTGGTGTAGGCCGTGCTGACTGAGGTGCAGAGCGATCTCGCCATCGTCGTGTACGATGGTCCGGTGGATGAACTACCAAACACAAAGCAATATCCTATATAATTTCAAACCATGGCGACACACAAATTGGATACTAATTGGACATCTTCAATACTGGCATTTCATTTATCACTTCTATTGTAAGTTGCTAATACTGGATTGACCTTTTTCTTACACCGGTAGGAGAGGCGCCCTTTGTTTTTGCATTGGTAGCAAAGAATGGTGTATCCACTGCATAAACATTGTTCATGTTTAACAATTCTCCTATACATGATTTTCTCAAGTATATATTTTGCTGCGTACCATTTTCATACACATTTCTATATTTTTTGTATAAACCTAAAAAACTTTACACACTTTTAACATTCGTCTACATGATTAACATGTTTTTGAACATTTTGGACTACTTGTTACATATTTTTGGAATACACATGGAATTATCTTTTGAAATGCTACAAAATATTTAAATTATGCAAACAGTGTTTACATTGTATAATTTTCTTCAAAAATATACAAACATATTTTGAACCACGTGAACATAGTTTTAAATGTAACGTACATTTTCATTGAATGCTACAATTTGTTTTTTGAATTACCCGAACATTTTTATTTCATTGTATAACATTTTTTAAAGTGTCACGTACATTCTATGTCCACGGGTCAGCTACTGAACCCTTCAGAATCATCCATTCTATTTGTGGTATTCTATCCGGAGGATACAATAGAAGTGATACAAAATGTATTGGGTGTCACATGTTCTGATTTCGAGGAGAAATACCTGGGTTTGCCGACACCTGACGGCCGGTTGACTAAGGGTAAGCTTCAAAATTGGCAAGTTAAGTGGAGTAAGTGCTTGTTTCGCTTTTGATGGGCATCCTACACATGCTGCAAAGGAGTTTTGTTTCAATCAGTTGCTCAGTCAATTCCTACCTTTATTATGTGTGTGTTCAAGATCCCATTTGGTGTGTGTGATGACCTGAATCGTATGGTTCGGAACTATTATTGGGGTGCAGAGAAAGGTAAAAGGAAAACTCACTGGTATGCTTGGCATAAGATGACCCAGCCAAAGTCACAATAATGGGGCCTCGGGTTTTGGTATTTCCAAATCTTCAATCAAGCTCTGTTGACGAGACAAGCCAAGCGTCTCTTAATTTTTCCGGACAACTTATGTGCAAGACTGCTCAAAGCCAAGTATTATCCAAGTGGACTCTTAGAGGACACGGTGTTTTCGGAGAACCATCTCAATCATGGCAAGGCGTTTGTCATGGGCTGGAGCTCCTAAAGAACGTGCTGGTCTGGTGTATAGCTAATGGACAAAAGGTTAGAATCTCGTGGAACAGTTAGCTAGTTCGAGGCAACACTAGTTCGCTTGTTTCCAGCATTGGAAAATGTCGGGTTCAAATGAGTGCCTGATTTGCTTGATCATAATGGAAACTGGGATATGCCGAGGCTACATCTGTTTTCTTGCCAGTGGACTTTCAGTAGATTTGCAAGCTTCGTCCTTCACCTCGATTGGGTGAGGAATTCTTGGTCTGGGCACCCGAACGCAAAGGTCTTTTCTCTGTACATAGTACCTATTGGCAGGCTGCTGATGTGGTTAATTGCTCTCTATTCTCCTGTAGGAGAAGTTCTCTGGACGGATGCAGGGACGTTTGGAATCTGATTTGGTCATGTCCAGCACCACCAAAAGTCCTATCCTTTGCCCGGTGAGCAGCTACAGCTTCATTAGCACCTTGCTAAATAGAAAGCGTAGATCGCTGGAGGTGTGTGGTACATGCCCTATTTGTGGAAGAGAGGATGAAGACTCCTTTCATGTGTTATGTGTCTGTGATAACGCCCAGCCTCTATCTAAACTCATGTTAAAGATCTGGGAACCTCCGGACCTAACTAGAATCAAACGCCGTGATGATTGTCTTACTCGGCTAATGAGTGATGTGAACGAACATGTCTAGGTCCGTGTGCTTATGCTTCTCTGGAGGGCGTGGCACGTACAGAATGAACTGGTGCATGCAAAGCCAACCCCTCCAATTGACGTGACAACCTGGTTCTTGGCTAGTTACCTGGACTTGCTTGCCTGTCTTAAGCTTGATCCTAACGCAGACTTTGTCAAGGGTAAGATGTTGGTTAACCACATTTTCCCAATGATGCATGCCACATGTGATAATAATGCAATTTCAAGCACCCCTTGGCTACCTCCTTGTCAAGGGCGAGTTAAGATAACAATGGATGGCTCCATCCTGAGTGGAAAGGAGGGAGTTGGCATGGTGCTCCAGGACCATCTTGGAAAGCATAATATTTAGTGCATGCAGATATCTTGGTGATTGTGTTGATGTGTTGGAACCTGAATTTCTTGCTATTTGACAAGGGTTTAGCTTGGCACTGCAACGGGGTAATCTATCCATTGATGTTGAGTCCGACTGCTTGAAGGCGGTTTCCATGGTGGTTAAAGGTGGAAGCAAGTAATCTAAATAGTCTTTCTTGATCACATAGTTAAAACATAGGATGGGGGACATGACTCTTCTATTACTCATATCAATCATACAAGCAATGGTGTTAGTCATGCTATGGCAAACTAGGGTAGAGGCCAGGGTCGTACCATAGTTTGGCCTGGTTCGGGCCAAATGAGGTCTTAGATATTGTCTTACGAGATTGTAATCCCTAATTCTGAGCAATAAAGACTTACGAGATTGTAAGCCCTAATTCTGAGCAATAAAGAGATATTTCGCAAGAAATGTGTCACATACATTTTTTTTTCAAATTCATGAATATTTTCTAAATGTCACATGCATTTTTTGAATGGTACTAACGTTTTACATCCGTTGGGTTAGACTTCGTTCGATTGGATATGAGGGCTCCGCCGGATGGGAGAGGAGCGACCTGACTGGCTCAAAGGGGTCGTGCTCGCTCAATTCATCTAAAGGTAGCCTAGCCGTGTGCACGCCGCTTCGTCATGAAACCAACTTCCTAGATACATCCTACATTGCAGCCTCCACCATCCACCCCGCAGCTCGTGCGTCGTACGTATATACATACAACGTATTGCCAGGTCATTTCCATCCCAGAAAAATTCTCCCCGAAACAATTTCCCCTTGCCGTGGCTCTCACTAACTAGCTTGGACCTCGAGTAGTAACGACGATAGGAAAGTTTCATTTATGTCAATCGAGGAGGACGCTGGCCGAGGGGCGTCGTGGAATCGCGGGGACGGCCGCCGAGGGTCTTGGCCTCTTGCTGCACCTCGGCCTCTCATCCGCATGAATCTTGTTCGACCTCGACCTACACGTCGACCTCTTGCTCTACGCTTCCCCGATCCCGGTCGTGAATCTCGCCCTCGTTGTCTATGACGACCCGGTGGCAGTGCCTGGAAATGATGTGCCGGTGCCGGTGCCGCCTGCGGTGACCGAGAGCGTTGCGGTCGTGGACATGGAGATCAGAGAGATAGGAAGGGCTCGATTGTATATGCTCAAAAACATGTTTTCGGATCATCCCGGCCTACAACACTAACGCTATGCCACCTCTCGCTGTAGCAGCAGCAGCCGCCCGACGAAGGGATCCCGTTGGTCCCCTGGGCAGGCAGCGGCGCACGCTAGTCGAGGCGGAGAGCCGACATGGTGCGGGGGTGGGTGCGTGACCAGCTCTAGAACAAACACCGCCTGCCCAGGGACATGCCGCTGAGCTACATCGGGGAGAAGGTCCTGACTCCGGTACAAGTCGGACATGAACCCGTGGCACGCCCGCTTCCTCCTCCAGGCCGCGCATGCGCCCACCTCCGTGCCATCCTCAACCCCGCCGAGATCACCGCGTGCAGCTTTAACACCACCGATCCCAAGCCGATTAGGATCCCCGGAGTGACGGCCAGGCCGCCGACCTACCCGGGCATGTCGTTGTCCATCTATGTCAGCAGCGGGGGCCGGGGTCGTGGCCAATGCAAGTCTGACCGCCTGAAGCTGAACAAATTCCACCGTAACGACCCCACCGTAAGGGGTACAGGAGCTTCATGGTGGACTGCGGCCTCGAGGCCGACGACGGTGTCGAGGTGTGGGCATTCCGGAGGCCGCCTGGGATCCGTCCATGGCTTTTGATCGCCAAGAATGACGGCGTCCGCCCCGCCTGAAATCCATAAAGTGTGTGTTGTTTGAGTTCGATCCTCTCGCTGGGATGTCATATTGCATGTGAACTGTGTATGTCACGGTACTCTCTGGTCGTAATGAGCTACAGCCTAACGGTCGATTAGTCTTGGGTCAAGTTGTTGTATCTTAGTGATCAGCTAGCTAGCTCTCCTTAATCATGTTGCAAATACCATTCTGACTATGAATGCAATCTTTTCTATAACATTGTACTTACACTGGTAGGTGGGACACCCTTCATTTTTACAATTGTACCAAGGAATGACTTGCATAATTGTACATGTTTTACATTTTTCAAATACATGTTTTTTTGAATATATGTTTTGCTGCCTACTTTTCGTCATACACATTCATATATGTTTGGTATATATGTAAAACATTTTTAACATTATTAACATTCGTCAAATACGTATATGATTTACATGTTCTTGTACATTTTTTGGACTACGCGTCAAATATTTTCTGTTAACACATTGAATTAACTTTTGAAATGATACAAACCATTTTTTAAACCATGCGAACATTTTTTATACTGTATAAATTTTTTGTTTATAAAATGTCACAAACACATTGTTTTAAATGTAACGTACATTTTCTTTGACTGCTATGTTTTTTTTGAATTGAACAAACATTTTTATAAACTGTCACAAACATATCTTTCAAATTCATGAAGATAGTCTGGCATGATCTGCGCGTCCTCGGTTCGTCCGAAGGCAGCCTAGCCATGTATGCCCTCCTTTGCGAAACCGAAACCCTAGATACATTGTCCTCCACCGTCTGTCCTGCGCCGCGTATTTATATACTCCCTCATGTCCCTTTTACTCCGCGTATTGGATTTGGGTCAAGTCAAATTTTGCAAATTTTGACAAGATTTATTTTTAAAAATAGCAACACCTACAGTACAAAATATATAAGCTATGAAACTACATTTCATAAAAAATCAGACAATATTGATTTGGCATTGTATATATTGAAACTTTTGTCTATAAGTTTGGTCAAAGTAGAGATACTTTAACTTCGAACATAACTTATATGCAAACTAAAAAGGACCGGAGGGAGTACATATACAGCCATATTGC
>LR738713.1:752319052-752344268 GCA_902687465.1 Secale cereale | reverse complement strand
CCCCCCCCCCCCCCCCAAAAAAAAGTATTTTTGCCCGAACCTATTTTCCCCATGCGAGGGCGCTTACTAGCTAGCTTGGACCTCGAGTAACGGCGCTAGGGCAGTTTCGTGTCGATGAAGGAAGGATTTTCAAGGGGTGTGGATCATCGGGGCGGTAGACGAGGGGCTTGACCTGAAGATACACGTCAGCCTGCCTTCTGCTCGGACTGCGCTCGAAATCGACTTGAAAGCTGATCTCGTGCTCTTCGCTGGCCCGATCCCTATGGAGAATCTTACCCTTGTCCGGTACGACCGTAGGAGGGCCCAGCGACGGTCGATGGGGATGACGTGCCGGTGCTGGTGACGCCAGCAGTGACCGAGAGTATTGCGGCCGCAGACGTGGATATGGGGCCCATCAGCGTCTACGAGGGCCTGGTCGGCGAGGAAGGCACAACCACCGAGGTCAGGTTTTTCCCATGCTGGACAAGCAACACGTCGAGGCCGAGCAGATCGTCCCGTCCAGCGGCGTCGACATGGTCACTGAGGTCGGGGTTATGGCCACGCTGGACGACTAGCACGTCGAGGCTGAGAAGATCGTCCCGGCCGACAGCGCTGACTCCACCGCGCTGGCGTTGTGCTACCTCCTAGCATGGGGATCTTGTTGCTCCCCTGGGCAGGCAGTGGCGCACGGTAGTCGAGGCGGAGGAGGGCTGTCATGGTGCGGGCATGGGTTCGCAACAACGTCCATAATAAACTCCACCCCACCAAGAGACTTGTCATTGAGAGACATCTGGGAGAAGGTCCTGATCCAGTCGAGCATGAACCCGCGGCACACCTGCTTCCTTCTCTCGGCCCATGCATGCGCCCGCCATGGCGCCTTCGTGGGGGACATGCATGCATTCAATGACTGGGACTGCTTAGCATAACATGCAATGGTCAATTCTCTGCACGCAATGGTATTGATTAGCACATAAACATCAAGTTCTCTTGTTTCCGCCCACCTGGTCGCCGGTACGGAGGGAGGATGAAAAATGCTCGTTTCACATTTGGACGCCCCGACCCATGTGCATAATTATCACATTGAGAACTATGCAACGACAGGAATTTGGAAGGACTGGAGACTAATAATTACAATTGATTATATCAGTATTCTAACCGCCTACAAGGCGTCAATATAATCCGTGGATCCATCGTTTCAATTATCATTCCTCTTCTCTCCATAGCCCGATGTAGTGTCGACCATCTTCATCGTCCTGGACGGCTGGGCTACACACTTGCATACACTCTGCAATTCTAGCTTTCTTACGGTTTGTATACGTACTACAACCATGTCGAGCGACAACGAGGACAACAGTTCCGCCAGCAGTGTGGTGCCCGATGATAGTTCAACATTGGAATCATCCCTCTCGTCTTCCATAAGTCCAGCGTTGAGCCTAGACCTCGATTTTATTTAGATCATGAAAGGGACGCTGCCGCCCGAGTGGTCGAACGACAAGCAGACGTATGAAGAGCCATCAGTGGACCAAGAAGATGACGACGATGATAAGGAGGAGGAAAGGTCGACCGAGGAGGAGTAGGAGGACGACATCAACGACGATGATGGCGGCGGCGGCAATGAAAAGCCAACGGTCAGCGGCAGGAAGCGTTCTCCCCAAGACGATGTCCCAAGGCCATACAACAACAACAACAAGGACTAAATTAATCAGACTGTATATATCCTGAAGGAAATATGCCCTAAAGGCAATAATAAAGTTATTATTTATTTCCTTATATCATGATAAATGTTTATTATTCATGCTAGAATTGTATTAATCGGAAACTTAGTACATGTGTGAATACATAGACAAAACAGAGTGTCCCTAGTATGCCTCTACTAGACTAGCTCATTGATCAAAAATGGTTATGTTTCCTAACCATAGACATGAGTTGTCATTTGATCAACGGGATCACATCATTAGGAGAATGATGTGATGGACTAGACCCATCCGTTAGCTTAGCACTATGATCGTTTAGTTTTTCTGCTATTGCATTCTTCATGACTTATACATGTTCCTATGACTATGAGATTATACAACTCCCGAATATCGGAGGAACACCTTGTGTTCTATCAAACGTCACAACGTCACTGGGTGATTATAAATATGCTCTACAGGTGTCTCCGAAGGTGTTCGTGGTGTTGGCATAGATCAAGAATAGGATTTGTCACTCCAAGTGTCGGAGAGGTATCTCTGGGCCCTCTAGGTAATACACATCATAATAAGCCTTGCAAGCAAATGACTAATGAGTTAGTCACGAGATGATGTATTACGGAACGAGTAAAGAGACTTGCCGGTAACGAGATTGAACTAGGTATTAAGATACCGACGATCGAATCTCGGGCAAGTAACATACCGATGACAAAAGGAACAACATATGTTGTTATGCGGTTTGACCGCTAAAGATCTTTGTAGAATATGTAGGAGCCAATATGAGAATCCAGGTTCCACTATTGGTTATTGACCGGAGATGAGTCTCGGTCATGTCTACATAGTTCTCGAACCCGTAGGGTCCGCACGCTTAACTTTTGATGACGATCGGTATTAAGAGTTTATGAGTTTTGATGTACCGAAGGTAGTTCGGAGTCCCGGATGAGATCACGGACATGACGAGTAGTCTCGGAATGTCCGAGACGTAGAGATTGATATATTGGACGACTATATTCGGACACCGGAAGTGTTCTGGAAAGTTTCGGAATTTACCGGAGTGCCGAAGTGGTTACCGGAACCCCCCGGGGAAAGTTGGGCCCTAGTGGGCCATAGGGGAGAAAGAGGGCAGCAGCCAGGAGGTGGCGCACCCCCTCCCAAGGAGTAGTCCGAATTGGACTAGGGGAGGGGGGCGCAGCCCCCTCTTTCCTTCTCCTTCTCTCCCTCTCTTTCCTTCCCCTCTTGGTGATTCCTACTAGGAATAGGATTGCAATCCTATTCCTTGTAGGATTGCGCCCTAGGCGCGCCATAGAGGGGCCGGCCAGCCTCCCCCTTGCTCCTTTATATACGGGGGCAGGGGGGCACCCTAGAACACACAAGTTGAATTGTTTTAGCCGTGTTCGGTGCCCCCCTCCACAGAAACACACCTCGGCCATACTGTTGCAGTGCTTAGGCGAAGCCATGCGCCGGTAACTTCATCATATCCGTCACCACGCCGTCGTGCTGACGAAACTCTCCCGTGAAGCTCAACTAGAACAAGAGCTCGTGGGACGTCATCAAGCTGAATGTGTGCTGAACGCGGAGGTGTTGTACGTTCGGTGCTTGATCTAGTGGATCGCGAAGAAGTTCGACTACATCAACTGCGTCACATGACGCTTCCGCTTTCGGTCTACGAGGGTACGTAGACACACTCTCCCCTCTCGTTGCTATGCATCTGATAGATAGATCTTTTGTGGTCGTAGGAAAATTTTAAAATGCTACGTTCCCCAACATATCCGTGTTGTCGTTCGGTCATATTAATTCGTTATCTCTGTTTCCCCTGTGAATCTCATCGGAGAAGCTTAGCAATACGTATTCAATAGATTTCTTTTACAGTATCGCCCACATGTTGGTTTTTGAATTGTGTGCCCTCTTGAGTACACAATTCAAAAAAATCATATGCGTTGTCTATAATTATCGCACCCAATTCTGATTACCGACCTGTTTGCTGGGTATCACACACATCTTGGTACACTGAATCGTTTGTGTTCTTATCGATCATCGCAAACAGTTCATCTGACTGAACTGTATGCTACCTATCGCACACACCTTGATATGACTGACCATTTCTATTGTTCTGGCTCTTCGCAAACATTTCGTATGGATCAACTGTATGCCATACATCGTGCACGCACCTATAATCTAAATCGTGTTTGGTGTATGCTCCATCGCAAACGGTTCGTATTATTTGTGATGGTTTAACTACAACACCGCTTGCGATTTATGCATCGCACATAGTTTTGTCGAATGGTCTCTGATTGTAGTTTCACGTTAGCAGCATCCGACGGTGGTGTGTAATTCCTAATTCTGAGATATAAAGACTTATGAGATTGTAATATTGAAGGTAGCCTAGCCGTGCATGTACCGCTTCGTCGTGAAACCAAAACCCTAGATACATCCTATGTCGCACCCTCCTTTGACAGTCCCGTGCCTCGCGCATCGTATGTATATACATACGGCGTTTTGTGTTGTGAAGTTTTCAAGTTTTGGGTAAAGATTCGATGGACTATAGAATAAGGAGTGGCAATAGCCTAAGCTTGGGGATGCCCAAGGCACCCCAAGGTAATATTCAAGGACAACCAAGAGCCTAAGCTTGGGGATGCCCCGGAAGGCATCCCCTCTTTCGTCTTCATTTATCGGTAACTTTACTTGAGGCTATATTTTGATTCACCACATGATATGTGTTTTGCTTGGAGCGTCAATTTATTTTATTTTGCTTGCTGTTTGAATAATATCCCAAGATCTGAAATTCTTAAATGTTAGAGTCTTCACATAGTTACATAATTATTCGACTAATCATTGATCTTCACATATATCTTTCAGAGTAGTTTGTCATTTGCTCTAGTGCTTCACTTATATCTTTTTAGAGCACGGCGGTGGTTTTATTTTGAAAAAATAGATGAACTCTCATGCTTCACTTATATTATTTTGAGAGTCTTTTAGAACAGCATGATAATTTGCTTAGTGTTATGAATTTAGTCCTAATATGATGGACATCCAAGAGGGATATATTAAAAACTTCCATATAAAGTGCATTGAATACTATGAGAAGTTTGATTCCTTATGATTGTTTTGAGATATGAAGATGGTGATACTAGAGTCATGCTAGTAGAGCAATTGTGAATTTGAGAAATACTTTTGTTGAGGTTTGCAAGTCCCGTAGCACGCACGTATGGTAACCGTTATGTAACAAATTTGAAGCATGAGATATTTCTTTGATTGTCTTCCTTTGTGTGGAGGTCGGGATCGCGCGATGGTTAACTCCTACCAACCATTCCCCTGGGAGCATGCGTGTAGTGCTTGGTTTTTGATGGCTTGTAGATTTTTGCAATAAGTATGTGAGTTCTTTATGACTAATGTTGAGTCCATAGATTATACACACTCTCACCCTTCCACCATTGCTAGCCTCTCTAGTGCCGTGCAATTTTCGCCGGAACCATACACCCACCATATACCTTCCTCAAAACAGCCACCATACCTACTTATTATGGCATTTCCCTAGCCATTCCGAGATATATTGCCATGCAACTTTCCACCATTCCGTTTATTATGACACAGTCTATCATTGTCATATTGCCTTGCATGATCATGTAGTTGACCTCGTATTTGTGGCAAAGCCACCATTCATAATTTTTTCATACAGGTCACTCTTGATTCATTGCACATCCCGGTACACCGCCGGAGGCATCCATATACAGTCATATTTTGTTATAGTATCGAGTTGTAATATTTGAGTTGTAATTAAATACAAGTATGATGATCATCATTATTAGAGCATTGTCCCAAAAAAGGCCAAAAAAAGAAAGGCAAAAAAAAGATAAAGTCCAAATAAAAAAAAGGAAGGCCCAAAAAAAAACATAAAAAAGGGGACAATGCTACTATCTTTTGTTCACACTTGTGCTTCAAAGTAGCATCATGATCTTTATGATAGAGAGTCTCTTATTTTGTCACTTTCATATACTAGTGGGAATTTTTCATTATAGAACTTGGCTTGTATATTCCAACAATGGGCTTCCTGAAATGCCCTAGGTCTTCATGAGCAAGCAAGTTGGATGCACACCCACTTAGTTTCTTTTGTTGAGCTTTCATACATTTATAGCTCTAGTGCATCCGTTGCATGGCAATCCCTACTCACTCACATTTATATCTATTGATGGGCATCTCCATAGCCCATGAATATGCCTAGTTGATGTGAGACCATCTTCCTCTTTTTGTCTTCTCCACGACCACCACTCTATTCCACCTATAGTGCTATATCCATGGCTCACGCTCATGTGTTGCGTGAAAGTTGAATTTTTTTGAAAAAAATTAAAGTATGAAACAATTGCTTGGCTGAAACCGGGGTTGTGCATGATTTTGGTATCTTGTGTGACGAAGATGAAGCATAGCCAAACTGTATGATTTTGTAGGGATGAACTTTCTATGGCCATGTTATTTTGAGAAGACATGACTACTTTGTTAGTATGCTTGAAGTATTATTATTTTTATGTTAATATTAAACTTTTGTCTTGAATCTTTCGGATCTGAACATTCATGCCACAATAAAGAAAATTGCATTGACAAATATGTTAGCTAGCATTCCACATCAAAAAATTCTGTTTTTATCATTTACCCACTCGTCGGCAATTAACGGTCAATGGACGGTCAAGACGGCAAACACCCGCTATGAGCATTTGTGAGAGTTTCAGCTAAGGAAGAGGGGAAAAGTGAGCAAAAGTTTGGAGCGTGGGGCAAAGTGAGCACAACTAAGGAACCAGGAGCACAACTAAGGAACCAGGGGCACTAATTTAAATATCCGCGCAGAATGGATCTCCAATATTTGCTCCTTTCCAGTCCAGAACCCCAGCTGCCGGCATTCTCCCTCTTCATGTAAACCTTATAAACTAAGAGAGGAAAGGCATAAGTATTGTGACATAATGTGTAATAACAGCCCATAATGCAAGAAACATCAATATAAAAGCATGATGCAAAATGGATGTATCATTATCACATCGAGAACTTTGCAACCGCTACAATTTGAGCTACTGGGTACTAATAATTATTGTTGATTATATCAGTATTCTAACCGCCTGCCAATGCGCAAATATAATCCGTGAATCCACCGCTTCAATTCTCATTCCACTTCTCTGCATAGCCCACTTTAGTGTCCACCATCTTCGTCGTCGTAGCCGGCTGCGCTACACACTTGCATACACTCTGCAATCTTGCTTTCTCGCTGTTTGTATATGCACCACAGCCATATCAAGCGACAACGAGGACAACAGTTCCACCAATAGTCTGGCGCCCTATGATGGGTCAACATTGGATTCATCCCACTCATCTACCATAAGTTCGGCGTTGAGCACATACCTCTATTTTATTCGATCGTGAAACGGACGCCGCTGCCCGAGTCGTCGGACGACAAGAAGACGGATGAGGAGCCATCAGTGGACAAAGAAGAGGATGGCGATGATGATGAGGATAAATGGTCGACCGAGGAGAAGGACGACGACATCAACGGCGATGATGGCGGCATCGGCGACGAAAAGCCAATGGTCAGCGTCAAGAAGCATTCTCCCCAAGACGATGTCGCGAGGCCATCCAACAACAAGAAGAAGAATGACTAAATTAAGAAGACTGTATATATCCGTGTTGTCGTTCGCTCATATTAATTTGTTATCTCTGCTTCTCCTGTCAATCTCATCGTAGAAGCTTAGCAATATGTATTCGACGCAGATTTTTTACATTATCGCCACATGTTGGTTTCTTGAATTGTGTGCCCTCTCGAGCACACTTAAAAATTCATATGTGCTGTCTATAATTATCGCACCCAATTCTGATTACCAACCTGTTTGCTGGGTATCACACACAACTTGGTACACAGAATCGTTTGTGTTCTTCTTGATCATTGCAAACAGTTCATCCGACTGAACAGTATGCAACCTATCGCACACACCTTGATATGGTTGGCCATTTCTATTGTTCTGGCTCCTCGCAAACGTTTCGTATGGATCAACTGTGTGCCATACATCACACACGCACCTATAATCTAAATCGTGTTTGATGTATGCGCCATCGAAAATGGTTCGTATTATTTGTAATGGTTTAACTTCAACACCGCTTGCGATTTATGCACCTCACACAGTTTTGTCGAATGGTCTCTGATTGTAGTTTCAAGTTAGCAGCATCCTGCAATATTGTGTAATCCCAAATTCTGAGCAACAAAGAGTTACGAGATTTGTAATCCCTAATCCCGCCTTCCGCTCATACTACATTCGATATCGACCTCAACGTGGATCTCGTGCTCTTCGCCGGCCCGATCCCGGTCGATATTTTGCCCTTGTCAGGTACGACCCTCCGAGGGCCTGATGGCGGTGGGTTTGGACGACGTGCCGGTGCTGGTGCCTCTCGCGGTGACCGAGAGTGTTATGGTCACAGACGTGGAAAAGGGGGCCACCATCATCTACGAAGGCCCGGTGGGTGGGGAAGGCGCAGTCACCGGGGTCGGGGTTTTGGCCATGGTGGACGACGAGCACGTCGAGGCCTAGCAGATCGGACGGCCGGACGACATGGTCAATGAGGTCATTCTTTCGGACAGCTGGACGACGAGCACGTCGAGGCCGGGTAGATTATCCCGTCCGGCAGCGCCGGCTCCACTGCGCTAGTGTTGTGCCACCTCCCATCGTGGGGATCCCATTGCTCCCCTGGGTAGGCTATGGGGCACGCCAGTCTAGGCGGAGGAGGGCCATCCTGGTGCGGGCGTGGGTCTATGATGTGATCCAAAACAAACACCACCATCCAAGGGACCTGCCGCTGAGCTACACCTGGGAGAAGGTCCTGATCCAGTCGTACATGAACCCGCTTCCAACTATCGGCCTGTGCATGCGCCCGCCATCGCGCCTTCCTGTACGCCGCCGCCGTCATACCCGAGCATGTCCTTGACCGTCTATGCGAGCAGTTGCCAGGCTAGTGGCCACTTTGATCGCCTGAAGCTGAACAACTCCATTGCTACAACTCCACAGTCATCAATGCTAAGGGGTACGTGCCTTCCATGTTAGATAGCTGCCTGGAGCCGGGCGATGTCGTCGAGGTGCAGGCGTTCCGGTGGCCACCTGGGATCCGTGTCTTCTGATCGCCAAGAAGGACGGCGTCGGGCCCGCCCTAAACACTTACAGTGTGTAGCCTTCCATCCTCTCGCCGGGATCTCAATATCTAATATTGCATGTCAATTGTGTCTGGCAGATGGTACTCTTGTTGTTGTTACAATTTTTTGTTGTGCGAGGAATTTGTCATTATTGTTGTTGTTGTATTGTAGTGAGCTAGCCTATCGGTGGCTTGGTCTTAGGTTAAGTTGTTGTATCTTAGTGATCAGTTAGGTTAGGTTGTCGATACAAAACTGCCCTACCTAACCTAGCATCATTACTCGAAGGAAGGGCGTGATCGACATGAACGGCGAGGAGCGACATGACTGCCTTGCGGAGTTGTTACATTGTATAACATTTTTAAAAAGTGTTACATATAGTGTTTTGAATTTCATGGACATTTCTTAAATGTCACACTTATTTTTCTAAACGGTACAGACATTATCTAAAAGTTGAGCTGGCACATTCATTGGGTCTGTGTCTGTGCGATAGGATATATAGGGATAGGATTCGAGATAAGTGGGCGATCCACGGGATAGGACAGGAGTGACGTGATAGGCTCGCGTGGTTGTGGGGCCGGATCACTGGCGTGGCGGAAGCTGCTTTATCCGTAGCGGGGGCCACCGTGTGGCGGCCGAGTGTGCCCGATTTGTATGGTCTTTATTTTCGTTTGCCCGTAGCCGCATCACGAAAACCTAAGATACAACATATAAAGACCTAGGGCAGGGCTGCATAAGGCGCCTCTCGACCGTCCGTGCGTGCGGCGCCCTAGGGCAGGGATTGTTATATGATCTACTTACGTTATAACTGTTGAGAGAACTTTCACTAGTTAAAGTATGAACCCTAGGCCTTGTTTCAAAGCATTGCAATACCGTTTATACTCACTTTTATCATTAGTTACCTTGCTATTTTTATATTTTCAGATTACAAAAACCTATATCTACCGTCCATATTGCACTTGTATCACCATCTCTTCGCCGAACTAGTGCACCTATACAATTTAGCATTGTATTGGGTGTGTTGAGGACACAAGAGACTCTTTGTTATTTGGTTGCAGGTTTGTTTGAGAGAGACCATATTCATCCTACGCCTCCCATAGATTGATAAACCTTAGGTCATCCACTTGAGGGAAACTTGCTACTATCCTACAAACTTCTACACTTGGAGGCCCAACAACGTCTACAAGAAGAAGGTTGCGTAGTGGACATCAAGCTCTTTTCTGGCGCCGTTGCCGGGGAGGTGAGTGCTTGAAGGTATATCTTTAGATCTTGCAATCGAATCTTTTTGTTTCTTATTTTATCATTAGTTTAGTTTATAAAATAAAACAAAAAATGGAATTGAGGTTACCTCATATGCTTCATCTTTTTAATATCTTTCGTGAAAATGATGGAAAGGAAAATTGTGCTCAAGTACTAGAAGAAGATTTACATAGAATGCTTGGCATAAAATACTTGAATGATGGGCATGATTGCAATGTTGTTAGTGTGAATCCTTTGAATATCCATGACGCTAATGATATGCAAAGCCACAAGCTTGTGGATGCTATGTTTGATGAAGATGATATTTTTTGTTCCCCAAGTTTTGATGAGAAAATTTATTATGATGAAAGCATGCCTCCTATTTATAATGATTATATTGATGAAAGTGGATTTGGAGAGGTCATGACTTTATTTAGTGATGAATCCACTATTTCGAAAGAGGTTCCAATTGATTAGGAGAACAAAGGTGCTACCTATGATGATTATTGTGATGACTTGTATGCTATTAAGAATAATGATAAGCATGAAACTTTTCATCATGATTTTAGTTTTCAATTGGATTATACCTCACATGATAGTTATTTTGTTGAGTTTTCTCCCACTACTATTCATGAGAAGAAATTTGCTTATGATGGGAGTAGTAAAATTTATATGCTTATGGATCATGAAAAGAATGCTTTATGTGATGTTTATATTGTTGAATTAATTCATGATGCTACTGAAAATTATTTTGAGAGAGGAACATATGTTTCTACCTATTGCAATAATATCAAGTTTTCTCTCTATATGTTGAAAGTTTTGAAGCTATGCTTTTTTTCCCTTCCTATGCTAGTTGATTCTCATTCCCATAAGTTGTTTGTTCACAAAATCCCTATGCATAGGAGTGGGTTAGACTTAAATGTGCTAGTTATATTCTTCATGATGCTCTCTTTATGTTTCAATTATTATCTTTTATGCGAGCATCATTGAAATCATCATGCTTAGCTAAATGGAGCTTACGATTTGCACCTATACAATTTACCATTGTACTGGGTGTGCTGGGGACACAAGAGACTCTTTGTTATTTGGTTGCAGGGTTGTTTGAGAGAGACCACCTTCATCCTACGCCTCCCTCGGATTGATAAACCTTAGGTCATCCACTTGAGGGAAACTTGGTACTGTCTTACAAACCTCTGCACTTGGAGACCCAACAACGTCTACAAGAAGAAGGTTGCGTAGTAGACATCACTCGCGGGGGTGGTGCTCGCTCAATTCATCTGAAGGTAGCCTATCCGTGCGCGTGCCGCTTCGTCTTGAAACCAAAACCCAAGATACATCCTACGACTCACCCTCCATCGACTGTCCCGCCCCTTGCATATCGTATGTATATACATACGGCGTATTTATAGGTCATTTCCAACCCAGAAACACCACCCCTACCCCCACCCCCCTAAAGAATTCCCCGGTGCTTCCACGCTCACTAGCTAGCTTCGAACTTGTGTAGTAACGGTGGCAGGGAAGTTTCATTCGTGTTGATCGAGGAGGAGGATGGCCGAGGGGCTTCGTGGAATCGCGGGGATAGCCGCCTAGGGGCTCGACCTTGAGCTGCACCTCGTCCTGCCGTCCGCACGGATTGTGTTCGACCTCGACATCAATGTCGACCTCACGCTCTACGCCGCCCAGAACCCGATGGAGAGTCTCGCCCTCATCGGGCCCGGTGGCGGTGACTGGAAACGATGTGCCAGCGCTGGTGCCGCCCGTGGTGACCAAGAGCGTTGTGGTCGCGTACGTGGAGATCAAAGTGATAGGAAGCGCCCGTTTGCATATGCTCAAAAACATGATTTCAAATCTTCTCGGCTGGCAGCGCTAACTCCACGATACTGACGATGTGCCACCTCCCAGAAAAGCAGTTGCCGCCCAGCGACGGGATATTGTTGCTCGCCCGGGCAGGCATCGACGAATGCCAGTCAAGGCGATGGGCTGACATGGTGCGAGCCTGGGTGCGCGACCAGCTCCAGAACAAACACCTCCAACCGAGGGACCTGCCATTGAGCTACATCTGGGAGAAAGTCCTGGCTCCTGAGAAAGTTGTACATGAACCCATGGTGCGCCTGCTTCCTCCTCCTAGCCCGCGCACACACCCGCCTCCGCGCCTTTTTCTACGCTGCCGAGATCACCGTGTGCCGCTTAAACACCTTCGATCCCAAGCCGATTAGGATTGTTGGGGTCGAATCCTTCTTGTTCTCTCTCTCTGACTCTGTATGGAACGGAGGTAGAAGAAGAAAGGAGCTAAATACACTGGGGTTGCTGGCGATGAACGCCTCGCTGCCAAACATTGCCGCGGTGACCCCATCTACGCTTCCTGGCGATCCAGTCTTCGAAGGTGACCTGCCCACTCCTCCACTTGACCTGGACGCCATCCTACGCCCGCCCGTTGTTACACTACAGTGCTACCTGCAAACCTGGCTTGACACAAACATATCCTCGAACGTGGCCAAACCAACGTCCGGACTCGATCTAGGCTTTGACGCAAACACAAGCACGTACTCGTGCACCTATACACCACATGCATGCGCACACACGCACACATGATACACCCGTATGCCTATACGTACACCTTGTAACGGCCGCGGCGCGGCAATGGACTGGTGACTGGCTCGATCAGTGTGCACACACGCACATGATCACCACCCATACCGTGGCTTATTCCAACATTAGGATCCCCGGGGTGAGGGCCAGACCGACAACATACCCGAGCATGTCCTTGTCCATCTACATTAGCAGGGGGCGCCGGGGTCATGGCCAGTGCAAGTCTGACCGCCTAAAGCTGATCAAATTCCATCGCAATATGCCACGGTCATCAACGGTAAGGGGTACTGGAGCTTCATGGTGGACTGCGGCCTAGAGGCCGGCGACGGCATCGAGGTGTGGGCATTCCAGTGGCCGCCTGATATCCGTCGGTGCCTTCTAATCGCCAAGAAGGACGGCGTTCGCTCTGCCTGACACCCGTAGAATGTGTAGTTTCAGTTCGATCCTCTCGCTGGGATCTCATATTGCATGTCAGCGGTCGTACAGAGCTATAGTCTAGCGGTCGCTTGGTCTTGGGTCTTGGGTCAAATTGTAATCCCAAATTTTGAGTAATAAAGGATTATTTCACAAAAAAAGTGTCACGTACATTTTTTTTCAAATTTGTAAGTATTTTCTAAATGTCACATGCATTTTTTGAATGGTACTAACATTTTACATCCATTGGGTTAGCCTTCGCTCGATTTTATATGAGGGCTCCGCCGGATGGGAGAGGGGCGACCTGACTGGCTCACAGGGTCGTGCTCGCTCAATTCATCAGAAGGTAGCCTAGCCGTGTGTGCGCCACTTCGTCCTGAAACAAACTTCCTAGATACAGCCTACATCGCCGCCCCGCACCTTGCTTGTCGTACGTATATACATACAACGTATTGCCAGGTCATTTCCAACCCAGAAACATTTTTCCCCGAAACAATTTCCCCTTGCCGTGGAGCTCACTAACTAGCTTGGACTTGGAGTAGTAATGGCGATAGGCCAGTTTCGTTCGTGTCAATCGAGGAGGAGGGTGGCCGACGGGCGTCGTGGAATCGCGGGGACGGCCACCAAGGGGCTTGGCCTCGAGCTGCACCTCGGCCTCTCATCCGCGTCAATCGTGTTCTACCTCGACTTCAACGTTGACCTCTTGCTCTACGCTGCCCCAATCCCAGTAGAGAATCTCGCCCTAGTCGTCTATGAGGACCCGGTGGCAGTGGCTGGAAAAGACGTGCCGATGCCGGTGCCACCCGCGGTGACCTAGAGCGTTGCGGTCGTGGACTTGGCGATCAGAGAGATAGGAAGGGCTTGATTGTATATGCTCAAAAACATGTTTTCAGATCATCCCGGCCTACAGCGCTGACGTCACTGCACGGCGCCGTGCCACCTCTCCATGCAGCAGCAGCAGCCGCACGACGAATGGATCCCGTTGCTCCCCTGGGCAGGCAGCGGCGCATGCCAGTCAAGGCGGAGGGCCGACATGGTGCGGGGGTGGGTGCGCGACCAGCTCCAGAACAAACACCGCCTGCCCAGGAACCTGCCGCTGAGCTACATCTGGGAGAAGTTCCTGACTCTGGTATAAGTTGTACATGAACCCGTGGCATGCCCGCTTCCTCCTCCTGGCCCGCGCACGCGCCCGCCTCCGCGCCTTTTTATACCCCGCCGAGATCACTGTGCGGCTTCAACAACTTCGATCCCAAGCCGATTAAGATTGTTGGGGTCGAACTCTTCTTGTTCTCTCTCTCTATGGAACGGAAGTAGAAGAAGAAAGGAGCTAAACACACTGGGGTTGCTGGTGACGAACGCCTCTGCCAAACAGCGATCTTTTTCCAGCTCGAACTATTTACAAATGACTCGATTTACCACCGTATTTGTTGCTAACCAGGACGTAGCACCCACGCTCGCCGCGGTCACCCCACGTACGCTTCCTGGCGATCCGGTCTTTGAACGTGAGCTGCCCACTCCTCCGTTTGACCTGGATGCCATCCTACGCCCGCCGTTGTTACACTACAGTGCTACCTGCAAACCTGGCTTGACACAAACCTATCCTCGAACGTGGCCAAACCAACGTCCGGACTCGATCTAGACTTTGACGCAAACACAAGCACGTACTCGTGCACCTATATGCCACATGCATGCGCACACATGCACACATGATACATCCGTATGCCCATACGGCCATACCTACACCTTGCCACGGCAGCGACGCGGCAATGGACTGGTGACTGGCTCGATCAGCGTGCACACACATACATGATCACCACCCATACCGTGGCTTATTTCAACATTAGGATCCCCGGGTTGAGGGCCAGGCCGACGATATACCCGGGCATGTCCTTGTCCGTCTACGTTAGCAACGGGCGCCAGGGCCGTGGCCAGTCCAAGTCTGACCGCCTGAAGCTGAACAAATTCCACCGCAATATGCAACGGTTATCAACGGTAAGGGGTACTGGAGCTTCATGGTGGACTGCGTCCTGGAGACCGACCACGGCGTCGAGATGTGTGCATTCCGGTGGCCGCCTGATATTCGACCGTGCCTTCTAATCGCCAAGAAGGACGGCGTCCTCCCTGCCCGATACCTGTAGAATGTGTAGTTTCAGTTTGATCCTCTCGCTGGGATCTCATATTGCAAGTCAGCTATGTCTGCCAGATGGTACTCTCAGGTCGTAAAGAGCTATACCCTAGCGGTCGCTTGGTCTTGGGTCAAGTTCTTGTATCTTAGTGATCAGCTATATTTTTTTTTTGCGAAGTATCAGCTAGCTAACACTCCTTAATTATGTTGCAAGTACAATTCTGAATATGAATGCAATCTTTTTTAAACATTGTACTTACACTGGTATGTGAGACACACTTCGTTTCTACAATCGTAGCAAGAAATGTCTTGCATAATTGTACACGGTCAGCATTTTTGAAATACATGTTTTGCTGCCTACTTTTTTTCATACACATTGCTATATGTTTTGTATATATCAAAAACATTTTTAACACGATTAACATTTCTAAAATACGTACATGATTAACATGTTTTCCAAATACACATTGAATTAACTTCTGAAATGATACAAAACATTTTTCAAACTATGTGTACATTTTTTATATTGTATAAACATTTTTTTATAAAATGTCACCAACATAGTTTAGAAACGCATGAACATAGTTTTAAATGTAACGTACATTCTCTTTGAATGATATTTTTTTTTGAATAACCCAAACATTCTTTATAAAATGTCACAAACATATTTTTGAAACGCATGAACATAGTCTGGCCTGATCTGCGCGTGCTCGGATACATTGTCCTCCATTGTCTGTCCTGCGCCGCGCTGTATTTGTATACTCCCTCCGGTCCTTTTTATTCTGCGTATTGGATTTGGTTCAAATCAAACTTTACAAAGTTTGACGAAATTTATTTTTAAAAATAACAACACGTACAATACAAAATATATGAACTGTGAAACTACATTTCATAACAAATGAAACAATATTGATTTGTCATTGTAAATATTGATAGTTTTGTCTATAAGTTAGGTCAAAGTAGAGATACTTTAATTTCGAACATAACTTATGTGCAGACTAAAAAGGACCGGAGGCAGTACATATACAGCACTAGGGCAGTTTCGTTTCGATGGAGGAAGGATGTGCAAGGGGCGTGGATCTCCATGGACGCCGGCCTAGGGGCTTGACCTCGAGCTGCACGTCGGCCTGCCTTCCGCTCATACTACATTCGATATCGACCTCAACGTGGATCTCGTGCTCTTCGCCGGCCCGATCCCGGTCGATATTTTGCCCTTGTCAGGTACGGTCGTCCGAGGGCCTGGTGGCGGTGGGTTTGGACGACATGCCGGTGCTGGTGCCGCTCGCGGTGACCGAGAGTGTTATGGTCACAGACGCGGAAAGGGGGGCCACCATCATCTACGAAGGCCCGGTGGGCGGGGAAGGCGCAGTCACCGGGGTCGGGGTTTTGGCCTCGGTGGACGACGAGCACATCGAGGCCTAGCAGATCGTGCCGTCCGGCGGGGACGACATGGTCAATGAGGTCGTTCTTTCGGACAGCTGGACGACGAGCACGTCGAGGCCGGGTAGATTATCCCGTCCGGCAGCGCCGGCTCCACTGCGCTAGTGTTGTGCCACCTCCCAGCGTGGGGATCCCATTGCTCCCCTGGGCAGGCCATGGGGCACGCCAGTCTAGGTGGAGTAGGGCCATCCTGGTGCGGGCGTGGGTCTGTGATAAGATCCAAAACAAACACCACCATCCAAGGGACATGCCGCTGAGCTACACCTGGGAGAAGGTCATGATCCAGTCGTACATGAACCCGCTTCCGACTCTCTGCCTGTGCACGCGCCCGCCATCGCGCCTTCCTGTACGCCGCCCCCGTCATACCGGGCATGTCCTTGACCGTCTACGCGAGCAGTTGCCAGGCTAGTGGCCACTTTGATCGCCTGAAGCTGAACAACTCCATTGCTACAACTCCACAGTCATCTGCTAAGGGGTACGTGCCTTCTATGTTAGATAGCTGCCTGGAGGCGGGCGATGTCGTCGAGGTGCAGGCGTTCCGGTGGCCACCTGGGATCCGTGTCTTCTGATCGCCAAGAAGGACGGCGTCGGGCCCGCCCTAAACACTTAGAGTGTGTAGCCTTCCATCCTCTCGCCGGGATCTCAATATCTAATATTGCATGTCAATTGTGTCTGGCAGATGGTACTCTTGTTGTTGTTACAATTTTTTGTTGTGCGAGGAATTTGTCATTATTGTTGTTGTTGTATTGTAGTGAGCTAGCCTAGCGGTGGCTTGGTCTTAGGTTAAGTTGTTGTATCTTAGTGATCAGTTAGGTTAGGTTGTAGATACGAAACTGCCCTACCTAACCTAGCATCATTACTCGAAGGAAGGGGGTGATCAGCAGGATGGGAGAGGAGCGACATGACTGCCTTGCGGGGTTGTTACATTGTATAACATTTTTAAAAAGTGTTACGTATAGTGTTTTGAATTTCATGGACATTTCTTAAATGTCACACTTATTTTTCGAAATGGTACAGACATTATCTAAAAGTTGAGCTGGCACATTCATTGGGTCTGTGTCTGTGCGATAGGATATATAGGGATAGGATTCGAGATAAGTGAGCGATCCACGGGATAGGACAGGAGTGACGTGATAGGCTCGCGTGGTTGTGGGGCCGGATCACTGGCGTGGCGGAAGCTGCTTTATCCGTAGCGGGGGCCACCGTGTGGCGGCCGAGTGTGCCCGATTTGTATGGTCTTTATTTTCGTTTGCCCGTAGCCGCATCATGAAAACCTAAGATACAACATATAAAGATCTAGGGCAGGGCTGCATACGGCGCCTCTCGACCGTCCGTGCGTGCGGCACCGTATGTATATATATAGCTCGTAGTCTTGTTCCCCTCCCAAAAGCATTTTCCCCAAGTCATTGTTCACTCAAGTAGCACATGACGCTTAGCTTCTCTTGAGTAACGGCGCGAGTTTAGACAGTGCAGTTTCGTGTTGAGGATGGCTGAGGGGCGTGGATCCACGCGGACGACGATGGGGGGCCTCGACCCGGAGCTGTATTTCGGCATGCTGTACGCGCCGATTTCCCATGACTTCGACCAGAATGTCAACCTCGCAGTGTTCATCGTCCTGATCCCGATGGAGGCCGTCACGGTGTTCGCCGGCCCGATCCTAGTGGAGAACGTCGCGGTCGTGGGGGTGGAGGATGGCAATGAGAATGATCTAGCCATCGTCGTGTACCAGGGCCCGGTGGGCAGGTACGATGCTGTGACCAGGGCGGGGAAGCTCTAGTTTTGGTGTCGGCCGCCCTGACTGAGGTGCAGAGCGATCTCGCCATCGTCGTGTACGATGGTCCGGTGGATGAACTACCAAACACAAAGCAATCTGTCGATATATATCCTACATGATTTCAAACCATGGCGATACACAAATTGAATACTAATTGTACATCTTCAATACTGGCATTTCATTTATCACTTCTATTGTAAGTTGCTAATACTGGATTGATATTGTTCTTACACCGGTAGGTGAGGCGCCCTTTGTTTTTACATTGGTAGCAAAGAATGGTGTATCCACTGCATAAACATTGTTCATGTTTAACAATTCTCCAATACATGATTCTCTGAAGTATATGTTTTGCTGCGTACCTTTTTCATACACATTTCTATATTTTTTGTATAAACCTAAAAAATATTACACACTTTTAACATTCGTCTCCATGATTAACATGTTTTTGAACATTTTGGACTACTTGTTACATATTTTTGAAATACACATGGAATTATCTTTTGAAATGCTACAAAATATTTATATTATGCAAACAGTGTTTACATTGTATAACTTTTCTTCAAAAATATACAAACATATTTTGAACCACGTGAACATAGATTTAAATGTAACGTACATTTTCTTTGAATGCTACAATTTTTTTTGAATTACCCAAACATTTTTATTTCATTGTATAACATTTTTTAAAGTGTCACGTACATTCTATGTCCACGGGTCAGCTACTGAATCCTTCAGAATCATCCATTCTATTTGGGGGATCCTGTCCGGAGGATACAATAGAAGTGATACAAAATGTATTGGGTGTCACATGTTCTGATTTCGAGGAGAAATACTTGGGTTTGCCGACATCTGACGGCCGGTTGACTAAGGGTAAGCTTCAAAATTGGCAAGTTAACTGGAGTAAGTGCTTGTTTCGCTTTTGAAGGGCATCCAACACATGCTGGCAAAGAAGTTTTGTTTTAATCAGTTGCTCAGTCAATTCCTACCTTTATTATGTGTGTGTTCAAGATCCCATTTGGTGTTTGTGATGACCTGAATCGTATGGTTCGGAACTATTATTGGGGTGCGGAGAAAGGTAAAAGGAAAACTCACTAGTATGCTTGGCATAAGATGACCCAGCCAAAGTCACAAGGGGGTCTCGGGTTTTGGGATTTCCAAATCTTCAATCAAGCTCTGTTGACGAGACAAGCCAACGTCTCTTAATTTTTCCGGACAACTTATGTGCAAGACTGCTCAAAGCCAAGTATTATCCAAGTGGACTCTTAGAGGACACGGTGTTTTCGGAAAACCATCTCAATCATGGCAAGGCGTTTGTCATGGGCTGGAGCTCCGAAAGAACGGGCTGGTCTGGTGTATAGCTAATGGACAAAAGGTTAGAATCTCGTGGAACAGTTAGCTAGTTCGAGGCAACACTAGTTCGCTTGTTTCCAGCATTGGAAAATGTCGGGTTCAAATGAGTGCCTGATTTGCTTGATCATAATGGAAACTGGGATATGCCGAGGCTACATCTGTTTTCTTGCCAATGGACTTTCAGTAGATTTGCAAGCTTCGTCCTTCAGCTCCATTGGGTGAGGAATTCTTGGTCTGGGCACCCGAACGCAAAGGTCTTTTCTCTGTACATAGTGCCTATTGGCAGGCTGCTGATGTGGTTAACTGCTCTCTATTCTCCTGTAGGAGAAGTTCTCTGGACGGATGCAGGGACGTTTGGAATCTGATTTGGTCATGTCCAGCACCACCAAAAGTCCTATCCTTTGCTCGGTGAGCAGCTACAGATTCATTAGCACCTTGCTAAATAGAAAGCGTAGATCGCTGGAGGTGTATGGTACATGCCCTATTTGTGGAAGAGAGGATGAAGACTCCTTTTATGTGTTATGTGTCTGTGATAACGCCCAGCCTCTATCTAAACCCATGTCAAAGATCTGGGAACTTCCGGACCTAACTAGAATCAAACGCCGTGATGATTGTCTTATTCGGCTAATGAGTGATGTGAACGAACATGTCTGGGTCCGTGTGCTTATGCTTCTCTGGAGGGCGTGGCACGTATAGAATGAACTGGTGCATGCAAAGCCAACCCCTCCAATTGACGTGACAACCTGGTTCTTGGCTAGTTACCTGGACTTGCTTGCCTGTCTTAAGCTTGATCCTAACGCAGACTTTGTCAAGGGTAAGATGTTGGTTAACCACATTTTCCCAATGATGCATGCCACATGTGATAATAATGAAATTTCAAGCACCCCTTGGCTACCTCCTTGTCAAGGGCGAGTTAAGATAACAATGGATGGCTCCATCCTGAGTGGAAAGGAGGGAGCTGGCATGGTGCTCCGGGACCATCTTGGAAAGCATAATATTTAGTGCATGCAGATATCTTGGTGATTGTGTTGATGTGTTGGAACCTGAATTTCTTGCTATTGGACAAGGGTTTAGCTTGGCACTGCAACGGGGTAATCTATCCATTGATGTTGAGTCCGACTGCTTGAAGGCGGTTTCCATGGTGGTTAAAGGTGGAAGCAATTAATCTAAATAGTCTTTCTTGATCACATAGTTAAAACATAGTATGGGGGACATGACTCTTCTATTACTCATATCAATCATACAGGCAATGGTGTTAGTCATGCTATGGCAAACTTGGGTAGAGGCCAGGGTCGTACCATAGTTTGGCCTGGTTCGGGCCAAATGAGGTCTTAGATATTGTCTTACGAGATTGTAATCCCTAATTCTGAGCAATAAAGACTTACGAGATTGTAATCCCTAATTTTGAGCAGTAAAGAGATATTTCGCAAGAAATGTGTCACATACATTTTTTTTCAAATTCATGAATATTTTCTAAATGTCACATGCATTTTTTGAATGGTACTAACATTTTACATCAGTTGGGTTAGACTTCGTTCGATTGGATATGAGGGCTCCGTCGGATGGGAGAGGAGCGACCTGACTGGCTCAAAGGGGCCGTGTGCACGCCGCTTCGTCATGAAACCAACTTCCTAGATACATCCTACATTGCAGCCTCCACTATCCATCCCAATCGTGCGTCGTACGTAAATACATACAACGTATTGCCAGGTCATTTCCATCCCAGAAAAATTCTCCCCGAAACAATTTCCCCTTGCTGTGGCTCTCACTAACTAGCTTGGACCTCGAGTAGTAACGACCATAGGAAAGTTTCGTTCATGTCAATCGAGGAGGACGATGGCCGAGGGGCGTCGTGGAATCGCGGGGACGGCCGCCGAGGGTCTTGGCCTCTTGCTGCACCTCGGCCTCTCATCCGCACGAATCTTGTTCGACCTCGGCCTACATGTCGACCTCTTGCTCTACGCTTCCCCGATCCAGGTCGTGAATCTCGCCCTCGTTGTCTATGACGACCCGGTGGCAGTGCCTGGAAATGATGTGCTGGTGCCGGTGCCGCCTGCGATGACCGAGAGCATTGCGGTCGTGGACATGGAGATCAGAGAGATAGGAAGGGCTCGATTGTATATGCTCAAAAACATGTTTTCGGATCATCCCGGCCTACAACACTAACGTTGTGCCACCTTTCCCTGTAGCAGCAGCAGCCGCCCGACGAAGGGATCCCGTTGGTCCCCTGGGCAGGCAGCGGCGCACGCTAGTCGAGACGGAGAGCCGACATGGTGCGGGGGTGGGTGCGTGACCAGCTCTAGAACAAACACCGCCTGCCCAGGGACATGCCGCTGAGCTACATCGGGGAGAAGGTCCTGACTCCGGTACAAGTCGGACATGAACCCGTGGCACGCCCGCTTCCTCCTCCTGGCCCGCGCATGCACCCATCTCCGTGCCATCCTCAACCCTGCCAAGATCTCCGCGTGCGGCTTTAACACCACCGATCCCAAGCCGATTAGGATCCCTGGAGTGACGGCCAGGCCGCCGACCTACCCGGGCATGTCGTTGTCCATCTATGTCAGCAGTGGGGGCCGGGGTCGTGGCCAGTGCAAGTCTGCCCGCCTGAAGCTGAACAAATTCCACCGTAACGACCCCACCGTAAGGGGTACAGAAGCTTCATGGTGGACTGGGGCCTGGAGGCCGACGACGGCGTCGAGGTGTGGGCGTTCCGGAGGCCGCCTGGGATCCGTCCATGGCTTCTGATCGTCAAGAACGACCGCGTCCGCCCCGCCTGAAATCCGTAAAGTCTGTGTTGTTTGAGTTTGATCCTCTCGATGGGATGTCATATTGCATGTGAACTGTGTCTGTCACGGTACTCTCCGGTCGTAGCGAGCTACAGCCTAACGGTCGATTAGTCTTGGGTCAAGTTGTTGTATCTTAGTGATCAGCTAGCTAGCTCTCCTTAATCATGTTGCAAATACAATACTAAGAAGACTAGGCCCGTAAGGGTTTTTTTTTCTGGTTTTTTTTGAATTTTTTTTACCACCCTTGTAAATTTGACGCGTGTGACTGGCTATTCCTGTACGTGGGCCTTTTTTACTCGTGAATAGTTTTGCACGTTCTGGTCATCTTGCCGCTTTGACTGGGTTTCTGGTTTCATCTGTTTGCTTCTTGTTCCTTCTACGCTAGCCACGATGCTTCTTGTTAGGCGGTTGCCGCTTTTGCCGTTTCTTCTAGATCGATCAGGTTGTCTCTCCAGGGAAAAAGATCTGACTGCCTCTTCCTATATATAGTTCATGCTATCCCTTTTCGTGAACAAACAACGCTGCACCCCGCCGTCTCCTTCCGCCCCAATCCCGTCCCCGGCCATCTCCCCTCTCATTCACCTCCGCTCAGTCGCAGGGGGTGGTGGCGCATGCAGGAGTGCGGAGGATGTTTCTATGTGGGATGCGGAACTCGGGCCGCAGTGGCATGCCGGCCCCGTCCTTGCCTCGAGGTCGCAGCCGCCGCGTTTTCCACGTCCCGTCATCTCGGGTAGGTCAGCGCCGAAGCCCTCGCAAGGAGTCGCTGAATCTTCCTGTCGATCCGCCTCGACGTGAACTGCATGACGATGAGCGGACGACGGCTGTGTCTTCTCCTCACTCTTTTGGTCGCGAGTCCTCCTGCCCCTTGCTTCCTGCTTGCTCGGGTTTTTGCTTCGTCGCTGTAACACCCCAAAAATTTAATCATACTTTTATTGAATAAAATTTTGGCTGGAAATAAAATTTTGAATTATATTAGGTTCTTTAGTAATATTTTTGAGCCCTCTCTATACCTGTCCTTCAAAAATCTTCTCTTCATATAGTAAAATTTTTGGAAATAATTCTGTGGGCTCTGGTTGTATCTTGAGTCAATTCATTATTTGTTTAATAGCAGTAGAAATTATTTTCATAATAAAATTTTGCCTTAGAAAATTCTTTTAATAGCTTCTGCAGTGTTTTAGATGCTTCTGTTGCACTACAACTATTTCAAATAATTCTCTAAAAATTCCACCATAATTCTGAGAGGTCATGAGATGCCTATATGTCACTTTAGTGCAAAAACCCAACTTGATGTTTTGCAAAATTTGAGTGAACCATCCTCTTTTTCAGTTCTGTCCATCTTCTAGGTTTCTACTACAACCCTATTATTTCTTGCTCCAAAAATTCTGAGCCTTGGCCATCTTCTAGTTCCTCCTACCAAACCCTTAACTCCAGAAGATCAGATCCATTAGCATCTTTTAGACCCACCAAACACCTCTCTGTAGTTTCTGTCCAGAAACTAAATCCTTCAAAACTTGCACTATCAAGTTTTCCCTTTTGCCAAACCAACCCCACCATAATCTATGACCACTAAGGAGACACTATCCTGCCAAGTCCCAACCCCAACAAAGTTCCCTAGCTAGCTCTAGCATTCTGTCGAACACATTGAGGGCATGACCAAATTTGGCAAGGTTTTTATCTTGCACTACACACCTGCCCTCATGGCCATTTCAACTTGTCCACTAACCTGGCCATCTAGAGGAGCCCCACCCTGCTAAGTCCCCCTTGCAACCAACTCTCCTAGATGCCACTGGCATTGCGTCGAACACCTTGTGAGCACGCACAGAGCGCGGCCAGAGCGTGCTAATTGCACGCGGTGGCATCAAGCTCCTGTCACTGCCCTGCTGCCTCCCCTGCTCGCCCGAGCCTCCCACCGGATCAACTCGACCATCAATAACTTCGCCGACACTTTCCCTTGGCCTCTAGCGCCGCCCACCGCCGTCCACGCCGACCACCGCCGCCGCCCGACGAGTCCTGCCTCACCACGTCTCTCCCTGGGCCCCTCTCTCTTTATTGCCAACAGTTCGAGCTCATCCTCAGCTCACCAGAGACACACCGACCCCGCCGCCCTCACCAACCTCGCCACCGGCCTCGGAGCGCCATCAATGGCCGCCGCCGCTGTATGCCGTGGACGGCGCCGTCCAAAACTACCTGGCACCTCCCCGAGCCGCCAGCTCGCCAGGGGAGTAACTGCGGCCGGCCACCGTCCGCTACCGACCCTCACCGGCCACCAACGGCCTCGCCACCGACCGCGGATCACCATGAATGCACGCCGCCGCCGTGTCCGTTCTCTGGAAGCCACGGGAACCGCCTTCCCCGCCTATAAAACCCCTCCTCGAACTCGCTCCCATCGTCAGCAACTTCCCTCCCTCCTCATCAAGCCGCCAAGAGCAACCCCACGGCCGGGAAGGGACAACTCCCTCAACTCCGGCCGCCTCTGCCACCAGCACCTCGCCAATGATTCCAAGCCAACCACGGCCTCCCCCACCCTGATTTCTTCACCAATATACTCATAGAGCACCCGCCGAGCTGTTACTCTCACCATTTTTCCCGGAGAAGCACCATGGGCGAAAGCCCCATTTCGGCGCCGCCGGAGTTTCTCGGGTGAGCTCGTCGCCGGCAAGATAGGGCTCCCCGGCGACC
>LR738713.1:752307567-752319042 GCA_902687465.1 Secale cereale | reverse complement strand
GCGCGCGCAAGGGAGAGGACGAACCCGACAGGTGGGACCCACCTGTCGGTGGGTCACTGGTTCGCTCCCGTGCGGCTGGGCAACTGGGCTCAGCCCAATTACCTTTTCAGCTAATCCGCGCACAGGGCGCTTCTCTACTCTCTTCTTTTTATTTCTTTTCAGTAGCATTCAAATAATTCCGCAGAGCACATTTCAAACCCAACTCCAGTTATTCTAATTTCTGTAGGTTTCTAAAATCATGATCTATTTATCTAAATTAGGTGAACATTTTGTTATACTGAATCTCTGTTGAATCAATTTAATATTGCTTTTAATCATGTTCTCCATCTTAGTAATTCCATAACTAATTCATATGAACTCTAAATAAAGTTATTCTGTTTCTGATATTTCTTAATTATCCTCTAGTTTATTTTAGCATTTATTACAAAAATATTTGAAATACCTTTTTAATGCTGTTTTTGAATTGTGTGGTAATTTAGATATTTTTTGAAAATAGGATTTGGAGGGGAGATGATTCCTTGCATAGTAACCAGCACCTTTTCATATCTAAGGCAAGCATTTTGAACACTTGATATGGTGAATGTTTGCATGCTAGAATATTTAGGGCATGTTTGATACTTTTAATAGGTTTGGCATATGGATAGGAATATTGCATGCATGCATGGTCATGATTATATTTTCTCTTGCATGCATTCCCTTCAAATCTATAACACGCATAAGTTGTGAGAACCCAGGAGTGTGCTCCTGTTTTGGACGTGCCGGTGGGCACGGGCCATACTTTGACACGGTGGTGTCATGAAATATATGTGAAAGCAGACAAGGGTTGTGGCCCTGTCCTGATGATATGGTTGAGAGAATAATTTTGTTGTGCTAACTACTGCAGGAATCATAGGCCTCCTGAGTCGACCATAGATCGAGTCTTGTTCCGGTAACCCCCATACTTGTTTCGTGCTACCACTTGTCCCTGCCACGGGTAAGGTATGGTTTAGTAAGTTGTTAACCCCTTTCCATGCACACACCGTACAGAGGGCCACGATGAGGATTGCCAGGGCCCTGGACTAAATCCTGTCATCGGGTCAGGGGGCATGGGTGTTCCCGGCTGTTGTGATGCCGAGAGGGAGTGTACCCTTGTAATCCGCGCGTATGAATAGTGATCCCATGCCCATGGAGGTTGTAGCCTCTCCGACTTAGAGTTTACTTAACTGTTGTTTTGGGTGACTCCTGGCAGCAGAAAAGTTAAGCTGGTGTGTGCTGGTTAGGTGTGTTTTCAACCAAAAGACCATAATGGGAATTAGTCAGTATAACGATATTGACTAAAGAAATCCTATACTTGTGGGTAAAGAGTACGCCCTCTGCAGAGTGTGAAACCTATTCGAATAGCCGTGTCCGCGGTTAAGGATTACAGTCTGGGTTGGTCAAGTGTCGGTCTTAGAGTCGGTCTCCGGAGGAAATAATTTAATTTTGAGCATGGTGTATTATGCAGATTAATTCTTACTGCTACTGATGTTGTTATAAATATTATGGAGGATATGATTATTATTGTGGACTAACCCGATTCTCTTATTTTTACTTTCCAGAGTGTCTCAGGGGCTGGCTAGACTACCCCGGACACTCGCCTTTATTTTCAAGTCCTTTCTGTGGCGTCCCTCGAGTGTCAGGCGGTTTATCACGCCACTACTCTTGTGGACACCCGACTGGCATTTCTTTTCAAGTCCTTTCGTGGCGTCGCCTGAGTTCTCGGATGGTATCGTCCGATTTCTCTTTTAGACACCCGACTGGCATTTCTTTTCAAAGACCGACCGGGGTGTCACTTGACACCCGATCGGCATTTCTTTTATAGTTTATTAACGCTAATATTTATTTTCTTGCACTAACCATTATTCACCATACCATGTTTTAATTCCTGTCAGCATGCATTTAAGATAAGTCCATCATGAGCACATGCATATAGTTTAATTTATCATGACCACATAATTGTTTTGCTGCATTTGTTATATCATTTGTCCATGATGTTTGCGAGTACATTCAAACGTACTCACAGGCTTGTCCCTGGCTATCTACTTGGCCAGGTTAGGAGTTCTTCAAGGAGTACCACAGTGACGTCCGTGCAAAGCCTAGGTGTGCAGCCACGCGGGATAGGAATTATCCGGGTCAGCTGTTCCTATGGGAATGGAGCACCATCGATGTGAAGATCCACAAGCCAATTTCTTCATCCACCACCTGAGTCATTATTATATCAGTAGACCTTTATGGTCTTGTATCAAATTCTTGTAAATGCTTGGTAGTCTGTAACAAGGATGTGTCCACCAGTAACAGTAATCCTGGGCTGGTGATGACACTAGGGGTTAATTTCTGGAATATTGTGTTCCCGAAATCCGGCCCCCACAGCCTTGGTATCAGAGCCAGGCTGACCATTGGCTAATCCTATCTTAGCCTGGTCACCATCCCTAGGTTTCCACACCATCCACATCTTTTCCTGTCCACAGACAAGTCTATCCCATCCACAGTGGCAACCGACATCTTTTGATAGCCGGTGCCCAACCTATCAGTCTATCCATAGGCCGTGTGCCTGTACCGACACCTGAGTTGTCCCATCCACAAGCGTGCGATGGAAGACTCGGCTGACTTATAAAGGAAGCCTTGCCCCAAAACTCAGCACATCACAGCCTCACTCCCAGTTCGATATCCAACCACCAAGATGCCAGGCCCCATCATGCACAACGAGACCACCGCAGTCGAGCTCGAAGGCTTCGTAGCCATCCTCGCCAATCTCACCCGTCGTGCCTTCGGCACCGTCGAGCCGCCGGAGTATGTCGTGTACCAAGAGCACACGAGTAATTCCATCCATCACTTCTGGGCCACGGCGCACATCTACGGGAGAAGCATCACATCGGAGCGCCCCTACCGGTTCACCGGGAGGACGACCTCCGACGAGCCCCAAGCCATCCAACTTGCAGCCCGAGAGGCTATAGTTCATCTTCGGCACCTGTCGCCGAGGGTTAACTGCCGCTCCTTCTACTACTACCCTAGTCGTGAAGGCTATGGTCGACCAACCCAGGTCGCCAACGGAGACCATGAGTCGGACCCTGCCCTGGTGCATCTGGTGCGCTACCTGAGAGCGCAGGAGGCACTGTTCGATCAGGTCACCTTTGATCTGATTGAGACCCGCATGACGCTCGCTCGCCTGACACCGGCGAGAAGCGAAGTCGCACCCGCCACCGACACCCCGATAGTGCTGCTTGGAAGGCCGGTTGAGCCCCCAAGCTCCGACCATGTCACCCACCCGGGCAATGCCACCGCCTCACCCGGAGATCTCCGTCGTCTCTTGGAGGCCTACTCCAATGGGACGGTGACCTCGACACCCCGCGAAGGCCACCACCGCTACTCCAGCCCTGTAGCTCCTCATCCTACCCCGGCCAGCTCCGACGCGGAAGCACCCGGAGAGGACTCGGCATCCGCAAGACGCGCCCGGCTAGATATCAACCAGGTGGACTGAGTCCACCAGAATTGTTACCAAGCCCTAGTGGCTCGGTTTTTCCTTTAGCTCCGCAGTAGCTGTTGTGTGGCGTGGCAAGTTTGTAGACCCCCTGTGTGTCACTATCTAATAGTATGTGTATTTTGGCATAAATTGCTTGATGAGTGGTTGCAGAGTTAATTCTAGACGTAACTGCCGAATCCCCCAACCGACACGCACAGTAGCATGTCACTTTTCTTTTGGGGATTGAGGCCTGAGACTTTGACTCAGACAGCCCCGCGCCGGAGTCGGTGTCTCAGTCGTACCGGCACCACTTTATGTTTCATGACCCAGGCTTTCTATAAGAGGCCACTCTCATTTTCCACCCCAGCCACCATCAGCTTCGAGCACTGCCTTCCCCATTCAACCATCCATGTCTCACCCCGGAGCATACCTGAGGACCCCCGATGCAAGCCCTGGTAGTTTTGTTAAGATATTGTGGGATTTTTCCCGCAATACTCTTGGCTCTACCCATCCACCCCTGTATGAGCTGTTCAAATCAAGAATCACTCCTGATCTCTCGAAATACTGGGCAGCTGTACATATTCCACCAGCAGATTTAAACCAAGGCCCTCCCTATGTGATTTTCATCGGGAGATTCATGCCAACCCCAGGCATGGCCATTGAGTCTGCTGCGTATGAAGCAGTCACCCGTCTTCGATTTGCGGTACCCTATGCCAACGCAAGGGAATACTGCTATTTTCCAAGCCGCGCTACTTTTGGAGCAGAAGCTACGTTCCGCTGTGGACGTGCGGAGAGCGATCCAGCCCTGGTCTATCTCATTCAATATGTGATGGCCCAGGAGCGTTTCACCCAGCAAATACTGGAGTATCTCCACTACCTTGCTGTTATGAATCCCCGGATCGCCATTGGCGGACCCCCTCTGCCAACTCAGGAGGGACACGTTCTTCGTTTGCTTCCTCAACTTCCTCCGCTCCCTCCGGAAGAAGAAGAATGTGTTCCAACACCGGGAAGCCTTCCGCTTAACCCCGAAGATCTCGTTTTTGGACCGTAGACGGTCGTGAGTGCGTTTGCGTAGCATGTAGTGCTTGTTTGCATGATGTGATCTTGTTTTGTTTGTATGTCATGAATGTATTGCCCTGTTTGCATTTTGCATATGAGTGTTTTGTTTGTGTGGTATGCTTCTTAATTCCTCCGCCCTTAACAAATCTCGAGGACGAGATTTTCTTAAGGGGGTTAGAGTTTGTAACACCCCAAAAATTTAATCATACTTTTATTGAATAAAATTTTGGCTGGAAATAAAATTTTGAATTATATTAGGTTCTTTAGTAATATTTTTGAGCCCTCTCTATACCTGTCCTTCAAAAATCTTCTCTTCATATAGTAAAATTTTTGGAAATAATTCTGTGGGCTCTGGTTGTATCTTGAGTCAATTCATTATTTGTTTAATAGCAGTAGAAATTATTTTCATAATAAAATTTTGCCTTAGAAAATTCTTTTAATAGCTTCTGCAGTGTTTTAGATGCTTCTGTTGCACTACAACTATTTCAAATAATTCTCTAAAAATTCCACCATAATTCTGAGAGGTCATGAGATGCCTATATGTCACTTTAGTGCAAAAACCCAACTTGATGTTTTGCAAAATTTGAGTGAACCATCCTCTTTTTCAGTTCTGTCCATCTTCTAGGTTTCTACTACAACCCTATTATTCCTTGCTCCAAAAATTCTGAGCCTTGGCCATCTTCTAGTTCCTCCTACCAAACCCTTAACTCCAGAAGATCAGATCCATTAGCATCTTTTAGACCCACCAAACACCTCTCTGTAGTTTCTGTCCAGAAACTAAATCCTTCAAAACTTGCACTATCAAGTTTTCCCTTTTGCCAAACCAACCCCACCATAATCTATGACCACTAAGGAGACACTATCCTGCCAAGTCCCAACCCCAACAAAGTTCCCTAGCTAGCTCTAGCATTCTGTCGAACACATTGAGGGCATGACCAAATTTGGCAAGGTTTTTATCTTGCACTACACACCTGCCCTCCTGGCCATTTCAACTTGTCCACTAACCTGGCCATCTAGAGGAGCCCCACCCTGCTAAGTCCCCCTTGCAACCAACTCTCCTAGATGCCACTGGCATTGCGTCGAACACCTTGTGAGCACGCACAGAGCGCGGCCAGAGCGTGCTAATTGCACGCGGTGGCATCAAGCTCCTGTCACTGCCCTGCTGCCTCCCCTGCTCGCCCGAGCCTCCCACCGGATCAACTCGACCATCAATAACTTCGCCGACACCTTCCCTTGGCCTCTAGCGCCGCCCACCGCCGTCCACGCCGACCACCGCCGCCGCCCGACGAGTCCTGCCTCACCACGTCTCTCCCTGGGCCCCTCTCTCTTTATTGCCAACAGTTCGAGCTCATCCTCAGCTCACCAGAGACACACCGACCCCGCCGCCCTCACCAACCTCGCCACCGGCCTCGGAGCGCCATCAATGGCCGCCGCCGCTGTATGCCGTGGACGGCGCCGTCCAAAACTACCTGGCACCTCCCCGAGCCGCCAGCTCGCCAGGGGAGTAACTGCGGCCGGCCACCGTCCGCTACCGACCCTCACCGGCCACAAACGGCCTCGCCACCGACCGCGGATCACCATGAATGCACGCCGCCGCCGTGTCCGTTCTCTGGAAGCCACGGGAACCGCCTTCCCCGCCTATAAAACCCCTCCTCGAACTCGCTCCCATCGTCAGCAACTTCCCTCCCTCCTCATCAAGCCGCCAAGAGCAACCCCACGGCCGGGAAGGGACAACTCCCTCAACTCCGGCCGCCTCTGCCACCAGCACCTCGCCAATGATTCCAAGCCAACCACGGCCTCCCCCACCCTGATTTCTTCACCAATATACTCATAGAGCACCCGCCGAGCTGTTACTCTCACCATTTTTCCCGGAGAAGCACCATGGGCGAAAGCCCCATTTCGGCGCCGCCGGAGTTTCTCGGGTGAGCTCGTCGCCGGCAAGATAGGGCTCCCCGGCGACCATGCCACACACCGGCCGAACCCCCTCTCTCCCCTGAGCACAACGGTGGGCTCAGATCCACGGGGGGTGCCGCCTATCTCCGGCGAACGTCGCCGAAGCCCCGCCTCTGCCTCTGTCCAAGCGCGCGCAAGGGAGAGGACGAACCCGACAGGTGGGACCCACCTGTCGGTGGGTCACTGGTTCGCTCCCGTGCGGCTGGGCAACTGGGCTCAGCCCAATTACCTTTTCAGCTAATCCGCGCACAGGGCGCTTCTCTACTCTCTTCTTTTTATTTCTTTTCAGTAGCATTCAAATAATTCCGCAGAGCACATTTCAAACCCAACTCCAGTTATTCTAATTTCTGTAGGTTTCTAAAATCATGATCTATTTATCTAAATTAGGTGAACATTTTGTTATACTGAATCTCTGTTGAATCAATTTAATATTGCTTTTAATCATGTTCTCCATCTTAGTAATTCCATAACTAATTCATATGAACTCTAAATAAAGTTATTCTGTTTCTGATATTTCTTAATTATCCTCTAGTTTATTTTAGCATTTATTACAAAAATATTTGAAATACCTTTTTAATGCTGTTTTTGAATTGTGTGGTAATTTAGATATTTTTTGAAAATAGGATTTGGAGGGGAGATGATTCCTTGCATAGTAACCAGCACCTTTTCATATCTAAGGCAAGCATTTTGAACACTTGATATGGTGAATGTTTGCATGCTAGAATATTTAGGGCATGTTTGATACTTTTAATAGGTTTGGCATATGGATAGGAATATTGCATGCATGCATGGTCATGATTATATTTTCTCTTGCATGCATTCCCTTCAAATCTATAACACGCATAAGTTGTGAGAACCCAGGAGTGTGCTCCTGTTTTGGACGTGCCGGTGGGCACGGGCCATACTTTGACACGGTGGTGTCATGAAATATATGTGAAAGCAGACAAGGGTTGTGGCCCTGTCCTGATGATATGGTTGAGAGAATAATTTTGTTGTGCTAACTACTGCAGGAATCATAGGCCTCCTGAGTCGACCATAGATCGAGTCTTGTTCCGGTAACCCCCATACTTGTTTCGTGCTACCACTTGTCCCTGCCACGGGTAAGGTATGGTTTAGTAAGTTGTTAACCCCTTTCCATGCACACACCGTACAGAGGGCCACGATGAGGATTGCCAGGGCCCTGGACTAAATCCTGTCATCGGGTCAGGGGGCATGGGTGTTCCCGGCTGTTGTGATGCCGAGAGGGAGTGTACCCTTGTAATCCGCGCGTATGAATAGTGATCCCATGCCCATGGAGGTTGTAGCCTCTCCGACTTAGAGTTTACTTAACTGTTGTTTTGGGTGACTCCTGGCAGCAGAAAAGTTAAGCTGGTGTGTGCTGGTTAGGTGTGTTTTCAACCAAAAGACCATAATGGGAATTAGTCAGTATAACGATATTGACTAAAGAAATCCTATACTTGTGGGTAAAGAGTACGCCCTCTGCAGAGTGTGAAACCTATTCGAATAGCCGTGTCCGCGGTTAAGGATTACAGTCTGGGTTGGTCAAGTGTCGGTCTTAGAGTCGGTCTCCGGAGGAAATAATTTAATTTTGAGCATGGTGTATTATGCAGATTAATTCTTACTGCTACTGATGTTGTTATAAATATTATGGAGGATATGATTATTATTGTGGACTAACCCGATTCTCTTATTTTTACTTTCCAGAGTGTCTCAGGGGCTGGCTAGACTACCCCGGACACTCGCCTTTATTTTCAAGTCCTTTCTGTGGCGTCCCTCGAGTGTCAGGCGGTTTATCACGCCACTACTCTTGTGGACACCCGACTGGCATTTCTTTTCAAGTCCTTTCGTGGCGTCGCCTGAGTTCTCGGATGGTATCGTCCGATTTCTCTTTTAGACACCCGACTGGCATTTCTTTTCAAAGACCGACCGGGGTGTCACTTGACACCCGATCGGCATTTCTTTTATAGTTTATTAACGCTAATATTTATTTTCTTGCACTAACCATTATTCACCATACCATGTTTTAATTCCTGTCAGCATGCATTTAAGATAAGTCCATCATGAGCACATGCATATAGTTTAATTTATCATGACCACATAATTGTTTTGCTGCATTTGTTATATCATTTGTCCATGATGTTTGCGAGTACATTCAAACGTACTCACAGGCTTGTCCCTGGCTATCTACTTGGCCAGGTTAGGAGTTCTTCAAGGAGTACCACAGTGACGTCCGTGCAAAGCCTAGGTGTGCAGCCACGCGGGATAGGAATTATCCGGGTCAGCTGTTCCTATGGGAATGGAGCCCCATCGATGTGAAGATCCACAAGCCAATTTCTTCATCCACCACCTGAGTCATTATTATATCAGTAGACCTTTATGGTCTTGTATCAAATTCTTGTAAATGCTTGGTAGTCTGTAACAAGGATGTGTCCACCAGTAACAGTAATCCTGGGCTGGTGATGACACTAGGGGTTAATTTCTGGAATATTGTGTTCCCGAAATCCGGCCCCCACAGTCGCGTGCTTCCACGGATTATGTGATGTTGCCTGTGATGTGTGGGCTAGATGTGTGTGTACTAGCTAGGTGATAATCTTATACTGGATGGTGTCATCCAATTAATAAATCTTCCTGATTTCTTTAGTGTTCTGCGATGGGCACGCCGGGCAGCGACAACACGACACCTGACGAGGATGCGCGCTTGGCCATGAGGACGAAACCAGGACGGCCCGATTGGAGGGACGACAACGCCGCAGAGTGCTGCGGCCAGCTGCTACCGTGTAGTCGCCGCCGGCCATGGGATTGACACGCCCCGCGCCTCCACTATGTGGTTGTGTTAACCAGGGGCTGCTCCGCGTGAGCGCACGTCATGCAGTTTGAGCGGGCAAAGCTCCGGCAGTCTGCCTTCTTCTCGTCAGCCTGTGAGACGCAAGTCTGCCTCTTCTCTCTAATTTTCCTCTTTTTCTGATGTGTTTCTTTGGTTCGTGATTGTTTTTCATTCTTTTTTCATGCATGGTAGTTGTTTGTGTTAATGCCTATAAGGGGAAATCAAATTCCTGGTCATTTTCTTAGGTACAGTGAGTTCTCCAATTTGTCACTCAGGGTTTTAGTTTTCTAGAAACAAAATTTGGTTCTGCACAACATATATGTATATCTTTGATGTGCTCTCAAATCATGTTTTCTTGGGTGAAGTGTGAATCAATAATTCATTGTTTCTGAATATTTTACCATCAGGTACTTCTCCTGTTTCAACAATGTATCCCTGGTTTCTAGGCTTAGTTCTCTAGGAATATAAGTCAGTACAATCTATCCTAACTTGTAAGGAGTTGTAAAGTAGTTTCACTCCATATCCTGTTACTTCATTGATGTGTGCAAGATTGCCGATTAATCAGGAATGCTATTTTGCCTATCATGATTGCATAAGTACTCCCTCCGTCCCAAAATTCCTGTCTTACATTTATCCAAATACGGATGTATCTAGTTACACTTTAGTGTTAGATACATCCGTATCTACAAACGTCTAAGACAAGAATTTTGGGACGGAGGGAGTATTAGTTATTGCCTTTTCGTTGCTTTAAAAATCTTTTGATGAGTAGCTCAAGGCAGTTATGTTGTATCTGTTTCTTCAGGAAATACCAAAATAGTGTCATCTTCTCCCTCAAAAAAATAGTGTCTTTGTTATCTACAACTCTAGCTACCTGCTAATCCTAGAAATGCATATCAGTAGTAGTTATCTACTACAACTCTATCTGTTTCAACTGTTTCCTCGAAATGCAGGTTCTTTGCATCTGCATTATAGGCTTACCTGTTCTTCTTGTTTCCTTATCCCCTGTATCAAAACACAGAATCGAATCAAGTTAGAAGTGAAGAAAATGGAGGATTTTATCACCATGCATTCTTTGATATGGCACATTGGGGGTTACTGTTGATTGATCAGAAAATACTCTAGAATCATAGAGGAGAACTAACAATGGAATAACAAACTTAAGACTAAGTATGATATGAATTAAGTCTTGCGACGACTTACCAAAAATTACAAAAATAACGAGCAGCTTAGCAATTCATGTGGCGAGCCGCCGCGCACTACCCGCTGGTTCTGACTATGAATGCAATCTTTTCTATAACATTGTACTTACACTGGTAGGTGAGACACCCTTCATTTTTACAATTGTACTAAGGAATGACTTGCATAATTGTACATGTTTAACATTTTTCAAATACATGTTTTTTGAATATATGTTTTGGTGCCTACTTTTGGTCATACACATTTGTATATGTTCGGTATATATCAAAAACATTTTTAACATTATTAACATTCGTCAAATACGTATATGATTTACATGTTCTTGTACATATTTTGGACTACGCGTCAAATATTTTCTGAAAACACATTGAATTAACTTTCGAAATGATACAAACCATTTTTTAAACCATGCGAACATTTTTTATACTGTATAAATTTTTTGTTTATAAAATGTCACAAACACATTGTTTTAAATGTAACGTACATTTTCTTTGACTGCTATGATTTTTTGAATTAAACAAACATTTTTATAAACTGTCACAAACTTATTTTTCAAATTCATGAAGATAGTCTGGCATGATCTGCGCGTCCTCGGTTCGTCCGAAGGCAGCCTAGCCATGTATGCCCTCCTTTGGGAAACCGAAACCCTAGATACATTGTCCTCCACTGTACGTCGTGCGCCGCGTATTTATATACTCCCTCATGTCCCTTTTACTCCGCGTATTGGACTTGGGTCAAGTCAAACTTTGCAAAGTTTGACAAGATTTATTTTTAAAAATAACAACACCTACAGTACAAAATATATAAGCTATGGAACTACATTTCATAAAAAATCAGACAATATTGATTTGGCATTGTAAATATTGAAACTTTTGTCTATAACTTTGGTCAAAGTAGAGATACTTTAACTTCGAACATAACTTATATGCAAACTAAAAAGGACCGGATGGAGTACATATACAGC
>LR738713.1:752294514-752307487 GCA_902687465.1 Secale cereale | reverse complement strand
GTATTTTTGCCCGAACCTATTTTCCCCATGCGAGGGCGCTTACTAGCTAGCTTGGACCTCGAGTAACGACGCTAGGGCAGTTTCATGTCGATGAAGGAAGGATTTTCAAGGGGCGTGGATCATCGAGGCGGTAGACGAGGGGCTTGATCTCAAGATACACGTCAGCCTGCCTTCTGCTCGGACTGCGCTCGATATCGACCTGAAAGCTTGTCTCGTGCTCTTCGCCGGCCCGATCCCTATGGAGAATCTTACCCTTGTCTGGTACGACCGTAGGAGGGCCCAGCGGCGGTCGATGGGGATGATGTGCCGGTGCTGGTGACGCCCACAGTGACCGAGAGTATTGCGGCCGCAGACGTGGATATGGGGCCCATCAGCGTCTACGAGGGCCTGGTCGGCGAGGAAGGCACAACCACCGATGTCAGGTTTTTCCCATGCTGGACAAGCAACACGTCGAGGCCGAGCAGATCGTCCCGTCCAGCGGCGTCGACATGGTCACTATGGTCGGGGTTTTGGCCACGCTGGATGACTAGCACGTCGAGGCTGAGAAGATCGTCCCGGCCCACAGTGCCGACTCCATCGCGCTGGCGTTGTGCTACCTCCTAGCATGGGGATCTTGTTGCTCCTCTGGGTAGGCAGTGGCGCACGGCAGTCGAGGCGGAGGAGGGCCGTCATGGTGCGGGCATGGGTTCGCAACGACGTCCATAATAAACTCCACCCCACCAAGGGACTTGTCATTGAGAGACATCTGGGAGAAGGTCCTGATCCAGTCGGGCATGAACCCACGGCACGCCCGCTTCCTTCTCTCGGCCCATGCATGCGCCCGCCATGGCGCCTTCGTGGGGGACATGCATGCATTCAATGACTGGAGACTGCTTAGCATAACATGCAATGGTCAATTCTCTGCATGCAATGGTATTGATTAGCACATAAACATCAAGTTCTCTTGTTTCCGCCCACCTTGGTCGCCGGTACGGAGGGAGGATGAAAAATGCTCGTTTCACATTTGGACGCCCCGACCCATGTGCATAATTATCACATTGAGAACTATGCAATGACGGGAATTTGGAGGGACTGGAGACTAATAATTACAATTGATTATATCAGTATTCTAACCGCCTACAAGGCGTCAATATAATCCGTCGATCCATCGCTTCAATTATCATTCCTCTTCTCTCCATAGCCCGCTGTAGTGTCGACCATCTTCATCGACCTGGACGGCTGGGCTACACGCTTGCATACACTCTGCAATTCTAGCTTTCTTGCGGTTTGTATATGTACTACAACCATGTCGAGCGCCAACGAGGACAACAGTTCCGCCAGCAGTGTGGTGCCCGATGATAGGTCAACATTGGAATCATCCCTCTCGTCTTCCATAAGTCCAGCGTTGAGCCCAGACCTCGATTTTATTTAGATCATGAAAGGGACGCTGCCGCCCGAGTGGTCGAACGACAAGCAGACATATGAAGAGCCATCAGTGGACCAAGAAGATGACGACGATGATGATGAGGAGGAATGGTCGACCGAGGAGGAGGAGGAGGGATGACATCAACGACGATGATGGCGGCGGCAGCAATGAAAAGCCAACGGTCAGCGGCAGGAAGCGTTCTCCCCAAGACGATGTCGCAATGCCATGCAAGAACAACAAGAAGAAGGACTAAATTAATCAGACTGTATATATCCTGAAGGAAATATGCCCTAGAGGCAATAATAAAGTTATTATTTATTTCCTTATATCATGATAAATGTTTATTATTCATGCTAGAATTGTATTAACCGGAAACTTAGTACATGTGTGAATACATAGACAAAACAGAGTGTCCCTAGTATGCCTTACTAGACTAGCTCATTGATCAAAGATGGCTATGTTTCCTAACCATAGACATGAGTTGTCATTTGATCAACGGGATCACATCATTAGAAGAATGATGTGATGGACTAGACCCATCTGTTAGCTTAGCACTATGATCGTTTAGTTTTACTGCTATTGCTTTCTTCATGACTTATACATGTTCCTATGACTATGAGATTATGCAACTCCCGAATACCGGAGGAACACCTTGTGTGCTATCAAACGTCACAACGTAACTGGGTGATTATAAATATGCTCTACAGGTGTCTCTGAAGGTGTTCGTGGTGTTGACATAGATCAAGAATAAGATTTGTCACTCCGAGTGTCGGAGAGGTATCTCTGGGCCCTCTAGGTAATACACATCATAATAAGCCTTGCAAGCAAATGACTAATGAGTTAGTCACGAGATGATGTATTACGGAACGAGTAAAGAGACTTGTCGGTAACGAGATTGAACTAGGTATTGAGATATCGACGATCGAATCTCGGGCAAGTAACATACCGATGACAGAAGGAACAACGTATGTTGTTATGCGGTTTGACCGCTAAAGATCTTCGTAGAATATGTAGGAGGCAATATGAGCATCCAGGTTCCGCTATTGGCTATTGACCGGAGATGAGTCTCGGTCATGTCTACATAGTTCTCGAACCCGTAGGGTCCGCACGCTTAACGTTTGACGACGATCGGTATTACGAGTTTATGAGTTTTGATGTACCGAAGGTAGTTCGGAGTCCCGGTTGAGATCGCGGACATGACGAGGAGTCTCGGAATGTCCGAGACGTAGAGATTGATATATTGGACGACTATATTCGGACACCGGAAGTGTTCTGCAAAGTTTCGGAATTTACCAGAGTGCCGAAGGGGTTACCGGAACCCCCCCGGGGAAAGTTGGGCCCTAGTGGGCCATAGGGGAGAAAGAGGGCAGCAGCCAGAAGGTGGCGCACCACCTCCCAAGGAGTAGTCCGAATTGGACTAGGGGAGGGGGGCGCAGCCCCCTCTTTCCTTCTCCTTCTCTCCCTCTGTTTCCTTCCCCTCTACTAGGAATAGGATTGCAATCCTATTCCTAGTAGGATTGCACCCTAGGCGCGCCATAGAGGGGCCGGCCAGCCTCCCCCTTGCTCCTTTATATACGGGGGCAGGGGGGCACCCTAGAACACACAAGTTGAATTGTTTTAGCCGTGTGCGGTGCCCCCCTCCACAGAAACACACCTCGGTCATACTGTTGCAGTGCTTAGGCGAAGCCATGCGCCGGTAACTTCATCATATCCGTCACCACGCCGTCGTGCTGACGGAACTCTCCCGTGAAGCTCAACTGGATCAAGAGATCGTGGGACGTCATCAAGCTGAACGTGTGCTGAACACGGAGGTGCCGTACGTTCGGTGCTTGATCGGTTGGATCGCGAAGAAGTTCGACTACATCAACGGCGTCACTTGACGCTTCCGCTTTCGGTCTACGAGGGTACGTAGACACACTCTCCCCTCTCGTTGCTATGCATCTGGTAGATAGATCTTGCGTGATCGTAGGAAAATTTTCAAATGCTACGTTCCCCAACATATCTGTGTTGTCGTTCGCTCATATTAATTCGTTATCTCTGTTTCCCCTGTGAATCTCATCGTAGAAGCTTAGCAATACGTATTCAATAGAGTTCTTTTACATTATCGCCCACATGTTGGTTTTTGAATTGTGTGCCCTCTCGAGTACACAATTCAAAAAAATCATATGCGTTGTCTATAATTATCGCACCCAATTCTGATTACCGACCTGTTTGCTGGGTATCACACACATCTTGGTACACTGAATCGTTGGTGTTCTTATCGATCATCGCAAACAGTTCATCTGACTGAACTGTATGCTACCTATCGCACACACCTTGATATGACTGACCATTTCTATTGTTCTGGCTCCTCGCAAACATTTCGTATGGATCAACTATATGCCATACATCGTGCACGCACCTATAATCTAAATCGTGTTTGGTGTATGCTCCATCACAAACGGTTCGTATTATTTGTGATGGTTTAACTACAACACCGCTTGCGATTTATGCATCGCACACAGTTTTGTCGAATGGTCTCTGATTGTAGTTTCACGTTAGCAGCATCCGACGGTAGTGTGTAATTCCTAATTCTGAGATATAAAGACTTACGAGATTGTAATATTGAAGGTAGCCTAGCAGTGCACGTGCCGCTTCGTCGTGAAACCAAAACCCTAGATACATATCCTATGTCGCACCCTCCTTCGACCGTCCCGTGCCTCGTGCATCGTATGTATATACATACGGCATTTTGTGTTGTGAAGTTTTCAAGTTTTGGGTAAAGATTCGATGGACTATGGAATAAGGAGTGGCAATAGCCTAAGCTTGGGGATGCCCAAGGCACCCCAAGGTAATATGCAAGGACAACCAAGAGCCTAAGCTTAGGGATGCCCCGGAAGGTATCCCCTCTTTCGTCTTCATTTATTGGTAACTTTACTTGAGGCTATATTTTTTATTCACCACATGATATGTGTTTTGCTTGGAGCGTCAATTTATTTTATTTTGCTTGTTGTTTGAATAATATCCCAAGAGCTGAAATTCTTAAATATTAGAGAGTCTTCACATAGTTACATAATTATTCGACTACTCATTGATCTTCACATATATCTTTCAGAGTAGTTTGTCGTTTGCTCTAGTGCTTCACTTATATTTTTTTAGAGCATGGCGGTGGTTTTATTTTGAAGAAGTAGATGAACTCTCATGCTTCACTTATATTATTTTGAGAGTCTTTGAGAACAGCATGGTAATTTGCTTAGTGTTATGAATTTAGTCCTAATATGATGGACATCCAAGAGGGATATATCAAAAACTTCCATATAAAGTGCATTGAATACTATGAGAAGTTTGATTCCTTATGATTGTTTTGAGATATGAAGATGGTGATACTAGAGTCATGCTAGTAAAGCAATGGTGAATTTGAGAAATACTTGTGTTGAGGTTTGCAAGTCCCGTAGCACGCACGTATGGTAACCGTTATGTAACAAATTTGAAGCATGAGGTATTTCTTTGATTGTCTTCCTTTGTGTGGAGGTCAGGATCGCGCGATGGTTAACTCCTACCAACCCTTCCCCTAGGAGCATGCGTGTAGTGCTTGGTTTTTGATGGCTTGTAGATTTTTGCAATAAGTATTTTAGTTCTTTATGACTAATGTTGAGTCCATGGATTATACGCACTCTCACCCTTCCACCATTGCTAGCCTCTCTAGTGCCGCGCAACTATCGCCGGTACCATACACCCACCATATACCTTCCTCAAAACAGCCACCATACCTACATATTATGGCATTTCCCTAGCCATTCCGAGATATATTGCCATGCAACTTTCCACCATTCCGTTTATTATGACACACTCCATCATTGTCATATTGCCTTGCATGATCATGTAGTTGACCTCGTATTTGTGGCAAAGCCACCATTCATAATTTTTTCATACAGGTCACTCTTGATTCATTGCACATCCCGGTACACCGCCGGAGGCATCCATATACAGTCATATTTTGTTATAGTATCGAGTTGTAATATTTGAGTTGTAATTAAATAGAAGTATGATGATCATCATTATTAGAGCATTGTCCCAAAAAAGGCCAAAAAAAGAAAGGCAAAAAAAAAAGATAAAGTCCAAATAAAAAAAAGGAAGGCCCATAAAAAATAAAAAATAAACATAAAAAAGGGGACAATGCTACTATCTTTTGTTCACACTTGTGCTTCAAAGTAGCACCATGATCTTTATGATAGAGAGTGTCTTATTTTGTCACTTTCATATACTAGTGAGAATTTTTCATTATAGAACTTGGCTTGTATATTCCAACAATGGGCTTCCTCAAATGCCCTAGGTCTTCACGAGCAAGCAAGTTGGATGCACACCCACTTAGTTTCTTTTTTTGAGCTTTCATACATTTATAGCTCTAGTGCATCCGTTGCTTGGCAATCCCTACTCACTCACATTTATATCTATGGACGGGCATCTCCATAGCCCATTAATATGCCTAGTTGATGTGAGACCATCTTCCTCTTTTTGTCTTCTCCACGACCACCACTCTATTCCACCTATAGTGCTATATCCATGGCTCACGCTCATGTGTTGCGTGAAAGTTGATTTTTTTTGAAAAAATTAAAGTATGAAACAATTGCTTGGCTGAAACCGGGGTTGTGCATGATTTTGGTATCTTGTGTGACGGAGATGGTGCATAGCCAAACTATATGATTTTGTAGGGATGAACTTTCTATGGCCATGTTATTTTGAGAAGACATGACTACTTTGTTAGTATGCTTGAAGTATTATTATTTTAATGTTAATATTAAACTTTTGTCTTGAATCTTTCGGATCTGAACATTCATGCCACAAAAAAGAAAATTACATTGAAAAATATGTTAGCTAGCATTCCACATCAAAAAATTCTGTTTTTATCATTTACCTACTCGAGGACGAGCAGGAATTAAGCTTGGGGATGCTTGACACGTCTCCAACGTATCTATAAATTTTTATTGTTCCATGCTATTATATTATCCATCTTGGATGTTTTCTATGCATTTATATGATATTTTATATAATTTTTGGGACAAACCTATTAACCTAGAGCCCAGTGTCAATGTTTTCCTTATTTTATATGATCTTCTACCGGATAAACCAACTAGCATAAACTACAGGAGTAATCAACACTACTAGCAACCCACAGGTACCAATCTGATGTTTTGATACAAAGATTGGATACAAGAGATAAACTAGGGTTTGAGAGGAGATGGTTCTGGTTAAGATGTTGATGAAGATAACCCTCCCCAAGATGGGAGAGTTGTTGGTGATGATAATGACGATGATTTCTCCCTCCCGAAGGGAAGTTTCCCCGGCAGAAAAGCTCCGCCAGAGCCCTAAATTGGTTCCGCCAAGGTTCCGCCTCGAGACGGCGGCACTTCATCCCGAAAGCCTCCTTATGATTTTTTTTCTAGGGCAGAAGACACCTTATACCAGAAGATGGGCATCGGGGTGCTACCAGGTGGCCCACGAGACAAGGGGCGCGCCCAGGGGGGTAGGGCGCGCGCCCCCACCCTCGTGGACGGTGGCTGGCCCTCCTCTGGTGCTTTCTTCATCCGATATTTTTTATATATTCGAAAACTGACTTCCGTGAAGTTTCAGGGCTTTTTGAGTTGCGCAGAATAGATCTCCAATATTTGCTCCTTTCCAGCCCAGAACCCCAGCTGCCGGCATTCTCCCTCTTCATGTAAACCTTATAAAATAAGAGAGGAAAGGCATAAGTATTGTGACATAATGTGTAATAACATCCCATAATGCAATAAATATCAATATAAAAGCATGATGCAAAATGGACGTATCATTATCACATTGAGAACTTTGCAACCGCTACAATTTGAGGGACTGGGTACTAATAATTACTGTTGATTATATCACTATTCTAACTGCCTGCCAATGCGCAAATATAATCCGTCAATCCACCGCTTCAATTCTCATTCCACTTCTCTGCATAGCCCACTTTAGTGTCCTCCATCTTCGTCGTCGTAGCCGGCTGCGCTACACACTTGCATACACTCTGCAATCTTGCTTTCTCGCTGTTTGTATATGCACCACAACCATGTCAAGTGATAACGAGGACAACAGTTCCACCAACAGTCTGGCGCCCTATGATAGGTCAACATTGGAATCATCCCACTCGTCTACCATGAGTTCGGCGTTGAGCACAGACCTGTATTTTATTCGGATCATGAAAGGGACGCCGCCGCCTGAGTCGTCGGACGACAAGAAGACGGATGAGGAGCCATCAGTGGACAAAGAAGAGGACGGCGATGATGATGAGGATAAATGGTCGACCGAGGAGAAGGACGACGACATCAACGGCAATGATGGCGGCGTCGGCGACGAAAAGCCAATGGTCAGCGTCAAGAAGCATTCTCCCCAAGACGATGTCGCGAGGCCATCCAACAACAAGAAGAAGAATGACAAAATTAAGAAGACTGTATAGATCCGTGTTGTCGTTCGCTCATATTAATTTGTTATCTCTACTTCCCCTGTCAATCTCATCGTAGAAGCTTAGCAATATGTATTCGACGCAGATTTTTTACATTATCGTCCACATGTTGGTTTCTTGAATTGTGTGCCCTCTCGAGCACACATTTTAAAAAAATCATATGTGTTGTCTATAATTATCGCACCCAATTCTGATTACCAACCTGTTTGCTGGGTATCACACATAACTTGGTACACAGAATCATTTGTGTTCTTCTCGATCATTGCAAACAGTTCATCCGACTGAACGGTATGCAACCTATTGCACACACCTTGATATGGTTGGCCATTTCTATTGTTCTGGCTCCTCACAAACATTTCGTATGGATCAACTGTGTGCCATACATCGCACACGTACCTATAATCTAAATCGTGTTTGATGTATGCGCCATCAAAAATGGTTCGTATTATTTGTAATGGTTTAACTACAACACTGCTTGCGATTTATGCATCTCACACAGTTTTGTCGAATGGTCTCTGATTGTTGTTTCAAGTTAGCAGCATCCTGCAATATTGTGTAATCCCAAATTCTGAGCAACAAAGAGTTACACGATTTGTAATCCCTAATTCTGAGTAATAAAGAGTTATTTTGCTAAAATGAGTCACATACATTTTTTAAAAATTAGTGAAGCTTTTATAAATGTCACATGCACTTTTTGAATGGTACTAACATTTTATATCCATTGGGTTAGCCTTCGTTTGATTGGATATGAGAGCTCCGCAGGATGGGAGAGGAGCGATGTGACTGGCTCGCTGATACGTCTCCAACGTATCTATAATTTTTTATTGTTCCATGGTATTATATTATCCATCTTGGATGTTTTATATGCATTTATATGCTATTTTATATGATTTTTGTGACTAACCTATTAACCTAGAGCCCAGTGCCAGTTTCTGTTTTTTTCCTTGTTTTTAATTTTACAGAAAAGGAATACCAAATGGAGTGCAATTGACGTGACAATTTTTGATGATTTTTTATATACCAAAAGAAGCCCCCGGAGTAAAAGAGTTTGGCCAGTAGAGTCCCGAGCCGTCCACGAGGGTGGAGGGCACGCCCTACCCCCTAGGCGTGTGCCCCTACCTCGTGGACGACTCGGAGACCCCCCTGACGTGAGATCGACGCCAAAAATTCCTATAAACATAGAAACCCCCGAAAAGAAACCTAGATCGGGAGTTCCGCCGTCACAAGCCTTTGTAGCCATCGAAAACCAATCTAGACCCATTTAGGCACGCTACCAGAGGGGGGAATCCCTCTCCGGTGGCCATCTTCATCATCCCGGCGCTCTCCATGATGAGGAGGGAGTAGTTCACCCTCGGGGCTGAGGGTATGTACCAGTAGCTATGTGTTTGATCTCTCTCCCTCTCTCTCTCTCTCTCTCTCTCTCTCTCTCTCTCTCGTGTTCTTGAGAAGGCACGATATTGATGTATCACAAGCTTTGCTACTATAGTTGGATTTTATCATGTTTCACCCCCTCTACCTTCTTGTAATGGATTGAGTTTTCCCCTTGAAGTTATCTTATTGGATTGAGTCGTTAAAGATTTGAGAACACATGATGTATGTCTTGCGTGGGATACCCGTGGTGACAATGGGGTTTTCTATTGATTCACTTGATGTATGTTTTTGTGATCAACTTGCGGGTTTCGTGACCTTGGGAATCTATGCATAGGGGTTGGCACACGTTTTCGTCTTCACTCTTCAGTAGAAACTTTGGGGCACTCTTTAAAGTTCTATGTGTTGGTTGAATAGATGAATCTGAGATTGTGTGATGCATATCATATAATCATGCCCACGGATACATGATGTGACAATGGAGTATCTAGGTGACATTAGGGTTTTGGTTGATGTAACACCCCAAATTTTTGAGTTGGTTTTTCTTCCAAACTTTTGGCCTTTTTGGAAGGGGATTGTTTGATCTTTTCTTTTGCCCTTCTAAAATCCCTTTTGGCCAAAGTTTGTGTGTCTTCTCAAGCTTGGTTTTTGGCCTTGAAGTTTTTCTCTTGTGTTTGGCTCAAGCACAAGTTGAGTTACAAAAGAACTTGTTTGAGTTCTCCACTTCTTGATTTAAACTTCTCAAGTTTAACCTTGGACTTATCTCCCCTCCAACCTTCATCTTGCCATGATCCCAACAGAAATAATTCTCTCCAAGACTCTCTCCACACCTGGTGACAAGTTTCTCATGAATTCCAGTAGGTTGTAAGCTTGTTGGGATTTTTCTCCTATTTATTTTACTCCAAAACAAATTCTGTCTTTTATAGTGGACCTTGATGATTTACAAAGGAGCCACCATTTCCATCTAGTTATTTGACCCCAAACCAACTCCCCTAGATAGTTCTTAGTACCCAGAACCTAGATCTATCTTGTTTCACTGGTCCATAGTTCAAAATTTTCAAATTTCACCTACTGCAAGTTTGGACCAGATATGCAAAATTTGGTGAAATTAATATTTATCTTCTTCCAAAAATTCTGTGAAAAATCATGCATCCTCTAGATACATCAAGAGGCCACTCCACCAAAAATCAGCCCCAGAAACATTGCACACATACCAGAATTATTTCATCAAACACCTAGCCTACACTAAACTGTCAGCTGTTAACTGAAACTGTCGACAATTCATCCGTCCGTCAGTTTCGTCAGTTTCGACAGTTCGTCGGACATAGCGACAAAACCTCGTCTGTATCTTCCTTGGCTCGATGCTGCACTGCAGCTTCTTCTTATCCATGCACCGCACGCTCGCTTGGCCGTTTCTGGGCGTCGGTGGCGCCCTGGCCCGACCACGCCGGCGGCTGCCACGGCCACAGCGCCGCCCGTGGCGGCTGACAGAAGCTACCACCGCAGCTCCACACCGTTTCACGCCGCCCAAGCCATCCCAGTGCTCCGCGTGTCCGTCTCGACAGCCAACGCACGCCTGGCACGCCGTCGCCGTGGCCTGGCACGCGCAGAGCGCCGTTTCTGCCGCCGACGTGCTGCGCGGCCGTTCCATCGGTGACAACCCGTAACTCCACCTCTCCTGCTGAGTTAGGCGCGGGAATGGAACCTCTACAGCTACTAGATGATGCTCAAGCCCCTAACTCCGCCGTCCGGCCACTGTAGCGCCGTAATTGGCTCGCCGGACTTATCCGTTCGCGGCAGCCACCTCGAGCCGCCTATAAAAGGGCACCCCAAAGCTCGTTCTCGAGCCCACACATCCTCACTACCTCCCTAGACCATGCCCAGCCTCTGGAAGAGCCCCGAGAGGCCCTTCTTCCCCAGCTCCGGCCAGCTGCCTCCGCCTCGGGCTCCAGCTCCGTTCACTCCGGTGAGGGCTTCTCCGCCGGCGTGAACTTGAGCGTAGCATCCTGGCATCCACCTAGACCTAACCCCCACTTCAATTCCATCCCGGGAGCCCTCCCCGACGAGGTCCATGACCACCCGAGCCGTCGTCCGCCGGAGATAAGGTCGCCGTCGACGTGAGGCTCGCCGACACCCAACTCCACCACCGTTCGACGCGGAAGACCACCGTGAAGCCGTAGGTACCACTCCCCTCCCCTAACTCGCCGTAGATCGACGCCGGCGATCACCGCAGCACCGGAGCCGGCGCGGCTCTGTTTCCATTTTCAAACCTGACAAGTGGGGTCCCTTGTCAGCCTCTCATTTCCCCCCTCGAACCGTTTTCTGTAAGCGTATTCGAGCAAAGTGCGCTTTCCCTCTGCGGGTGGCGTACTACGTACCGATTCGCTTTGCTGTTTTCTGTTCTAGCCCCTGGATCTTTTCTGTTTCATTACAGATGAGTCCCTGGACAGAAACCTTAATATCTTTTAAAATAAAAGTGATTTTGAGTTGATTCTTTTTCTGTCCACTTTAGTTTTTTGCCTAGTTTTATGTCATATTTATGTAGAAACTTTTTGAGCAACTTTATTTTGCACGCACGATATTTATGTTAGTATGTATTTGTTTGAATACATAGATACCGGAGGCCGTGACGGAGACGCGAATCACACCGAGTTAGGCTCCGACTCTTCAGAACCAGGCAAGCATGTTTGAACTCTTGATATGATGAGTGTGTTGCATGTTTGCTCGTGTAGCTCGTTTCATAAGCATGATCATATGGGCATATGTGTATGGCATATTTCATGCAAGTAAGCTTCGGGTGAGTCCCGAAGGAGAATGTTGAACCACCTCGATCATATGGTGATATGATTGGTGGAATGCTGGTATTGCTGAAGCATGCCAGTAGTCGGTTAACTCAATATCAACGGAGATCATATCATGACTCCGTCCGTCTTCTTTTCCGGTACTATCATTGGCCGTCCGTTGGGATTACGGTCTAGTCAATTGTAAACCACTTCCCGAGTACACACCAAGTAGAGGGGCCGGGATGAGGGTTCCATGGTCCTGGATTAAAGCCCGTCATCCGGTCAGGGGGCATGGGTGTTTCCGGTTGGGACCGAGAGGGGGGCACACCTTAGAGCGCGCATATATAAATTCGATCCCATGCTATTCGAGGTTGTAGCCTTCCCGTCTTAAAGTTTTCCGTGAATGTCGTCGCGGGTGATTTCGGACGACAGGATGTTGAACGGGTGTGTACTGGTTAGTTGGGTTTCTACTGAAACACCGTAGACGGGACTAGCCCACGTGGCTAGTAGAACCCGTTGGCTATGAGTTAATGGTACAAGCTCTGCAGATTTAAATTCCTTCAGTAGCCATGTTTGTGGTCTGGGGTCAATCTCCATGTCAACCCGGTGACCGTCTCTATTTCATGCTTGTTGATAACCAGAATAGTATTTTCGTCAAGTTCATTTGGTAGATGAACTCACCCCCACCTCTGTGTTGATTTACTTTCAGAAGTATTTCATCATTGAACTGTTGTTATATATAAGCCCCTTCTGTGATATCGCTAAGACGTCCGACCGTGCCATTCTTTTACTTTATAAGCCCTTTATGTGATGTCGCTCAGACGTCCGACTGTGGCATTTTTTTATTTATAAGCCCTTTATGTGATGTCGCTCAGACGTCCGACTGTGGCATTATTTTTATTTATAAGCCCTTTTTGTGATGTCGCTCAGACATCCGACTGTGGCATTATTTTTATTTTT
>LR738713.1:752252525-752294340 GCA_902687465.1 Secale cereale | reverse complement strand
TATTTTTATTCATAAGCCCTTTATGTGATGTCGCTCAGACGTCCGACTGTGTCATTATTTTTATTTATAAGCCCTTTATGTGATGTCGCTCAGACGTCCGACTATGGCTTTCTTTTATTTATAAGCCCTTTATGTGATGTCGCTCAGACGTCCGACTGAGGCATTTTTGTTATTTGTTTTGATATAAGTCCTTTACGTGGTGTCGCTCAGACGCCCGACTGTGGCCTGTTATCATTTATTATTTTTCCTACGAGGCGTGACCCAAACCCTCGTTTGGTCTCTTTAGTATTATCTTTTGGACTTCGGGAGGATTACCGCCCGACTTCCATCTTTACCTTCAGCGCATTCATATTTCATTCCGGTCACATTTTTGCTGGAATACTCATATGCATTCATGTTGGCATTTGTTATACCTTAAGTCCGAACTGTCTTGCGAGTACATTCAAAGTACTCACCTGGCTTGTTGATTTGGCCAGATGTGGACGAAGGCGATCTCATGGATGAAGAGTTCGATAGCGAGTCCGACGCTTAGAGGAGTCCCAGTCAGTCCCTTGCGATCCTGGAGTTGATCACTGTTTTATAACCGCTACCGCCTACCACCAAATAAATTCATTGGGTCTCACTCCGACACCCGATGGACTGTATTATATTGGAGTCACATCACCCACTTCACTGTGACATATTCCACCACCTTTTATTACGAGTTATTAGTATGCCACCCTGCATTGTGTCATATCCGTCTCTATGTAATATATTGGCGCGCTTGTAATAAAAATTTGTTGTGCAACCCCCTAGCTCAACCTTGTATAATATTCAGTGTACTGGAATTCTATATCAAGGAATTGTCTGCCAGCAGGAATAATATTTCTCGCTGGTTTAATAAAAAGGTCGGTCTTCCGGTAATTATTTTACTGAAAGACCGGTCGTGACAACCTTGGTATCAGAGCCAGGCTGACTGTAGGAAGCCACTAGGTGCACTCGCTAATCGGTTATTAGCGAAAAATCTGCTTTTCAGCATTTTTAAATCTGTAGCAATTTTCTGTTGGTCAGCATAAATTTATGGCCTGACTATTCGGAAGTTTTGTCTACTTTTGTAGATGGCCAGCAACAGGAGGGAGCTGCTCCATACCTGTGTATGGAGATGGTCCAGAGTGGCTCCGCCAACAGGAGGGAGCTGCTCCATACTGCACCACCAATGACTGTCGTCTCGTCCGCCGCGTCTTATGCACCTTCCATCGTAGCCACCGCTCGCCGTCTGCCTACCACTGAGGAGTTTGACCAAGTCATTGCTCCTACTCCAGTCAGAGCTGCACCGCCTGCTGCACCTGCTTCGACACCTCGTACTCATACTCCGCGCCTAGAGCCCATCAGTGAGGAGGAAGTTGAGTCTCCAACACCACTGGGCCTTACCCTCGGCAGGCCGAGGAAAATCTTCAACATCTCGGACTAGCGCGTTATTCCGCGACGCGTCGCGCTCGCTTGTAATATTTGTGTGTTATGTAAAATAGGTTGATGGGAGTAGTCTGTTTGCGCATCATGTAGGATCTTGGAGGAGTGCACTAGTTTTAAATAACTTGTCAGGATGTGTACGCACACCCTGAGTGACGTATGTCTAATTAGAACCGGCGTGTAATATATGTACTAGCAGCCTTCTCCGTGCGCAATCGACCAGTATTTTTCAAAAATCTTTTTCGAGCTCGTGTTTGATCGCTTTGCAAAATCTTGGTTTATTTTGCTGCTCGGTTCTTCTCAGGTTTTCTGCTTTGTTACTCCAGAGTAAGAAATGACTCGTCCCTGGACACGTTCCATGCCAAGTCCGCCGGAGGAAAATTATGGCACACAGACAAACAATAATTTCTCACAGGGGCAGTCAAGTCAGCAGGGCAGTGAGACAGCATTTTCTCAAGTATGCCGCCTTTACGAGCAAAGTCAGCAACAGCACCAAGAAATGATGAACCGTGTCATTAACATGGGAAATCACCGAGAACCCTACCAGCAGCACTCAAAATTGTCTGAATTTCAGAAGACGCGACCAACAACATTTTCGCACACAGATAAGCCTCTTTTGGCCGATGATTGGCTTCGAGATATTGAAAGGAAATTAGTTGTGGCACAATGCTCAGACCGTGAAAAAGTGCTTTACGCACCGCATTATCTTACTGGAGCAGCCGCCTCTTGGTGGGAAAATTTCCTGCTTATGCATCCCGACATAAATAATATCACCTGGGAAGATTTCAAGGAAGGCTTTCGCGGAGCACACATCCCTAAGAGTATTATGAAGATGAAGAAAAGAGAGTTTGATGACCTCAAGCAGAGAGGCATGACAGTACAAGAGTACGACAGTCAGTTTGCGCAATTATCACGTTATGCCAACGAAGAGCGAATGACGGAAAATAAGAAGATGGAGAAATTCCTGGACGAACTGGCACCAGCACTAAAATGGCAGTTAGTCGTACACACTTTTCCAGATTTCAAGACACTGGTAGACAAAGCCATTACTCTGGAAAACGAACGTCGCAGTCTGGAAGACATCCGCAAGAGAAAAAGGGATCAGACCAACCTCCCCCGCAACAACAAGAATAAAATAAATTTCCAGAGGAACGTTGTGAACAGACCCACGATCAACGACACACGTCCAAATAAGAATTTTCATGCAAGAGACAAGGATTTCACCTATCGCCCGGGTTTTACCTGCTACGCATGTGAAGAAGAGGGACACTATGCTAAACAGTGCCCTAAGCCAAGAAACTCGGCGCCAAAGCCAAACAACAACGGTATCAATTCCGCGCCCAAGCGTAACAATTTCAACCCCAATAACAATCACAGGAAAGGCCACCTGAACCATGTGACCAAGGAGCAGGCACAGGATGCACCGGATATCGTACTCGGTACGTTCCCTGTCAACACAATACCTGCCACGGTTTTGTTTGATTCTTGAGCTTCTCATTCGTTCATTTTGAAGAGTTTTGCTTTGCAACATGGTTTTTCAATGCTTCCCTTGGGAAAATCAATGACCATCAAGTCCCCGGGAAGTAAGCAGATCACTCAGAATTACTGCCAAGGTTTGACCATTGAAATTGAGGGATTAAAATTCCATGCAAACCTCATCGTGTTGGAAAACAAAGGACTGGATGTTATCCTGGGTATGGACTGGCTAACCACCAATAAAGGATTTATCGACTGCTTCAACAGAACAGTGATTCTTACTCATCATCATGGAAAAACAATAAGAGTCGCAGCTCAGGAGAGACCAGTATCTCGGCAACCAAAATTAAACAAAGTTGATACATCTGAGTTAAGCAAGGTTCAAGTTGTGTGTGAATTTCCGGACATATTTCCCGAGGAATTACCAGGCATGCCGCCAGACAGAGAAATCGAATTCATTATTGAGCTAGCACCGGGAACCACACCCATATATAAGAAACCATACAGAATGGCGCCATCCGAGTTGGTTGAATTAAAGAAACAAATAAAGGAACTGCTGGACAAGGGATTTATACGGGCCAGCTCCTCACCTTGGGGCTCGCCGGTATTATTTGCCAAAAAGAAGGATGGTACCATGAGGCTGTGTATAGACTACCGAGCGCTCAACATGGTCACAATCAAGAACAAATATCCGATGCCACGGATAAATGATTTATTTGACCAGCTCGCGCCAGCCAAGGTTTTCTCAAAGGTTGACTTAAGGTCAGGATATCATCAACTGAAAGTACGGACAGAAGATATCCCAAAGACAGCGTTCACCTCAAGATACAGAATTTATGAATTTACAGTGATGCCGTTCGGACTGACCAACGCCCCCGCATATTTCGTCCACCTCATGAACAAGGTATTTATGAAATTCATGGACAAATTGTGGTGGTATTTATTGATGATATCTTGGTATATTCCAAGACACCGGAAGAACATGCTGAACACCTCCGCATTGTACTGGGAGAATTAAGGAAACACCAACTTTACGCCAAATTCAGCAAATGTGAATTTTGGTTGAGACAAGTGGGTTTCCTAGGACACGTATTAACACAAGAAGGAGTTGCTGTGGACCCAGATAAAGTCAAGGCTGTACTTGGCTGGAAGTCACCAGCCAGTGTAACGGATATACGCAGTTTCCTCAGTATGGCCGGATATTACAGAAGGTTTATTGAAGGATTTTCTACCATAGCCAAACCAATGACACAGCTACTCAAGAAGGATAAGAAGTTCGAGTGGACCGAAGCATGTGTGAAAAACTTCCAAGAGCTCAAAAAGAGGTTAACAACAACCCCAGTATTAATTGTACCAGACATACACAAGAGCTTTGAAGTATATTGCGATGCATCCCGGAAAGGCCTCGGATGCGTACTGATGCAAGAAGGCAAAGTAGTCGCCTACGCTTCCCGGCAACTGCGAAAACATGAAGAAAATTATCCTACACACGATTTGGAGTGGGCAGCAGTCATTCATGCACTCAAGGAATGGAGGCACTTTTTGCTTGGAAATCACTGTGAAATATATACGGACCATAAGAGCCTCAGCTATATTTTCACTCAGCCAGATCTAAATTTACGACAACGACGCTGGCTGGAACTAGTAAAAGATTACGACGTTGGTATCCACTACCACCCCCGGAAAGCAAACGTGGTAGCAGATGCTCTCAGCCGTAACCCTAGCCCAAACAGAGGGAGCATACAGAACCTGAGACCCGAATTTCAGCGAGAATTCGCCAGACTCAATCTAGTGATGGTCACGAAAGGCGAAGTATCCAAGCTAGAAATACAGCCTACGCTGATAGAGCAAATAAAGAAGGCTCAACTCGGGCACCCCAGCATCGAAGGGATAAAAAGAAAAGTAAGTCTGGGCAAGGCCTCGGAATTCACCATAGACAGTGAAGGAATATTATGGTTCGGAGACTGACTTTGCGTACCGAATAGCAACGACATTAAACAGCAAATTCTGGCCGAAAGCCACACCGCTCCATACTCGATCCACCCTGGAGGTACGAAAATGTATAATGATATTCAGGAAATATTTTGGTGGCACGGCATGAAGAGGGATATAGCCACATTTATTGAATGCTGTGATTCATGTCAACGCATTAAAGCCGAGCACCAAAAACCCGCAGGGCTATTGCAGCCAAACAAGATACCAGAATGGAAATGGGATGACATTGGAATGCATTTTATTGTTGGACTACCACGGTAGCAACATGGTAACGATGCCATATGGGTCATCACAGATAGACTGACCAAGCTGGCACATTTCATACCAGTCAAGACAACCCATACCACTCAAAAGCTCGCCAAGCTTTACCTCGCCCGGATAGTATGCCTACATGGTATTCCCAAGACTATAATATCCGACAGAGGAACTCAGTTCGTCTCCAAATTTTGGGACCAGTTGCAGCAAGCCCTCGGAACGCAACTAACATTCAGTACAGCTTACCACCCCAGACTGGAGGACAGACGGAACGGGTAAATCAAATACTCGAAGACTGTAATTTGGGATGTTATACATAGATCATATTGCATTTTCATTGTTTTGCATTTTATTCGTGACGTTCCTCGAAAATTCTAAGCAACTCAAGGACCTACGGAGAGAGTTGGGGATTTTACCGTTTTCGTATTTGAGTTCGCTCGAATACCGGTACGAGGACAGTGTGATTCTAATTATTTTTCTCTCCTAAAAATATTTCTAAATAAAATAAATAAGCGGAGATAATATGATTTCTCCAAAATAACAGAAATATTGGAGGAAAAATATTAAAATCACTTTTGGTATTTTTCTGGATTTATTTGCATAGGAAAAATACGCGTTTTTCAAAATTTCATTTAGGTCCGGGAAAAATGTTCACTTTGTCCTAAATATTATTAGAGGACGGTGAAAATTTATTTCGGGAATTTTGCAGTCCGTTTGATATTTCTTTCGTTAGTTTTACCGCGCCAGGACTCTATTTAAAAAAAAATGGGAACCGACCTAGTCTCGTACCGGACCAGGACTCCGGGCTTTATATAGCGCCCAGGCCGGCCCAAGTCGCACAGCCCGCCCCCGCGCCAACCCTAACACCGCCGCCGCCGCCGCCGCCGCTCCCCGCCGCCGGACTCCGCCGCCTCGCCGCCAACCTCGCCGGAGCCGCCGCCCCGCCGGAGTTGAGGTAGACGCCGCGGTAGATTATATATATATTTTTTAGAAAAGATCCGATCGGTTTTTTTTTAAAAGAACCCTAGATCTGTTTTTTTTTCGGTTTAGATCGGTTTTTCGACGGTTTAGTTAAACAGCGGACGTTCGTCCGTACGCTCATATTAACGAACGGTTTTCCTTAGTTAACCACGGACAGCGAACGTTCGTTCGTGAGCCTGTTCGTCGTTTTTCTTTTTCGGGGTATTTTTCCACGATTTTTCCGATCGCGATTTCTGCCCTGATCTTGTTTTTCGTTTTTCTTTTCGCTCGAGAGTCGGAATCAGGTGATTCAAAATCCCAGATCTTCGTCTCGAAGCCCTCTTTACGTTTAACCAACTTGAACAAAGTTTTGGCTAATGTAAAATTTGACTTTAGGCCAACTAGTAATTCGGAGCTCGTTTCTTTTGCAGTTTGAGTTTCGTTGCTTCTTTCGAGTTGATTCTTTTTGCAAACCGGAGTTCTTAAGTTGAAGTTTTTGGTTAGATCTCTTATTTGAGTTTTACCCGTGCATTAGTTAAGTACTTATTGTATGCTTGTTGTTTGATTGCGATAGAGTACCCGGAGTGCGCCGCTTGCTACTTTGAGTCTCTAGGTTTTGCGGATCATCAGCAAGGCAAGTAACACTTTGATCATGCTTTCCAATTACACAGTTTTCATTGCATTAGTCAAACCCCTCACACATTGCATGAGTAGGATCAATTAACTTGTGGGATTGGGAAGTAGTTTGAGGTAGTACCTATTACCTGTATTACATTCAAACCCTTGGGAGTTACTCTACGTTTGCTGTTAGGACATGCTATGCTCGTAGACGTGGTTTGGGTTTGAGTGAAATCCATGACAGATGTGAGTTGTTAATTAATGGTTCAACTTAAGGTGGCAACTTTAATACACATCTGGGTGGATTGAGGCATCTGGGTATTCCAGGATTGCCTGTTTTTCTTTTGGACCGCCACCCAGGCTCAAAGGGATCATGAGATTTTTCATGCTAGAAACTTCCGTGTGCAGCCACATGCCAATATGGGCTCTGGCATAGTTTAGTAAGTTGTGGGAAACCTTTCCATGATGGGCTAGCATATGTAGTTGGGTTTTTGTAGGTGTACCGGCCTATCTACCTGGTTAAGGGGACCTCTTCGGAAAGACTGTGTCTCGGTCATCCGTTTCTCAAACACCATGCAGTGTGAGAAAACAAACGGAGGCGATCGAGTCTTGTGGGGAAAGTGCACAAACCTCTACAGAGTGTACAAACTGATCATGATTAGCCGTGTCCCCGGTTATGGACATCTTGAGTATCTGGTATTTGGATTATCATGTGCATCTCAACATGTTACTCTAATTTAATTTTGTTGGGTTTAATGATTATTTTTAATTGGGGTTGAGAGGATGTCTATCTTCTCAACGATGTTTCAACTACCATGATAGTTAATTAAAATACATTCCTTTGAAGTAGGGAAAAATTGGCTTTACGCAAAAACATAACCATAGAGCTTTCCACCAGCCATATTGCATATAGTATAACTTTACTTTCATTGCATCTCTTGTGTTACCTTGCCAGCATATTCCATGTGCTGGCCCGTTTTTCGGGCTGCAACGTTTCATGTTGCAGACTTTTCAGACGATGAGTAAGATGCCCTTTTAGATCGTGGTTCAATACTCAGTGATGCCGCTGGAGTTGATGGACTCACTTATATTCCAAGCCTTCTGCTGTTATCGTGTTAGATGGCCTTCAGCCATGATTTATGTAATAAATTCATCGTTGAACTATCGATGTAATAAGTGTGTGATTGCTACTCTGTTATAAATCCTTCGAGTACCATGCGTGTCAGCATTACTGATCCATGGATGACACTTATGCATGGAGATCAGACTGTTTGAGGTCTGGTCGCTACAAAGATGGTATCAGAGCACACGCTGACTGTAGGACACGACCACTAAGACAAGCCCTAGAACACTATTCACTCTTCTCTCTTCTGACTCCTCATCTTTTCTATTCTTTAGGATGGTGGAAGCAAAGCACAAGTTCATGCAACCGAATGATGATACACCATTTGGACGACACCTGAAGGAAGTCACCAAATATCTACACATTGGATTACCAAGTTTTACCGCAACCTACAATGCCACTCTACTTGAGGAGGAGCGTTGGTTCATTCAAGCTCAAGTTCCAGGAAGGACGTATGCACCCGTCACCCCACTCATAGCATTTTCCTTTAATGCACCCACATGGAGCCTAGGAAGGAGTATGGCAGCCCACATTGCTATGGGAAGGATTGGAGAAGTCTATAAGCAGGAGCTAAAGGACACCATCTACCAGATTTGTGGACGCCGAGATGAGAAGTGGATATGATCAGCACTCGGAAGGGTATATCCATTGCAGCATTCATCCAGGAGTTGAACCACCACATTCATCGCCAGGAGCACCAGATGTGTGCAGGGATGATAGATTTGAAGAGAAGGCCCGAAATAGGAATTTGGAGCTAGAAGAAGAACTCAAGTCTACACGCGATGGATATGAGGAGGAGATGAAGATACTTGTGGAGAAGAATGATGATTTGACCCGGAAATTAGGGATACTCATGGGAGAAGAAGACGAGGAAGAAGAACCCAAGGAGATTCCACCGGAAGATTATATCATCATTGATGACACGGATTCAGAAGCTGAAGATAGCAAGGATGAAGATTATGAAGATGAAGCTGGGGCAGATATTATGGAATCCTCTGCCGACCAATATTTTTAGATGACCACCCTATGACCAGTAGTTTACCACCAAGTATTAGATTTAGAGCACTTTTGTAAACGATCGTTAGATTTGTAAGACCTTGTTTGAAATTGATTGGTGTGATATGATTGTGTGTTTATCTCATGTGCATATGGGTAGTGATTTTCCCTTTAGACCTCATTTCTATTCTGATCTCTTCCCTCTACACCCATCAGATGCCTCCAAGACGTGAATTCGAGTTTCCCCCTGAGCTCACTCAGTTGATCCAGCAGCAGAACACCCTGATGAAACTTCTTGTTCAGAACACTCAGAACAACCAGAACAACAACAACAACAACCCTCCACCACAACCACCTGTGGACAACCTGACACGTTTCTTGAGGTTGCAACCACCTGTGTTTGCTAGCAGCATCAAACCAATTGTGGCTGATGAGTGGCTACACAAGATTGGAAGGGATTTGACCACCGCTAATTGCTCGGATGCTGAGAAGGTGCGATTTGCCGCACACCAGTTGTCTGGGCCAGCCGCAGCATGGTGGGAGAACTACACAGCCACTTACCCCGTAGCCAATGTGACTTGGGATCAGTTTCAGCAAGCTTTTCGTACTGCCCATGTCTCGACTGGAGCCATGAGTATGAAGAAGCAGGAGTTTCGCAATTTGCTCCAAGGAAATAGTACAGTAGCCCAGTACGTGGATGAGTTTAGTACCCTAGCTCGTTATGCCCCAGACGATGTGGCCACAGATGCCAAGAAGCAGGAGAGATTTATGGAAGGGCTGAATGATGAGATAAGTGTACAGCTGATGGTGGCAACTTTCAATAACTATCAGGAATTGGTTGACCGAGCCCTGATGATTGAAAGGAAGCATCAACAGATTAGGAGTCGCAAGAGGAAGTATGGGCAAGGGAAGTATAATTCTGGAGCTCAGCAGAAGCCTCGCCTTACCCCTAAAGCAGTAGGACAGTTTCAGCATACCCACGGAGGAAGTAGCTCACACAACCACAATGGCACTAAGAATGGCAATGGTAATAGGAATGGGAATGGAGCCAATGGATACCAGAACCGCCCTGCATCGTCCACACCCACCAAGAGGGATTTTAGCCATGTCACTTGTTATAAGTGTGGGAAGACTGGACATTATGCCAATGAATGCCCTGAAGTTAAGAATAGGAACGGCAATGGAAGCGCCGGGAAGAAGCCCAACCTGTTCAACAAAGGACAAGTGAACCACGTGACCGTGGAGGAGGTAGAAGAGCAACCAGATGCTGTTGTCGGTAAGTTTTTGGTTAAGACATTTACCGCAATAGTTCTTTTCGATACTGGTGCATAGCATTCATACATTTCAAGGGGATTCGTAAATAGACATAGGATGTCCACCCGAGTTCTTAAGACCCCCATGTTAGTAAGTTCACCTGGAGCAGAATATATGGCACACCAAGGATGTTTTCAGACGCCATTGATCATAGGACGCCATACTTTCCCCTCTGACCTAATAGTCCTAGAGTCACAAGGATTGGATGTGATATTAGGTATGGATTGGTTATCGAAGTATGGAGGTAACATTGATTGTGCCAGTAAGTCTATTTTGCTCACCACCCCGGAGGGAAAAGGATTAAATATGTATCTAGGCATTCGCCTACAAGGACTCAAGTACATTCTCTCACGGGAGATGTTCAGGAGGAAGTGCCAGTAGTGAAGGATTATCCGGATGTGTTTCCAGTGGAGTTACCTGGCATGCCACCGGATAGAGATATAGAGTTTTTGATTGAACTTTTGCCAGGCACCGGGCCAATTTCTAGGAGACCATATAGGATGCCCGCAAAGGATTTGGAGGAGATAAAGAAACAGATTAAGGAGTTACTGGATAAAGGATTCATACGCCCAAGTTCTTCGCCTTGGGGTTCACCAGTACTTCTAGTGGAGAAGAAGGATGGATCGTTAAGAATGGTTGTTGATTACCGTGGATTGAATGAAGTAACGATCAAGAATAAGTACCCACTACCAATGATCAACGATCTGTTCGATAGATTGTAAGGAGCTAAGGTATTTTCTAAGATCGATCTGCCATCTGGGTACCATCAATTGAAGATTCGAGAGCAAGATATCCCTAAGACGGCCTTTACCACTAGGTATGGGTTGTATGAGTACACCGTTATGTCGTTTGGTCTGACAAACGCACCGGCCTACTTTATGAACCTGATGAACAAAGTGTTTATGGAGTATTTGGATAAGTTCGTCGTAGTGTTCATAGATGATTTACTGATCTTCTCAAAGGATGAAGAGGAGCATGAGGAACATTTGCGTTTGGTATTGGAGAAGCTCAGAGAGCATCAGCTGTACGCCAAGTTTAGCAAATGTGAGTTTTGGTTGAAGGAAGTCGGATTCCTTGGACATGTTATATCCGGAGAAGGAATAGCAGTAGACCCCGCCAAGGTGGAGACTGTGACCAATTGGGAAGCACCTACGACCATTGGAGAGATCCGGAGTTTTCTTGGACTCGCAGGATACTACCGGAGATTTATCGAGAATTTCTCGAAGATTGCAAAGCCAATAACGGAGTTGTTGAAGAAGGAAACCAAGTTTAGTTGGACCGAAGAATGTGAGACTAGTTTCGAGGAGTTAAAGAAAAGGTTGGTATCATCCCCTGTGTTGATTCTGCCAGATCAACATAAGGATTATGAGGTGTACTGCGACGCTTCACGTCAAGGACTTGGTGCAGTTCTTATGCAGGAAGGAAGAGTTGTTTCGTATGCTTCACGACAACTGAAACCTCATGAGATGAACTATGCCACCCACGATTTGGAGTTAGCAGCCGTAGTGCATACATTGAAGACGTGGAGACATTTTCTCATTGGAAACCATTGTGAAGTATATACGGATCATAAGAGTTTGAAGTATATATTCACTCAAAAGGAGTTGAATCTTAGGCAAAGGAGATGGCTGGAACTCATTAAGGATTATAACATGAGATTGCATTATCATCCCGGAAAGGCTAACGTAGTAGCGGATGCGCTAAGCCGTAAGAGCCATGTCAATACCCTAATGATGGAAGAGTTTCCAAAGGAGTTAGCCGAGGACCTATGAGAACTACGTTTGGAGATAGTTCCGAGAGGCTATGTGGCAACACTAGAAATCCAGTCTACCTTGATGGATAAAATCAGAGAAGCTCAGAAAGCTGACAAGGAGATTGTCGCTATAAAGGAGAAGATGAGCGAAGGAAAAGCTAAAGGTTTTCGTGAGGATGAGCACGACACCTTGTTGTTTCAGGATCGAATCTATGTGCCAAATGACCCGGAGATTAGGAAGTTGATTTTACAAGAGGCTCATGATTCACCATACTCGATGTATTTGGAATTGAAGGATATTTTCTGGTGGACCGGTATGAAGAAGGATATTGCGGAGTATGTAGCAGTCTGTGATGTATGCCAAAGAGTAAAGGCAGAACATCAGAAGCCAGCAGGATTGCTACAACCTATGTCAATTCCTGAATGGAAGTGGGAGAAGCTTGGTATGGATTTTATCACCGGATTGCCCAGGACCAAGGCAGGGTATGATTCAATCTGGGTAGTAGTAGACTGATTGACGAAGGTAGCCCACTTTATCCCGGTGAAAACCACATATACCAGTGCAAAGTTGGCTAAGATATACATGACCAAAATTGTATGTCTGCATGGAGTACCGAGGAGTATTGTATCTGAATCAGTTACATGAAACTTTGGGAACCAGGCTAGAGTTTAGCACAGCATTTCACCCCAGACTGATGGACAGACGGAGAAAGTCAATCAGATATTGGAAGATATGCTTAGAGCCTGTGCATTAGATTATGGATCTAGTTGGGATGACAACTTGCCCTACGCAGAGTTCTCATACAACAATAGTTACCAGGCCAGTTTGAAGATGGCGCCGTTCGAGGCATTATATGGAAGGAGATGCCGAACACCGTTGTCGTGGGATGAAGTTGGAGACCGACAGTTGTTTGGACCAGACTTAATCAAAGAGTCTGAGGAGAAGGTGCAGTTGATCCGGGATAGACTGAAGGTAGCTCAGTCCAGGTAGAAGAGTTACACCGACTCGAAGGGCAAGGATATAGACTATGAGATCGGAGAGACAGAGCGTACTTGAGGGTATCACCTCTGCGAGGAGTAAAACGTTTCGGAGTTAAAGGGAAGTTAGCCCCGAGATTTGTTGGACTTTACCGTGTTTTGGAACGCATGGGAGAGGTTGCTTATAAGTTGGAGTTGCCCGAAGGATTGTCAGGAGTGCACGACGTGTTTCACGTTTTGCAACTGAAGAAGTGCCACGCGGAGATGGCCGATATACCGCTTAGACACACAGTACCCCTGGAAGCAATTCAGTTGGACAGTGACCTGACCTACGAGGAGAAGCCCGTTAAGATTCTCGAATTTTCGAGTAGAGTTACCCGTAGCAAGGTTATCAAGTTTTGCAAAGTTCAGTGGAGTCACCACACCGAGGAAGAAGCCACCTGGGAACGAGAAGATGATCTACGCAAGGACCACCCACACCTGTTCTCTAGCCAAGCCGAATCTCGGGGGCGAGATTCATTCTAAGGGGGTAGGTTTGTAACATTCCAAATTTTTAATTTGGAATGTTATACATAGATCCGATTGCATTTTCATTATTTTGCATTTTATTCGTGACGTTCCTCGAAAATTCTAAGCAACTCAAGGACCTACGGAGAGAGTTGGGGATTTTACCGTTTTCGTATTTGAGTTCGCTCGAATATCGGTACGAGGACAGTGTGATTCTAATTATTTTTCTCTCCTAAAAATATTTCTAAATAAAATAAATGAGCGGAGATAATATGACTTCTCCAAAATAAAAGAAATATTGGAGGAAAAATATTAAAATAACTTTTGGTATTTTTCTGGATTTATTTGCATAGGAAAAATACGCGTTTTTCAAAATTTCATTTAGGTCCGGGAAAAATGTTCACTTTGTCCAAAATATTATTAGAGGACGGCGAAAAATTATTTCCGGAATTTTGGAGTCCGTTTGATATTTCTTTCGTTAGTTTTACCGCGCCAGGACTCTATTTAAAAAAAAACAGGAACCGACCTAGTCTCGTACCAGACCGGGACTCCGGGCTTTATATAGCGCCCAGGCCGGCCCAAGTCGCACAGCCCGCCCCCGCGCCAACCCTAACCCCCCCGCCGCCGCCGCCGCCGCCACCCCCGCCGCCGGACGCCGCCGCCTCGCCGCCGGACGCCACCGCCCCTCCGCCGGACTCCGCCGCCCCGCCGCCAACCTCGCCGGAGCCGCCGCCCCGCCGGAGTTGAGGTAGACGCCGCGGTAGATTATATATATATATATTTTTAGAAAAGATCCGATTGGTTTTTTTTTAAAAGAACCCTAGATCTGTTTTTTTTCGGTTTAGATCGGTTTTTCGACGGTTTAGTTAAACAGCGGACGTTCGTCCGTACGTTCGTATTAACGAACGGTTTTCGTTAGTTAACCGCTGACAGCGAACGTTCGTTCGTTAGCTTGTTCGTCGTTTTTCTTTTTTGGGGTATTTTATCCGCGATTTTTCCGATCGCGATTTCTGTCCTGATCTTGTTTTTCGTTTTTCTTTTCGCTCGAGAGTCGGAATCAGGTGATTCAAAATCCCAGATCTTCGTCTCGAAGCCCTCTTTACGTTTAACCAACTTGAACAAAGTTTTGGCTACTGTAAAATTTGACTTTAGGCCAACTAGTAATTCGGAGCTCGTTTCTTTTGCAGTTTGAGTTTTGTTGCTTCTTTCGAGTTGATTCTTTTTGCAAACCGGAGTTCTTAAGTTGAACTTTCTGGTTAGATCTCTTATTTGAGTTTTACCCGTGCATTAGTTAAGTACTTATTGTATGCTTGTTGTTTGATTGCGATAGAGTACCCGGAGTGCGCCGCTTGCTACTTTGAGTCTCTAGGTTTTGCGGATCATCAACAAGGCAAGTAACACTTTGATCATGCTTTCCAATTACCCAGTTTTCATTGCATTAGTCAAACCCCTCACACATTGCATGAGTAGGATCAATTAACTTGTGGGATTGGGAAGTAGTTTGAGGTAGTACCTATTACCTGTATTACATTCAAACCCTTGGGAGTTACTCTACGTTTGCTGTTAGGACATGCTATGCTCGTAGACGTGGTTTGGGTTTGAGTGAAATCCATGACAGATGTGAGTTGTTAATTAATGGTTCAACTTAAGGTGGCAACTTTAATACACATCTGGGTGGATTGAGGCATCTGGGTATTCCAGGATTGCCTGTTTTTCTTTTGGACCGCCACCCAGGCTCAAAGGGATCATGAGATTTTTCATGCTAGAAACTTCCGTGTGCAGCCACATGCCAATATGGGCTCTGGCATAGTTGAGTAAGTTGTGGGAAACCTTTCCATGATGGGCTAGCAGATGTAGTTGGGTTTTTGTAGGTGTACCGGCCTATCTATCTGGTTAAGGGGACCTCTTCGGGAAGACTGGGTCTCGGTCATCCGTTTCTCAAACACCATGCAGTGCGAGAAAACAAACGGAGGCGATCGAGTCTTGTGGGGAAAGTGCACAAACCTCTGCAGAGTGTACAAACTGATCATGATTAGCCGTGTCCCCGGTTATGGACATCTTGAGTATCTGGTATTTGGATTATCATGTGCATCTCAACATGTTACTCTAATTTAATTTTGTTGGGTTTAATGATTATTTTTAATTGGGATTGAGAGGATGTCTATCTTCTCAACGATGTTTCAACTACCATGATAGTTAATTAAAATACATTCCTTTGAAGTAGGGAAAAATTGGCTTTACGCAAAAACTTAACCATAGAGCTTTCCACCAGCCATATTGCATATAGTATAGCTTTACTTTCATTGCATCTCTTGTGTTACCTTGCCAGCATATTCCATGTGCTGACCTGTTTTTCGGGCTGCAACGTTTCATGTTGCAGACTTTTTAGACGACGAGTAAGATGCCCTTTTAGGTCGTGGTTCTATACTCAGTGATGCTACTAGAGTTGATGGACTCACTTATCTTCCAAGCCTTCCGCTGTTATCGTGTTAGATGGCCTTCAGCCATGATTTATGTAATAAATTCATCGTTGAACTATCGATGTAATAAGTGTGTGATTGCTACTCTGTTATAAATCCTTCGAGTACCATGCGTGTCAGCATTACTGATCCAGGGATGACACTGATGCATGGAGATCTGACTGTTTGAGGTCTGGTCGCTACAAAGACATGCTAAGGGCATGTGTCCTCACCTATGGGACCAGTTGGGAGGAAAGCTTACCATATGCCGAGTTTGCAAACAACAATAGTTACCAAGCTAGCCTGCAGATGGCACCTTTCGAAGCCCTGTACGGACGAAGATGCCGTACTCCGTTGAATTGGTCAGAAACAGGGGACAGTCGTATATTCGGCCCAGATATGCTAAAAGAAGCTGAGGAGAGAGTAAAAATAATACGGGATCGACTCAAGACCGCCCAAAGCCGACAAAAGAGCTATTACGATCAAAAGCATCAGGAAATAAGTTTTGAGTCCGGTGACGATGTATACTTGCGTGTGTCATGGATGAGAGGACTACAACGATTCAAAGTCAAAGGGAAACTAGCACCACGATTCATCGGACCCTTCCGTATAGTTGCACGGAGAGGCGAAGTAGCTTACCAACTTGACCTTCCCAAGGAACTGTCCGACGTCCATGATGTGTTCCACGTCTCGCAACTACGGAAGTGTGTAAGCAACCCAGAGAAACATGTGTCAAATGAAAACCTTGACGTGCAACCAGATCTCACATACCAAGAACACCCAGTGAAGATTTTGGAGGAGTCTGAAAGGAGGACACGTCAGAAAACTATTAAATTTCTCAAGGTTCAGTGGAGTAATCACACAGAGGGTGAGGCAACATGGGAAAGGGAAGATTTCTTTCGGACAGAACATCCACACCTATTTGAGGATCAGCTGAAATCTCGGGGACGAGATTTTTCCTAAGGGGGTAGGTGTTGTAACACCCCAAATTTTTGAGTTGGTTTTTCTTCCAAACTTTTGGCCTTTTTGGAAGGGGATTGTTTGATCTTTTCTTTTGCCCTTCTAAAATCCCTTTTGGCCAAAGTTTGTGTGTCTTCTCAAGCTTGGTTTTTGGCCTTGAAGTTTTTCTCTTGTGTTTGGCTCAAGCACAAGTTGTGTTACAAAAGAAGTTGTTTGAGTTCTCCACTTCTTGATTTAAACTTCTCAAGTTTAACCTTGGACTTATCTCCCCTCCAACCTTCATCTTGCCATGATCCCAACAGAAATAATTCTCTCCAAGACTCTCTCCACACCTGGTGACAAGTTTCTCATGAATTCCAGTAGGTTGTAAGCTTGTTGGGATTTTTCTCCTATTTGTTTTACTCCAAAACAAATTATGTCTTTTATAGTGGACCTTGATGATTTACAAAGGATACACCATTTCCATCTAGTTATTTGACCCCAAACCAACTCCCCTAGATAGTTCTTAGTACCCACAACCTAGATCTATTTTGTTTCACTGGTCCATAGTTCAAAAATTTCAAATTTCACCTACTGCAAGTTTGGACCAGATTTGCAAAATTTGGTGAAATTCATATTTATCTTCTTCCAAAAATTCTGTGAAAAATCATGTAGCCTATAGATACATCAAGAGGCCACTCCACCAAAAATCAGCCCCAGAAACATTGCACACATACCAGAATCATTTCATCAAACACCTAGCCTACACTGAACTGTCAGCTATTAACTGAAATTGTTGACAGTTCATCCGTCCGTCAGTTTCGTCAGTTTCGACAGTTTGTCAGACACAGCGACAAAACCTCGTCTGTATCTTCCTTGGCTCGACGCTGCACTGCAGCTTCTTCTTATCCATGCGTCGCACGCTCGCTTGGCCGTTTCTGGGCATCGATGGCGCCCTGGTCCAACCACGCCGGCGGCTGCCACGGCCACAGCGCCGCCCGTGGCGGCTGACAGAAGCTACCACCGCAGCTCAACGCTGTTTCACGCCGCCCAAGCCACCCCAGTGCTCCGCGTGTCCGTCTCCATAGCCAACGCACGCCTGGCATGCCGTCGCCGTGGCCTGGCACGCGCAGAGCGCCGTTTCTGCCGCCGCCGTGCCGCGCGGCCGTTCCGTCGGTGACAGCCTGTAACTCCACCTCTCCTGCTGAGTTAGGCGCGGGAATGGAACCTCTACAGCTACTAGATGATGCTCAAGCCCCTAACTCCGCCGTCCGGCCACTGCAGCGCCGTAATTGGCTCGCCGGACTTATCCGTTCGCGGCAGCCACCTCGAGCCGCCTATAAAAGGGCACCCCAGAGCTCGTTCTTGAGCCCACACATCCTCACTACCTCCCTAGACCACGCCCAGCCTCTGGAAGAGCCCCGAGAGGCCCTTCTTCCCCAGTTCCGGCCAGCTGCCTCCGCCTCGGGCTCCAGCTCCGTTCATTCCGGTGAGGGCTTCTCCGCCGCCGTGAACTTGAGCGTAGCATCCTGGCATCCACCTAGACCTAAACCCCACTTCAATTCCATCCCGGGAGCCCTCCTCGACGAGGTCCACGACCACCCGAGCAGCCGTCCGCCGGAGATAAGGTCGTCGTCGACGTGAGGCTCGCCGACACCCAACTCCACCACCGTTCGACGCGGAAGACCACCGTGAAGCCGTAGGTACCACTCCCCTCCCCTAACTCGCCATAGATCGACGCCGGCGATCACCGCAACACCGGCGCCGGCGCGGCTCTGTTTCCATTTTCAAACCTGACAAGTGGGGTCCCTTGTCAGCCCCTCATTTCCCCCCCTCGAACCATTTTCTGTAAGCGTATTCGAGCAAAGTGCGCTTTCCCTCTGCGGGTGGCGTACTACGAACCGATTCGCTTTGCTGTTTTCTGTTCTAGCCCCTGGATCTTTTTTGTTTCATTACAGATGAGTCCCTGGATAGAAACCTTAATATCTTTTAAACTCAAAGTGATTTTGAGTTGATTCTTTTTCTGTCCACTTTAGTTTTCTGCCTAGTTTTTTGTCATATTTATGTAGAAATTTTTGGAGCAACTTTATTTTGCATGCACGATATTTATGTTAGTATGTATTTGTTTGAATACATAGATACCGGAGGCCGTGACGGAGACGCGGATCACACCGAGTTAGGCTCCGACTTTTCAGAACCAGGCAAGCATGTTTGAACTCTTGATATGATGAGTGTGTTGCATGTTTGCTCGAGTAGCTCGTTTCATAAGCATGATCATATGGGCATATGTGTATGGCATATTTCATGCAAGTAAGCTTCGGGTGATTCCCGAAGGAGAATGTTGAACCACCTTGATCATATGGTGATATGATTGGTGGAATGCTGGTATTGTTGAAGCATGCCAGTAGTCGGTTAACTCAATATCAACGGAGATCATATCATGACTCCGTCCGTCTCCTTTTCCGGTACTATCATTGGCCGTCCGTTGGGATTACGGTCTAGTCAGTTGTGAACCACTTCCCGAGTACACACCAAGTAGAGGGGCCGGGATGAGGGTTCCATGGCCCTGGATTAAAGCCCGTCATCCGGTGAGGGGGCAAGGGTGTTTCCGGTTCGGACCGAGAGGGGGGCACCCCTTAGAGCGCGCATATATAAATTTGATCCCATGCTATTCGAGGTTGTAGCCTCCCCGTCTTAAAGTTTTCCGTGAATGTCGTCGCGGGTGATTCCGGACGACAGGATGTTGAACGGGTGTGTACTGGTTAGTTGGGTTTTTACTAAAACACCGTAGACGGGACTAGCCCACGTGGCTAGTAGAACCCGTTGGCTATGAGTTAATGGTACAAGCTCTGCAGAGTTAAATTCCTTCAGTAGCCATGTTTATGGTCTGGGGTCAATCTCCATGTCAACCCGGTGACCGTCTCTAGTTCATGCTTGTTGATAACCAGAATAGTATTTTCGTCAAGTTCATTTGGTAGATGAACTCACCCCCACCTCTGTGTTGATTTACTTTCAGAAGTATTTCATCATTGAACTGTTGTTATATATAAGCCCCTTCTGTGATGTCGCTCAGACGTCCGACCGTGGCATTATTTTCCTTTATAAGCCCTTAATGTGATGTCACTCAGACGTCCGACTATGGCATTTTTTTATTTATAAGCCCTTTATGTGATGTCGCTCAGACGTCCGACTGTGGCATTATTTTTATTTATAAGCCCTTTTTGTGATGTCGCTCAGACATCCGACTATGGCATTATTTTTATTTTTATTCATAACCCCTTTATGTGATGTCGCTCAGACGTCCGACTGTGGCATTATTTTTATTTATAAGCCATTTATGTGACGTCGCTCAGACGTCCGACTGTGGCTTTCTTTTATTTATAAGCCCTTTATGTGATGTCGCTCAGACGTCTGACTGAGGCATTTTTGTTATTTGTTTTGCTATAAGCCCTTTACGTGGTGTCGCTAAGACGCCCGACTGTGGCCTGTTATCATTTATTATTTTTCCTACGAGGCGTCACCCAGACCCTCGTTTGGTCTCTTTAGTATTATCTGTTGGACTTCGGGAGGATTACCGCCCGACTTCCATCTTTACCTTCAGCGCATTCATATTTCATTCCGGTCACATTTTTGCTAGAATACTCATATGCATTCATGTTGGCATTTGTTATACCTTAAGTCCGAACTGTCTTGCGAGTACATTCAAAGTGCTCACCTGGCTTGTTGATTTGGCCAGATGTGGACGAAGGCGATCTCATGGATGAAGAGTTTGATAGCGAGTCCGACGCTTAGAGGAGTCCCAGTCAGTCCCTTGCGATGCTGGAGTTGATCATTGTTTTATAACCGCTTCCGCCTACCACCAAATAAATTTATTGGGTCTCACTCCGACACCCGATGGACTGTATTATATTGGAGTCACATCACCCACTTCACTGTGACATATTCCACCACCTTTTATTACGAGTCATTAGTATGCCACCATGCCTTGTGTCATATCCGCCTCTATGTAATATATTGGCAAGCTTGTAATAAAAATTTGTTGAGCAACCCCCTAGCTCAACCTTGTATAATATTCAGTGTACTGGAATTCTGTATCAAGGAATTGTCTGCCAGCAGGAATAATATTTCTCGCTGGTTTAATAAAAAGGTCGGTCTTCCTGTAATTATTTTACTGAAAGACCGGTCGTGACAGTTGATGTGTGTCTTAAGGTGTTATTCTAGTACAAACTCTAGGATAGATTGAACGGAAAGAATAGCTTCGTGTTATTTTACTACGGACTCTTGAATAGATCGATCAGAAATAATAACTTTGAGGTGGTTTCGTACCCTACATAATCTCTTCGTTTGTTCTCCACTATTAGTAACTTTGGAGTGACTCTTTTGTTGCATTTTGAGGGATAGTTATATGATCCAGTTATGTTATAACTCTTGAGAGAACTTGCACTAGTGAAAGTATGAACCCTAGGCCTTGTTTCAAAGCATTGCAATACCGTTTATGCTCACTTTTATCATTAGTTACCTTGCTATTTTTATATTTTTAGATTACAAAACCCTATATCTACCGTCCATATTGCACTTGTATCACCATCTCTTCGCTGAACTAGTGCACCTATACAATTTAGAATTGTATTGGGTGTGTTGAGGACACAAGAGACTCTTTGTTATTTGGTTGCAGGTTTGTTTGAGAGAGACCATCTTCATCCTACGCCTCCCATAGATTGATAAACCTTAGGTCATCCACTTGAGGGAAACTTGCTACTGTCCTACAAACTTCTACACTTGGAGGCCCAACAACGTCTACAAGAAGAAGGTTGCTTAGTGGACATCAAGCTCTTTTCTGGTGCCGTTGTCGGGGAGGTGAGTGATTGAAGGTATATCTTTAGATCTTGCAATCGAATCTTTTTGTTTCTTATTTTATCATTAGTTTAGTTTATAAAATAAAACAAAAAATGGAATTGAGGTTACCTCATATGCTTCATCTTTTTAATATCTTTCGTGAAAATGATGGAAGGAAAAATTGTGCTCAAGTACTACAAGAAGATTTACATAGAATGCTTGGTATAAAATACTTGAATGATGGGCATGATTGCAATGTTGTTAGTGTGAATCCTTTGAATATCCATGATGCTAATGATATGCAAAGCCACAAGCTTGGGGATGCTATGTTTGATGAAGATGATATTTTTTGTTCCCCAAGTTTTGATGAGAAAATTTATTATGATGAAAGCATGCCTCCTATTTATGATGATTATATTGATGAAAGTGGATTTGGAGAGGTCATGACTTTATTTAGTGATGAATCCACTATTTCGGAGGAGGTTCCAATTGATTAGGAGAACAAAGGTGCTACCTATGATGATTATTGTGATGACTTGTATGCTATTAAGAATAATGATAAGCATGAAACTTTTCATCATGATTCTAGTTTTCAATTGGATTATACCTCACATGATAGTTATTTTGTTGAGTTTTCTCCCACTACTATTCATGAGAAGAAATTTGCTTATGATGGGAGTAGTAAAATTTATATGCTTATGGATCATGAAAATAATGCTTTATGTGATGTTTATATTGTTGAATTAATTCATGATGCTACTGAAAATTATTTTGAGAAAGGAACATATGTTTCTACCTATTGCAATAATATCAAGTTTCCTCTCTATATGTTGAAAGGTTTGAAGCTATGCTTGTTTTCCCTTCCTATGCTAGTTGATTCTCGTTCCCATAAGTTGTTTGTTCACAAAATCCCTATGCATATGAGTGGGTTAAACTTAAATGTGCTAGTTATATTCTTCATGATGCTCTCTTTATGTTTCAATTCTTATCTTTTATGCGAGCATCATTGAAATCATCATGCTTAGCTAAATGGAGCTTACGATTTGCACCTATACAATTTACCATTGTACTGGGTGTGTTGGGGACACAAGAGACTCTTTGTTATTTGGTTGCAGGGTTGTTTGAGAGAGACCATCTTCATCCTACGCCACCCATGGATTGATAAACCTTAGGTCATCCACTTGAGGGAAACTTGGTACTGTCTTACAAACCTCTGCACTTGGAGGCCCAACAACGTCTACAAGAAGAAGGTTGCGTAGTAGACATCACTCGCGGGGGTGGTGCTTGCTCAATTCATCTAAAGGTAACCTAGCCGTGCGCGTGCCGCTTCGTCTTGAAACCAAAACCCAAGATACATCCTACGTCGCACCCTCCACCGGCTGTCCCGCGCCTTGCATATCATATGTATATACATACAGCGTATTGACAGGTCATTTCCAACCCAGAAACACCACCCCTACCCCCACCCCCCTAAAGAATTCCCCGGTGCTGCCACGCTCACTAGCTAGCTTCAAACTTGTGTAGTAACGGTGGCAGGGAAGTTTCATTCGTGTTGATCGAGGAGGAGGATGGCCGAGGGACTTCGTGGAATCGCCGGGATAGTCGCCGAGGTGCTCGACCTTGAGCTGCACCTCGTCCTGCCGTCCGCACAGATTGTGTTCGACCTCGACATCAATGTCGACCTCACGCTCTACGCTGCCCAGAACCCGATGGAGAGTCTCGCCCTCATCAGGCCCGGTGGCGGTGACTGGAAACGATGTGCCAGCGCTGGTGCCGCCCGTGGTGACCAAGAGCGCTGTGGTCGCGTACGTGGAGATCAAAGAGATAGGAAGCGCCCGTTTGCATATGCTCAAAAACATGATTTCAAATCTTCTCGGCTGGCAGCACTAACTCCATGACACTGACGATGTGCCACCTCCCCGAAAAGCAGTTGCCGCCCAGCGACGGGATATTGTTGCTCGCCCGGGCAGGCATCGACGAATGCCAGTCAAGGCGATGGGCTGACATGGTGCGAGCCTGGGTGCGCGACCAGCTCCAGAACAAACACCTCCTACCGAGGGACCTGCCATTGAGCTACATCTGGGAGAAAGTCCTGAATCCGGAGAAAGTTGTACATGAACCCATGGTGCGCCTGCTTCCTCCTCCTAGCCCGCGCACACACCCGCCTCCGCTCCTTTTTCTACGCTGCCGAGATCACCGAGTGCCGCTTAAACACCTTCGATCCCAAGCCGATTAGGATTGTTGGGGTCGAATCCCTCTTGTTCTCTCTCTCTCTGACTCTGTATGGAACGGAGGTAGAAGAAGAAAGGAGCTAAATACACTGGGGTTGCTGGCGACGAACGCCTCGCTGCCAAACATCGATTTTTTTTCAGCTCGAACTATTTACAAATGACTCGATTTACAACTGTATTTGTTGCTAAACGGGACGTAGCACCCACGCTTGCCGCGGTGACCCCATGTACGCTTCCTGGCGATCCAGTCTTCGAACGTGACCTGCCCACTCCTCCACTTGACCTGGACGCCATCCTACGCCCGCCCGTTGTTACACTACAGTGCAACCTGCAAACCTGGCTTGACACAAACATATCCTCGAACGTGGCCAAACCAACGTCCGGACTCGATCTAGACTTTGACGCAAACACAAGCACGTACTCGTGCACCTATACACCACATGCATGCGCACACACGCACACATGATACACCCGTATGCCCATACGTACACCTTGCAACGACCGCGGCGCGGCAATGGACCGGTGACTGGCTCGATCAGTGTGCACACACGCACATGATCACCACCCATACCGTGGCTTATTCCAACATTAGGATCCCCGGGGTGAGGGCCAGACCGACAACATACCCGGGCATGTCCTTGTCCATCTACATTAGCAGGGGACGCCGGGGTCATGGCCAGTGCAAGTCTGACCGCCTAAAGCTGATCAAATTCCACCGCAATATGCCACGGTCATCAACGGTAAGGGGTATTGGAGCTTCATGGTGGACTGCGGCCTAGAGGCCGGCGACGGCATCGAGGTGTGGGCATTCCAGTGGCCGCCTGATATCCGTCGGTGCCTTCTAATCGCCAAGAAGGACGGCGTTCGCTCTGCCTGACACCCGTAGAATGTGTAGTTTCAGTTCGATCCTCTCGCTGGGATCTCATATTGCATGTCAGCGGTCGTACAGAGCTATAGTCTAGTGGTCGCTTGGTCTTGGGTCTTGGGTCAAATTGTAATCCCAAATTTTGAGTAATAAAGAATTATTTCACAAAAAAAGTGTCACGTACATTTTTTTTTCAAATTCGTAAGTATTTTCTAAATGTCACATGCATTTTTTGAATGGTACTAACATTCTACATCCATTGGGTTAGCCTTCGCTCGATTTTATATGAGGGCTCTGCCGGATGGGAGAGGGGCGACCTGACTGGCTCACAGGGGTCGTGCTCGCTCAATTCATCAGAAGGTAGCCTAGCCGTGTGTGCGCCGCTTCGTCCTGAAACAAACTTCCTAGATACAGCCTGCATCACCGCTCCTCACCTTGCGTGTCGTCCGTATATACATAAAACGTATTGCCAGGTCATTTCCAACCCAGAAACATTTTCCCCCGAAACAATTTCCCCTTGCCGTGGAGCTCACTAACTAGCTTGGACTTAGAGTAGTAATGGCGATAGGCCAGTTTTGTTCGTGTCAATCGAGGAGGAGGGTGGCCGACGGGCGTCGTGGAATCGCGGGGACGGCCACCAAGGGGCTCGACCTCGAGCTGCACCTCGGCCTCTCATCCGCGTGAATCGTGTTCTACCTCGACTTCAACGTTGACCTCTTGCTCTACGCTTCCCCAATCCCAATAGAGAATCTCGCCCTAGTCGTCTATGAGGACCTGGTGGCAGTGGCTGGAAATGACGTGCCGATGCCGGTGCCACCCGCGGTGACCTAGAGCGTTGCGGTCGTGGACATGGCGATCAGAGAGATAGGAAGGGCTTGATTGTATATGCTCAAAAACATGTTTTCGGATCATCCCGGCCTACAGCGCTGACATCACCGCACGGCGCCGTGCCACCTCTCCATGCAGCAGCAGCAGCCGCCCGACGAATGGATCCCGTTGTTCCCCTAGGCAGGCAGCGGCGCACGCCAGTCGAGGCGGAGGGCCGACATGGTGCGGGGGTGGCTGCGCGACCAGCTCCAGAACAAACACCGCCTGCCCACGGACCTGCCGCTGAGCTACATCTGGGAGAAGTTCCTGACTCTGGTACAATTTGTACATGAACCCGTGGCATGCCCGCTTCCTCCTCCTGGCCCGCGCACGCGCCCGACTCCGCGCCTTTTTATACCCCACCGAGATCACTTTGTACGGCTTCAACAACTTCGATCCCAAGCCGATTAAGATTGTTGGGGTCGAACCTTTCTTGTTCTCTCTCTCTCTGGAACGGAAGTAGAAGAAGAAAGGAGCTAAACACACTGGGGTTGCTGGTGACGAACGCCTCTGCCAAACAGCGATCTTTTTTCAGCTCGAACTATTTACAAATGACTCGATTTACCACCGTATTTGTTGCTAACCAGGACGTAGCACCCACGCTCGCCGCGGTCACCCCACGTACGCTTTCTGGCGATCTGGTCTTCGAACGTGAGCTGCCCACTCCTCCGTTTGACCTGGATGCCATCCTACGCCCGCCGTTGTTACACTACAGTGCTACCTGCAAACCTGGCTTGACACAAACCTATCCTCGAACGTGGCCAAACCAACGTCCGGACTCGATCTAGACTTTGACGCAAACACAAGCACGTACTCGTGCACCTATACGCCACATGCATGCGCACACATGCACACATGATACATCCGTATGCCCATACGGCTATACCTACACCTTGCCACGGCAGCGACGCGACAATTGACTAGTGACTGGCTCGATCAGCGTGCACACACATACATGATCACCACCCATACCGTGGCTTATTTCAACATTAGGATCCCCAGGCTGAGGGCCAGGCCGACGACATACCCGGGCGTGTCCTTGTCCGTCTACGTTAGCAAAGGGCGCCAGGGCCGTGGCCAGTCAAATTCTGACCGCCTGAAGCTGAACAAATTCCACCGCAATATGCAACGGTTATCAACGGTAAGGGATACTGGAGCTTCATGGTAGACTGCGTCCTGGAGACTGACCACGGCGTCGAGATGTGTGCATTCCGGTGGCCGCCTGAAATCCAACCGTGCCTTCTAATCGCCAAGAAGGACGGCGACCTCCCTGCGCGATACCCATAGAATGTGTAGTTTCAGTTTGATCCTCTCGCTGGGATCTCATATTGCAAGTCAGCTATGTCTGCCAGATGGTACTCTCAGGTCGTAAAGAGCTATACCCTAGCGGTCGCTTGGTCTTGGGTCAAGTTCTTGTATCTTAGTGATCAGCTATATTTTTTTTGCGAAGTATCAGCTAGCTAACACTCCTTAATTATGTTGCAAGTACAATTCTGAATATGAATGCAATCTTTTTTAAACATTGTACTTACACTGGTATGTGAGACACACTTCGTTTCTACAATCGTAGCAAGAAATGTCTTGCATAATTGTACATGGTCAGCATTTTTGATATACATGTTTTGCTGCCTACTTTTTTTCATACACATTGCTATCTGTTTTGTATATATCAAAAACATTTTTAACACGATTAACATTTCTCAAATACGTACATGATTAACATGTTTTCCAAATACACATTGAATTAACTTCTGAAATGATACAATTTTTTTTCAAATATGTGTACATTTTTTATATTGTATAAACACTTTTTTATAAAATGTCACCAACATAGTTTAGAAACGCATGAACATAGTTTTAAATGTAACGTACATTCTCTTTGAATGCTATATTTTTTTTGAATAACCCAAACATTCTTTATAAAATGTCACAAACATATTTTTGAAACGCATGAACATAGTCTGGCCTGATCTGCGCGTGCTCGGATACATTGTCCTCCATTGTCTGTCCTGCGCCGCGCTGTATTTGTGTACTCCCTCCGGTCCTTTTTATTCTGCGTATTGGATTTGGGTCAAGTCAAACTTTACAAAGTTTGACCAAATTTATTTTTAAAAATAACAACACGTACAATACAAAATATATGAACTGTGAAACTACATTTCATAACAAATGAAACAATATTGATTTGTCATTGTAAATATTGATAGTTTTGTCTATAAGTTAGGTCAAAGTAGAGATACTTTAATTTCGAACATAACTTATGAGCAGACTAAAAAGGACCGGAGGCAGTATATATACATCGCTAGGGCAATTTCGTTTCGATGGAGGAAGGATGTGCAAGGGGCGTGGATCTGCGTGGACGCCGGCCTAGGGGCTTGACCTCGAGCTGCACGTCGGCCTGCCTTCCGCTCATACTACACTCGATATCGACCCCAACGTGGATCTCGTGCTGTTCGCCGGCCTGATCCCGGTGGATATTTTTCCCTTGTTAGGTACGGCCGTCCGAGGCCTTGGTGGCGGTGGGTTTGGACGACGTGCCGGTGCTGGTGCCACCCGCGGTGACCGAGAGTGTTGTGGTCACAGATGTGGAAAGGGGGGCCACTATCATCTACGAGGGCCCGGTGGGCAGGGAAGGCGCAGTCACCGGGGTCGGGGTTTTGGCCACGGTGCACGACAAGCACGTCGAGGCCTAGCAGATCGTGCCATCCGGCGGGGACGACATGGTCAATGAGGTCGTTGTTTCGGATAGCTGGACGACGAGCACGTCGAGGCTAGGTAGATTATCCCGTCCGGCAGCGCCGGCTCCACCGCGCTAGTGTTTTGCCACCTCCCAGCATGGGGATCCCATTGCTCCCCTGGGCAGGCTATGGGGCACGCCAGTCTAGGCTGTGGAGGGTCATCCTGGTGCGGGCGTGGGTCTGTGATGAGATCCAAAACAAACACCACCTTCCAAGGGACCTGCCGCTGAGCTACACCTGAGAGAAGGTCCTGATCCAGTCATACATGAACCCGCTTCCGACTTTCTGGCGGTGCACGCGCCCGCCATCGCGCCTTCCTGTACGCCGCCGCCGTCATACCCGGGCATGTCCTTGACCGTCTACACGAGCAATGGCCAGGCTAGTGGCCACTTTGATCGCCTGAAGCTGAACAACCCCATTGCTACAACTCCACAGTCATCAATGCTAAGTGGTACGTGCCTTCCATGTTAGATAGCTGCCTGGAGGCGGGCGATGTCGTCGAGGTGCGGGCGTTCCGGTCGCCACCTGGGATCCGTGTCTCCTGATCGCCAAGAAGGACGGCGTCGGCCCCGCCCTAAACACTAGTAGAGAACGGGCCATCTGCCCCGGTTGGTAAGGGCCTTTTGCCCCGGTTCTTGAACCGGGTCTAAAGGGTCAGTACTAATGCCCTAGCCCTTTAGTCCCGGTTCAATCTAGAACCGGGACAGATGGGTCTTCACATGGCCTGTGCGCGGAGCCCAGGCAGGAGGGCCTTTGGTCCCGGTTGGTGGCACCAACCGGGACCAAAAGGCATCCACTCGTCAGCATTTCTGTGGCTGTGGTTTTTGTTTTTTTTTTCTGAAAGGGGGGTGGGTGGGGGTTTTGGGGTGTTAATTTAGGTGTTTCATATATTGTGTTAGCTAGCTAATTAATAGAGAGAAGTGTCCTATCTTATATCCGTGCTTGGTCGACGCTACGTACTACACATACGTATAGAGAGGACTAGACACGCTAGCTAGCTAGCTAGTAAGCAAACGAAGGAAACAGAAGATCGTCATCAACATATATATGCATACAGAGAGAAGTGATATCGACCACCTCTCCTTCTCCGAGAGATTGGCCGAACAACAAGTTCTCGTATATCTATCCGACACTGCCGAGTACATATATACAATAATTATCTCTTACAAATATAATCTCCTATCACATGGACGTATGGTCCACATAGTATTCTCCGTCTGGCGCGATCACGTGGTCAAGGAAGAATGCCGCCAATTCCTCTTGAATTGTTCGAAGACGATCTGGTGCTAGGAGTTCATTCCGCATCCGAAAGATCTAATTTGAAGAAGGGGGTCAATACATACATACATATATATATATATATATATATATATAACACTTCCGAACTGCATTGCAAAATTGCATTGGAGAGCTATGCGCACTGCTTCCTTCTTCTGCTGTGCACCACATAGAGGTGCAGCAGGAAACATTCATTTAGCATCGTTTCTGGCTAGTTTGACTGATTTCTACTGGTTTATTCGTGCGTGCGCTGATTTAATATGTGGTTAAGCACTGAATTCTGCGAGAAAACGACGGAAATCCTTGGATTTGGCGGATCTGCGTCCGTTCGTCCGCTTTTTCTCTGTTCTCTGTTCTCTGTTCTCCCCCTTGCGGATCAAAATTGCTGCGTTTTGTATGTAATATTCTGTTGTTTTCGGCAATTACGGGCTGCTTCTGATCTATCCGTATGAATTGGAGCGGATTAAGTTGTTAATTTGGAAGAATTTTAAGTTTTTTGTCCGTGTTTTTTTGCGGCGCGACTGGCTCTGGTCGTTTCTCAAAGATGTTGTTTGAGTTTTTTTGCATTATATAGTTGTTAGGACTTTATTGTAGGCTGTCTGTTTTCGTCTCTGAATCGTGGTCAAGAGGGGTGGACTGCAGTAATATGCAATGCGCGTTGAATTTTTGTAGCGCGGCGAACTGCATTAATATGCAATGCGAGCTGTATGAACTGCATTACAGCCACGGGGGTGTCGGGGGACTAGTTTGATTAGTTTTTTTGATTGGTCAAGCGCGGCGGACTGCTTTTTTGCGTTGCTTCTAGTGTATTTTCTTTTTTATGAGAATTATGAGTATAAGTGAACTGCTCTTTTTATATATAGTTTTTCATGTGCAGCAGCAGTTGAAGAACATGCATTCTGGAAACCCCCACCGAGCTTTTCCTTTTTTTTAACCCACACACAGAACTAGAGTTTTTTTTAATAAAAGAGCATTGCATCAACCTTCTTAACAGGAGCAGTTTTGTGAAAGAATTCTCTATGCGAACTGCTCTGATAGTTTTGTTTTTTTGTGTATCCTAGCTACAGCAGCAGTTTTGAAGCAATGTACATACTGAAAACAGACTACGGAGAACTGCATATATTTGATAGATAGAAACTACGGTTCTGCGGTCATAATTAACATACTACATCATCAAGCAAACTAACGCAACATAAGCAAACATTGTCCCAAAGCAAACTAGAACGAAAGCAAACTAATCTACATATGCAGAAGGAAACTAATCGAGCACTTCCGACAGGAATCCTTGGCTTTTCAGCATCTGTCCTGCTTCACTAGTTCCACCCGTTGGAGTTGGAGGTGGAAGTTGATGCCCCCTTGCCCCACGGCTTCCAGGATGACCTCGGGCGCTTCCTGGTCTTCTCTGTTTCAGCGCGCGCGAGGCCTTTCTTCATGGTGCTGATTCTGTTACATATCTCGAACGCAGCATAGGCGTCCTTGGCAGCATACTCGACGTGCTTGGTGCTGAGAATGGAAGTCCACAGGCTGTGGTCGTGGTCTGTCATCTTCATCTTCATGTCTGTGTACTCGTCGTCGATGATCACAGCAGCTACATCGCCCAGTGAGTCCAGTGGCTTCGTTCCATCAGGCACCCTCCAGTTCGTCTGGATGTCGACGAAGTTGGTGACGTGGAGGTTGCAGGCTGCGAGCTTCTGCTTGTCCTGCTCGATGGCGAAGCCAGCGAACTCGAACCTAAGGAAAGTGAACCGCAAGTTATACCTTTCGGAACTGCATACACGGGCATATAGAACTGCAACGCGTACTCGGCAGAGAGAATTGCTTACCTTGGGTCACCGAGGAACCTGTCGAAGGGGAGGCATCTCTGGCCCAATGTACCACATACCTGGAAAAGAAGCACTGGGTGGTACTTGCCGATGGATACCTGAACCAGGGCCGCCCTCTCGTGGTCGGGTGTGTACTCCACGTCGATGCCGACGATCTTCTGGCGGCGCCGCTGGAGAACTGTCTTGAAATCTTCGATGTACGTCGCCATGGCGGCGACGTCGGTGGTGTAGATCACCTTCAGCTTCGTGTTCCCGTGCGCATGCACGGCGTCGTAGGTCCTGCTGAACCCCATTGCTGCAAAGAGGAGGAAGAAGAGGAGGAAGGGGCAGCGTCGTGTGTTTTTGTGCGGACGGCCTGTTCGATGGAGCACGGGATTTAAATGGGAGCGGCAGCAACTTCTGCCGAGGCCACGGTCTCGTCTCCCAACCGCGGTGGCGATCGTGGGTTCGTGGTGATCGTTGCAGTTCGTGCGGCGTGCAACCGCCGGGATAGAGGAGGGGTGGGGGGCGCGGGCGCTTCGGGCGATAGTGGGCGTATTTATTTTAGGGCAGGCGAACCGAATCGTCAGCCGTAAGCGAACTGCAACGCTTCAGAAGCCGAATCGTCAGCCATAAGCGAACTACAATGCTTCAGAAGCCGAATCGTCCGCCGTAAGCGAACTGCAACGCTTCAGAAGCCGAGGCGGTTTTCCGTAAGCGAACTGCATCGTGTTACAACACCGATACGTTTTTTATTTTTTGTCTATGACAGTTGGGCCTGTCGGACGGGCTTTTATTCATTAAGTCTCTCTTGCAGCCCCCTTGCCCGCCTCCACTTCCCTCTCCCCCGTGCCCGCACAAAAATCCCCCCCGCCCTCGTGCTCCCGGGGTGGAGAGCGACGACGCCCGCAGCCGCCGCCGTCCGTAGGGGCTCACTCGTGGTGGAGGGCGACGACGCCCGCAGCCGCCGCCGTCCGTAGGGCGCTTCCTCCGCCGTTGCCGTCCGCACCCGCCTCGTCCCGCCGTCACTTCGTCCCACGGTGAGCCCCAAATCGCCCCTAATCCGGTCCAGATCTTGTGCTAGGGTTATTTTTCGTGCCAGCATTCTCTTCTTAAGGTTGTTTTTGTATGCTTGAAATTGCAACTCCCTATGGACTGAAAGTTTTTCTCTGCCTGAATTTGGTGTTTGCTGTCTAGGTTTAGGTTTTAATTATCATCCCTTGCTGATCGGAGGCACAGTATGGCTTCTTCCTCACCAATTGATGCGTCACCGGTTAGAACGGCTTCTCCATCTGGTAACTACATTAAACTGAACTGCAGTTTTCATTCAGGGTCAATTTACTTCTTTTTTGTCGAACGAAATAGTGCACTGCATCTTAGATCCCTTTTTAGTAAGGCCTTTTTTTAAGACACGCGTGGCAAACTTATATGAACTGTGTCAAGTTAATTGTTTTTTACTTTTTTGGAAGGGTTAATTGTTTTTTACTGATATGAACGAAATAGTGTACTGCAGTTAGTTGTTATGTTTTTTTTGTTAAACATAAACTGCTAAAAGAGCACTGCATTTTGGACTCTGCTTTGTATTTTTTTTGGCTATCCACTATGAGGTTTTGCGAAATCGATACGAGCTGCATTAAGTTTTAGTTTTTGCCTCTCACAGAACTGCATGAATTTGTTTTGTTTTGCATATCTAAGCGCACTTCTTTTTTTTATATGCGGTCAACTGGTCACTTGAACGAATTAGTGCACTACATCATATAAACCTGCGCCAATGTGTACTTTTCAGACACGCGTGAATATGATATTCAAGCGACATGAACTGCATTTTTTAGGTTTGCTGTTATGTTTTTTAATTGTTAAACATAAACTGCTGGAAAAGTGCACTGCATTTCTACATTTTTTTTGTTTTTTCCAAGTTGATATGAGCTGCATTAAGTTTAGGTCTTCATCTCACACACACATCTTTTTTTATGTTTTTTCTCACCCACAGTTTTATCTCCTGGTGGGTCAGGGGGTGGTGGCGTTAACTATCTGATTACACGTTATTTCACTGCCGATGTTGTCGGTGGCGGTACGTCTGATCAGGTCAACATTCCACCTGAGTTGAGTGAAACCCAGTCGCAATCTGTTGATGGCACAGAGCCAGTTATACAGGATTGGATGGTCCCTGATCAGATTGCAGCCGACGTTGAGAGGAGAAGGCAGAAAGCTATTGCGCTCGGTAATACTTTCGTGAAGGCTCATAGGGCGAAGCAAGTAAAGTTAGGGGAGGGTAAGGAGATAGGAAGGAGGATTGCAAATTCAAAGAAGTCTACTAAATTTGCCCCCGCAAAGAATCCTGTGAAGAGGAAACTCAACACTGTCGCAGAGCAAGGTTTAAGTTCTCCACGCCGGAGCCCGCGTGTTGATTACTCAAAGAGACCTAATTACGCCGAGGTCGATGTGGGTGGGATTCATGGAAAGCGGATACGCGCGAACGATCACTCTGGTGTTGATTGTGAGCGTCGATCTACGCTTGCGCGGGAAACTGTAGCTGAAGAAGCTCTGGGCAGTGATTCTGATGAGGAGGATGTTGATGTTAGTAAGGTATACGCTGTTTATTTACTTTTTTTCCTGTTTTTTTTAAGTTGTTTTTGCATGAGTTTTGCTGATGTGAACTGTATTTTTTATTCTTTTTGTTTTTTTTGTAGGCTGCTAAGAGTACGAAGAGGAAGAGGTCTGAAGACGATGCTGCGCACGAATGGCGTTTCAACAAGACTGTTCGGCTGTCCATTCCAAATGTAATCAAAGCTGTCGCTTTGCTGGGCGAGGTGCACAGAACTTTGGTGCGGCAAGCAGGTTTTGGCATTGTCTTTGACCTGAAATTAGAGAAGAATGTTTCTCGTGTTTTGATGTGCAAGCTGATGGGAAAGATCGACCCCGACACGATGAGACTGGACTGTGGGCCAAACAAGGTTCTGGAAATCAATCGCGAGGCTGTCCATCACATTTTCGACTTCCCTATGGGTTCTCACACTGCTCCCAGGCCTGCCGCCAGCGGCCATGATGATTCGCTGACTAACCTGAAGGATGAACTCGGGTTCAACCGTTCTAGGAGCATAGATGCGAAGGACCTACATACCTTACTTCGCACGCTGGCTGCGGACCCTGCGAAGGTTGATAAGACGGTGAAGGTTTTTTTTCTCATTGTCTTCCAGTGCTTGCTTTGTCCTAGCCCCGCAACTCGGTTGTCCAGGGTAGCTGCTATGGTTGAAAACTTGGATATTGCATCTATGGCTAGCATGGATTTTTGTCAGCTTGTTGTCGACGAGCTGCAGGCCGCTGTGTACAAGTGGAATTCTTTAGGGAGCAAGCAGAACTGCGCTGAGGGTTGCACCATCGTTCCCCTGTTCATGTACCTGGATTCCTTGAACCTTCGAAAAGTATCGGTGATGGATAAACGCACTCCGCGCACCGCAATACTGTCCCATGTGCAGTTCAAGAAGATTCACAACGCCGACATCGTTTTCAGGGGAAAGATTCACCTAGACTCTTACAAGTTTGGCAAGCTGCCGGTGAGTGCATAGCCATCCTTTTGTTTTTGTTTTTATTCCTTTTTTTTCGCGCATGCTAAAATGTCAACCTCTTATGTACTTTTCTTTGTGAACTGCATCTCTTTTTTTTTGTTAATTTTTTCAGTGGAAGGCGGAAGCGGACATTGTGTATAAGCGGACTGCAGTTGCGGAAGCCCCTGAAATGTTTTGTGAGCCTCTTGCTAGGGCGGCTCCAATTCGACGGGGTCGTGGTTTTGCTAGGGCGGCTGCTGGAGGTTTTTCTGGACAGGCTTCTGGTGATCGCAATAGATTTGTGCAGGTCGATGAGCTTCTCGATAGGGTCATCAATATAACTAGTGATTTCCCAACATCCGGTTCCAGGATGAGGAATATTGCCGGTTTGTTTCCTGAAGGCAAAGGCCCTTCTGAAGCAGAAATCGAGGCCGCTCATAACTTTGACCGTGGGCAGCTTGAATTCCTTAAGCAGGCTGTAACGAATATCAGATCTTCATTCGTTCAGCTTAAGCAGTCTCAGGATGACAGGTGTGCTACGTATGAGCAGGAAGCGGATGCAATCGTGAAGGAAATGAATAGGCATGAAGATGTTGTCCGGCCTTCTCTGCCCGACCCCGCAGATGTGGATGTATGTCTTTTTTCCATATGTGAACAGTTTTTTTTACCCATATTTTGTTATCTATTTTTTCTGTGCGTTTGTTGCATTGACTATTTGTTTTTTCTATCGTTTTGTTCTTTTCCCAGTGTGTCGGAGAATCTTCCAAGGCTAACGCTGGTCGTGTTGATGAGCACCAAGACCACGACGGTGTTGATTCTGATCACTTGTTTGACAGGCCATTATCGCCCGTTGACGAAGCTGCCAAAGACAATCCTATTGACGAAGTGGTCATTGACAAGGTTTGATTTCTTCCTATCATTTTTTTTTTGTTACAGTGAACTTCATTGTTTGATTTTCTTGTAGTGTCCAAAACAAAGAATCATATTTTTTTTTGCACCAGCAGTGGCAGCGAACTGCATTTTTTAACTTTTTCTTTGTATTTTTGCGCACCAGAAGTGGTAGTGCACTGCAGTTGTTGTTTAGAGAAGAAGCATCATCTTTTTTTAGCAGTGAACTGCATGATCTGGTGTTTGTTTTTTAGTTGTAGAACTGCAGATTTGGATAATAGTTTTATTTATATTTTAATGTTTTTTAGGTTGCCGAATCAAATGTGGAGATATATGGGAAGGAGGCAAATGGTGACGACGCTGGCAAGGATGAGGAGGCTGACAAGTGTGAAGAGATGGAAGGCGACGACGCTCCCCTGGTGAGTATAGAGAATTTTTGCATTTTTGTGTTTTATTTTTTATTTTTCGTGGTAGCTTCATGGTCCGTTTTTATTAGTGAACTGCATTCTAGCTTTTTTTGTGTAATGTGTTTTATTTTTGTTAACTCATCAGAACTGCGGATAAAATGTTGAAATCCAAGCGGAGCGGATCATTGGGGATGATAACGTGGAAGGGAGAGGAGGGCAGGAGCCTGATGCGGAGGTTGATAAGGCAGAAGGTAGAGAAGGAGGGGAGTGTCATGTTGAGGCTTATAAGGCACAAGAGAGAGAAGGAAGGGATGACATCGTGGATTGTGATAAGGCTGAAGAGAAAGAAGGAGCTCCTGGTGTTACAGTTGAAGTTGCAGAAGAGACAGAAGGAACTCGTAGAGTCGGATTTGATGATGCCGGGACATCCGCCGGCATCGATGGTGTTGTTGGGCCTACTGTTTTGTTGGTTGGCGACGAGGTGCCTGATAAATTTTGTGTGGTCCTTCGTGCCCCCGAGCAATCTGGCGGCAATCTGGCTTTCCCAGCCGATACAACCAAAGCCCCAGCCGAGACAGTTTCGATTGATTCCGAAGAGGAACAGCCAAGACTTTCTCAGGACATGAGTAATCAAGCGCCGCTTGACGATGATATTACCGGGCTGGACCACTTGACGCTCAGCGAAGATGTATACGAGCAGCCGCAGGAAGTTTATTCTGAAACCGAAGGTAAGCGAACTGCATTATTTTTTGTTCTTTTTCCCGGTGTCGAAATGGACGGTGTGTGTGTTTATAATCTGATATCGTCCCCCACCCTGTATGCAGATGTGGAATTACCTGTTGTTACTCCTTCAAGGATTGATCCAGCTCTTATGAGGAGATGCAATGAGTTGTATGATGCTGTTACGAGGGCTAGGAGGGACAACAAGAAGCAGTATGACATTTTCTGTCTTACGCCCCGGTTAATTAATATGTTATTTTTTCAGGGACGCTCCCATCTTATCAATTTTTGCTGTGCTTTTTTCTTCTTGTCTGAAGGCATCTAGTTGCGTTCAAGGGAGAGTTTGGTGATATTACTATCGGCCATGTCGGCGAGTCTTTTTGATCGTATGGAACGCTGAGCACGCGCCTCGCAAACATTGGCGTGTCTATGCTAGCTGAAAGGTTCAAAGGATCTCAAACTATGATTGTCCCGTACAACCTATGCGTAAGCATTTTTCATTAATTTATATTTTATCCCCCTCGTCCAATTTTTATTTGTGCTATAACCATTTTTCATTAACTCTCTGGTTTTGTCTTTTTTGCAGAATTCCATTTGGAACGGCGGTGCCACAAATAGGGCTTTGAAAAAGATGTTTTCTTCAAGCGCAGAGGAACGTGCGGACAAGAAAAACTTGGTAACGCATCTTGACCATTTTTCGTCATCTTGAAAATAAGTTTTCTGTTTTTTCTATTTTTTCTCATCTGTTTTGTTTTATTCTTTTTTTTATTTCAGATTATGTTTGCAACATTTGACCCTCCTCCCGCAACAGTGAAGGACGCGATAGGCCACTACTGCTTGGTCACTTTGAACCTGCGTGAGAAGCGTTTTGAGCTTCTCGACTCATTGAACGAAGGAGACAGCGCTGCTGCAAGTGTTGTCTTCAGGAAAATGGTCAGGAACATCAAAAAAGTCTGGAAAGATGGCAGCGCAAGCTGCGACGAGCCGTTGAACCCTCCCACCCTGGATGGCTATGCGCTGACTCATATTAACGTCCCGCAACAGGGAAACGGGTTTGTACCTGTTCTCCTTTTTTCTTTTTCCTCCTTCATTTTTTTCTTGTGTAAGTGAGCTGCATTGTTTTTACTAAATTAGAAGCACATTTTCCCTTTTGAGCGAACTGCATTACTATTGTGTTATTTGTTGTTCTCCCTCGGTAATCTTTGTGTGTATGGAGCTGCATTGTTTTACTAACATCAGTAGCACTTTTATTACTGAGTGAACTGCATTGTTAATGTGTTTTGTGTTGGTTTTTCTTTTGCAGGCATGATTGTGGATTTTACATGTTCCAGTTCATGCAGACCTGGGATGGTGAAACGATTGCCAAGTTTGGGAAGGAGCACATTGGCTACATCAGGAAGGCGATGCTCTATAGTTGGCTGACCTCGTCGCATTGCTGTCTGGACCTGACATCACTTTTAATTTTTAAAGAAGGTTATTACATTTTTTTTGAGTCACACACCTTTTTTTATTAAGTGAACTTCATTGCTACAGAGAGGGTAGGTCGACTAATTTTGTTAAGCTTTTTTAGTAGAACCCCATTTGTGTGTTTAAAAATGACTTTTCCTTAGGGAACTTGATGATTCTTTTTCTCTACTTTTGCTCATTATCCAAATTTTTTTATTTTTGTGCAGGCTTTGATGAAGGCGCACACCAAGGTGGTATTTCCTTGTTTGAAACGCAGGTTCATACTCCAACTATTCAGAAAGTTGTCCTTGATGAACCTCCCGTCAAGGTCGTGAAAGAACCTGTGGGTAAGATGTTGAGGAGTGACGCCGGCACTTCGAATGAAAAAGCTCTTGAGAAATCTCCTGTCAATGTCAAGCATGGGAAGAAAGCTGCGAGCCCTCCGAATGCTGAAGATAGCGATGATGATTTTGAGAGGCCACCACCAGTGCCTAGGAGGACCAGGAGCGCAGCTGTGGAACCCCCGACGGACAGCGAGGCACTAATTCTATCAAACAGGAGGCCTGTGCAGAAGCCATCAAAGTTTCGATCTCCTGTAGAGAAGTTGAATCCTGCGAGATTCAGCCATCTTGTGGAGATGAGGAAAGTCTTGCAACTCATCACGAGCACACAATTCAGGCAGAAATACAGCGAGTCAGTTCTTTTTTCGTTAGTTTTTTATATTTTTTTGATTTTTAACGTGTGTAATGTTCTTTTCTGTGTTTTTGCTTTTGTGCTACTAACCCCCCCACCTTTTGTCGTTTCTTTTGTGCAGGTCCGCGCTTTTCCTGCACAGGAATCCTATCGAACTCTACACCGTGTCTGTGGACTACATGTTCTTAACTTTCACCAAAGGTGGTTTTATGGACTCGGAATTGATGGATCATATCATCAGGTTCTGGAAGAATGACGAGAGTATGAATGTGGTTTATCGATCTGGCGAACGCGTTCTGCTGTCCCCTTTGTTTATCACGGTATTTCTCTTTTTTTTCTTATTTTTTCTGCTCTAGTGAACTGCAGTAAATAGTGTATAATAATTTGTTTTTAGAATGTACTGAACTGCATACATTTCTTTTTGTGTGTCTTAACCGATGCATCTTAAAACGAAACAAATTATGGTGAGAATTTGTTAACTGCATACTGTTTTTTAGAGAAGCGTGATCCATTTTTTTATTAAGCGTCGGAGCGAACATATTTTTAAGGTGAACTGCATTAACTTTTCTTTTGTGAATTACCCACACGCAGTATGTGCTTCAAATGAATGATCGCGCGGATAGAGATGCAGATGGAAATGTTGTGTTGCCTTTTGTCCACAGCAAGTTTAACGTCGAAGATGCAGCACAGCAGTTCGGACTTTATGTCCGTGATGACGAGAACCTTCTTGATTGCAAATTAGTAAGTTATCAGATTTGCTTTTGTTCAGCCTTTTTGTATTTATTTTCTCTCCCAATTTTTTCCAGTAATCCTTTTTCACTTATCGATTCCATAACAAATTTGACGAAACAAAATCAGATTCTGTTACCACGGTTGAAAGACGAGCATTATTCGCTATAGACGATGAACAAGCACCGCGAGACCCTTGACATTCATGACACTAGGAGGTACAGCGGACCGGTTGATCAAACGACGCGGTGGCATAAGTCTGAATACCACAGCGACCGCACTGAAATGGTAAATTTTTTCCTTTTTTCACCTTTCTTGTTTTTTTATTCATGCGTGGGCGTGTTGAACAATTTTTGTTGTGATGTGTATTTTTGTTTATTTATTTATTTTCCACCAGATGATCAGGATGACTGCATTGTTGAAGAGGGTTTATGGAGAAAAAGAGTACAAGAGAAAGGAGTCGGTAGACTGGGTGGGTGTTTCAAAAAAAGCTAGCTATTTGGGCACCCCTGAGCAGGGCCCGAATGAGTGCGGCTTTTATGTTCTGAAGATGGCTCAGTATTACGACGGCAAAACCTTTGTTGTGAAATTCGGAAAGCGTAGTGTAAGTATCTTCTTTTTAACTCAGCAATATCTCCTCATTCCTTGATATTTTTTTCGTCAGTTTCTTTTTTCGTATATGATGTTGTATATTTGTTTATTTTATTTTTTTCTTCATCGCAGGAAGCTGTTATTCAGGATTGGAAGGCTGAGTTTTTGTTTCAGATTCTGTTCCACCCAGAAAACATGGTCGTTGTCACCGAGTTCCCGGAGGATCTTAGAAATCTCTGCATTTCTCTTGGCTTCTCTCCAAGACTGGATTCGAAGGAGCAGGATGAGGCATAAATGATAGCAGATCTTTTTTCTATGTGTGTTGATGTCTTTTTTGTGTGTGCTCCAGAACTTTATGTAAACAGTAATGTATGGTCGCTGTGTGTAGTTCTCGATGTCCAAAGCTGTAAACACCATGATGTGTGCTTTTGTATATATCGGTCTAGTTAGTTTTTGTGTTTTTTTTGGTGGCAGATGGTGACAATGTCAAATATGTGCATAATGGAGCTTTCAGCCAACTCCTCCTTGTGAGTTGTAACATGTTCGCAGCGCACTGCGTTATCTCATATGATTAGCAGCCAAGTTTTTTTTAAATATATGCATCCGCACTGCATCTCACCTTATCACATGGGACTGCAAAGACGAATTCGACGTGTTTGTCGTCGAGTTTCAAAATTCATCCGCACGGCAGCCAAGTTTTTGTTTTTCACATTTTTTTTGCACTAAGCGCACTGCACTGTGTACTCGAAGCGTACTGCAGTGTACGTGAATCCTAGTCTGGCTCTACATTTTTTTGTCTTCTAACTGCATTCTGTATTGATTCATGGTCATGCCAGGTTCTGTACGACGAAGAGAACTGCATTCTCCAAATGACATTCCGATCTCAGAGTTCTTATACAGAAGAGAACCGCATTCTGAGATCTTATTTTCTTTTTCGTATAGAAGAGAACTGCATTTTATCAAACATATTACAAGTTAATATGTTTTTTAAAATGTAAAACTGCATATGTGTTGATCTACGCCATTTTCCTAGTGCTTCTTCTCAGATTGTGTAATGCAGTTCGCATCCACGACGAATGCGATGTAGTAGTCATCTTTGCAGTTCGCTTGCGCCTATCATGCATGACTGAGGCAGGATGCTTCAGGGGCGGATCCCCCCGGTGGTCTTGGGGCGAAGGTGAGGTGCGCCGTCGCTTCCTAAACGCCGCCGCGGAAATATCGTCGCTGGCGGACTGCATTGTCGGCCGTTTGGCTCGCTCTCCGTGGTGCTTGGCGCGGAAGAAGGCGGGGAGTGGTGGGGGGTGGCCGCCGGCCGCCGGGGCGGTGGCGCGGAAGAAGGCGGGGAAGGGTGGGTGTC
>LR738713.1:752204169-752246877 GCA_902687465.1 Secale cereale | reverse complement strand
CACCAACCGGGACTAAAGGCCCTGTGCTGCCCTCCGGCCAAAATCTTTAGTCCCACCTCGCTAGTTGACAGGGGCTCGGAGTTGTTTATAAGCCCCACTACGTTCGCTGTATTGAACTCCTCTCTATTGCAGGCTTCTGGGCTTAACTCTGCGCGCTGCCCTGTGAGTCCGCTGGGCCTTATAGTCCAGCTGCATCCTGGGCCGTAGGCCTTGCAGGCTCACTGGGCAGCGCCCATTTTTTTTTTTTCCTTTTCTGCTTTATTTATTTCTAAGTTGTTTTTTGCTGTATTTAGAGTTTCTTTGTGAATATTATTGCTTTAGGTAAAACCAATTACAAACTTTCTGTTAGTGCCAGTAGTATTCAAATTTGTTTCTACTTACAACAAAATACTTATTGTTGCTATTTTAATTTTTTTTCCAGTTTTTTTGTTTTGTTTTCTGCATTATTTATTTTCTTTTGTTTTTTGCTTTATTTTTAATTTTTTTTACTTTTAGGTAAGCAAAATTATAAATTTTCTATAAGTGCCATTAGTTTTAGAAAAATTACCCATTTTTTTAATGTATTTTTTCCTTTTCTGCTTTATTTACTTCTAAGTTGTTTTTTGCTGTATTTATAGTTTCTTTGTGAATATTATTGCTTTAGGTAAAACCAATTACAAACTTTCTGTTAGTGCCAGTAGTATTCAAAGTTGAATAGTTTAAATTTGAAATTATTTATTTTCTTTGTTGCTTTATTTATTTTATTTTGTTTCTACTTACAACAAAATACTTATTGTTGCTATTTTTATTTTTTGGCAAGTTTTTTTTGTTTTATTTTCTGCATTATTTATTTTCTTTTGTTTTTTGCTTTATTTTTTAATTCTTTTTGCTTTTAGGTCAGCAAAATTCTAAACTTTCTGTTAGTGCCATTATTTTTAGAAAAATTATAAACTTTCTGTTAGTGCCATTAGTTTTCAAATTTGAATAATTAAAATTTGAATTCTTTGAAATTTGTGTGAATCACAAGTTTGTGGTTAACTTTACTAAAAAAAATGAACATAGATGCACCTATAGAGAAAATTCGACCTAAATTCATAGTTTTCAAATGAACTCTGAAAAAGTTGGCATCGCATGTGCATGTACAAAACGGACAATGGTATCATACTCGTGTGTTACAAAGTTGGCATGGTATCATCATAATAGTTGCGGAAAAAAGTCTTCACTTTTTCTTCGCTTGTGTCATTTGCTTATTGCGCCGTAACCATGGATAATCTTCATCGTTTATCAGGATGCTTGGGTCAGCCTTGACTTTGAAGGGAGGAATTTCATGAAACTTTTCATAATCTTCCGATATGTCTGTCTTGCCCTCCACTCCCAGGATGTCCCTTTTTCTAGAAAGAACAATGTGGCGCTTTGGCTCATCGTATGATGTATTCGCTACCTTATCTTTCTTTTTCTCGGTCTGGTAGACATGTCCTTCACATAGATAACATGTGACACATCATTGGCTAGGACGAACGGTTCGTCAGTGTACCCAAGATTTTTCAGATCCACTGTTGTCATTCCGTACTGTGGGTCTACCTGTACCCCGCCTCCTGACAGATTGACCCATTTGCACTTAAACAAAGGGACCTTAAAATCATGTCCGTAGTCAAGTTCCCATATGTCCACTATGTAACCATAATATGTGTCCTTTCCCCTCTCGGTTGTTGCATCAAAGCGGACACCGCTGTTTTGGTTGGTGCTCTTTTGATCTTGGACAATCGTGTAAAATGTATTCCCATTTATCTCGTATCCTTTGTAAATCAATATAGTCAAAGATGGTCCCCTATACAACAAGTACAACTCATCACAAACAGTGTTGTCACCTCTGAGACGTGTTTCCAACCAACTGCTGAAAGTCCTGATGTGTTCACATGTAATCCAGTCGTCGCACTGCTCCGGGTGTTTGGAGCGCAGACTGTTCTTGTGTTCATCGACATACGGGGTCACCAAGGTAGAGTTCTGTAGAACTGTGTAGTGTGCTTGAGACCAAGAATATCCGTCCCTGCATATTATTGCGTCCCTTCCAAGCGTGCCTTTTCCAGTCAGTCTCCCCTCATACCGCGATTTAGGGAGACCTATCTTATTAAGGCCAGGAATGTAGTCAACACAAAACCCGATGACATCCTCTGTTTGATGGCCCATGGAGATGCTTCCTTCTGGCCTAGCGCGGTTACGGACATATTTCTTTAGGACTCCCATGAACCTCTCAAAGGGGAACATATTGTGTAGAAATACGGGCCCCAGAATGACAATCTCGTCGACTAGATGAACTAGGACGTGTGTCATGATATTGAAGAAGGATAGTGGGAACACCAGCTCGAAACTGACAAGACATTGCGCCACATCACTCCTTAGCCTTGGTACGATTTCTGGATCGATCACCTTCTGAGAGATTGCATTGAGGAATGCACATAGCTTCACAATGGCTAATCCGACGTTTTCTGGTAGAAGCCCCGTCAATGCAACCGGAAGCAGTTGCGTCATAATCACGTGGCAGTCATGAGACTTTAGGTTCTGGAACTTTTTCTCTAGCATATTTATTATTCCCTTTATATTCGACGAGAAGCCAGTCGGGACCTTCATACTAAGCAAGCATTCAAAGAAGATTTCTTTCTCTTCTTTCGTAAGAGAATAGCTGGCAGGACCTTCATACTGCTTCGGAGGCATGCCGTCTTTTTCGTGCAAACGTTGCAGGTCCTCCCGTGCCTCAGCTGTATCTTTTGTCTTTCCATACATGCCCAAGAAGCCTAGCAGGTTCACGCATAGGTTCTTCGTCACGTGCATCACGTCGCGGACCTCTAGGTCTTTCCAGTAGGGTAGGTCCCAAAATATAGATTTCTTCTTCCACATGGGTGCGTGTCCCTCAGCGTCATTCGGAACAGCTAGTGCGCCGGGGCCCATTCCAAAGATTACGTGTAAATCATTGACCATAGCAAGTACGTGATCACCGGTACGCATGGCGGGCTTCTTCCGGTGATCTGCCTCGCCTTTGAAATGCTTGCCTTTCTTTCGACATTGATGGTTGGTCGGAAGAAATCGACGATGGCCCAGGTACACATTCTTCCTGCATTTGTCCAGGTATATACTTTCAGTGTCATCTAAACATTGTGTGCATGCGTGGTATCATTTGTTTGTCTGTCCTGAAAGGTTACTTAGAGCGGGCCAATCGTTGATGGTCACGAACAGCAACGCCTTTAGGTCAAATTCCTCCTGTCTGTGCTCATCCCACGCACGTACACCGTTTCCATTCCACAGCTATAAAAGTTCTTCAACTAATGGCCTTAGGTACACATCAATGTTGTTGCCGGGTTTCTTAGGGCCTTGGACGAGAACTGGCATCATAATGAACTTCCGCTTCATGCACATCCAAGGAGGAAGGTTATACATACATAGAGTCACGGGCCAGGTGCTGTGATTGCTGCTCTGCTCCCCGAAAGGATTAATGCCATCCGCGCTTAAAGCAAACCATACATTCCTTGGGTCCTTTGCAAACTCCTCCCTGTACTTTCTCTCGATTTTTCTCCACTGCGACCCGTCAGCGAGTTCTCTCAACTTCCCGTCTTTCTTACGGTCCTCACTGTGCCATCGCATCAACTTGGCATGCTCTCCGTTTCTGAACAAACATTTCAACCGTGGTATTATAGGAGCGTACCACATCACCTTCGCAGGAACCCTCTTCCTGTCGGGCTCGCCGTCAACATCACCAGGATCATCTCGTCTCATCATATACCGCAATGCACCGCATACCGGGCATGCGTTCAGATCCTTGTATGCATCGCGGTAGAGGATGCAGTCATTAGGACATGCATGTATCTTCTGCACCTCCAATCCTAGAGGGCATACGACCTTCTTTGCTGCGTATGTACTGTCAGGCAATTCGTTATCCTTCGGAAGCTTCTTCTTCAATATTTTCAGTAGCTTCTCAAATCCTTTGTCAGCCACAGCATTCTCTGCCTTCCACTGCAGCAATTCCAGTACGGTACCGAGCTTTGTGTTGCCATCTTCGCAATTCGGGTATAACCCTTTTTTGTGATCCTCTAACATGCGATCGAACTTCAGCTTCTCCTTTTGACTTTTGCATTGCGTCCTTGCATCGACAATGACCCGGCGGAGATCATCATCTGGTTCCTCTTGATCTTCAGTAGCTTCACCCGTTGCAGCATCATTGGGCACATCGTCTGGTTCCTCTTGATCTTCACCAGCTCCCCCCATTGCAGCATCACCGTATTCAGGGGGCACATAGTTGTCATCGTACTCTTCTTCTTTGACGTCTTCCATCATAACCCCTATTTCTCCGTGCCTCGTCCAAACATTATAGTGTGGCATGAAATCCTTGTAAAGCAGGTGGGAATGAAGGATTTTCCGGTTAGAGTAAGACATCGTATTCCCACATTTAGTGCATGGACAACACATAAAACCATTCTGCTTGTTTGCCTCAGCCGCATTTAGAAACTCATGCACGCCCTTAATGTACTCGGAGGTGTGTCTGTCACCGTACATCCATTGCCGGTTCATCTGCGTGCATTATATATAATTAAGTGTGTCAAAAACCATTACAGAACATCATAAATAGATAATTAAGTGACCAAATTAATAGAAGTTCATCATCACATTAAAACCAAAGTACATACATAGTTCTCATCTAACAACATATAGCTCTCCAGAGCATCTAATTAATTTTCACCACACACATCGAAACTATGTAAAGCATTTCAATGCGAAAACAAATGCGATCATAATCGCAACCAAGGTAACAATTTATCCAATGGCATAATGATACCAAGCCTCGGTATGAATGGCATACTTTCTAATCTTTCTAATCTTCAACCGCATTGCATCCATCTTGATCTTGTGATCATCGACGACATCCGCAACATGCAACTCCAATGTCATCTTCTCGTCCTCAATTTTTTTTATTTTTTCCTTCAAGAAATTGTTTTCTTCTTCAACTAAATTTAACCTCTCGACAATAGGGTCCATCATGATCTTGTGATCATCGACGACTTCTGCAACATGCAACTCCAATTCCATCTTCTCCTCCTCCATTTTTTCCAATTTTTTCTTCAAGGAAATGTTTTCCTCTTCAACTAAATTTAACCTCTCCACAAGAGGGTCGGTTGGAATTTCCGGTTCAACTACCTCCTAGACATATAAAAACATCTATGCATGTCAGGTTGGTCGGCATAATTGTCATAAACATTAAAACAAATAGTTATAAATTAAAGATAATATACCACATCCGAATCGTAGACAGGACGAGGGCCCACGTGGGTGGATATCAAAACCATCACACTATATAATAGCAAGCAATAATAAACCTAAGAAAATTAGATAAATATCTATTTAAAGCAATAATAACAAGAAATAATAAAAGTAAGAAAAGCATGGACATAACAAGAGGCTCACCACGGTGGTGCCGGTGACGAGATCGGCGGGGGCGATCGACGGCGGCGAAGACGGGGACGGGACGTGACGGACCGCTAAACCTAGACAAATCTCGGAGAAAATAAAGCTTCGAGAGGAGAAAAGCTTAACTAGTGTGGCTCGGGCATTCCATCGAACACGTTGTGTGCATAGGAGGTGAGCTAGAGCACCACCAAGCCCTCTCCCCGTCGGCCAGAAAAAACAGAGCAGTGTGCTCTGCTCTTGCGCGAGGGGGTATATATAGGCACCTCATGGGTCCCGGTTGGTGACATGAACCGGGACTAAAGGGGAGCCTTTGGTCCCGGTTCAAGTCACCAACCGGGACCAATGGTTGTGGGCCAGGAGCAAGACCCATTGGTCCCGGTTCGTGGCACCAACCGGGACCAAAAGGTCCAGACGAACCGGGACCAATGGCCCACGTGGCCCGGCCGGCCCCCGGGGCTCACGAACCGAGTCCAATGCCCCCATTGGTCCCGGTTCTGGATTGAACCGGGACTAATGGGATGGACCATTGCCCCGTTTTCTACTAGTGAAACACTTAGAGTGTGTAGCATTCCATCCTCTCGCCGTGATCTCAATATCTCATATTGCATGTCAATTGTGTCTGGCAGATGGTACTCTTGTTGTTGTTACTGTTTTTTTATTGTGGGAGGAATTTGTCATTATTGTTGTTGTTGTATAGCAGTGAGCTAGCCTAGCGGTGGCTTGGTCTTAGGTTAAGTTGTTGTATCTTAGAGCATCTCCAGCCGTTGTCCCCCCAGGACGCGCCGAAAACAGCCGCCTGGGGGCGAGCCGGCGCTAGTTTCAGCTTGGGTGCCAGTTCATTCCCAGTCGCCGGCCCCCCAGGTCGCCCCCAGGCGCCGATATCGGCCCATTTTCGGTGCTTTCAGCCCATTTTCAACGCTTTTCAGCCCATTTCCGGCGCAAAACGGCCCAGGCTCGATGTTCTCGTAGATAGTTCACATAGATAGATAGATAGATAGTTCACACATATATATATAGATAGATAGAAAGTTCACATAATCTTAACCCTACGATAGATAGATAAATAGATAGTTCACATAGTCTTCTCCTACGACCTACTACTAGTCATTCTCCGACTCGGACTCTGCCTCGGTGATGTCCTCCTCCGACGTCTCAGCGTAGGCATCAAGGAAACGCTCGTCGGTGAAGTCCCAGGAGGACGCATCTCCTAGCTCGACGTTGGACTTAGCGACCGCCCTCCGCGCTCGCTTGTCCTCGCGATAAGCCGCTCGCTCCTTCCTCCTCTTCTTCCTCTCCGCCCTCTTCTTGGCCAAGAACTGGTGCTCGTCGATGATGCCTTGCGGGAAGTTTTGGCGCCATGTTGCCATGGCTTCCTCATCCATCTCGGCGAAGTTGAGAGAGTGCGCCCGCCTACGGTTCTTCCGACTATGTTCGCCGGTTCTAATATTTAAGACTGTAAAGAAAGTCTGTCAAGCCTTGATGATCTTTTGTTTCTGAGTAGCGATATAACTTCCATGCCTGATTCAATGTTGCTTTGTCGCTCTGCATGATTATGACCGTCATTGCTCTCTTAGGTGGTCGCTCCCAGTCTTTTGCTAACCTCCACCTGTACTAAGCGGACTGACTGCTTGTGCATCCAAATTCTTTTAAACCAGTTATGCCATATGAGTCCACCATACCTTTCTACATGGTATTTATGTGCCATTCCTAACGGAGACTTGCATGTACCATCTCGAAATTATTCAAAGAAAAGCATTCCTATTTTGTGCCTCTGTTTTAAGTTCATGAGGAAGTAGTAGTTAATTCATGATCTTTTTAAGTTGGACAAGCTTCACCCCGGGATTGCATGTATAATGTGCAAACCCATAATACGAGAAGGAACTGGCATTGAGTGCGCCCGGCTCAAAAATAATATAACAAACAAACCTTCATTCACGCCTTGTTCATGAAAAATCAGAAAACTTTGGCAGTGATAAACAAAGGAGATTAAGAGGATGTGATCGTCCTCATTCGGGAGCCGTTCCTCGAAACTTGTCCATCTAAAGAAGTGATTGAGTTGTCTGCTAGCATTCGTTGACGGAACATGCATAATCTAAAAAAATAATTATTACCTCTGTTTTTAAAACCAAGAGCTCTGGTACATGTTTTGTCTTTGTTTCCGACTACGGGTTTTCAACCTTGCCAACCAAAGCCACGGTTCGAGAGTCTCCACCTTCTTTTAAAAGCACCAACTACTGAGAGCATGATTGTCATTCTGAGTGTAATGTGCATTGTCCCAAAGTAGCATTGTCTTTTGCATGATTGTGATATCGTTTATTCTGAAATGATTGTATCTAGTCATCACTTAAACCTTGGAGGTGCCCCTGCATTTATGTTTTGCTTCACTAAAGGGGGCAAGCGAGATATCACTTTATCATATTTGCACACCATGCTCATTGCAAATCTATTTGATGTTTCAGTATCATATTGTAAAACTTTCAGTTCTTTGTGATTTTCTCATGAGGCAACTTAATTACTATAGATTCATTTTCTCAGTAAGCTTTTGTCATGTGACTATGAAAAATTCCTATATGGTTAATAGCATGTCACCACAGAAATTATTCTTGTTATCATTTAAATACTCGAGGACGAGCAGGAATTAAGCTTGGGGATGTTGATACGTCCAAAACGTATCTAGAATTTCTGCTTGCTCCATGCCTCTTTTGGGTGATATTGCTATGATATTTATACACTTCCATACACTTTTGATCATATTTGGACTAACCTATTAACTCAGTGCACCCCAGTGCCAGTTTCTGTTTTTCGCAGTTTTTGTATTTCAGGTTTTCCCATTACGAGAACTGCCAGAAAAATCCCAGAAAAATTATATAAAAAATCAGCGTTCCAGAAGCTACCAGGCACCCGAAGCACAGCCGGAGGGGGGCCACCAGGGCTCCAGGCGCCCTGGTGGCGCGGCCCCCCCTGGCCGCGCAGGGGGGCGCCTGGGCCCCCCGAACCTCGTCTGATGCCCCCCTTTGGCATATATTTATATCGTGTCCCGAAACCCTCGAGATGGGAACCCTTTTTCGCGATCTCATCTCTGTTCCACCGCCGCCGCACTTCCAAGATCGGGAGCACCAGGAGAACTCTTCCCGGCACCCTGCCGGAGGGGAGGATCACCACCGGGACCTTCTCCACCACCATGGACGCCTCCCGGATGAGTTGTGAGTAGTCTCCCTTGGACCATGGGTCCATGACCAGTAGCTATGTGATGTTCTCCTCCCATTCTTGTGCTTCACTAATTAGTCCTCGTGAGCTGCCCTACATGATCGAGGCACATATGTAATCCTTATGCTGTTGCTATGATGAGTTTGCTGGGATCCGATGGATTGTGAGATTATGTTCAGATTGTGTTTGAGTAATATATTTGATTCACCTCTTTTATATTTATGTTCGTAAGTAATTCTTGCATGTTCTCCATTGTTATTTATTGCTTTGGCCAAGTAGTAGGTAGTGACTCCAAGAGGGAACGTTATGCTTGATTGTGGGTTCATGCCCCTCGATGACTAGCTTGAGTGACAGAAACATGAGTCTAGGGGATGTGCTGTTGCCACAAGGGGGCAAACAACGGTGCTTGTGCCCGCAGGTGCAAGGATTGTTTACTTTACGCAAAGTTCTTTTAATGCAGTTGTCTGTTGCTTTGAGTTTACACTATGGGTGGGACTCGCAACTTAATACCAGCGAGATGTTCTGGATAGATATCTCAAGGTGGATGATTAGTAGTAGATGCAGATGGATTTCGGTCTACTTACCTCGGTGTACCGCCCATGCTTTGAACCTCTACCTTCCTTGCAACTTAGTCAGCATTGGTTTGCGCACATGGTTCTGTCAATTGCCCAGCTGTAATTCGTTTACCTCACATAGCTTTTTTATCGTCTTTTGGGAGAGAGACATCACTAGTGAACATCATGGGACTCCGGTCCATATTACCATCATTGATCACATCCGCTATTTACTTTCCGCTTTTTACTTACTATTGCAGCAATATCTATCACTATTATCACTTGCGTTTGATCCTTTGTAAACGACAAGGCCGGAGGGATTGACAACCTCTCTGTACTCGTTGGGAGCAAAGTTATTTGTATCTGTGTGCAGGTCCACGTTGATTGCTAATATCTGGCGCCGTTAGCAGTTGACACCTTCTTGTTGAAACTGGGAGTCTCAGGGGAAATCGATCCTTGGTATCTTTGCCAAGGGAAAACTTCCGCTACACTGCATCTCAAACCTTCCACTTGGGGTAAACAACGAGGGGCGAGATGCCATCAGGAGCCCATCAGCGTCTACGAGGGCCTGGTCGGCGAGGAAGGCACAACCACCGAGGTCAGGTTTTTCCCATGCTGGACAAGAAACACATCGAGGGCGAGCAGATCGTCCCGTCCAGCGGCGTCGACATGGTCACTGAGGTCGGGGTTTTGGCCACGCTGGACGACTAGCACGTCGAGGCTGAGAAGATCGTCCCGGCCGACAGCGCCGACTCCACCGCGCTGGCGTTGTGCTACCTCCTAACATGGGGATCTTGTTGCTCCCCTGGGCAGGCAGTGGCGCACGGTATTCGAGGTGGAGGAGGGCCGTCATGGTGCGGGCATGGGTTCGCAACAACGTCCATAATAAACTCCACCCCACCAAGGGACTTGTCATTGAGAGACATCTGGGAGAAGGTCCTGATCCAGTCGGGCATGAACCCGCGGCACGCCCGCTTCCTTCTCTCGGCCCATGCATGCGCCCGCCATGGCGCCTTCGTGGGGGACATGCATGCATTCAATGACTGGAGACTGCTTAGCATAACATGCAATGGTCAATTCTCTGCACCCAATGGTATTGATTAGCACATAAACATCAAGTTCTCTTGTTTCCGCCCACCTTGCTCGCCGGTACGGAGGGAGGATGAAAAATGCTCGTTTCACATTTGGACGCCCCGACCCATGTGCATAATTATCACGTTGAGAACTATGCAACGACGGGAATTTGGAGGGACTGGAGGCTAATAATTAAAATTGATTATATCAGTATTCTAACCGCCTACAAGGCGTCAATATAATCCGTCGATCCATCGCTTCAATTATCATTCCTCTTATCTCCATAGCCCGCTGTAGTGTCGACCATCTTCATCGTCCTGGACGGCTGGGCTACACACTTGCATACACTCTGCAATTCTAGCTTTCTAGCGGTTTGTATACGTACTACAACAATGGCGAGCAACAACGAGGAAAACAGTTCCACCAGCAGTGTGGTGCCCGATGATAGGTCAACATTGGAATCGTCCCTCTCGTCTTCCATAAGTCCAGCGTTGAGCCCAGAGCTCGATTTTATTTAGATCATGAAAGGGACGCTGTCGCCCGAGTGGTTGAACGACAAGCAGACGTATGAAGAGCCACCAGTGGACCAAGAAGATGACGACGACGATGATGAGGAGGAATGGTCGACCGAGGAGGAGGAGGAGGACGACATCAACGACTATGATGGCGGCGGCGGCAATGAAAAGCCAACGGTCGGCGACAGGAAGCGTTATCCCCAAGAGGATGTCGCAAGGCCATGCAACAACAACAAGAAGAAGGACTAAATTAATGAGACTGTATATATCCAGAAGGAAATATGCCCTAGAGGCAATAATAAAGTTATTATTTATTTCCTTATATCATGATAAATGTTTATTATTCATGCTAGAATTGTATTAACCGGAAACTTAGTACATGTGTGAATACATAGACAAAACAGAGTGTCCCTAGTATGCCTCTACTAGACTAGCTCATTGATCAAAGATGGTTATGTTTCCTAACCATACACATGAGTTGTCATTCGATCAACGGGATCACATCATTAGGAGAATGATGTGATGGACTGGACCCATCCGTTAGCTTAGCACTATGATCGTTTAGTTTTACTGCTATTGCTTTCTTCATGACTTATACATGTTCCTATGACTATGAGATTATGCAACTCCCGAATACCGGAGGAACACCTTGTGTGCTATCAAATGTCACAACGTAACTGGGTGATTATAAATATGCTTTACAGGTGTCTCCGAAGGTGTTCGGGGTGTTGGCATAGATCAAGAATAGGATTTGTCACTCCGAGTGTCGGAGAGGTATCTCTAGGCCCTCTAGGTAATACACATCATAATAAGCCTTGCAAGCAAATGACTAATGAGTTAGTCACGAGATGATGTATTACGGAACGAGTATAGAGACTTGCCGGTAACGAGATTGAACTAGGTATTGAGATACCGACGATCGAATCTCGGGCAAGTAACATACCGATGACAAAAGGAACAACATATGTTGTTATCCGGTTTGACCGCTAAAGATCTTCGTAGAATATGTAGGAGCCAATATGAGCATCCAGGTTCCGCTATTGGTTATTGACCGGAGATGAGTCTCGGTCATGTCTACATAGTTCTCGAACCCGTAGGGTCCGCACGCTTAACGTTTGATGACGATCGGTATTATGAGTTTATGAGTTTTGATGTACCGAAGGTAGTTCGGAGTCCCGGATGTGATCACGGACATGACGAGGAGTCTCGGAATGTCCTAGACGTAGAGATTGATATATTGGACGACTATATTCGGACACCGGAAGTGTTCTGGAAAGTTTCGGAATTTACCGGAGTGCCGAAGGGGTTACCGGAACCCCCCCGAGGAAAGTTGGGACCTAGTGGGCCATAGAGGAGAAAGAGGGCAGCAGCCAGGAGGTGGCGCACCCCCTCCCAAGGAGTAGTCCGAATTGCACTAGGGGAGGGGGCGGAGCTCCCTCTTTCCTTCTCCTTCTCTCCCTGTCTTTCCTTCCCCTCTTGGTGATTCCTACTAGGAATAGGATTGCAATCCTATTCCTAGTAGGATTGCACCCTAGGCGCGCCATAGAGGGGCCGGCTGACCTCCCCCTTGCTCCTTTATATACGGGGGCAGGGGGGCACCCTAGAACACACAAGTTGAATTGTTTTAGCCGTGTGCGGTGCCCCCCTCCACAGAAACACACCTCGGTCATACTGTTGCAGTGCTTAGGCAAAGCCATGCGCCGGTAACTTCATCATATCCGTCACCACGCCGTCGTGCTGACGAAACTCTCACGTGAAGCTCAACTGGATCAAGAGCTCGTGGGACGTCATCAAGCTGAACGTGTGCTGAATGCGGAGGTGCCGTACGTTCGGTGCTTGATCGGTTGGATCGCGAAGAAGTTCGACTACATCAACGGCGTCACATGACGCTTCCGCTTTCGGTCTACGAGGGTACGTAGACACACTCTCCCCTCTCGTTGCTATGCATCTGGTAGATAGATCTTGCGTGATCGTAGGAAAATTATAAAATGCTACGTTCCCCAACATATCCGTGTTGTCGTTCGCTCATATTAATTCGTTATCTCTGTTTCCCCTGTGAATCTCATCGTCGAAGCTTAGAATATGTATTCAACAGAGTTCTTTTACATTATCGCCCACATGTTGGTTTTTGAATTATGTGCCCTCTCGAGTACACAATTCACAAAAATCATATGCGTTGTCTATAATTATCGCACCCAATTCTGATTACCGACCTGTTTGCTGGGTATCACACACATCTTGGTACACTGAATCGTTTGTGTTCTTCTCGATCATCGCAAATAGTTCATCTGACTGAACTGTATTTCACCTATCGCACACACCTTGATATGACTGACCATTTCTATTGTTCTGGCTCCTCGCAAACATTTCGTATGGATCAACTGTATGCCATACATCATGCACGCACCTATAATCTAAATCGTGTTTAATGTATGCTCCATCGCAAACGGTTCGTATTATTTGTGATGGTTTAGCTACAACACCGCTTGCGATTTATGCATCGCACAGTTTTGTCGAATGGTCTCTGATTGTAGTTTCACGTTAGCAGCATCCGACGGTAGTGTGTAATTCCTAATTCTGAGATATAAAGACTTACAAGATTGTAATATTGAAGGTAGCCTAGCCGTTCACGTGCCGCTTCATCGTGAAACCAAAACCCTAGATACATCCTATGTCGCACCCTCCTTGGACTGCCCCGTGCCTCGTGCATCGTATGTATATACATACGGCGTTTTGTGTTGTTAAGTTTTCAAGTTTTGGGTAAAGATTCAATGGACTATGGAATAAGGAGTGGCAATAGCCTAAGCTTGGGGATGCCCAAGGCACCCCAAGGTAATATTCAAGGACAACCAAGAGTCTAAGCTTGGGGATGCCCCGGAAGGCATCCCCTCTTTCGTCTTCGTTTATCGGTAAATTTACTTGAGGCTATATTTTTATTCACCACATGATATGTGTTTTGCTTGGAGCGTCAATTTATTTTATTTTGCTTGTTGTTTGAATAATATCCCAAGATCTGAAATTCTTAAATGTTATAGAGTCTTCACATAGTTACATAATTATTCGACTACTCATTGATCTTCACATATATCTTTCAGAGTAGTTTGTCGTTTGCTCTAGTGTTTCACTTATATCTTTTTAGAGCACGGCGGTGGTTTTATTTTGAAGAAATAGATGAACTCTCATGCTTCACTTATATTATTTTGAGAGTCTTTTAGAACATCATGGTAATTTGATTAGGTTATGAATTTAGTCCTAATATGATGGACATCCAAGAGGAATATATTAAAAACTTCCATATAAAGTGCATTGAATACTATGAGAAGTTTGATTCCTTATGATTGTTTTGAGATATGAAGATTGTGATACTAGAGTCATGCTAGTAGAGCAATTGTGAATTTAAGAAATACTTGTGTTGAGGTTTGCATGTCCCGTAGCACGCACATATGGTAACCGTTATGTAACAAATTTCAAGCATGAGGTATTTCTTTGATTGTCTTCCTTTGTGTGGAGGTCGGGATCGCGCGATGGTTAACTCCAACCAACCCTTCCCCTAGGAGCATGCGTGTAGTGCTTGGCTTTTGATGGCTTGTAGATTTTTGCAATAAGTATGTGAGTTCTTTATGACTAATGTTGAGTCCATGGATTATACGCACTCTCACCCTTCCACCATTGCTAGCCTCTCTAGTGCCGCGCAACTTTCGCCGGTACCATACACCCACCATATACCTTCCTCAAAACAGCCACCATACCTACATATTATGGCATTTCCCTAGCCATTCCGAGATATATTGCCATGCAACTTTCCACCATTCCGTTTATTATGACACACTCCATCATTGTCATATTGCCTTGCATGATCATGTAGTTGACCTCGTATTTGTGGCAAAGCCACCATTCATAATTTTTTCATACATGTCACTCTTGATTCATTGCACATCCCGGTACACCGCCGGAGGCATCCATATACACTCATATTTTGTTATAGTATCAAGTTGTAATATTTGAGTTGTAATTAAATAGAAGTATGATGATCATTATTATTAGAGCATTGTCCAAAAAAAGGCCAAAAAAAAAAGAAAGGCAAAAAAAAAGATAAAGTCCAAATAAAAAAAAGGAAGGCCAAAAAAAAGAAAAAAAAAAAGAAAAAAGGGGACAATGCTACTATATTTTGTTCACACTTGTGCTTCAAAGTAGCACCATGATCTTTATGATAGAGAGTCTCTTATTTTATCACTTTCATATACTAGTGAGATTTTTTCATTATAGAACTTGGCTTGTATATTCCAACAATGGGCTTCCTCAAATGCCCAAGGTCTTCATGAGCAAGCAAGTTGGATGCACACCCACTTAGTTTCTTTTGTTGAGCTTTCATACATTTATTGCTCAAGTGCATCCGTTGCATGGCAATCCCTACTCACTCACATTTATATCTATTGATGGGCATCTCCATAGCCCATTAATATGCCTAGTTGATGTGAGACCATCTTCCTCTTTTTGTCTTCTCCACGACCACAACTCTATTCCACCTATAGTGCTATATCCATGGCTCACGCTCATGTGTTGCGTGAAAGTTGAATTTTTTTTGAAAAAATTAATGTATGAAACAATTGCTTGGCTGAAACCGGGGTTGTGCATGATGGTATCTTGTGTGACGAAGATGGAGCATAGCCAAACTATATGATTTTGCAGGGATGAACTTTCTATGGCCATGTTATTTTGAGAAGACATGACTACTTTGTTAGTATGCTTGAAGTATTATTATTTTAATGTTAATATTAAACTTTTGTCTTGAATCTTTCGGATCTGAATATTCATTCCACAATAAAGAAAATTACATTGACAAATATGTTAGCTAGCATTCCACATCAAAAAATTCTGTTTTTATCATTTACCTACTCGAGGACGAGCAGGAATTAAGCTTGGGGATGCTTGATACGTCTCCAACGTATCTATAGTTTTTTATTGTTCCATGCTATTATATTATCCATCTTGGATGTTTTATATGCATTTGTATGATATTTTATATAATTTTTGGGACAAACCTACTAACCTAGAGCCCAGTGTCAATTTTTTCCTTATTTTATATGATCTTCTACCGGATAAACAAACTAGCATCAACTACAGGGAGTAATCAACACTACTAGCAACCCACAGGTACCAATCTGATGTTTTGATACAAAGATTGGATACAAGAGATGAACTAGGGTTTGAGAGGAGATGGTGCTGGTTAAGATGTTGATGAAGATAACCCTCCCCAAGATAGGAGAGTTGTTGGTGATGATAATGACGATGATTTCCCCCTCCCGAAGGGAAGTTTCCCCGGCAGAACAGCTCCCCCAGAGCCCTAGATTGGTTCCGCCAAGGTTCCGCCTCGAGACGGCGGCGCTTCATCCCGAAAGCCTCCTTATGATTTTTTTCTAGGGCAGAAGACACCTTATACCAGAAGATGGGCATCGGGGTGCTACCAGGTGGCCCACGAGGCAAGGGGCGCGCCCAGGGGGTAGGGCGCGCGCCTCCACCCTCGTGGACGGTGGCTGGCCCCCCTCTGGTGCTTTCCTCGCCCGATAATTTTTATAGGGCTTATTCCATCTGTGCCCCAATTCCTTAGTTGTGCTCAGTTTTCCCCATGCTCCAAACTTTTGCTCACTTTTCCCCACTCCCTTAGCTGAAACTCTCACAAATGTTCACAACAGACGTTTGCCGTCTTGGCCGTTAACTGACTTGTGGGGCCACGTTGGACTCTGTTTTTTTTGAGACAATCGTTGGACTCTATTGACTATGGCTGTGGCTTCGCTGGTTGGGCCGTGTTTGTGTTCATAGGACGGGCCCGTTAGTTTGTTGGTAATAAATTAAAAAAGCCTGCTATCGATGGATGCAGCCTGCTATGCATGCGAACGCCGCCACGCACGTATATAGTGACCTAGACCTTATCGCATGCATGCACGCCGACACGCACGCATCGATCTGTGCCGCACGGTTGCCGGTGGATTCGGTCGCTCCGCCGCATCGTTTCACGCGTCGCAGGCATACGTGCCGGTGGCAGAAGGGGAAGGCTGCACGCTCGCGTCCGTATGTCGAGGCATAGTTTCACGCCGCACGGCCGCCGCTCGAATCAGTTGTGGGTGGCAAGCAGCCGCCAACGCAGAGCACACAGAAGGGCGAGGCAGGCAGCCGCCAACGCAGAGCACGTAGAAGGGGGAGGCAGGCAGCCGCCAACGCAGAGCATGCTCGCATCGATTCACGTTCACTCGGCGAAGCGAGCAAGATGCAGTACTACGGGCCGACGTTTCAAGAGCCGCCCACCGTGCCGGAACGGTGGTACCCCGCCAACGTCGTCGTCGAGGCATCGCTCCGCATGTGGGCGTTCTCACGTTGGAGGGGTAGCACTGAGTTTGCACGGGGGTTCCTCCGTGCGGGCTTCCACCACCTCCCGGCGGGCTCGCCGCCCATGTTCAACCTCGTGGAGCAGCGTCCCCACGCCAACGCTCTAGTGGTAGGGCTCGTCGTCCACTTCACCAACAGGTTCGATGCCTACTACCTGCTCGGCAAGGTGTATTGGTGTGGGTGCGAGTTCATCGCATTCACCACCTACAACATCTTCACCGACTTCGAGAGCATCTTCCCCGCTCGCAACCGCATGCACAGCCTCCCGTACGACCTCGGCGATAACGGCCTTGAGGAGGAGCAGTACTGAAGCCGGCAGCAAAGAAGACGGTGAAGGCGGCGGTTAAGGTGAAGACGACGGTGAAGACATGGCGGTGTTGTCCTAGCTACCGTACGTACTATGTAGTGTGAGTTTGGTGTGTGTGTGTTGCCCGAGCTAGCTACCCTATCTATGTAAGGTTAATTATCTATCGGTGTCGTGTTATATATAAGAACTTGTGTTGCCCTAGCAACCCTATCTAAATTAAGTTATGTGTGTTATATTAATGCTTTGTTATGTTTGTATTTTGTTTGTCCCAAGTTTAGACACGGTTAATTGACGTGGGCAAAATTAACCAAACTAACTAAAAATGATGTGTTTATATATGCCTTCTAAAAATAAGAATATATTGTAAAGTGCACGGCTTTGGTTTGAGAGCTCTGTATTTTTTAGGTATTCCAAGAATACTTTGGTTTCCAGAAATATTGAAGTATCAAATACTTTGAGATGCTTGGCTTTAGTCAAAAGTGTAGTTTTATATACTTTAATAAGTAGAAAACTACACTATTTTTGAAGTATATATAAAAAAGAGGGTTGGACCTCTTTTTCCAATACTGAAGTATTGGTTCGCTAGGCATAATAATACTGCGGTGCAAATACTTTGATTCTAAAATTACTTCACCACCTAACTAAGCCAGGTTGTGAGCAAGCAAAACAAAAGCACATACGGTGAAGAGAAATTAAATAAAAAAATGAAGGGACCCATAAAGGAAAGCCAAAAAAATTCCTCAATGAATCAGAAGAGATTGGGCAATCAAATTAATGAAAAAATCAATCAGAAACAAAAAAGAACAAAGCAATCGTTCCTAAACAAAATAAGAAACATCGCTTGTTTCTGGGCCTCATTTATCCTTTCGTAGTTGTCATCTGTCGAAACTGAAAGTGTCGAAACATAACAGTAAACTGCATACATTCAGAGATCGACAGTTGCACTAAAAACATAACAGTAAACTGCACACATTCAGAGATCGACAACTTACATAGTTGCATTTGAGATAAACAGACTTGGATTGCTAAACAGTGGCAACAACAGTAGACAAACATCTCTAACGAGAGATGGCCATCAAGTAAAAAATTCATAGAGCAAGTATTCCTAAAGCTATCAGATTGGATTTCTTCTTCAACTCAATCAACTGCTTGAAGTTCTTGTTCATCTTCTTCAATTCCGTTTTCAGTTCGACATCTACCACCGTCGGGTATTCCGGACGAGCTGGTGCTGCCGGAGCGGCACTGTCATGGGGCAGATTGAACTCACGGATTGCATTCCCCCTCGAATCCAGCAAGACCAACCCTTGAAGCCTCTGGATGTAATCATCCATCCACTCAAAATGGTGGCATTTCTTCACGATCTGAAAATGAAATCACGTAACCTAAATCCCAAATCTGATAGATTTTTTGAGAAATTATAGATAAAGGATGGGAGGAAAACTCAGATCTAACCTGCCCCTCCGGCTTGCTCTCGCATTTGACGAACTCGCGCCCAAAGTTCCCATTCTTCTCCTCCTTCGAAGTCAACCGCTTCAGTGGCGCAGTCCGTGGGCAGTCAGTGCATCGAGTCATCGGCACTGGACCATACACCGGCCACGTGGAACGGGGGGCTGACGAGGAGGTCGACATATCACCGGAGAGGAAGAAGCAGAGGAATTGCTCAAGAGGAAGAAGAACGAGAAGATGGGGAAAGAAACAGAGGAACTGCTCAATGCCTTTGTTTGTCAGATGGAGAAGAGGAGAAGGGGGAGCTATATTGACGATTTGCCACATTGTATTTTGCAGTTTGAATATTTGAACCAACTCTTAACACTGACATGTGGTGGTCATGTGCGAAAAATACAATTTCATATGTAAAGTGGGGCAGATTGTAAAAACCCGAGAAGAACAGTGAAGTAGCCAATCAGGATGCAAAACCAGCGTCACGCGGATCGCGCATGCCTGCCCCCACATCTGACGGGTGGTGTTTGGCGCTTTGTAGGATCCGACGGCGGACGTTCGACGCTAGGGTTTGGAGCATTTCTGCGGGGTTATGAGCCAGTCAACGGGGTTATTAGGGTTTGACCAGATTTCAAATGGCCATAACTAAATTAGAAAAAACACAAAAATATAAAAAAATCGTAGTTCGTCCGTTTATGAGACCTAGTTACCATAAAAAAATATAAACTCTGTATAGGGGCGTTTTTTTGAAAAATCATTTTTGAAGTGATCTGTCGAAATCAAGTTCAAATGTTTTTAAAAAATTCTAAAAAAAATCAAAATGTTGTAATTTTTGCGCACTTAGCCGTCATATGTGACAATGTTATGAGAAAAAAGTATAAACTTGGTGTAGGTCGTTTTCATGAAAAAAGGCTTCACACAAATGAGCTATCACCTATAAACATGTTCAGAGTTCATAGAATAGGGAGAGAGGGTTTAGGGTTTGAAAAAAATCAAAATAATTCAAAAAAACAGAAAAATGTCCATAGCTTCATTTTGGAGTGAATAAGAAGGATCTGAACTTACTTTTTCATTTTCATAACTAAAACGTGTTATTTGACGGTTTTGAATTAAAAGCATATTTTTTTCAAAAAAATGTAGTAATATGAATATTAATCAATAAATAGTGAGACTTCGTTTTGACCCTATATATATGGAACAAGTGTTAATAAAAATATATATTCCTCATTTAGACAAGGTCAAAAAAAAATTGATTTCAAATAGGGCTGATTACCCTAGCTTTCGAGCTTGTTTCTAACACATTTCTCATTTGGACTGTTCACCTACGAATATTGGACTTCAAATGCTCGATCAAATACACAGCACAAAGCAATGAACCTCCAATGTTCAACTTCAACTTTGGCTCGAATCCAAATTTTGGCCCAAATTCAAATATTGATTTAAATTCAAATTTTGATGGAAATTTGAATTCTGACTCAAATAAGAAATCAAAGTAGAAGCAACATTATTACAACTGATAAGTTTTCACAGTAGCTCAAATCTACCAAGTTTTAAGATGGCAACATCTTAATACAAATCTACCAAATTTTAAGCGATCGACTCGCCCTCAAATTGACAACACAAACATTTCCCAACAACTTAATTCAAATTTTCGACTTGCTCCTTGTGTTTGCAGCTGGCTTCACCGTCTTGCTTCTGGTTTCCCTAGTTGAGATGCTCTTTTCTTTCAGACTCTTGTTCCTTTTGATATTTACATGGGGTTTTCGCCGTAGAGGTGCTGATGGAGTAGTTCCACTCGCCGAGCACTTGACGACCATTTGACGGTCATCTATGGGTTCAGTAATCTTTAAAGGCACAATTGGAAAAATTACCCCCTCCTCTCCCTCTCTTATAGCTTCAAAACCATCAAAGGCCATGGTTTCGAAATCTTCTACTTCTTCATATCTTGGCCTTTTCTCCCTAGAGCTGGTAAATAAAATTATAAGCCATAGGAAAAAAAGATAGAACAAATGCAAACAAAGGGTAGCTGCATTCTACATATGCAAACACATACCAAGATGCTTCATTTGCTGCTGCATTCTCCACTGCATCTTCAGTCTGCATTGCTGTTGCATTCTCCACCGCATCTTCAGTCTCCATTGCTGCTGCATTCTCCTCAGCATTGGCTGCTGTCCATCTTTCCTCCTCTCCAAATGATGCATCCACTGCATTGGTACAAAGCCTAGCAATATGCCCCAGAACTCCACATTTTTGCAAGCACGCTTCTTTGGTAGACGACCATCCTCACCTGCTCTAATCCTCTGGTTCCTTGGTCTTCCTGGTGGTCTAGTAATGACAGGAGCGTGGAGTTTGAACCCTGGATCTACTAAGTTCCATTGATCTTTCCCCAAGAGTGCAGGCACATTGTCAGCATAAGCAGCCATAAATTTGGCAACAGAAAAATACTCAGAGCAATATTGATCAACTTCACCATCTGCACCCCCGATAACGGTCATCAGATGTAGCGCATGTATGCATGGCTTCCCACGGATCTACCATTGCCTACAAGTACATTCTCTAGTACTTAGGTTCACAGGATACCTCCATACCCTATTTTTAGTGTCAGTATAGGTAACCTCTCCCTCCTTTGTACCAGATCGAATACATTTCATCTTCAGTCCTCTTGCCTTCAAGTGCAATGCCTTAATCAGTGATGGGAGCATTTGATGACCATCATATTGTGTTTCTGCAATTCTTTTGCGAAGAGCCATCTTTATCATGATCATCTGCCTCATCTTGTCAAATGATTGCCACAACAAGAGCCCTTTCACTGACTTGAACTTTGAATTGAAGCATTCTGCAAGGTTACTGGTCACATAATCTACTTTGCAGATTTCGTTGAATTTGCTTCTTGACCACACCTTGCCATGATGTGCATCCACGTACTCCTTCACAAGAGGATTTTGAGCATACAACACTCTCAAATGGTGTTCATGCTTCCTTTTGCTGCATGTGTATGATGCTGGCCATAAGTTCTCATCATAAACTTACCTTTGAACTTCCTTTTGAAATTATGCGCTAGGAGTCGCATACATTCCCTATGCTCCACTCCAGGGAATACAATTTCTACCGCACTCTCTAAACACTTGCAAGCATCTGTGTGTATAGCTAAACCTGGGGGTGTGCCTATAATGTTGCGCAACTGCTGCAGAAACCAGACCCAACTTTCCTTAGACTCTGCCTCCACCACACCAAATGCAACTGGGAATAGCCAGTTGTGTCCATCAACTGCAGAAGCTGCTCCTAGCTGTCCTCTCCATCTTCCAGCCAAATGTGTAGCATCTACAGCCAAATAGGGCCTGCAACCATCTAGAAACCCCTACGAGCAAGCCTTGAAACAAACAAAAGCCCTTCTGAAGCACTCCTTCTCAAATGACTTCCCTTTTATTTTGAATGGAACTGTATGCTTGTCAATCTCTACAACACTCCCTGGACTTGCCATCTCCACTTCAGCTTTGAAAGTGTAAAGTAGCTGAAAACTGTCATTCCATTGACCATTAATTCTGTCAAGAGCCTTTTCCCTAGCATGGAAAATTCTCATTTATGGAATCTCTATCTTGTACTTCTCAAAAATCTTCCCATGGAGTGCTGTTGGACCAAGTCCAGGTTATTCTCTCAGCCAATCCAATATAGCATCCGCCACCCACCTAGTTTTTGCTAGCTTGGTTTTGGCCTTCCCCCCTTCCCCTCCAGGTGGACATGTGTGATTCTGTGGGTTTTTCTTTATCTGAAACAAAATAAAAGGGTAAAAACAGTTAAGAAACCTTACTCAATGATCTGAAACTAAATTACTAACTGAACTTGGATTACCTGAATATATTTGCTCTTTCTCATACGAGATGCATGCAACTTCCACCTACACCTAGGATATGGACAAAAAACTGTGAACCTTGCTGGCTCACTCCTTTTAATCTTATAGGTGTTTTCAGATATAATGCACCATGTTGTCACTGCATTCCGACAGTCCACCATTGATTGGAAAATGGTACATACACTAAGCTCCGGTTTTTCCCTGTTCCACTCAATTGTTGGCATGTCATCACCATCGTATTCATCCTCGATTAAGCTGTCCATGTTCCCCACCTTCTCTTCATCGTCAGTGTCATCAAACCTAGCTTGGCTGATGGGCTCCTCCATATATTCATCATCCACTGCCTGCTGACTTGCTACATCGACCAGTTCAGGAAACATCATCTCGTCTTCATCATCATTTGTAGGCACTGCCTCGTCAGGTTCTGCATCTTATTCTACACCAACTGCAGAAGGTACACGAGAAGCAGCAGCTGAATCGGAACCAGAATTGGCAGCGGGCATGTTGTCGCTCCATGAACCACTTGCTTTACTTGGTGTCGACCTACAAGGAGTGCCGGGGTGCTGGCTATTAGCACAGACAGATGATGTCTGAACTCCCTTCCCCTTCGCCCATTCTGCGCGTGGCTGAAGCACATCAATTTGGAGTTTACCGAATCGGCAGCCAGCAATCCCAGCAAAAAGCAACGGCATATGATCGTCGCAAGTTAGTGGGAGAAATCTTTGCTCGTCACTGCTGAAATAATTCAGTTCAACAGCATCGGCATCACTCCAGGGATATGTGTTTCTCAGCTCAACTTGCAAATCTTTGAAAGATATGCTGGTTTCTACCACTTTAGGATAGAAAAATGATGAAATCAAATGCGGTTTAGTACCACGCAGCACACTAGTTTCCATTCTAATCGCCAGCCGGAAAGCCAGCGCGGGATCAATCCTATTTTGTTGAAACAAAGGCTTCAGTTAGCCGGGTAAAATCGAGCACAAATTCAAAGGATTCAAGCAAACAGAAGTCAAATACAACTTACAATACGACTTAGAACGTCAATTCGAGAGGAAACGATGCTTACCCAGGTTTAATCCATGAATTATCTGCCGCGGATTCGACCCAATGCTCTCCATGGTCGACTGCCTTCTGGGCGTCCTCGCTCAACATCGCTATGTAATCCCAGATGGGGAGGTGCGCTATATCTGGCAGAGACGTGGCGTCGCCGACGAACGGAATAGGGGCATAGGGTGGAGGAAGATGTAGGGTAACGCAGCAGAAAACAAAAATTTTCCGACCTACGCACCAGCCCAGGACCACTATGAAGACTGCATACAAGGTTTTGATCATTTTCGTTACCGACTCGTAGCGCAGCGGAAGTAGAGTCGATGACGATCGTCGGTGCAGACCCCCGCAGCTAGGATTTACAACCTCCCAACCGCGAGGATGTATACCCTCATCGTCTCCTCGGACAGCCCTCCGGGAGACGGTCGAACAGTCCCCCGGACGGTGTCGCGGACAGCCCTCCGGGAGGACCTTCGAAACTCGAACGGTCACCCGGACAGCCCTTCGGGAGGACTCACAGAACTCGGACCGTCACTTGGACAGCCCTTCGGGAGGCACTCTCGAACAGCCCCTCAGGGCACTAAGATCGAAACTACGACCTCTCTACAGAGTTGCACACATACGGTGTCATCTATCCGGCAGGGCTTCGCCGTCCAGAACTAGTTCCTGCCGGAACCCAGACAGCCTTTCGGCTCTACGAAACTCTTTTCGTGGGAGGGAGAGAAGAAGCCAGATCATTGCATGGCATGTGTATTTGAGAGAGCAAGGGATGAAGGAGATGGCAGCCCCAACTCCTCCTTTTATAGGCCAAGGCAAGGGGTGGGGTGGGACGTGGAAATACCAAAATACCCAAGCTTCATGTCACACATGAAAGGGCATAATGGTAACACAAGGGGGGCACCAAGGGGACACTCCCATGGCAGCCCAACACCTTGCCCCCCCCCCATGGGGGGGCCCCCCCAACAAGCCACCAACATGTCTCCATGAAACATGCATGCTCCCTAGACAAAAAGCCACCAAACAAGCAACCCCCGATTCGTGGGATCTTGTCCCCTTGCGCTGGGACAAGATGTTTTCCGCGAAACTTTTTTCTGAAACATTCCAGAAGGTCCCAGAACATTTCCGGCACCCTCTAAAATTATTCTGGGCTTGATCCGAAACATTTTCGGTGCTGTGGTTTTTATCAGCGGAAAGCATCAACAGCGGTTACGGCAGTTTCGGAACATTTCCGATTTTTCTCTCTGAAAATTCCCAGAAGTTCCCAGACCAATTCTGGCACCCTCTGATAATTTCCATGCGGTGCCGAAACCCTTTTTGACCTAATAATATATTCCAAAACATATTTTCGGTTTTACCGAAACTCTTTCGGTGTTCTCTCTCCGGAACTCTTCCGTTGTCTCCGAAACTTTTTCGGTGATTTTCTCTCAGACTCCCTGTCTAGTATTCAGCAGATAGATGACCCTTAAGCGTGTGACCCTATAGGTTCGGTGAAGTATAGACATGACACGGAACCTCTTCCGATCAATGATCAACATCGGAGCCGTGGACACCCATATTGACCACCTATACCCACACGAATGAATATTCGAGCGAACCTCCAGTTGCCGTGAGCTATTCCTTTTGCTTCGCGATATGTCACAAACACCCGAGGTGAGATTTATTGCATCACTGTGGGCCAACACTTTGTCCACTATGCAAGTTACCTCGTTACCGGTTTTGTTCTCTTTTCTCGTTTTCGTGTTCCGGCATCCCAGTGATCAAATCACCCTGTGTCTGGCCAGACGATGATGGATACCGTTACACCGAGAGGGCCCGAGTATATCTCTCCATCGACGGAGGAGCAAATCCCAATCTTGAGCTATCTCGTTACTTGCCATACTTTTCCATGAACCCGTAAGCCGCCGTAATAGCCACCCATTTACGGATGACGTTTAACAAACCCCAAAGTTCATGAAGCAAGCATGAAGAAACTCGATACTCTCATGGTCTAAGGAATTATGCAAACATTAACTATCTCTGTGTTATAAACCATAAACTTGTGACGAATGTATCTCATAGCATAACATCAATCGGGTCGATTCAACACAAATGTTTCTCTAACATTTTGCCCTCAAAGTTGCTGGCATAGACATGCCCATGATCAGGAAAACAGAACCATCATGCAACACTTGAGCTAGTCTTAGAGGCCAGACTAGGAATACATTATCGTTTATTATTCCACACGTGCATATGAGTCTTCCTCCGAGCCTCGTTTTATTTGCAGACTCGAGAACCATAGCAGTTATAGCATGGAATATAAACCTAATTATGAACAGTGAGATAAATAATAGTATTTATTATTGCCTCTAGGGCATATCTCCTACAGACTCCCACTTGCACTAGAGTCAATATCTAGTCAATGCTAATGCACTTTACACCTATAGCACATTGGTGTAAATATGCTTCGCTTGTGGTATAGCCTGATGTCCAACGGATCTGACGACTTCAGCTCCGTGTGTATCTTTGCATATCCCTCGCGTTTTCACGCCTTCACAAAATTCATATTTTGTGTGGACTTGGCTTTGTATGTATGCGAATCACAGGTCGAACCTGGATTCCTCAGACTGAGTTATGGAGCAACTACCTGCAGTAGTGACCCATTGACAAAAGCCATCTTGGAACCATACTAAGTTCATGAATGAACTATATGATTCAACATCTTGTTTGTCGCTTCTAAAGCGTCAACATACTTAGCCTCTGTTATAGAATTCGCCACAGTAACTTGTTTGGAACAATTCCCAACTAACTGTGCCACCACATTGTGTGTTACACAAAACCCTTAATTTAAATCGAAAATCGCACGGGGAAAAGATGAAGACTGTATCGATGTAACATTTTACAACGAACTCTTCATGATCTCCGCTTGCGAGAAACCATGTCATTAGTACTACTCTGGTACTAAATGACATCTTTCACTGTTGTCCTATGATCAGTACTTTGATCACTTTGGTATCCATACTCGCAACACCTTTGGAGTATTGGACATATCTGGTTGTTCTACATACCATGGAATACATGATTAATCCAAACACGAAGGTGTGTGGAATCTCCATCATGTATTTTGCTCATCAGTGTTTTAGGGACACCGAGTCTTGCAAAAACTCTTTCCATGTGACTTCGGCAAGAATCACTCCTTGGCGTTTTATATGCTAAAAAGTTTTAGCATCTTGTCAATATGTATTCATTGCATAGCCCCATTAGGTAAATCTATCTCCATAGATCATCATGCCTAATATCAAGGCTATTTAGACTAAGCACTTCATCGAAAAACTATTTTCAAATGAAGTCCTTAATTCGTGTCAAGAAATTTATTTCCAATTACCAATGTGTCAAGCACACAAGGTTTTTAGAAATATTAATATGCTCCCACTTACTTTCTTGAATTACAAGCAACTTCGTTACCCATTGATGAAGTCAAAACACCTTTTGACCATTTCATCAAAACACGAAGATTCCAACTCCTTTTTGCTCTCTTCTGTCCATCGCTGGAACTCTGAAGTTTGCACACTTACTAGCATCCTTTGGATCGACAAATTACTTTGGACTGTATCACATACATGTCCTAGGTTTCATTTCCATCAGATGGAAATCCTTTTGTCATCCATGTTTCATATCTCAAGATTGAAATATTTAATTGCCAGTTCAACCCGAACCGACTTTAAGCATCGCTACGGTGAGACAATCTCATCGTAGTCAACTCCTTGAACTTGTTTATTGCAACAAGTCGAGCTTTATGGATAAAACATTTTATCCGTATCAGTTTTAAGTTCCATAAATATTCGTCAGACTCTAAGTCTTCCGAAAGGTGTATCAAGGTTTTAATCTTGAATCACTTATATGGAAACTAACTCGGGTTGTATTGGCATTCAGCCAATTCCGGAGTCAGGGCCCATCAACGCTTCCTTTGTGTATCATAGGTATACTGTTGTCCAACAACAATATCTCGTCTGCGCACCTGAGAGGTTTGCACGAGCCTTGCCTACGTGGTTCAGCTGCAAGTTCGACCGAAGTCCATACATTTTATTGTAGAGACTTCCGTATCAGTCGCAGTAGAAAACACTGGAATTACTTCCAAGGTTCCTTTCCTTTGACCTGATGACGAAGATACTGTTATCTCGTCGAGTTTGCACTGTCCTCCCACTCACCCTTTTTGAAAGAACCATTCTCTTTAAAAGCATACCGTTTTGTGGCAAAACTATTTGCCTCGGTATTGTGAGGGAGGAATATCCAATCGCTTGGGATAACCTACAAAGTAGCACTTGTTTGATTTGGAATAGGTTTGTAACCTTTTACACAAGCCCCATATTCCAAATGTTAAGAAAAGATACAACATGGTTGGGCGTACCATACCATGGCTTCATTTCAACAGACCCGATGAAGCTCTTTTCAGTGTAAAAGCCGCAGTCTCTAAAGCATCACTCTTTAAAAGGGATAATGGCAAATTTATTTATGTCATCTTTGATCTTACCATGTCATAAATGGTTTGATTACATCTTCATAGACTTTCCACTTGCAGTGGTGTTCCGGGAAGTGCAAGTTATGAAACCACTTTCACAACTCATCAGACATTCGCTAAACTTGTAACTCAAATATTCCTTTCTGCAATCGAATTGTAGAAACATAATTTTCTTGTTACAATAACTTCTACTTCATTTTTGAAAACCTTTCGAATGATTTCAAAAGATCCAGACTTCCGTCTCATCAAGTAAATATCCATATATCTACTTGAGTCATTTCTGAAGATAGATAAATCCACTACTAACAACATTTATCGGACTACACACATCAAATGTATGATCACCAATAAGTTTGTTACTCGTTCCTTATGGCCTGTGAACGGTATTTCAGTCACTTCACTTTTCGGAGGAAATTTGCAAGTGTCAGATGATTCAAAATCAAAAAGACTTCAAAATCCATCATAATGGAATTTTCCATGCGGGTTTCTCCAATGTGACCAAATGTAGTGCCACACTTGTGTGGTATTCTTTTAGTCTTGAGACATTTAGCGTCAGTGTTATGGATGTATCATATTACCATCAATATTCATAACATACATCCCATCTTGGATGGAAGCATGGCCCTTCATGTTATTCATAATTCTGAACAACAATTGTTCTTTTCTGAACAACTCTTTTGCAACAAACACTGTGCAAAGGGCTAGAGTGTATGAAACTCTAAAAAGAATTATGAAAGTAAACACAGAGGTAATATATTATTATCAACATTCATAACATACATCTCATTCATAATGAAAGTATGGCCGTTATGTTATTCATAACATCGAACATTAAAAGTTCTCTTATGAACAACCTTCTTGCAAGATATCTTATGCAATGGCTAGAGTTTGTGAAACTCTAAATGAATTATGAAAATAAATACAGACGGTAATACACCGATGGAAGGTATAGTAACATTTACTATGTTCCCTGTGTATACCTAAACCTCATTCCTGGCTAGTCTTTTAGGCCATAGTAGTTCTTACATCGAGTTGCAACAAAATGCAATCGAGCGGGTATCTTTGTGATTAACTCACAATACCCAAGAATCAGTGATCAACAATTTAATCATAATTCCCAAGGACTATATCTTTGACCAGCCTTCTGTACATCAAAAACTTGTATGGCATTCATACATGAGCTGGATATTCCAGTCTTCTTTCTTTTTACCATTATACTTCTAACAGTTTAACTTTTAGTATTTCTCCTACTCTCAGAAGAAGCACCCAACTTAAGAGTGGCGTTAGCCCCGGACTTCCTAGGCGTGAAAGTCTTACTAACACCCTTCGGACACTTCCTTTCTCTTTAAGTTGTTGTTTTATTCACCTTTCATCATATGACAGGCGTTCTACTGGATCCCTCTCTTATCAGTCTAATGCATAGTAAACTCCTTTACTAATAGTTTGCAAACAAACACTGCTTTGGATATCTCATATCTGTTAGCCTTTGTTTGTGTCTGAAAATGATTTTCAGGTTCCATGAATATCATATAACTATCCAAACTTTCGAAGTTCGGGTCTCATGGAAGCAAACATATTGCACTTGACTGAAAACGGAATTCTAGCTTTTGGATCGAGGGACGAGAGTCACATCATCCATAGCATTAGCGGGAGAATACCGAAAGTATGCGATATGACAAAGTCCTTCTCGGCACTCTTGAGGACAATCCTCACATTACGTTACCAACCGTAAAGATTTAACCAGATATTTAACAGCTATTCAATTTTAATAGGGAAGGTGGAAACGCGAGCCATTATTCTATAACTATTATGCAAACCACACTTAGACAGTGTTCAAAATAAATTGCACTGAGAATTAAACAAGTTAATTCAACAGTGCGCTCCCACTCAAATCAATATCTCTCATAACTGATTGTGAGTGATTCAAGATCCGTATTTCAATTCAACGCCATTGACGGGTTCATCACTGATGACGTGAATTTCAATCGGTAGGCCAACATGCCGATCACATCTCTATGTGACTCTTGTTCATCTTTCGATGCTTGTGTTCCGAGCTCATGACTTTCATGCCTGAACGTCAAGACAACCAAGTGATCACGCTGTGAGGTCTGACCTCACCCGCCTTACACCTCTCTAATCGTTCGTGCTCATGTGTACATGGCGCACCCCGAAAAGATACGTGTTGTAGACGGTGCTACACTTGGGAGAACACTAACTACTTGATATTTTTGTGAGAGATCACCCTAATAAAAGCGACTACCGCGCAATCAAGAAGGGTGCATCAAAGGGATAAACATCTCAGGCAATTCATAATTAGCATGATATGGTATAGCCCTTTCTGACGGAGAAGTCTTGCATTTCTTCGTCTTCGGCATTCGCGTCGGTATTCACCTTCGCGAAGATTGCCACCACCTTGTCGATGCACCAGATAATATTGCTATCTCTATAGCTAATAAAATAATGCATTACAACAAGGTTGACACGCAGGTCATTTAAAGTGCAATCATATGGCTCCAGCCATCATGCCGAATCATGACACGCAGGTCATGTTAATCGATTTACATTATATAGCCATCTCATACATAATCAAATTATTATGAGCACTGCTATACCACATCATATGCACATGCAAACCCTCCTGCAAAACCAAGTTAGACGTCTCTAATCGGTTCATGCAAAAGTTTATCTTACGTGGCTTCTAAGGTTTCGAAACAAACCGAAGCTACCAACGTCCATCATCAAGCATGATAATTCAAGTCGCTAGATTAACTTTTGCGGGGTGTATGAAACACGAGATAATAAAATCTCGAGCCCCATACTGAACTTCGTCATACGCATGACCCCCGTGCAGATCATATCTGCATTGCCCTTTCGTCTGCGAAACATCCATCTTTCTTTGACTAAAGTGGAACCCAAAGAACTGTTAGCACTTCGTTGATCTATCAATCAGCATACTCAGGAGCAGCATGAAAGGATCGCGGATTGCCAGAACTTTGTCAGATTCCACAATGCTGTCAAGATCAGGACTACGCAAATTTAAGGGAAGCAACAAGAACATCAGGTAACAGATTTCATCTGCTACCCGCACAAATAATTTTCAGTAATAGATCTTATCTACTACCTAATTATATTGTGCAACACCCATACATCTCCATGTATTCTAGATCGCAACCTGCATCTACGCATAGCACGGCTCTGATACCACTGTAGGGTAACGCAGCAGAAAACAAAAATTTTCCGACCTACGCACCAGCCCAGGACCACTATGAAGACTGCATACAAGGTTTTGATCATTTTCGTTACCGACTCGTAGCGCAGCGGAAGTAGAGTCGATGACGATCGTCGGTGCAGACCCCCGCAGCTAGGATTTACAACCTCCCAACCGCGAGGATGTATACCCTCATCGTCTCCTCGGACAGCCCTCCGGGAGACGGTCGAACAGTCCCCCGGACGGTGTCGCGGACAGCCCTCCGGGAGGACCTTCGAAACTCGAACGGTCACCCGGACAGCCCTTCGGGAGGACTCACAGAACTCGGACCGTCACTTGGACAGCCCTTCGGGAGGCACTCTCGAACAGCCCCTCAGGGCACTAAGATCGAAACTACGACCTCTCTACAGAGTTGCACACATACGGTGTCATCTATCCGGCAGGGCTTCGCCGTCCAGAACTAGTTCCTGCCGGAACCCAGACAGCCTTTCGGCTCTACGAAACTCTTTTCGTGGGAGGGAGAGAAGAAGCCAGATCATTGCATGGCATGTGTATTTGAGAGAGCAAGGGATGAAGGAGATGGCAGCCCCAACTCCTCCTTTTATAGGCCAAGGCAAGGGGTGGGGTGGGACGTGGAAATACCAAAATACCCAAGCTTCATGTCACACATGAAAGGGCATAATGGTAACACAAGGGGGGCACCAAGGGGACACTCCCATGGCAGCCCAACACCTTGCCCCCCCCCCATGGGGGGGCCCCCCCAACAAGCCACCAACATGTCTCCATGAAACATGCATGCTCCCTAGACAAAAAGCCACCAAACAAGCAACCCCCGATTCGTGGGATCTTGTCCCCTTGCGCTGGGACAAGATGTTTTCCGCGAAACTTTTTTCTGAAACATTCCAGAAGGTCCCAGAACATTTCCGGCACCCTCTAAAATTATTCTGGGCTTGATCCGAAACATTTTCGGTGCTGTGGTTTTTATCAGCGGAAAGCATCAACAGCGGTTACGGCAGTTTCGGAACATTTCCGATTTTTCTCTCTGAAAATTCCCAGAAGTTCCCAGACCAATTCTGGCACCCTCTGATAATTTCCATGCGGTGCCGAAACCCTTTTTGACCTAATAATATATTCCAAAACATATTTTCGGTTTTACCGAAACTCTTTCGGTGTTCTCTCTCCGGAACTCTTCCGTTGTCTCCGAAACTTTTTCGGTGATTTTCTCTCAGACTCCCTGTCTAGTATTCAGCAGATAGATGACCCTTAAGCGTGTGACCCTATAGGTTCGGTGAAGTATAGACATGACACGGAACCTCTTCCGATCAATGATCAACATCGGAGCCGTGGACACCCATATTGACCACCTATACCCACACGAATGAATATTCGAGCGAACCTCCAGTTGCCGTGAGCTATTCCTTTTGCTTCGCGATATGTCACAAACACCCGAGGTGAGATTTATTGCATCACTGTGGGCCAACACTTTGTCCACTATGCAAGTTACCTCGTTACCGGTTTTGTTCTCTTTTCTCGTTTTCGTGTTCCGGCATCCCAGTGATCAAATCACCCTGTGTCTGGCCAGACGATGATGGATACCGTTACACCGAGAGGGCCCGAGTATATCTCTCCATCGACGGAGGAGCAAATCCCAATCTTGAGCTATCTCGTTACTTGCCATACTTTTCCATGAACCCGTAAGCCGCCGTAATAGCCACCCATTTACGGATGACGTTTAACAAACCCCAAAGTTCATGAAGCAAGCATGAAGAAACTCGATACTCTCATGGTCTAAGGAATTATGCAAACATTAACTATCTCTGTGTTATAAACCATAAACTTGTGACGAATGTATCTCATAGCATAACATCAATCGGGTCGATTCAACACAAATGTTTCTCTAACATTTTGCCCTCAAAGTTGCTGGCATAGACATGCCCATGATCAGGAAAACAGAACCATCATGCAACACTTGAGCTAGTCTTAGAGGCCAGACTAGGAATACATTATCGTTTATTATTCCACACGTGCATATGAGTCTTCCTCCGAGCCTCGTTTTATTTGCAGACTCGAGAACCATAGCAGTTATAGCATGGAATATAAACCTAATTATGAACAGTGAGATAAATAATAGTATTTATTATTGCCTCTAGGGCATATCTCCTACAGAAGAAACTGTAGTGGACGCGGCACGACACCGGCGGAGGGGGCGGGGCGGCGCGGTGCGGTGCGGCCTGTCTAGATCTGTTTCAGATTCAGACAAGCTGCCCAATACGTGTCTCCTTGCGGTCCCACCAGTCAGCAAGCAACGGTCAGAAAAAGACTCGGCCCCACTAGTCAGCAATTAACGGTCAATGGACGGTCAAGATGGCAAACACCCGCTATGAGCATTTGTGAGAGTTTCAGCTAAGGAAGAGGGGAAAAGTGAGCAAAAGTTTGGACCGTGGGGTAAAGTGAGCACAACTAAGGAACCAGGGGCACTAATTTAAATATCCCTTTTTTATATATTCCAAAACTGACTTCCGTGAAGTTTCAGGGCTTTTTGAGTTGCGCAGAATAGATCTCCAATATTTGCTCCTTTCCAGTCCAGAACCCCAGCTGCCGGCATTCTCCCTCTTCATGTAAACCTTATAAAATAAGAGAGGAAAGGCATAAGTATTGTGACATAATGTGTAATAACAGCCCATAATGCAATAAACATCAATATAAAAGCATGATGCAAAATGGATGTATCATTATCACATCGAGAACTTTGCAACCGCTACAATTTGAGCGACTGGGTACTAATAATTATTATTGATTATATCAGTATTCTAACCGACTGCCAATGCGTAAATATAATCCGTGAATCCACCGCTTCAATTCTCATTCCACTTCTCTGCATAGCCCACTTTAGTGTCCACTATCTTCGTCGTCGTAGCCGGCTGCGCTACACACTTGCATACACTCTGCAATCTTGCTTTCTCGCTGTTTGTATATGCACCACAGCCATGTCAAGCGACAACGAGGACAACAGTTCCACCAATAGTCTGGCGCCCTATGATGGGTCAACATTGGAATCATCCCACTCGTCTACCATAAGTTCGGCGTTGAGCACATACCTCTATTTTATTCGATCGTGAAAGGGACGCCGCTGCCCGAGTCGTCGGACGACAAGAAGACGGATGAGGATCCATCAATGGACAAAGAAGAGGATGGCGATGATGATGAGGATAAATGGTCGACCGAGGAGAAGGACGACGACATCAACGGCGATGATGGCGGCATCGGCGACGAAAAGCCAATGGTCAGCGTCAAGAAGCATTCTCCCCAAGACGATGTCGCGAGGCCATCCAACAACAAGAAGAAGAATGACTAAATTAAGAAGACTGTATATATCCGTGTTGTCGTTCGCTCATATTAATTTGTTATCTCTGCTTCCCCTGTCAATCTCATCGTAGAAGCTTAGCAATATGTATTCGACGCAGATTTTTTACATTATCGGCCACATGTTGGTTTCTTGAATTGTGTGCCTTCTCGAGCACATTTAAAAATTCATATGTGCTGTCTATAATTATCGCACCCAATTCTGATTACCAACCTGTTTGATGGGTATCACACACAACTTGGTTCACAGAATCGTTTGTGTTCTTCTTGATCATTGCAAACAGTTCATCCGACTGAACGGTATGCAACCTATCGCACACACCTTGATATGGTTGGCCATTTCTATTGTTCTGGCTCCTCGCAAACATTTCGTATGGATCAACTGTGTGCCATACATCGCACACACACCTATAATCTAAATCGTGTTTGATGTATGCGCCATCGAAAATGGTTTGTATTATTTGTAATGGTTTAACTACAAAACCGCTTGCGATTTATGCACCTCACACAGTTTTGTTGAATGGTCTCTGATTGTAGTTTCAAGTTAGCAGCATCCTGCAATATTGTGTAATCCCAAATTCTGAGCAACAAAGAGTTACGAGATTTGTAATCCCTAATCCCGCCTTCCGCTCATACTACATTCGATATCGACCTCAACGTGGATCTCGTGCTCTTCGCCGGCCCGATCCCGGTCGATATTTTGCCCTTGTCAGGTATGGCCGTCCGAGGGCCTGATGGCGGTGGGTTTGGACGACGTGCCGGTGCTGGTGCCTCTCGCGGTGACCGAGAGTGTTATGGTCACAGACGTGGAAAAGGGGGCCACCATCATCTACGAAGGCCCGGTGGGCGGGGAAGGCGCAGTCACAGGGGTCGGGGTTTTGACCACGGTGGACGACGAGCACGTCGAGGCCTAGCAGATCGGACGGCAGGACGACATGGTCAATGAGGTCGTTCTTTCGGACAGCTGGACGACGAGCACGTCGAGGCCGGGTAGATTATCCCGTCCGGCAGCGCCGGCTCCACTGCGCTAGTGTTGTGCCACCTCCCAGCGTGGGGATCCCATTGCTCCCCTGGGAAGGCTATGGGGCACGCCAGTCTAGGCGGAGGAGGGCCATCCTGGTGCGGGCGTGGGTCTGTGATGAGATCCAAAACAAACACCACCATCCAAGGGACCTGCCGCTGAGCTACACCTGGGAGAAGGTCCTGATCCAGTCGTACATGAACCCGCTTCCGACTCTCGGCCTGTGCATGCGCCCGCTATCGCGCCTTCCTGTACGCCGCCGCCATCATACCCGGGCATGTCCTTGACCGTCTATGCGAGCAGTTGCCAGGCTAGTGGCCACTTTGATCGCCTGAAGCTGAACAACTCCATTGCTACAACTCCACAGTCATCAATGCTAAGGGGTACGTGCCTTCCATGTTAGATAGCTGGCTGGAGGCGGGCGATGTCGTCGAGGTGCAGGCGTTCCGGTGGCCACCTGGGATCCGTGTCTTCTGATCGCCAAGAAGGACGGCGTCGGGCCCGCCCTAAACACTTACAGTGTGTAGCCTTCCATCCTCTCGCCGGGATCTCAATATCTAATATTGCATGTCAATTGTGTCTGGCAGATGGTACTCTTGTTGTTGTTACAATTTTTTGTTGTGCGAGGAATTTGTCATTATTGTTGTTGTTGTATTGTAGTGAGCTAACCTATCGGTGGCTTGGTCTTAGGTTAAGTTGTTGTATCTTAGTGATCAGTTAGGTTAGGTTGTCGATACGAAACTGCCCTACCTAACCTAGCATCATTACTCGAAGGAAGGGGGTGATCGACATGAACGGCGAGGAGCGACATGACTGCCTTGCGGAGTTGTTACATTGTATAACATTTTTAAAAAGTGTTACGTATAGTGTTTTGAATTTCATGGACATTTCTTAAATGTCACACTTATTTTTCTAAACGGTACAGACATTATCTAAAAGTTGAGCTGGCACATTCATTGGGTCTGTGTCTGTGCGATAGGATATATAGGGATAGGATTCGAGATAAGTGGGCGATCCACGGGATAGGACAGGAGTGACGTGATAGGCTCGCGTGGTTGTGGGGCCGGATCACTGGCGTGGCGGAAGCTGCTTTATCCGTAGCAGGGGCCACCGTGTGGCGGCCGAGTGTGCCCGATTTGTATGGTCTTTATTTTCGTTTGCCCGTATCCGCATCACGAAAACCTAAGATACAACGTAAAAAGACCTAGGGCAGGGCTGCATACGGCACCTCTCGACCGTCCGTGCGTGCGGCGCCCTATGTATATATAGCTCGTAGTATTGTTCCCCTCCCAAAAGCATTTTCCCCAAGTCATTTTTCACTCAAGTAGCACATGACGCTTAGCTTCTCTTGAGTAACGGCGCGAGTTTAGACAGTGTAGTTTCGTGTTGAGGATGGCTGAGGGGCGTGGATCCACGCGGACGACGATGGGGGGCCTCGACCCGGAGCTGTATTTCGGCATGCCGTACGCGCCGATTTCCCATGACTTCGACCAGAATGTCAACCTCGCAGTGTTCGTCGTCCTGATCCCGATGGAGGCCGTCACGGTGTTCGCCGGCCCGATCCTAGTGAAGAACATCGCGGTCGCGGAGGTGTAGGATGGTAATGAGAACTATCTAGCCATCGTCGTGTACCAGGGCCCGGTGGGCGGGTACGATGCTGTGACCAGGGCGGGGAAGCTCTGGTTTTGGTGTAGGCAGTGCTGACTGAGGTGCAGAGCGATCTCGCCATCGTCGTGTACGATGGTCCGGTGGATGAACTACCAAACACAAAGCAATCTGTCGATGTATATCCTATATAATTTCAAACCATGGCGACACACAAATTGGATACTAATTGGACATCTTCAATATTGGCATTTCATTTATCACTTCTATTGTAAGTTGCTAATACTGCATTGACCTTGTTCTTACACCGGTAGGAGAGGCGCCCTTTGTTTTTGCATTGGTAGCAAAGAATGGTGTATCCACTGCATAAACATTGTTCATGTTTAACAATTCTCCTATACATGATTTTCTCAAGTATATGTTTTGCTGCGTACCATTTTCATACACATTTCTATATTTTTTGTATAAACCTAAAAAACTTTACACACTTTTAACATTCGTCTACATGATTAACATGTTTTTGAACATTTTGGACTACTTGTTACATATTTTTGGAATACACATGGAATTATCTTTTGAAATGCTACAAAATATTTAAATTATGCAAACGGTGTTTACATTGTATAATTTTCTTCAAAAATATACAAACATATTTTGAACCACGTGAACATAGTTTTAAATGTAACGTACATTTTCATTGAATGCTACAATTTGTTTTTTGAATTACCCGAACATTTTTATTTCATTGTATAACATTTTTTAAAGTGTCACGTACATTCTATGTCCACGGGTCAGCTACTGAACCCTTCAGAATCATCCATTCTATTTGGGGTATTCTATCCGGAGGATACAATAGAAGTGATACAAAATGTATTGGGTGTCACATGTTCTGATTTCGAGGAGAAATACCTGGGTTTGCCGACACCTGACGGCCGGTTGACTAAGGGTAAGCTTCAAAATTGGCAAGTTAAGTGGAGTAAGTGCTTGTTTCGCTTTTGATGGGCATCCTACACATGCTGCAAAGGAGTTTTGTTTCAATCAGTTGCTCAGTCAATTCCTACCTTTATTATGTGTGTGTTCAAGATCCCATTTGGTGTTTGTGATGACCTGAATCGTATGGTTCGGAACTATTATTGGGGTGCAGAGAAAGGTAAAAGGAAAACTCACTGGTATGGTTGGCATAAGATGACCCAGCCAAAGTCCCAATAATGGGGCCTCGGGTTTTGGGATTTCCAAATCTTCAATCAAGCTCTGTTGACGAGACAAGCCAAGCGTCTCTTAATTTTTCCGGACAACTTATGTGCAAGACTGCTCAAAGCCAAGTATTATCCAAGTGGACTCTTAGAGGACACGGTGTTTTCGGAGAACCATCTCAATCATGGCAAGGCGTTTGTCATGGGCTGGAGCTCCTAAAGAACGTGCTGGTCTGGTGTATAGCTAATGGACAAAAGGTTAGAATCTCGTGGAACAGTTAGCTAGTTCGAGGCAACACTAGTTCGCTTGTTTCCAGCATTGGAAAATGTCGGGTTCAAATGAGTGCCTGATTTGCTTGATCATAATGGAAACTGGGATATGCCGAGGCTACATCTGTTTTCTTGCCAGTGGACTTTCAGTAGATTTGCAAGCTTCGTCCTTCACCTCGATTGGGTGAGGAATTCTTGGTCTGGGCACCCGAACGCGAAGGTCTTTTCTCTGTACATAGTACCTATTGGCAGGCTGCTGATGTGGTTAATTGCTCTCTATTCTCCTGTAGGAGAAGTTCTCTGGACGGATGCAGGGACGTTTGGAATCTGATTTGGTCATGTCCAGCACCACCAAAAGTCCTATCCTTTGCCCGGTGAGCAGCTACAGATTCATTAGCACCTTGCTAAATAGAAAGCGTAGATCGCTGGAGGTGTATGGTACATGCCCTATTTGTGGAAGAGAGGATGAAGACTCCTTTCATGTGTTATGTGTCTGTGATAACGCCCAGCCTCTATCTAAACCCATGTTAAAGATCTGGGAACCTCCGGACCTAACTAGAATCAAACGCCGTGATGATTGTCTTATTCGGCTAATGAGTGATGTGAACGAACATGTCTGGGTCCGTGTGCTTATGCTTCTCTGGAGGGCGTGGCACGTACAGAATGAACTGGTGCATGCAAAGCCAACCCCTCCAATTGACGTGACAACCTGGTTCTTGGATAGTTACCTGGACTTGCTTGCCTGTCTTAAGCTTGATCCTAACGCAGACTTTGTCAAGGGTAAGATGTTGGTTAACCACATTTTCCCAATGATGCATGCCACATGTGATAGTAATGCAATTTCAAGCACCCTTTGGCTACCTCCTTGTCAAGGGCGAGTTAAGATAACAATGGATGGCTCCATCCTGAGTGGAAAGGAGGGAGTTGTCATGGTGCTCCAGGACCATCTTGGAAAGCATAATATTTAGTGCATGCAGATATCTTGGTGATTGTGTTGATGTGTTGGAACCTGAATTTCTTGCTATTACTCATATTATGGGGGGACATGACTCTTCTATTACTCATATCAATCATACAGGCAATGGTGTTAGTCATGCTATGGCAAACTTGGGTAGAGGCCAGGGTCGTACCATAGTTTGGCCTGGTTCGGGCCAAATGAGGTCTTAGATATTGTCTTACGAGATTGTAATCCCTAATTCTGAGCAATAAAGACTTACGAGATTGTAAGCCCTAATTCTGAGCAATAAAGAGATATTTCGCAAGAAATGTGTCACATACATTTTTTTTTCAAATTCATGAATATTTTCTAAATGTCACATGCATTTTTTGAATGGTACTAACGTTTTACATCCGTTGGGTTAGACTTCGTTCGATTGGATATGAGGGCTCCGCCGGATGGGAGAGGAGCGACCTGACTGGCTCAAAGGGGTCGTGCTCGCTCAATTCATCTAAATGTAGCCTAGCCGTGTGCACGCCGCTTCGTCATGAAACCAACTTCCTAGATACATCCTACATTGCAGCCTCCACCATCCATCCCGCAGCTCGTGCGTCGTACGTATATACATACAACGTATTGCCAGGTCATTTCCATCCCAGAAAAATTCTCCCCGCAACAATTTCCCCTTGCCGTGGCTCTCACTAACTAGCTTGGACCTCGAGTAGTAACGACGATAGGAAAGTTTCATTTATGTCAATCGAGGAGGACGATGGCCGAGGGGCGTCGTGGAATCGCGGGGACGGCCGCCGAGGGTCTTGGCCTCTTGCTGCACCTCGGCCTCTCATCCGCACGAATCTTGTTCGACCTCGACCTACACGTCGACCTCTTGCTCTACGCTTCCCCGATCCCGGTCGTGAATCTCGCCCTCGTTGTCTATGACGACCCGGTGGCAGTGCCTGGAAATGATGTGCTGGTGCCGGTGCCGCCTGCGGTGACCGAGAGCGTTGCGGTCGTGGACATGGAGATCAGAGAGATAGGAAGGGCTCGATTGTATATGCTCAAAAACATGTTTTCGGATCATCCCGGCCTACAACACTAACGCTGTCCCACCTCTCGCTGTAGCAGCAGCAGCCGCCCGACGAAGGGATCCCGTTGGTCCCCTGGGCAGGCAGCGGCGCACGCCAGTCGAGGCGGAGAGCCGACATGGTGCGGGGGTGGGTGCGTGACCAGCTCTAGAACAAACACCGCCTGCCCAGGGACATGCCGCTGAGCTACATCGGGGAGAAGGTCCTGACTCCGGTACAAGTCGGACATGAACCCGTGGCACGCCCGCTTCCTCCTCCTGGCCGCGCATGCGCCCACCTCCGTGCCATCCTCAACCCCGCCGAGATCACCGCGTGCAGCTTTAACACCACCGATCCCAAGCCGATTAGGATCCCCGGAGTGACGGCCAGGCCGCCGACCTACCCGGGCATGTCATTGTCCATCTATGTTAGCAGCGGGGGCCGGGGTCGTGGCCAGTGCAAGTCTGACCTCCTGAAGCTGAACAAATTCCACCGTAACGACCCCACCGTAAGGGGTACAGGAGCTTCATGGTGGACTGCGGCCTCGAGGCCGACGACGGTGTCGAGGTGTGGGCGTTCCGGAGGCCGCCTGGGATCCGTCCATGGCTTCTGATCGCCAAGAATGACGGCGTCCGCCCCGCCTGAAATCCGTAAAGTGTGTGTTGTTTGAGTTCGATCCTCTCGCTGGGATGTCATATTGCATGTGAACTGTGTATGTCACGGTACTCTCCGGTCGTAATGAGCTACAGCCTAACGGTCGATTAGTCTTGGGTCAAGTTGTTGTATCTTAGTGATCAGCTAGCTAGCTCTCCTTAATCATGTTGCAAATACCATTCTGACTATGAATGCAATCTTTTCTATAACATTGTACTTACACTGGTAGGTGGGACACCCTTCATTTTTACAATTGTACCAAGGAATGACTTGCATAATTGTACATGTTTTACATTTTTCAAATACATGTTTTTTTGAATATATGTTTTGCTGCCTACTTTTCGTCATACACATTCATATATGTTTGGTATATATATAAAACATTTTTAACATTATTAACATTCGTCAAATACGTATATGATTTACATGTTCTTGTACATTTTTTGGACTACGCGTCAAATATTTTCTGAAAACACATTGAATTAACTTTTGAAATGATACAAACCATTTTTTAAACCATGCGAACATTTTTTATACTGTATAAATTTTTTGTTTATAAAATGTCACAAACACATTGTTTTAAATGTAACGTACATTTTCTTTGACTGCTATGTTTTTTTTTAATTGAACAAACATTTTTATAAACTGTCACAAACATATCTTTCAAATTCATGAAGATAGTCTGGCATGATCTGCGCGTCCTCGGTTCGTCCGAAGGCAGCCTAGCCATGTATGCCCTCCTTTGCGAAACCGAAACCCTAGATACATTGTCCTCCACCGTCTGTCCTGCGCCGCGTATTTATATACTCCCTCATGTCCCTTTTACTCCGCGTATTGGATTTGGGTCAAGTCAAATTTTGCAAATTTTGACAATATTTATTTTTAAAAATAACAACACCTACAGTACAAAATATATAAGCTATGAAACTACATTTCATAAAAAATCAGACAATATTGATTTGGCATTGTATATATTGAAACTTTTGTCTATTAGTTTGGTCAAAGTAGAGATACTTTAACTTCGAACATAACTTATATGCAAACTAAAAAGGACCGGAGGGAGTACATATACAGCCATATTGCCAAG
>LR738713.1:752170758-752203990 GCA_902687465.1 Secale cereale | reverse complement strand
CCCCCCCCCCAAAAAAAGTATTTTTGCCCGAACCTATTTTCCCCATGCGAGGGCGCTTACTAGCTAGCTTGGACCTCGAGTAACGGCGCTAGGGCAGTTTCGTGTCGATGAAGGAAGGATTTTCAAGGGGCGTGGATCATCGGGGCGGTAGACGAGGGGCTTGACCTGAAGATACACGTCAGCCTGCCTTCTGCTCGGACTGCGCTCGATATCGACCTGAAAGATGATCTCGTGCTCTTCGCTGGCCCGATCCCTATGGAGAATCTTACCCTTGTCCGGTACGACCGTAGGAGGGCCCAGCGACGGTCGATGGGGATGACGTGCCGGTGCTGGTGACGCCCGCAGTGACCGAGAGTATTGCGGCCGCAGACGTGGATATGGGGCCCATCAGCGTCTACGAGGGCCTGGTCGGCGAGGAAGGCACAACCACCGAGGTCAGGTTTTTCCCATGCTGGACAAGCAACACGTCGAGGCCGAGCAGATCGTCCCGTCCAGCGGCGTCGACATGGTCACTGAGGTCGGGGTTATGGCCACGCTGGACGACTAGCACGTCGAGGCTGAGAAGATCGTCCCGGCCGACAGCGCTGACTCCACCGCGCTGGCGTTGTGCTACCTCCTAGCATGGGGATCTTGTTGCTCCCCTGGGCAGGCAGTGGCGCACGGTAGTCGAGGCGGAGGAGGGCTGTCATGGTGCGGGCATGGGTTCGCAACAACGTCCATAATAAACTCCACCCCACCAAGAGACTTGTCATTGAGAGACATCTGGGAGAAGGTCCTGATCCAGTCGAGCATGAACCCGCGGCACACCTGCTTCCTTCTCTCGGCCCATGCATGCGCCCGCCATGGCGCCTTCGTGGGGGACATGCATGCATTCAATGACTGGAGACTGCTTAGCATAACATGCAATGGTCAATTCTCTGCACGCAATGGTATTGATTAGCACATAAACATCAAGTTCTCTTGTTTCCGCCCACCTTGGTCGCCGGTACGGAGGGAGGATGAAAAATGCTCGTTTCACATTTGGACGCCCCGACCCATGTGCATAATTATCACATTGAGAACTATGCAACGACAGGAATTTGGAGGGACTGGAGACTAATAATTACAATTGATTATATCAGTATTCTAACCGCCTACAATGCGTCAATATAATCCGTGGATCCATCGTTTCAATTATCATTCCTCTTCTCTCCATAGCCCGATGTAGTGTCGACCATCTTCATCGTCCTGGACGGCTGGGCTACACACTTGCATACACTCTGCAATTCTAGCTTTCTTACGGTTTGTATACGTACTACAACCATGTCGAGCGACAACGAGGACAACAGTTCCGCCAGCAGTGTGGTGCCCGATGATAGTTCAACATTGGAATCATCCCTCTCGTCTTCCATAAGTCCAGCGTTGAGCCTAGACCTCGATTTTATTTAGATCATGAAAGGGACGCTGCCGCCCGAGTGGTCGAACGACAAGCAGACGTAGGAAGAGCCATCAGTGGACCAAGAAGATGACGACGATGATGAGGAGGAGGAATGGTCGACCGAGGAGGAGTAGGAGGACGACATCAACGACGATGATGGCGGCGGCGGCAATGAAAAGCTAACGGTCAGCGGCAGGAAGCGTTCTCCCCAAGACGATGTCCCAAGGCCATACAACAACAACAACAAGAAGGACTAAATTAATCAGACTGTATATATCCTGAAGGAAATATGCCCTAGAGGCAATAATAAAGTTATTATTTATTTCCTTCTATCATGATAAATGTTTATTATTCATGCTAGAATTGTATTAATCGGAAACTTAGTACATGTGTGAATACATAGACAAAACAGAGTGTCCCTAGAATGCCTCTACTAGACTAGCTCATTGATCAAAGATGGTTATGTTTCCTAACCATAGACATGAGTTTTCATTTGATCAACGGGATCACATCATTAGGAGAATGATGTGATGGACTAGACCCATCCGTTAGCTTAGCACTATGATCGTTTAGTTTTACTGCTATTGCTTTCTTCATGACTTATACATGTTCCTATGACTATGAGATTATACAACTCCCGAATACCGGAGGAACATCTTGTGTGCTATCAAACGTCACAACGTCACTGGGTGATTATAAATATGCTCTACAGGTGTCTCCGAAGGTGTTCGTGGTGTTGGCATAGATCAAGAATAGGATTTGTCACTCCGAGTGTCGGAGAGGTATCTCTGGGCCCTCTAGGTAATACACATCATAATAAGCCTTGCAAGCAAATGACTAATGAGTTAGTCACGAGATGATGTATTACGAAACGAGTAAAGAGACTTGCCGGTAACGAGATTGAACTAGGTATTAAGATACCGACGATCGAATCTCGGGTAAGTAACATACCGATGACAAAAGGAACAACATATGTTGTTATGCGGTTTGACCGCTAAAGATCTTCGTAGAATATGTAGGAGCCAATATGAGCATCCAGGTTCCACTATTGGTTATTGACCGGAGATGAGTCTCGGTCATGTCTACATAGTTCTCGAACCCGTAGGGTCCGCACGCTTAACGTTTGATGACGATCGGTATTACGAGTTTATGAGTTTTGATGTACCGAAGGTAGTTCGGAGTCCCGGATGAGATCACGGACATGACGAGGAGTCTCGGAATGTCCGAGACGTAGAGATTGATATATTGGACGACTATATTCGGACACCGGAAGTGTTCTGGAAAGTTTCGGAATTTACCGGAGTGCCGAAGTGGTTACCGGAACCCCCCGGGGAAAGTTGGGCCCTAGTGGGCCATAGGGAAGAAAGAGGGCAGCAGCCAGGAGGTGGCGCACCCCCTCCCAAGGAGTAGTCCGAATTGGACTAGGGGAGGTGGGTGCAGCCCCCTCTTTCCTTCTCCTTCTCTCCCTCTCTTTCCTTCCCCTCTTGGTGATTCCTACTAGGAATAGGATTGCAATCCTATTCCTTGTAGGATTGCACCCTAGGCACGCCATAGAGGGGCCGGCCAGCCTCCCCCTTGCTCCTTTATATACGGGGGCAGGGGGGCACCCTAGAACACACAAGTTGAATTGTTTTAGCCGTGTTCGGTGCCCCCCTCCACAGAAACACACCTCGGCCATACTGTTGCAGTGCTTAGGCGAAGCCATGCGCCGGTAACTTCATCATATCCGTCACCACGCCATCGTGCTGACGAAACTCTCCCGTGAAGCTCAACTAGATCAAGAGCTCGTGGGACGTCATCAAGCTGAATGTGTGCTGAAAGCGGAGGTGCTGTACGTTCGGTGCTTGATCGGTTGGATCGCGAAGAAGTTCGACTACATCAACGGCGTCACATGACGCTTCCGCTTTCGGTCTACGAGGGTACGTAGACACACTCTCCCCTCTCGTTGCTATGCATCTGGTAGATAGATCTTGCGTGGTCGTAGGAAAATTTTAAAATGCTACGTTCCCCAACATATCCGTGTTGTCGTTCGGTCATATTAATTCGTTATCTCTGTTTCCCCTGTGAATCTCATCGTAGAAGCTTAGCAATACGTATTCAATAGAGTTCTTTTACAGTATCGCCCACATCTTGGTTTTTGAATTGTGTGCCCTCTTGAGCACACAATTCAAAAAAATCATATGCGTTGTCTATAATTATCGCACCCAATTCTGATTACCGACCTGTTTGCTGGGTATCACACACATCTTGGTACACTGAATCGTTTGTGTTCTTATCGATCATCGCAAACAGTTCATCTGACTGAACTGTATGCTACCTATCGCACACACCTTGATATGACCGACCATTTCTATTGTTCTGGCTCTTCGCAAACATTTCGTATGGATCAACTGTATGCCATACATCGTGCACGCACCTATAATCTAAATCGTGTTTGGTGTATGCTCCATCGCAAACGGTTCGTATTATTTGTGATGGTTTAACTACAACACCGCTTGCGATTTATGCATCGCACATAGTTTTGTCGAATGGTCTCTGATTGTAGTTTCACGTTAGCAGCATCCGACGGTGGTGTGTAATTCCTAATTCTGAGATATAAAGACTTATGAGATTGTAATATTGAAGGTAGCCTAGCCGTGCATGTGCCGCTTCGTCGTGAAACCAAAACCCTAGATACATCCTATGTCGCACCCTCCTTTGACAGTCCCGTGCCTCGCGCATCGTATGTATATACATACGGCGTTTTGTGTTGTGAAGTTTTCAAGTTTTGGGTAAAGATTCGATGGACTATAGAATAAGGAGTGGCAATAGCCTAAGCTTGTGGATGCCCAAGGCACCCCAAGGTAATATTCAAGGACAACCAAGAGCCTAAGCTTGGGGATGCCCCGGAAGGCATCCCCTCTTTCGTCTTCATTTATCGGTAACTTTACTTGAGGCTATATTTTGATTCACCACATGATATGTGTTTTGCTTAGAGCGTCAATTTATTTTATTTTGCTTGCTGTTTGAATAATATCCCAAGATCTGAAATTCTTAAATGTTAGAGTCTTCACATAGTTACATAATTATTCGACTACTCATTGATCTTCACCTATATCTTTCAGAGTAGTTTGTCGTTTGCTCTAGTGCTTCACTTATATCTTTTTAGAGCACGGCGGTGGTTTTATTTTGAAAAAATAGATGAACTCTCATGCTTCACTTATATTATTTTGAGAGTCTTTTAGAACAGCATGGTAATTTGCTTAGTGTTATGAATTTAGTCCTAATATGATTGACATCGAAGAGGGATATATTAAAAACTTCTATATAAAGTGCATTGAATACTATGAGAAGTTTGATTCCTTATGATTGTTTTGAGATATGAAGATGGTGATACTAGAGTCATGCTAGTAGAGCAATTGTGAATTTGAGAAATACTTTTGTTGAGGTTTGCAAGTCCCGTAGCACGCACGTATGGTAACCGTTATGTAACAAATTTGAACCATGAGGTATTTCTTAGATTGTGTTCCTTTGTGTGGAGGTCGGGATCGCGCGATGGTTAACTCCTACCAACCCTTCCCCTGGGAGCATGCGTGTAGTGCTTGGTTTTTGATGGCTTGTAGATTTTTGCAATAAGTATGTGAGTTCTTTATGACTAATGTTGAGTCCATAGATTATACACACTCTCACCCTTCCACCATTGCTAGCCTCTCTAGTGCCGTGCAATTTTCGCCGGAACCATACACCCACCATATACCTTCCTCAAAACAGCCACCATACCTACATATTATGGCATTTGCCTAGCCATTCCGAGATATATGGCCATGCAACTTTCCACCATTCCGTTTATTATGACACAGTCCATCATTGTCATATTGCCTTGCATGATCATGTAGTTGACCTCGTATTTGTGGCAAAGCCACCATTCATAATTTTTTCATACAGGTCACTCTTGATTTATTGCACATCCCGGTACACCGCCGGAGGCATCCATATACAGTCATATTTTGTTATAGTATCGAGTTGTAATATTTGAGTTGTAATTAAATACAAGTATGATGATCATCATTATTAGAGCATTGTCCCAAAAAAAGGCCAAAAAAAGAAAGGCAAAAAAAAGATAAAGTCCAAATAAAAAAAGGAAGGCCAAAAAAAAAACATAAAAAAGGGGACAATGCTACTATCTTTTGTTCACACTTGTGCTTCAAAGTAGCATCATGATCTTTATGATAGAGAGTCTCTTATTTTGTCACTTTCATATACTAGTGGGAATTTTTCATTATAGAACTTGGCTTGTATATTCCAACAATGGGCTTCCTGAAATGCCCTAGGTCTTCATGAGCAAGCAAGTTGGATGCACACCCACTTAGTTTCTTTTGTTGAGCTTTCATATATTTATAGCTCTAGTGCATCCGTTGCATGGCAATCCCTACTCACTCACATTTATATCTATTGATGGGCATCTCCATAGCCCATGAATATGCCTAGTTGATGTGAGACCATCTTCCTCTTTTTGTCTTCTCCACGACCACCACTCTATTCCACCTATAGTGCTATATCCATGGCTCACGCTCATGTGTTGCGTGAAAGTTGAATTTTTTTGAAAAAATTAAAGTATGAAACAATTGCTTGGCTAAAACCGGGGTTGTGCATGATTTTGGTATCTTGTGTGACGAAGATGGAGCATAGCCAAACTATATGATTTTGTAGGGATGAACTTTCTATGGCCATGTTATTTTGAGAAGACATGAGTACTTTGTTAGTATGCTTGAAGTATTATTATTTTTATGTTAATATTAAACTTTTGTCTTGAATCTTTCGGATCTGAACATTCATGCCACAATAAAGAAAATTGCATTGACAAATATGTTAGCTAGCATTCCACATCAAAAAATTCTGTTTTTATCATTTACCCACTCGTCAGCAATTAACGGTCAATGGACGGTCAAGACGGCAAACACCCGCTATGAGCATTTGTGAGAGTTTCAGCTAAGGAAGAGGGGAAAAGTGAGCAAAAGTTTCGAGCGTGCGGTAAAGTGAGCACAACTAAGGAACCAGGGGCACTAATTTAAATATCCCTTTTTTATATATTCCCAAACTGACTTCTGTGAAGTTTCAGGGCTTATTGAGTTGCGCAGAATAGATCTCCAATATTTGCTCCTTTCTATTCCAGAACCCCAGCTGCCGGCATTCTCCCTCTTCATGTAAACCTTACAAAATAAGAGAGGAAAGACATAAGTATTGTGACATAATGTGTAATAACAGCCCATAATGCAATAAACATCAATATAAAAGTATGATGCAAAATGGATATATCATTATCACATCGAGAACTTTGCAACCGCTACAATTTGAGCGACTGGGTACTAATAATTATTGTTGATTATATCAGTATTCTAACCGCCTGCCAATGCGCAAATATAATCCGTGAATCCACCGCTTCAATTCTCATTCCACTTCTCTGCATAGCCCACTTTAGTGTCCACCATCTTCGTCGTCGTAGCCGGCTGCGCTACACACTTGCATACACTCTGCAATCTTGCTTTCTCGCTGTTTGTATATGCACCACAACCATGTCAAGCGACAACGAGGACAACAGTTCCACCAATAGTCTGGCGCCCTATGATAAGTCAACATTGGAATCATCCCACTCGTCTACCATAAGTTCGGCGTTGAGCACATACCTCTATTTTATTCGATCGTGAAAGGGACGCCGTTGCCCGAGTCGTCGGACGACAAGAAGATAGATGAGGAGCCATCAGTGGACAAAGAAGAGAATGGCGATGATGATGAGGATAAATGGTCGACCGAGGAGAAGGACGAGGACATCAACGGCGATGATGGCGGCATCGGCGACGAAAAGCCAATGGTCAGCGTCAAGAAGCATTCTCCCCAAGACGATGTCGCGAGGCCATCCAACAACAAGAAGAAGAATGACTAAATTAAGAAGACTGTATATATCCGTGTTGTCGTTCGCTCATATTAATTTGTTATCTCTGCTTCCCCTGTCAATCTCATCGTAGAAGCTTAGCAATATGTATTCGACGCAGATTTTTTACATTATCGGCCACATGTTGGTTTCTTGAATTGTGTGCCCTCTCGAGCACATTTAAAAATTCATATGTGTTGTCTATAATTATCGCACCCAATTCTGATTACCAACATGTTTGCTGGGTATCACACACAACTTGGTACACAGAATCGTTTGTGTTCTTCTTGATCATTGCAAACAGTTCATCCGACTGAACGGTATGCAACCTATCGCACACACCTTGATATGGTTGGCCATTTCTATTGTTCTGGCTCCTCGCAAACATTTCGTATGGATCAACTGTGTGCCATACATCGCACACGCACCTATAATCTAAATCGTGTTTGATGTATGCGCCATCGAAAATGGTTCGTATTATTTGTAATGGTTTAACTACAACACCGCTTGCGATTTATGCACCTCACACAGTTTTGTCGAATGGTCTCTGATTGTAGTTTCAAGTTAGCAGCATCCTCCAATTTTGTGTAATCCCAAATTCTGAGCAACAAAGAGTTACGAGATTTGTAATCCCTAATCCCGCCTTCCGCTCATACTACATTCGATATCGACCTCAACGTGGATCTCGTGCTCTTCGCCGGCCCGATCCCGGTCGATATTTTGCCCTTGTCAGGTACGGCCGTCCGAGGGCCTGATGGCGGTGGGTTTGGACGACGTGCCGGTGCTGGTGCCTCTCGCGGTGACTGAGAGTGTTATGGTCACAGACGTGGAAAAGGGGGCCACCATCATCTACGAAGGCCCGGTGGGCGGGGAAGGCGCAGTCACCGGGGTCGGGGTTTTGGCCACGATGGACGACGAGCACGTCGAGGCCTAGCAGATCGGACGGCGGGACGACATGGTCAATGAGGTCGTTCTTTCGGACAGCTGGACGACGAGCACGTCGAGGCCGAGTAGATTATCCCGTCCGGCAGCGCCGGCTCCACTGCGCTAGTGTTATGCCACCTCCCAGCGTGGGGATCCCATTGCTCCCCTGGGCAGGCTATGGGGCACGCTAGTCTAGGCGGAGGAGGGCCATCCTGGTGCGGGCGTGGGTCTGTGATGAGATCCAAAACAAACACCACCATCCAAGGGACCTGCCGCTGAGCTACACCTGGGAGAAGGTCCTGATCCAGTCGTACATGAACCCGCTTTCGCCTCTCGGCCTGTGTATGCGCCCGCCATCGCGCCTTCCTGTACGCCGCCGCCGTCATACCCGGGCATGTCCTTGACCGTATATGCGAGCAGTTGCCAGGCTAGTGGCCACTTTGATCGCCTGAAGCTAAACAACTCCATTGCTACAACTCCACAGTCATCAATGCTAAGGGGTACGTGCCTTCCATATTAGATAGCTGCCTGGTGGCGGGCGATGTCGTCGAGGTGCAGGCGTTCCGGTGGCCACCTGGGATCCGTGTCTTCTGATCGCCAAGAAGGACGGCGTCAGGCCCGCCCTAAACACTTACAGTGTGTAGCCTTCCATCCTCTCGCCGGGATCTCAATATCTAATATTGCATGTCAATTGTGTCTGGCAGATGGTACTCTTGTTGTTGTTACAATTTTTTGTTGTGCGAGGAATTTGTCATTATTGTTGTTGTTGTATTGTAGTGAGCTAGCCTATCGGTGGCTTGGTCTTAGGTTAAGTTGTTGTATCTTAGTGATCAGTTAGGTTAGGTTGTCGATACGAAACTGCCCTACCTAACCTAGCATCATTACTCGAAGGAAGGGGGTGATCGACATGAACGGCGAGGAGCGACATGACTACCTTGCGGAGTTGTTACATTGTATAACATTTTTAAAAAGTGTTACATATAGTGTTTTGAATTTCATGGACATTTCTTAAATGTCACACTTATTTTTCTAAACGGTACAGACATTATCTAAAAGTTGAGCTGGCACATTCATTGGGTCTGTGTCTGTGCGATAGGATATATAGGGATAGGATTCGAGATAAGTGGGCGATCCACGGGATAGGACAGGAGTGACGTGATAGGCTCGCGTGGTTGTGGGGCCGGATCACTGGCGTGGCGGAAGCTGCTTTATCCGTAGCGGGGGCCACCGTGTGGCGGCCGAGTGTGCCCGATTTGTATGGTCTTTATTTTCGTTTGCCCGTAGCCGCATCACGAAAACCTAAGATACAACATATAAAGACCTAGGGCAGGGCTGCATAAGGCGCCTCTCGACCGTCCGTGCGTGCGGCGCCCTAGGGCAGGGATAGTTATATGATCTACTTACGTTATAACTGTTGAGAGAACTTTCACTAGTTAAAGTATGAACCCTAGGCCTTGTTTCAAAGCATTGCAATACCGTTTATACTCACTTTTATCATTAGTTACCTTGCTATTTTTATATTTTCAGATTAGAAAAACCTATATCTACCGTCCATATTGCACTTGTATCACCATCTCTTTGCCGAACTAGTGCACCTATACAATTTAGCATTGTATTGGGTGTGTTGAGGACACAAGAGACTCTTTGTTATTTGGTTGCAGGTTTGTTTGAGAGAGACCATATTCATCCTACGCCTCCCATAGATTGATAAACCTTAGGTCATCCACTTGAGGGAAACTTGCTACTATCCTACAAACTTCTACACTTGGAGGCCTAACAACGTCTACAAGAAGAAGATTGCGTAGTGGACATCAAGCTCTTTTCCGGCGCCGTTGCCGGGGAGGTGAGTGCTTGAAGGTATATCTTTAGATCTTGCAATCGAATCTTTTTGTTTCATATTTTATCATTAGTTTAGTTTATAAAATAAAACAAAAAATGGAATTGAGGTTACCTCATATGCTTCATCTTTTTAATATCTTTCATGAAAATGATGGAAAGGAAAATTGTGCTCAAGTACTAGAAGAAGATTTACATAGAATGCTTGGCATAAAATACTTGAATGATGGGCATGATTGCAATGTTGTTAGTGTGAATCCTTTGAATATCCATGATGCTAATGATATGCAAAGCCACAAGCTTGTGGATGCTATGTTTGATGAAGATGATATTTTTTGTTCCCCAAGTTTTGATGAGAAAATTTATTATGATGAAAGCATGCCTCCTATTTATAATGATTATATTGATGAAAGTGGATTTGGAGAGGTCATGACTTTATTTAGTGATGAATCCACTATTTCGAAAGAGGTTCCAATTGATTAGGAGAACAAAGGTGCTACCTATGATGATTATTGTGATGACTTGTATGCTATTAAGAATAATGATAAGCATGAAACTTTTCATCATGATTTTAGTTTTCAATTGGATTATACCTCACATGATAGTTATTTTGTTGAGTTTTCTCCCACTACTATTCATGAGAAGAAATTTGCTTATGATGGGAGTAGTAAAATTTATATGCATATGGATCATGAAAAGAATGCTTTATGTGATGTTTATATTGTTGAATTAATTCATGATGCTACTGAAAATTATTTTGAGAGAGGAACATATGTTTCTACCTATTGCAATAATATCAAGTTTTCTCTCTATATGTTGAAAGTTTTGAAGCTATGCTTTTTTTCCCTTCCTATGCTAGTTGATTCTCATTCCCATAAGTTGTTTGTTCACAAAATCCCTATGCATATGAGTGGGTTAGACTTAAATGTGCTAGTTATATTCTTCATGATGCTCTCTTTATGTTTCAATTATTATCTTTTATGCGAGCATCATTGAAATCATCATGCTTAGCTAAATGGAGCTTACGATTTGCACCTATACAATTTACCATTGTACTGGGTGTGCTGGGGACACAAGAGACTCTTTGTTATTTGGTTGCAGGGTTGTTTGAGAGAGACCATCTTCATCCTACGCCTCCCTCGGATTGATAAACCTTAGGTCATCCACTTGAGGGAAACTTGGTACTGTCTTACAAACCTCTGCACTTGGAGACCCAACAACGTCTACAAGAAGAAGGTTGCGTAGTAGACATCACTCGCGGGGGTGGTGCTCGCTCAATTCATCTGAAGGTAGCCTATCTGTGCGGGTGCCGCTTCGTCTTGAAACCAAAACCCAAGATACATCCTACGTCTCACCCTCCACCGACTGTCCCGCCCCTTGCATATCGTATGTATATACATACGGCGTATTGACAGGTCATTTCCAACCCAGAAACACCACCCCTACCCCCACCCCCCTAAAGAATTCCCCGGTGCTTCCACGCTCACTAGCTAGCTTCGAACTTCTGTAGTAACGGTGGCAGGGAAGTTTCATTCGTGTTGATCGAGGAGGAGGATGGCCGAGGGGCTTCGTGGAATCGCGGGGATAGCCGCCGAGGGGCTCGACCTTGAGCTGCACCTCGTCCTGCCGTCCGCACAGATTGTGTTCGACCTCGACATCAATGTCGACCTCACGCTCTACGCCGCCCAGAACCCGATGGAGAGTCTCGCCCTCATCGGGCCCAGTGGCGGTGACTGGAAACGATGTGCCAGCGCTGGTGCCGCCCGTGGTGACCAAGAGCACTGTGGTCGCGTACGTGGAGATCAAAGTGATAGGAAGCGCCCGTTTGCATATGCTCAAAAACATGATTTCAAATCTTCTCGGCTGGCAGCGCTAACTCCACGATACTGACGATGTGCCACCTCCCAGAAAAGCAGTTGCCGCCCAGCGACGGGATATTGTTGCTCGCCCGGGCAGGCATCGACGAATACCAGTCAAGGCGATGGGCTGACATGGTGCGAGCCTGGGTGCGCGACCAGCTCCAGAACAAACACCTCCAACCGAGGGACCTGCCATTGAGCTACATCTGGGAGAAAGTCCTGGCTCCTGAGAAAGTTGTACATGAACCCATGGTGCGCCTGCTTCCTCTTCCTAGCCCGCGCACACACCCGCCTCCGCGCCTTTTTCTACGCTGCCGAGATCACCGTGTGCCGCTTAAACACCTTCGATCCCAAGCCGATTAGGATTGTTGGGGTCGAATCCTTCTTGTTCTCTCTCTCTGACTCTGTATGGAACGGAGGTAGAAGAAGAAAGGAGCTAAATACACTGGGGTTGCTGGCGACGAACGCCTCGCTGCCAAACATTGCCGCGGTGACCCCATCTACGCTTCCTGGCGATCCAGTCTTCGAAGGTGACCTGCCCACTCCTCCACTTGACCTGGACGCCATCCTACGCCCGCCCGTTGTTACACTACAGTGCTACCTGCAAACCTGGCTTGACACAAACATATCCTCGAACGTGGCCAAACCAACGTCCGGACTCGATCTAGGCTTTGACGCAAACACAAGCACGTACTCGTGCACCTATACACCACATGCATGCGCACACACGCACACATGATACACCCGTATGCCTATACGTACACCTTGCAACGGCCGCGGCGCGGCAATGGACTGGTGACTGGCTCGATCAGTGTGCACACACGCACATGATCACCACCCATACCGTGGCTTATTCCAACATTAGGATCCCCGGGGTGAGGGCCAGACCGACAACATACCCGAGCATGTCCTTGTCCATCTACATTAGCAGGGGGCGCCGGGGTCATGGCCAGTGCAAGTCTGACCGCCTAAAGCTGATCAAATTCCACCGCAATATGCCACGGTCATCAACGGTAAGGGGTACTGGAGCTTCATGGTGGACTGCGGCCTAGAGGCCGGCGACGGCATCGAGTTGTGGGCATTCCATTGGCCGCCTGATATCCGTCGGTGCCTTCTAATCGCCAAGAAGGACGGCGTTCGCTCTGCCTGACACCCGTAGAATGTGTAGTTTCAGTTCGATCCTCTCGCTGGGATCTCATATTGCATGTCAGCGGTCATACAGAGCTATAGTCTAGCGGTCGCTTGGTCTTGGGTCTTGGGTCAAATTGTAATCCCAAATTTTGAGTAATAAAGAATTATTTCACAAAAAAAGTGTCACGTACATTTTTTTTCAAATTCGTAAGTATTTTCTAAATGTCACATGCATTTTTTGAATGGTACTAACATTTTACATCCATTGGGTTAGCCTTCGCTCGATTTTATATGAGGGCTCCGCCGGATGGGAGAGGGGCGACCTGACTGGCTCACAGGGTCGTGCTCGCTCAATTCATCAGAAGGTAGCCTAGCCGTGTGTGCGCCACTTCGTCCTGAAACAAACTTCCTAGATACAGCCTACATCGCCGCCCCGCACCTTGCTTGTCGTACGTATATACATACAACGTATTGCCAGGTCATTTCCAACCCAGAAACATTTTCCCCCGAAACAATTTCCCCTTGCCGTGGAGCTCACTAACTAGCTTGGACTTGGAGTAGTAATGGCGATAGGCCAGTTTCGTTCGTGTCAATCGAGGAGGAGGGTGGCCGACGGGCGTCGTGGAATCGCGGGGACGGCCAACAAGGGGCTTGGCCTCGAGCTGCACCTCGGTCTCTCATCCGCGTGAATCGTGTTCTACATCGACTTCAACGTTGACCTCTTGCTCTACGCTGCCCCAATCCCAGTAGAGAATCTCGCCCTAGTCGTCTATGAGGACCCGGTGGCAGTGGCTGGAAAAGACGTGCCGATGCCGGTGCCACCCGCGGTGACCTAGAGCGTTGCGGTCGTGGACATGGCGATCAGAGAGATAGGAAGGGCTTGATTGTATATGCTCAAAAACATGTTTTCAGATCATCCCGGCCTACAGCGCTGACGTCACTGCACGGCGCCGTGCCACCTCTCCATGCAGCAGCAGCAGCCGCACGACGAATGGATCCCGTTGCTCCCCTGGGCAGGCAGCGGCGCACGCCAGTCAAGGCGGAGGGCCGACATGGTGCGGGGGTGGGTGCGCGACCAGCTCCAGAACAAACACCGCCTGCCCAGGGACCTGCCGCTGAGCTACATCTGGGAGAAGTTCCTGACTCTGGTATAAGTTGTACATGAACCCGTGGCATGCCCGCTTCCTCCTCCTGGCCCGCGCACGCGCCCGCCTCCGCGCCTTTTTATACCCCGCCGAGATCACTGTGCGGCTTCAACAACTTCGATCCCAAGCCGATTAAGATTGTTGGGGTCGAACCCTTCTTGTTCTCTCTCTCTATGGAACGGAAGTAGAAGAAGAAAGGAGCTAAACACACTGGGGTTGCTGGTGACGAACGCCTCTGCCAAACAGCGATCTTTTTCCAGCTCGAACTATTTACAAATGACTCGATTTACCACCGTATTTGTTGCTAACCAGGACGTAGCACCCACGCTCGCCGCGGTCACCCCACGTACGCTTCCTGGCGATCCGGTCTTCGAACGTGAGCTGCCCACTCCTCCGTTTGACCTGGATGCCATCCTACGCCCGCCGTTGTTACACTACAGTGCTACCTGCAAACCTGGCTTGACACAAACCTATCCTCGAACGTGGCTAAACCAACGTCCGGACTCGATCTAGACTTTGACGCAAACACAAGCACGTACTCGTGCACCTATATGCCACATGCATGCGCACACATGCACACATGATACATCCGTATGCCCATACGGCCATACCTACACCTTGCCACGGCAGCGATGCGGCAATGGACTGGTGACTGGCTTGATCAGCGTGCACACACATACATGATCACCACCCATACCGTGGCTTATTTCAACATTAGGATCCCCGGGTTGAGGGCCAGGCCGACGATATACCCGGGCATGTCCTTGTCCGTCTACGTTAGCAACGGGCGCCAGGGCCGTGGCCAGTCCAAGTCTGACCGCCTGAAGCTGAACAAATTCCACAGCAATATGCAACGGTTATCAACGGTAAGGGGTACTGGAGCTTCATGGTGGACTGCGTCCTGGAGACCGACCACGGCGTCGAGATGTGTGCATTCCGGTGGCCGCCTGATATTCGACCGTGCCTTCTAATCGCCAAGAAGGACGGCGTCCTCCCTGCCCGATACCTGTAGAATGTGTAGTTTCAGTTTGATCCTCTCGCTGGGATCTCATATTGCAAGTCAGCTATGTCTGCCAGATGGTACTCTCAGGTCGTAAAGAGCTATACCCTAGCGGTCGCTTGGTCTTGGGTCAAGTTCTTGTATCTTAGTGATCAGCTATATTTTTTTTTTTGCGAAGTATCAGCTAGCTAACACTCCTTAATTATGTTGCAAGTACAATTCTGAATATGAATGCCATCTTTTTTAAACATTGTACTTACACTGGTATGTGAGACACACTTCGTTTCTACAATCGTAGCAAGAAATGTCTTGCATAATTGTACACGGTCAGCATTTTTGAAATACATGTTTTGCTGCCTACTTTTTTTCATACACATTGCTATATGTTTTGTATATATCAAAAACATTTTTAACACGATTAACATTTCTAAAATACGTACATGATTAACATGTTTTCCAAATACACATTGAATTAACTTCTGAAATGATACAAAACATTTTTCAAACTATGTGTACATTTTTTATATTGTATAAACATTTTTTTATAAAATGTCACCAACATAGTTTAGAAACGCATGAACATAGTTTTAAATGTAACGTACATTCTCTTTGAATGATATTTTTTTTTTGAATAACCCAAACATTCTTTATAAAATGTCACAAACATATTTTTGAAACGCATGAACATAGTCTGGCCTGATCTGCGCGTGCTCGGATACATTGTCCTCCATTGTCTGTCCTGCGCCGCGCTGTATTTGTATACTCCCTCCGGTCCTTTTTATTCTGCGTATTGGATTTGGGTCAAGTCAAACTTTACAAAGTTTGACGAAATTTATTTTTAAAAATAACAACACGTACAATACAAAATATATGAACTATGAAACTACATTTCATAACAAATGAAACAATATTGATTTGTCATTGTAAATATTGATAGTTTTGTCTATAAGTTAGGTCAAAGTAGAGATACTTTAATTTCGAACATAACTTATGTGCAGACTAAAAAGGACCGGAGGCAGTACATATACAGCACTAGGGCAGTTTCGTTTCGATGGAGGAAGGATGTGCAAGGGGCATGGATCTGCATGGACGCCGGCCTAGGGGCTTGACCTCGAGCTGCACGTCGGCCTGCCTTCCGCTGATACTACATTCGATATCGACCTCAACGTGGATCTCGTGCTCTTCGCCGGCCCGATCTCGGTCGATATTTTGCCCTTGTCAGGTACGGTCGTCCGAGGGCCTGGTGGCGGTGGGTTTGGATGACGTGCCGGTGCTGGTGCCGCTCACGGTGACCGAGAGTGTTATGGTCACAGACGCGGAAAGGGGGGCCACCATCATCTACGAAGGCCCGGTGGGCGGGGAAGGCGCAGTCACCGGGGTCGGGGTTTTGGCCACGGTGGACGACGAGCACATCGAGGCCTAGCAGATCGTGCCGTCCGGCGGGGACGACATGGTCAATGAGGTCGTTCTTTCGGACAGCTGGACGACGAGCACGTCGAGGCCGGGTAGATTATCCCGTCCGGCAGCGCCGGCTCCACTGCGCTAGTGTTGTGCCACCTCCCAGCGTGGGGATCCCATTGCTCCCCTGGGCAGGCTATGGGGCACGCCAGTCTAGGTGGAGTAGGGCCATCCTGGTGCGGGCGTGGGTCTGTGATAAGATCCAAAACAAACACCACCATCCAAGGGACATGCCGCTGAGCTACACCTGGGAGAAGGTCATGATCCAGTCGTACATGAACCCGCTTCCGACTCTCGGCCTGTGCACGCGCCCGCCATCGCGCCTTCCTGTACGCCGCCGCCGTCATACCGGGCATGTCCTTGACCGTCTACGCGAGCAGTTGCCAGGCTAGTGGCCACTTTGATCGCCTGAAGCTGAACAACTCCATTGCTACAACTCCACAGTCATCAATGCTAAGGGGTACGTGCCTTCTATGTTAGATAGCTGCCTGGAGGCAGGCGATGTCGTCGAGGTGCAGGCGTTCCGGTGGCCACCTGGGATCCGTGTCTTCTGATCGCCAAGAAGGACGGCGTCGGGCCCGCCCTAAACACTTACAGTGTGTAGCCTTCCATCCTCTCGCCGGGATCTCAATATCTAATATTGCATGTCAATTGTGTCTGGCAGATGGTACTCTTGTTGTTGTTACAATTTTTTGTTGTGCGAGGAATTTGTCATTATTGTTGTTGTTGTATTGTAGTGAGCTAGCCTAGCGGTGGCTTGGTCTTAGGTTAAGTTGTTTTATCTTAGTGATCAGTTAGGTTAGGTTGTAGATACGAAACTGCCCTACCTAACCTAGCATCATTACTCGAAGGAAGGGGGTGATCAGTAGGATGGGAGAGGAGCGACATGACTGCCTTGCGGGGTTGTTACATTGTATAACATTTTTAAAAAGTGTTACGTATAGTGTTTTGAATTTCATGGACATTTCTTAAATGTCACACTTATTTTTCTAAATGGTACAGACATTATCTAAAAGTTGAGCTGGCACATTCATTGGGTCTGTGTCTGTGCGATAGGATATATAGGGATAGGATTCGAGATAAGTGAGCGATCCACGGGATAGGACAGGAGTGACGTGATAGGCTCGCGTGGTTGTGGGGCCGGATCACTGGCGTGGCGGAAGCTGCTTTATCCGTAGCGGAGGCCACCGTGTGGCGGCCGAGTGTGCCCGATTTGTATGGTCTTTATTTTCGTTTGCCCGTAGCCGCATCACGAAAACCTAAGATACAACATATAAAGATCTAGGGCAGGGCTGCATACGGCGCCTCTCGACCGTCCGTGCGTGCGGCGCCGTATGTATATGTATAGCTCGTAGTCTTGTTCCCCTCCCAAAAGCATTTTCCCCAAGTCATTTTTCACTCAAGTAGCACATGACGCTTAGCTTCTCTTGAGTAACGGCGCGAGTTTAGACAGTGCAGTTTCGTGTTGAGGATGGCTGAGGGGCGTGGATCCACGCGGACGACGATGGGGGGCCTCGACCCGGAGCTGTATTTCGGCATGCCGTACGCGCCGATTTCCCATGACTTCGACCAGAATGTCAACCTCGCAGTGTTCATCGTCCTGATCCCGATGGAGGCCGTCACGGTGTTCGCCGGCCCGATCCTAGTGGAGAACGTCGCGGTCGTGGAGGTGGAGGATGGCAATGAGAATGATCTAGCCATCGTCGTGTACCAGGGCCCGGTGGGCAGGTACGATGCTGTGACCAGGGCGGGGAAGCTCTGGTTTTGGTGTCGGCCGCCCTGACTGAGGTGCAGAGCGATCTCGCCATCGTCGTGTACGATGGTCCGGTGGATGAACTACCAAACACAAAGCAATCTGTCGATATATATCCTACATGATTTCAAACCATGGCGATACACAAATTGAATACTAATTGTACATCTTCAATACTGGCATTTCATTTATCACTTCTATTGTAAGTTGCTAATACTGGATTGATATTGTTCTTACACCGGTAGGTGAGGCGCCCTTTGTTTTTACATTGGTAGCAAAGAATGGTGTATCCACTGCATAAACATTGTTCATGTTTAACAATTCTCCAATACATGATTCTCTGAAGTATATGTTTTGCTGCGTACCTTTTTCATACACATTTCTATATTTTTTGTATAAACCTAAAAAATATTACACACTTTTAACATTCGTCTCCATGATTAACATGTTTTTGAACATTTTGGACTACTTGTTACATATTTTTGGAATACACATGGAATTATCTTTTGAAATGCTACAAAATATTTATATTATGCAAACAGTGTTTACATTGTATAACTTTTCTTCAAAAATATACAAACATATTTTGAACCACGTGAACATAGATTTAAATGTAACGTACATTTTCTTTGAATGCTACAATTTTTTTTGAATTACCCAAACATTTTTATTTCATTGTATAACATTTTTTAAAGTGTCACGTACATTCTATGTCCACGGGTCAGCTACTGAACCCTTCAGAATCATCCATTCTATTTGGGGGATCCTGTCCGGAGGATACAATAGAAGTGATACAAAATGTATTGGGTGTCACATGTTCTGATTTCGAGGAGAAATACTTGGGTTTGCCGACATCTGACGGCCGGTTGACTAAGGGTAAGCTTCAAAATTGGCAAGTTAATTAGAGTAAGTGCTTGTTTCGCTTTTGAAGGGCATCCAACACATGCTGGCAAAGAAGTTTTGTTTTAATCAGTTGCTCAGTCAATTCCTACCTTTATTATGTGTGTGTTCAAGATCCCATTTGGTGTTTGTGATGACCTGAATCGTATGGTTCGGAACTATTATTGGGGTGCGGAGAAAGGTAAAAGGAAAACTCACTAGTATGCTTGGCATAAGATGACCCAGCCAAAGTCACAAGGGGGTCTCGGGTTTTGGGATTTCCAAATCTTCAATCAAGCTCTGTTGACGAGACAAGCCAACGTCTCTTAATTTTTCCGGACAACTTATGTGCAAGACTGCTCAAAGCCAAGTATTATCCAAGTGGACTCTTAGAGGACACGGTGTTTTCGGAAAATCATCTCAATCATGGCAAGGCGTTTGTCATGGGCTGGAGCTCCGAAAGAACGGGCTGGTCTGGTGTATAGCTAATGGACAAAAGGTTAGAATCTCGTGGAACAGTTAGCTAGTTCGAGGCAACACTAGTTCGCTTGTTTCCAGCATTGGAAAATGTCGGGTTCAAATGAGTGCCTGATTTGCTTGATCATAATGGAAACTGGGATATGCCGAGGCTACATCTGTTTTCTTGCCAATGGACTTTCAGTAGATTTGCAAGCTTCGTCCTTCAGCTCCATTGGGTGAGGAATTCTTGGTCTGGGCACCCGAACGCAAAGGTCTTTTCTCTGTACATAGTGCCTATTGGCAGGCTGCTGATGTGGTTAATTGCTCTCTATTCTCCTGTAGGAGAAGTTCTCTGGACGGATGCAGGGACGTTTGGAATCTGATTTGGTCATGTCCAGCACCACCAAAAGTCCTATCCTTTGCTCGGTGAGCAGCTACAGATTCATTAGCACCTTGCTAAATAGAAAGCGTAGATCGCTGGAGGTGTATGGTACATGCCCTATTTGTGGAAGAGAGGATGAAGACTCCTTTCATGTGTTATGTGTCTGTGATAACGCCCAGCCTCTATCTAAACCCATGTCAAAGATCTGGGAACTTCCGGACCTAACTAGAATCAAACGCCGTGATGATTGTCTTATTCGGCTAATGAGTGATGTGAACGAACATGTCTGGGTCCGTGTGCTTATGCTTCTCTGGAGGGCGTGGCACGTATAGAATGAACTGGTGCATGCAAAGCCAACCCCTCCAATTGACATGACAACCTGGTTCTTGGCTAGTTACCTGGACTTGCTTGCCTGTCTTAAGCTTGATCCTAACGCAGACTTTGTCAAGGGTAAGATGTTGGTTAACCACATTTTCCCAATGATGCATGCCATGCATGCCACATGTGATAATAATGTGGACTCTGAGGGGCGACTCTGAGGCGACTCTGGATAGTGGCCGGCGGCCATGGTGGCCGGCGCGGCTGGCGCTAGGTCGGCCGGAGGGAGATTCTGGGCCCTCGCGGCAGGCGAAGATGAAGAAGACGATGCTGAAGACGCCAGGCTCGAGGAACCTTCCTCTCCGACGGCATCCGATCTTGTTTGCGAGGCGTTGGAGGCGGGGTACGTTGAGAAGGATCTGGCCACGTTGGTGGATGCGGTAGTGCCCCGCGAGGATCCGGCGAGAATTGGGGTCGCGAATGAAGAGGTGGAGGAGATCGTTCGACGTGTCGCGCACCGGCGGACGGCGGCGACGGCGATCCGGCCATGGCGTGGCCCCCTTCCAAAGGTTAGTCTTCCAAATCTCCTCTTGTTCGATCTCATGCCGGTGCACACCTGGCGACACGTTCAGAGAAGAAAGAAGGGAGGGCCTAGATTGGCGGCGGCGGCGGCGGCACCGGCGGCGCCGGGGGCTTGCCTGCATGCCCAGACGCGTGATGAGATGCGTGATGCGCGGAGTCTGCGCTTGAATTTCTTACTGGGCTCAGTTGGGCTCGATAGTAAGGCTGCCTCGGTTCGAAGGCCCACTGGAGGCGGAGTTCGCCAAGTTGGGTCGGGCGGGGTCTTGAGCGGAGCTGACTCCGTGGCCCGTGAGGCTGATCGTTTGTTTGTCGCGGCGGCTGTCCCATGCACGAGCGCTTCGTGCCTTGCGACGGCGCTGCCTAGGGTTAGGCCGCTGCGCTCTATTCCCGGTTTTCCTCGCGATCGGCCCCTGCGTGCTCCTGCCATGGCCGGCCGAGGTAGAGCCGGTCCCCCGCCCGCATTGCCTCCTGCGCCCAAGGCAGCTCCAGCTGGAGGGCCGCGCGGGGCTGCGCCGCAGCCGCAGCAGGCGACCAACACCCTGCAAGGCGGAGGCGGAGGCTTAGCCAGGCCGGGTGGCCCGCGTCCCACGGGGCGGGGTGCTGTGGGTGGTCCGGCTGCTGTAGTGGCTGGCCGTGGGCAGCCCGGACGATCCGCGGAGGCAGCGCCGGCCGCGGCGGAGGTAGGCCGTGGGCGGCAGTGTCAGGACGAGGGTCGCGGCGGGTTCTACAACCAAAACCCCCCGAGACGTCGATGGGGCGATGACGGCTATGATGCCTATGGAGAGGGCCAACATCGTGGCTCATCGTCAACCGGCGGTGGTCGGGGTTATGCGTGGCAGGGTGACGGAGGTGTTGGTCGTGGCAACGGTCAGCATGGCGGCTTCCTTGGACCTCCCGGCGGCTTCGTTGAGGGTGCTTCGGGGCCCAACCACCGTTTCCGGGGAAGGTTCCGCGGTGGTAGGGGAGGAGGTAGACGGCATCCACCTCCCCCACCGAGGACGGCCATTGAGGCGCCGGTTGTGCCTTTGGGTGAGACTTCGGGGGCCGCCGCCCCCCAGGCGCTTCCTACGGCGGCGGTTGAGGTGGTTCGTGCTCTTGCTTCAGTTGAGGTGCCGGAACAGGATGCTGGGTTGACTGACAAGGCTGTTGACAAGCCGGCGGCTGATCGTCTCTCCAAGTGGTTGCGCAAGAAGGAAAAGATGATTTGCCGCCGGTGTGGAGTGGCGGGCCACTTCGCGGCCGAGTGCAATACGGTGATGTGCGATACGTGTCAGAAACCTATGCATGATTCAGGGGAGTGCCCTGAACTCCAGGGGCCCATGCCGGCTGTTGCTGTGTACGGAGTCTGTTCTGCGGATCTTATGTTTTTCGAGTCTCCCTCTGATGAGACTGAGACAGCCGTGACGGAGGCATCGCTTACTGGGATTGTCAAGGTAACAAATGGAACACTGTCTGAGGCCCAGATTGTGCATACGCTCAGTGAGTTGATGCCTGGTAATTTTCAGTGGAAGCTGGTCAAGCTTGAGGGGCAATCATATAAGGTGGAGTTTCCCACCCTGGATGATCTGAATCATGCGCTTAAGTATGGTATGTGTCGGGCGGCTAGTACTAGCTGTATCATTGAGTTTGCTCCGTGGAAGAACCCGGAGCCTCAGGGGAAGGCCCTCCCGCAGATTTGGGTTCGGTTTCTTGGGGTGCCCCCGAAGGCACTTCTGAGTGCTCGGACTACCTGGAGTCTTGGCTCGCTTATTGGTAAAACTGAGAAGGTCGACATGCCTTTCTCGCGAGCTAATGGCATTGCTCGCTTGTTGGTGAGCGTTCTGGATATTGAGCTGGTGCCTTTTTTTGTGAGATGGTACTATGCTGGTCTGATGTATGAGTTGGAGATCGAGATTGAGCTTGAGAGTTCTGTTCTCGCTCAGGCGACAGATGGGAATGTGGACACGGATATGACGGATGGGGACGAGGCACGTGGGGCACGTGAGTCGGCGGATGGGGCGCCAGCTATGCCTGGCCAGGCTCAGACACCGGATCGGTCTCAGCAGTCCTCCGGGAGCTCCGGAGGGAAGGGGGAAGCACCCCCAGCTACCGCTCTGTCTGCACTACGTTTTGGGTCCTTTGGGGCGGCTTCGGCCCCCAGTCGTTTGTGGGGTCACAGAGCCGAGTTGGACGATCCGGTGGAGTCGGCACTTCCACCACTGTCGCCGTTGCTTCTGGATTCGGATCTACCTGGGGAGGAGGGTTTCAGAGGGGAGTCGCCTCGAGTAACGCCATCTCCCACAGTTCAGCGTCGCGAGGGCACCCTGGAGGGTGGTGCTGATCGGGATGCGTCTTCTGAGTCTGGAGGTGCGTTTCCGAGTTTTTTGTTACCAGCTTTCGATGTGTCTGCTAGAGATGCTGTTTCTAGCCCGAGTGTGGTTGTTTCTGCAGATTTTGCGCCCCGAGAGGAGTACTCTTTGCTGGCGCCTGAGGCTGCCCCCGAGACACCTGCGGCAGGAGGCCCAGGTTCTCGGTGTCTGGTCGGTGGGGGTTTACTTGGGTCTTCAGCGGGAGGCCCTGCACCGAGTGGACCCTCCACCGCCGATATCGTCGCCTTCGGAGGGATAGCGGATCCCGTGACTGAGGGCCGACGCCTCAGCAGTCGCCTGCAGGACCAGCCGGATGCGGATGCTCTGCAGATGGGCCGTGCCATGCGGCAGGCCAAGCTGCGGGACATTGAGGACTCGACTGGTATGTCAGTTTGTATATCCAATTCGATCTTGCATTTTTCTGCTGATGATGTCATTAATAACGCAAATCAATTGGGGGTTTCGCTGGGCGGAAATGGGAAAGAGGTTGCTCAGTCTGTTAACGACTTGTTTGATCGTGAGGCAGAACGGGCGATCGAGGTCATTACTAACTTAGCAGCCGTTAAGCCTTTAAACAATTCTGACTTTAATGCTCTAGGGGTGAGGGCTTTGGATAGTCTCTGTGCGGACCTTGATCCAGCTAGTGCTCAGTCGGAGGATGAGGGGTTTGAAGAAAGCCTAGAGGAGTGCTTCCAGGCTGATTCCGCGGTCGCTCAATTACCCGAGCAGGGTTGTTCGGACCGGGCAGAGGAGCAAGCGGTACACAAGCGGAAATGGAACCGCAAGATTTACCCTGCTTCGGCTGTACGGAGAAGTGTTAGGATTCGGACTGCCAAGAAATTCCATGATGAAAAATGAGAGGCATTTTCTGGAATAGCAGAGGTCTGAAAGACTTGGCTAAACGTAGGTTCTTGGCGGAGGCGTCGGTTGAACATAAGCTTGACTTCATAGCACTCTCCGAAACTGGTAGAGATAACTTCACCCCCCAGTTTCTGGGTACTCTATCTGGAGGTGTGGCTTTTGACTGGCACTGCTTACCCCCGAGAGGAAGATCCGGTGGGATTTTACTTGGGGTAAGAAGAGAGTCTTTAGAGGTCCGTAACGTGGTCCTGGGTGAGTTCGCCGTAAAGTTTCGAGTGAGATCCAGGGCAGATGGATTTCACTGGGCTCTGGTGGCAGTCTACGGAGCTGCACAGCCTGAGCTCAAACCAGACTTTTTGGCGGACCTAGTTCGGATTTGTGGAGACGAGCAGCTCCCAATTCTGGTGGGTGGTGATTTCAACATTATTAGAAGGCGAGAGGAGAAGAATAACGATAACTTTGACGGCAGATGGTCGTTTATGTTTAATGCTATTATTGAGAGCTTGGATCTCCGGGAGATAGAGCTTTCGGGCAGACAATTCACATGGGCCAATTCTCTACCAAACCCGACGTACGAGAAGCTAGATCGTGTCCTTTCTAGTGTGGAATGGGAACAGAAGTTCCCCATGGTGACCGTTCAGGCCTTGTCGAGGGCTATTTCGGACCATACTCCACTTTTGGTTGACTCTGGGGAGGCAACATATACGGGGAATAAGAACACGTTCTCTTTCGAGCTAGCATGGTTTGAACGAGAAGGTTTTTTGGACTTGGTTGCCAGGGAATGGGCGAAGGGCGGCGGCGGTAGGTCGGTTATAGACAGGTGGCAGAATAAGATTAGGCATTTAAGGCAGTTTCTACGAGGTTGGGCTAAACATCTCAGTGGTGTGTATAAGGTTGAAAAGGAGAGGCTTATCAATCTTATACAAATTCTAGATGTTAAGGCGGAGTCGTCTATCCTTGAGCCCGGTGAAATGGAGGCTAAGGGAACGGCCGAAACTAGGTTGAAGGAATTATTGCGAGAGGAAGAATTGAAATGGGCCCTCCGAGCTAAAGTACGTGAAGTCACCCAAGGGGATGATAACACACAATTCTTTCACTTGATAGCTAATGGTAAACATCGAAAGAAAAGAATCTTTCAGCTTGAGCAGGATGAGGGCACGATTGTAGGGCAGGAGAACCTCAAACTTTACATCACTGACTATTATAAGAGGCTGTTTGGACCTCCGGATGATAGCTTCGTGACTCTGGATGAGAATCGAATTCAGGATGTCCCTCAACTTGCGTCAGATGAGAATGCTATCTTATCTGCGCCGTTCTCGGAGAAAGAGGTGTTTGATGCGATCTCGCAGATGAAGAATAATAAAGCTCCTGGTCCGGATGGTTTTCCGGCAGAGTTTTATAAAAGGTGCTGGCATATAATTAAGGATGATCTGCTTGCGATGTTCCATGACCTGTTCGATGGACACCTGCAATTATTCCACCTTAATTTTGGTACAATAACGCTGCTCCCTAAGAAGGCAGAGGCGTGTCGAATAGAGCAATTTCGACCAATCTGTCTTCTAAACGTCAGTTTTAAGGTGTTCACTAAAGTGGGAACCAATAGATTGACGCAGATCGCGCATAGTGTTGTACAGCCGTCTCAGTCGGCTTTCATGCCGGATAGAAATATCCTGGAAGGGGTGGTTGTCCTGCATGAAACTCTCCATGAAATCCGCACGAAAAAACTTGATGGGGTTATTTTCAAGGTGGATTTTGAAAAGGCATATGATAAGGTCAAGTGGCCGTTCCTTCAGCAAGCTTTAAGGATGAAAGGATTCGATCCATCCTGGAGAAAACAGGTGGATTCCTTTACTCAACAAGGCTGTGTCGGAATAAAGGTCAATGACGATATTGGTCATTTCTTCCAGACTCACAAGGGTTTAAGACAGGGGGACCCGATGTCTCCTATCTTATTTAACATCGTAGCAGACATGTTAACAATCCTTATTGGTAGAGCAAAGGAGAATGAGCAGGTAGGTGGTCTTGTTCCTCATCTAGTGGATGGAGGACTCTCTATTCTACAGTATGCGGATGATACGATTCTTTTCATGGAGCACGACTTGGATAAGGCGAGAAATATGAAACTTGTGCTTTGCCTTTTTGAGCAACTCTCGGGGTTAAAGATTAACTTCCATAAGAGTGAACTGTTCTGCTTTGGAAGAGCCAAAGATGAACAAGAAGCCTACATGCAGCTTTTTGGATGCGGGGTAGGGTCGTTACCTTTCACATACCTTGGCATCCCGATCCACCATCGGAAACTCTCTAATAAAGAGTGGAAGAGTCTAGAAGACCGCTTCGAGAAGAAACTTAGCTGCTGGAAGGGCAAGTTATTGTCGTACGGGGGCCGATTGATTTTAATTAATTCGGTACTTACGAGTATGCCCATGTTTCTTCTTTCCTTTCTCTTGATCCCAGTAGGGGTGAGGAAACGACTTGATTTCTATCGGTCGCGGTTCTTTTGGCAGAGTGATGAGGTGAAGCGCAAGTATAGGTTGGCTAGATGGGATGTTATTTGCAGACCGAAGGATCAAGGTGGGCTCGGAATTGAAAATTTGGAGGTTAAAAATAGGTGCTTACTCAGCAAGTGGCTGTTTAAGTTACTCTCTGAGACTCAAGCCACTTGGGCCCAGATTCTACATAACAAATACCTTGCAATCAAGACACTAGCTCAGGTGAAAGCTAGGCCAACTGATTCACCCTTTTGGAAAGGACTGATGAAAGTAAAGTCGGCCTTTTTCAATAGAACTCAGTTCTTGATTGGCAATGGGGGATCCACAAGATTCTGGGAGGACACTTGGTTGGGTGAGACGCCACTAGCCACTCAATATCCTTCTCTTTACAACATTGCTCAACGTAAAGAAGACTACGTTGCATCAGTGTTACAGTCAACCCCTCTTAATATTCAATTCCGAAGGGCGCTGGTTGGACACCGTTGGGAAGCCTGGCTCCATCTGGTGAGAAGACTGATGGATGTTCAGTTGACTCAACAGGCAGACCGTATTCATTGGAAACTGACTAAGAACGGGATGTTTTCAGTGAAATCGATGTACTTAGATTTAATTGATTCGGTGCCTATCCCTAGGTCTACACACATTTGGAAAGTCAAGGTGCCCTTACGAATTAAAGTGTTTATGTGGTTTGTGCATAAACAAGTTATTCTCACTAAGGATAACCTAGCCAAGCGCAACTGGGGTGGGTCTTTGCGATGTTGCTTCTGTGATAAGGATGAATCCATTAAACACCTCTTGCTCGATTGTCCTATGGCTAAAGTTTTATGGCGTTCGGTTCATATAGCCTTTAATATCACTCCACCGACTAGTATCAACACGCTTTTTGGGACGTGGTTGAATGGAGTCGCGAAAGAATCAGCGAGCCATATACGTGTGGGCGTGTGTGCACTACTTTGGGCTATCTGGAAATGCAGGAATGATTTGGTTTTTAACAGATCAACAAATGTTCATTTTTTGCAGGTTATTCACAGGGCCACTGCTTTGATCCGTTTGTGGTCGCTACTCACTCCGATGGATGCCAGGGAGCGTTTGGTTACTGGGTCTATCCGATGGGAGATGGTAGCTCGGGCTATCTTCAGCCGGTTTGGATGGCGGTCATGTAATAGGCTAGGAGTCTAGGCTCTGTTTACATTATCGCATCCGGTTGTGGGGTTCCCACGTTTTTTATCTAGCTCAGTCTGAGCATTTTGTACTTTTATTTCGCACACTTTGGAGACCTTGCCCTTTTTTATTAATAAGATGGCCGTATGCATCAGTTTGATGCAGAGGCCGGGGAATGCCCCTTTTCTAAAAAAAAATGTGATAATAATGCAATTTCAAGCACCCCTTGGCTACCTCCTTGTCAAGGGCGAGTTAAGATAACAATGGATGGCTCCATCCTGAGTGGAAAGGAGGGAGCTGGCATGGTGCTCCGGGACCATCTTGGAAAGCATAATATTTAGTGCATGCAGATATCTTGGTGATTGTGTTGATGTGTTGGAACCTGAATTTCTTGCTATTGGACAAGGGTTTAGCTTGGCACTGCAACGGGGTAATCTATCCATTGATGTTGAGTCCGACTGCTTGAAGGCGGTTTCCATGGTGGTTAAAGGTGGAAGCAATTAATCTAAATAGTCTTTCTTGATCACATAGTTAAAACATAGTATGGAGGACATGACTCTTCTATTACTCATATCAATCATACAGGCAATGGTGTTAGTCATGCTATGGCAAACTTGGGTAGAGGCCAGGGTCGTACCATAGTTTGGCCTGGTTCGGGCCAAATGAGGTCTTAGATATTGTCTTACGAGATTGTAATCCCTAATTCTGAGCAATAATTACGAGACTGGCTCAAAGGGGCCGTGTGCACGCCGCTTCGTCATGAAACCAACTTCCTAGATACATCCTACATTGCAGCCTCCACTATCCATCCCACACCTCGTGCGTCGTACGTAAATACATACAACGTATTGCCAAGTCATTTCCATCCCAGAAAAATTCTCCCCGAAACAATTTCCCCTTGCTGTGGCTCTCACTAACTAGCTTGGACCTCGAGTACTAGCGACCATAGGAAAGTTTCGTTCATGTCAATCGAGGAGGACGATGGCCGAGGGGCGTCGTGGAATCGCGGGGACGGCCGCCGAGGGTCTTGGCCTCTTGCTGCACCTCGGCCTCTCATCCGCACGAATCTTGTTCGACCTCGGCCTACACGTCGACCTCTTGCTCTACGCTTCCCCGATCCCGGTCGTGAATCTCGCCCTCGTTGTCTATGACGACCCGGTGGCAGTGCCTGGAAATGATGTGCTGGTGCCGGTGCCGCCTGCGGTGACCGAGAGCGTTGCGGTCGTGGACATGGAGATCAGAGAGATAGGAAGGGCTCGATTGTATATGCTCAAAAACATGTTTTCGGATCATCCCGGCCTACAACACTAACGTTGTGCCACCTTTCCCTGTAGCAGCAGCAGCCGCTCGACTAAGGGATCCCGTTGGTCCCCTGGGCAGGCAGCGGCACACGCCAGTCGAGGCGGAGAGCCGACATGGTGCGGGGGTGGGTGCGTGACCAGCTCTAGAACAAACACCGCCTGCCCAGGGACATGCCGCTGAGCTACATCGGGGAGAAGGTCCTGACTCCGGTACAAGTCGGACATGAACCCGTGGCACGCCCGCTTCCTCCTCCTGGCCCGCGCATGCACCCATCTGCGTGCCATCCTCAACCCCGCCGAGATCTCCGCGTGCGGCTTTAACACCACCGATCCCAAGCCGATTAGGATCCCTGGAGTGACGGCCAGGCCGCCGACCTACCCGGGCATGTCGTTGTCCATCTATGTCAGCAGTGGGGGCCGGGGTCGTGGCCAGTGCAAGTCTGCCCGCCTGAAGCTGAACAAATTCCACCGTAACGACCCCACCGTAAGGGGTACAGAAGCTTCATGGTGGACTGGGGCCTGAAGGCCGACGACGGCGTCGAGGTGTGGGCGTTCCGGAGGCCGCCTGGGATCCGTCCATGGCTTCTGATCGTCAAGAATGACCGCGTCCGCCCCGCCTGAAATCCGTAAAGTCTGTGTTGTTTGAGTTTGATCCTCTCGATGGGATGTCATATTGCATGTGAACTGTGTCTGTCACGGTACTCTCCAGTCTCCTTAATCATGTTGCAAATACAATACTAAGAAGACTAGGCCCGTAAGGGTTTTTTTTTCTGGTTTTTTTTGAATTTTTTTTACCACCCTTGTAAATTTGACGCGTGTGACTGGCTATTCCTGTACGTGGGCCTTTTTTACTCGTGAATAGTTTTGCACGTTCTGGTCATCTTGCCGCTTTGACTGGGTTTCTGGTTTCATCTGTTTGCTTCTTGTTCCTTCTACGCTAGCCACGATGCTTCTTGTTAGGCGGTTGCCGCTTTTGCCGTTTCTTCTAGATCGATCAGGTTGTCTCTCCAGGGAAAAAGATCTGACTGCCTCTTCCTATATATAGTTCATGCTATCCCTTTTCGTGAACAAACAACGCTGCACCCCGCCGTCTCCTTCCGCCCCAATCCCGTCCCCGGCCATCTCCCCTCTCATTCACCTCCGCTCAGTCGCAGGGGGTGGTGGCGCATGCAGGAGTGCGGAGGATGTTTCTATGTGGGATGCGGAACTCGGGCCGCAGTGGCATGCCGGCCCCGTCCTTGCCTCGAGGTCGCAGCCGCCGCGTTTTCCACGTCCCGTCATCTCGGGTAGGTCAGCGCCGAAGCCCTCGTAAGGAGTCGCTGAATCTTCCTGTCGATCCGCCTCGACGTGAACTGCATGACGATGAGCGGACGACGGCTGTGTCTTCTCCTCACTCTTTTGGTCGCGAGTCCTCCTGCCCCTTGCTTCCTGCTTGCTCGGGTTTTTGCTTCGTCGCGTGCTTCCACGGATTATGTGATGTTGCCTGTGATGTGTGGGCTAGATGTGTGTGTACTAGCTAGGTGATAATCTTATACTGGATGGTGTCATCCAATTAATAAATCTTCCTGATTTCTTTAGTGTTCTGCGATGGGCACGCCGGGCAGCGACAACACGACACCTGACGAGGATGCGCGCTTGGCCATGAGGACAAGACCAGGACGGCCCGATTGGAGGGACGACAACGCCGCAGAGTGCTGCGGCCAGCTGCTACCGTGTAGTCGCCGCCGGCCATGGGATTGACACGCCCCGCGCCTCCACTATGTGGTTGTGTTAACCAGGGGCTGCTCCGCGTGAGCGCACGTGATGGCCTTGTTTGGATACTCTAACAGAGTTAGAGTTAAGTTATTTTCTAACCCACTCTAACTCAAACAAGCACCTCTCCCTCGGAATAGTTGAGTTAGATGAAATTAACCCACTCTAACCCTATCTGTTTGGATACTTTTGGGTTATTTTAGCCTCCAACTAACCAAAACAAGCTCTAACCCTACGATCCAAACAGGGCCATGCAGTTTGAGCGGGCAAAGCTCCGGCAGTCTGCCTTCTTCTCGTCAGCCTGTGAGACGCAAGTCTGCCTCTTCTCTCTAATTTTCCTCTTTTTCTGATGTGCTTCTTTGGTTCGTGATTGTAATTCATTCTTTTTTCATGCATGGTAGTTGTTTGTGTTAATGCCTATAAGGGGAAATCAAATTCCTGGTCATTTTTTTAGGTACAGTGAGTTCTCCAATTTGTCACTCAGGGTTTTAGTTTTCTAGAAACAAAATTTGGTTCTGCACAACATATATGTATATCTTTTGATGTGCTCTCAAATCATGTTTTCTTGGGTGAAGTGTGAATCAATAATTCATTGTTTCTGAATATTTTACCATCAGGTACTTCTCCTGTTTCAACAATGTATCCCTGGTTTCTAGGCTTAGTTCTCTAGGAATATAAGTCAGTACAATCTATCCTAACTTGTAAGGAGTTGTAAAGTAGTTTCACTCCATATCCTGTTACTTCATTGATGTGTGCAAGATTGCCGATTAATCAGGAATGCTATTTTGCCTATCATGATTGCATAAGTATTAGTTATTGCCTTTTCGTTGCTTTAAAAATCTTTTGATGAGTAGCTCAAGGCAGTTATGTTGTTTCTGTTTCTTCAGGAAATACCAAAATAGTGTCATCTTTTCCCTCAAAAAAATAGTGTCTTTGTTATCTACAACTCTAGCTACCTGCTAATCCTAGAAATGCATATCAGTAGTAGTTATCTACTACAACTCTATCTGTTTCAACTGTTTCCTCGAAATGCAGGTTCTTTGCATCTGCATTATAGGCTTACCTGTTCTTCTTGTTTCCTTATCCCCTGTGTCAAAACACAGAATCGACTCAAGTTAGAAGTGAAGAAAATGGAGGATTTTATCACCATGCATTCTTTGATATGGCACATTGGGGGTTACTGTTGATTGATCAGAAAATACTCTAGAATCGTAGAGGAGAACTAACAATGGAATAACAAACTTAAGATTAGTATGATATGAATTAAGTCTTGCGACGACTTACCAAAAATTACAAAAATAACGAGCAGCTTAGCAATCCATGTGGCGCGGCGAGCCGCCGCGCACTACCTGCTGGTTCTGACTATGAATGCAATCTTTTCTATAACATTGTACTTACACTGGTAGGTGAGACACCCTTCATTTTTACAATTGTACCAAGGAATGACTTGCATAATTGTACATGTTTAACATTTTTCAAATACATGTTTTTTGAATATATGTTTTGGTGCCTACTTTTCGTCATACACATTTGTATATGTTCGGTATATATCAAAAACATTTTTAACATTATTAACATTCGTCAAATACGTATATGATTTACATGTTCTTGTACATATTTTGGACTACGCGTCAAATATTTTCTGAAAACACATTGAATTAACTTTTGAAATGATACAAACCATTTTTTAAACCATGCGAACATTTTTTATACTGTATAAATTTTTTGTTAATAAAATGTCACAAACACATTGTTTTAAATGTAACGTACATTTTCTTTGACTGCTATGATTTTTTGAATTAAACAAACATTTTTATAAACTGTCACAAACTTATTTTTCAAATTCATGAAGATAGTCTGGCATGATCTGCGCGTCCTCGGTTCGTCCGAAGGCAGCCTAGCCATGTATGCCCTCCTTTGGGAAACCGAAACCCTAGATACATTGTCCTCCACCGTCCGTCCTGCGCCGCGTATTTATATACTCCCTCATGTCCCTTTTACTCCGCGTATTGGATTTGGGTCAAGTCAAACTTTGCAAAGTTTGACAAGATTTATTTTTAAAAATAACAACACCTACAGTACAAAATATATAAGCTATGGAACTACATTTCATAAAAAAATCAGACAATACTGATTTGGCATTGTAAATATTGAAACTTTTGTCTATAAGTTTGGTCAAAGTAGAGATACTTTAACTTCGAACATAACTTATATGCAAACTAAAAAGGACCGGATGGAGTACATATACAGCCATATTGCCAAGTCATCC
>LR738713.1:752157730-752170653 GCA_902687465.1 Secale cereale | reverse complement strand
TATTTTCCCCATGCGAGGGCGCTTACTAGCTAGCTTGGACCTCGAGTAACGGCGCTAGGGCAGTTTCGTGTCGATGAAGGAAGGATTTTCAAGGGGCGTGGATCATCGGGGCGGTAGACGAGGGGCTTGACCTCAAGATACACGTCAGCCTGCCTTCTGCTCGGACTGCGCTCGATATCGATCTGAAAGCTTGTCTCGTGCTCTTCGCCGGCTCGATCCCTATGGAGAATCTTACCCTTGTCCGGTACGACCGTAGGAGGGCCCAGCGGCGGTCGATGGGGATGATGTGCCGGTGCTGGTGACGCCCGCAGTGACCGAGAGTATTGCGGCTGCAGACGTGGATATGGGGCCCATCAGCGTCTACGAGGGCCTGGTCGGCGAGGAAGGCACAACCACCGATGTCAGGTTTTTCCCATGCTGGACAAGCAACACGACGAGGCCGAGCAGATCGTCCCGTCCAGCGGCGTCGACATGGTCACTATGGTCGGGGTTTTGGCCACGCTGGATGACTAGCACGTCGAGGCTGAGAAGATCGTCCCGGCCCACAGCGCCGACTCCATCGCGCTGGCGTTGTGCTACCTCCTAGCATGGGGATCTTGTTGCTCCTCTGGGTAGGCAGTGGCGCACGGTAGTCGAGGCAGAGGAGGGCCGTCATGGTGCGGTCATGGGTTCGCAACGACGTCCATAATAAACTCCACCCCACCAAGGGACTTGTCATTGAGAGACATCTGGGAGAAGGTCCTGATCCAGTCGGGCATGAACCCACGGCACGCCCGCTTCCTTCTCTCGGCCCATGCATGCGCCCGCCATGGCGCCTTCGTGGGGGACATGCATGCATTCAATGACTGGAGACTGCTTAGCATAACATGCAATGGTCAATTCTCTGCACGCAATGGTATTGATTAGCACATAAACATCAAGTTCTCTTGTTTCCGCCCACCTTGGTCGCCGGTACGGTGGGAGGATGAAAAATGCTCGTTTCACATTTGGACGCCCCGACCCATGTGCATAATTATCACATTGAGAACTATGCAATGACGGGAATTTGGAGGGACTGGAGACTAATAATTACAATTGATTATATCAGTATTCTAACCGCCTACAAGGCGTCAATATAATCCGTCGATCCATCGCTTCAATTATCATTCCTCTTCTCTCCATAGCCCGCTGTAGTGTCGACCATCTTCATCGTCCTGGACGGCTGGGCTACACACTTGCATACACTCTGCAATTCTAGCTTTCTTGCGGTTTGTATATGTACTACAACCATGTCGAGCGCCAACGAGGACAACAGTTCCGCCAGCAGTGTGGTGCCCAATGATAGGTCAACATTGGAATCATCCCTCTCGTCTTCCATAAGTCCAGCGTTGAGCCCAGACCTCGATTTTATTTAAATCATGAAAGGGACGCTGCCGCCCGAGTGGTCGAACGACAAGCAGACATATGAAGAGCCATCAGTGGACCAAGAAGATGACGACGATGATGATGAGGAGGAATGGTCGACCGAGGAGGAGGAGGAGGGATGACATCAACGACGATGATGGCGGCGGCAACAATGAAAAGCCAACGGTCAGCGGCAGGAAGCGTTCTCCCCAAGACGATGTCGCAATGCCATGCAAGAACAACAAGAAGAAGGACTAAATTAATCAGACTGTATATATCCTGAAGGAAATATGCCCTAGAGGCAATAATAAAGTTATTATTTATTTCCTTATATCATGATAAATGTTTATTATTCATGCTAGAATTGTATTAACCGGAAACTTAGTACATGTGTGAATACATAGACAAAACAGAGTGTCCCTAGTATGCCTTACTAGACTAGCTCATTGATCAAAGATGGCTATGTTTCCTAACCATAGACATGAGTTGTCATTTGATCAACGGGATCACATCATTAGAAGAATGATGTGATGGACTAGACCCATCTGTTAGCTTAGCACTATGATCGTTTAGTTTTACTGCTATTGCTTTCTTCATGACTTATACATGTTCCTTTGACTATGAGATTATGCAACTCCCGAATACCGGAGGAACACCTTGTGTGCTATCAAACGTCACAACGTAACTGGGTGATTATAAATATGCTCTACAGGTGTCTCCGAAGGTGTTCGTGGTGTTGACATAGATCAAGAATAAGATTTGTCACTCCGAGTGTCGGAGAGGTATCTCTGGGCCCTCTAGGTAATACACATCATAATAAGCCTTGCAAGCAAATGACTAATGAGTTAGTCACGAGATGATTTATTACGGAACGAGTAAAGAGACTTGCCGGTAACGAGATTGAACTAGGTATTGAGATATCGACGATCGAATCTCGGGCAAGTAACATACCGATGACAGAAGGAACAACGTATGTTGTTATGCGGTTTGACCGCTAAAGATCTTCGTAGAATATGTAGGAGGCAATATGAGCATCCAGGTTCCGCTATTGGTTATTGACCGGAGATGAGTCTCGGTCATGTCTACATAGTTCTCGAACCCGTAGGGTCCGCACGCTTAACGTTTGACGACGATCGGTATTACGAGTTTATGAGTTTTGATGTACCGAAGGTAGTTCGGAGTCCCGGTTGAGATCACGGACATGACGAGGAGTCTCGGAATGTCCGAGACATAGAGATTGATATATTGGACGACTATATTCGGACACCGGAAGTGTTCTGGAAAGTTTCGGAATTTACCAGAGTGCCGAAGGGGTTACCGGAACCCCCCCGGGGAAAGTTGGGCCCTAGTGGGCCATAGGGGAGAAAGAGGGCAGCAGCCAGAAGGTGGCGCACCACCTCCCAAGGAGTAGTCCGAATTGGACTAGGGGAGGGGGGCGCAGCCCCCTCTTTCCTTCTCCTTCTCTCCCTCTCTTTCCTTCCCCTCTTGGTGATTCCTACTAGGAATAGGATTGCAATCCTATTCCTAGTAGGATTGCACCCTAGGCGCGCCATAGAGGGGCCGGCCAGCCTCCCCCTTGCTCCTTTATATACGGGGGCAGGGGGGCACCCTAGAACACACAAGTTGAATTGTTTTAGCCGTGTGCGGTGCCCCCCTCCACAGAAACACACCTCGGTCATACTGTTGCAGTGCTTAGGCGAAGCCATGCGCCGGTAACTTCATCATATCCGTCACCACGCCGTCGTGCTGACGGAACTCTCCCATGAAGCTCAACTGGATCAAGAGATCGTGGGACGTCATCAAGCTGAACGTGTGCTGAACACGGAGGTGCCGTACGTTCGGTGCTTGATCAGTTGGATCGCGAAGAAGTTCGACTACATCAACGGCGTCACTTGACGCTTCCGCTTTCGGTATACGAGGGTACGTAGACACAGTATCCCCTCTCGTTGCTATGCATCTGGTAGATAGATCTTGCGTGATCGTAGGAAAATTTTCAAATGCTACGTTCCCCAACATATCCGTGTTGTCGTTCGCTCATATTAATTCGTTATCTCTGTTTCCCCTGTGAATCTCATCGTAGAAGCTTAGCAATACGTATTCAATAGAGTTCTTTTACATTATCGCCCACATGTTGGTTTTTGAATTGTGTGCCCTCTCGAGTACACAATTCAAAAAAATCATATGCGTTGTCTATAATTATCGCACCCAATTCTGATTACCGACCTGTTTTCTGGGTATCACACACATCTTGGTACACTGAATCGTTTGTGTTCTTATCGATCATCGCAAACAGTTCATCTGACTGAACTGTATGCTACCTATCGCACACACCTTGATATGACTGACCATTTCTATTGTTCTCGCTCCTCGCAAACATTTCGTATGGATCAACTATATGCCATACATCGTGCACGCACCTATAATCTAAATCGTGTTTGGTGTATGCTCCATCGCAAATGGTTCGTATTATTTGTGATGGTTTAACTACAACACCGCTTGCGATTTATGCATCGCACACAGTTTTGTCGAATGGTCTCTGATTGTAGTTTCACGTTAGCAGCATCCGACGGTGGTGTGTAATTCCTAATTTTGAGATATAAAGACTTACGAGATTGTAATATTGAAGGTAGCCTAGCAGTGCACGTGCCGCTTCGTCGTGAAACCAAAACCCTAGATACATATCCTATGTCGCACCCTCCTTTGACCGTCCCGTGCCTCGCGCATCGTATGTATATACATACGGCGTTTTGTGTTGTGAAGTTTTCAAGTTTTGGGTAAAGATTCGATGGACTATGGAATAAGGAGTGGCAATAGCCTAAGCTTGGGGATGCCCAAGGCACCCCAAGGTAATATGCAAGGACAACCAAGAGCCTAAGCTTAGGGATGCCCCGGAAGGTATCCCCTCTTTCGTCTTCATTTATTTGTAACTTTACTTGAGGCTATATTTTTTATTCACCACATGATATGTGTTTTGCTTGGAGCGTCAATTTATTTTATTTTGCTTGTTGTTTGAATAATACCCCAAGAGCTGAAATTCTTAAATGTTAGAGAGTCTTCATATAGTTACATAATTATTCGACTACTCATTGATCTTCACATATATCTTTCAGAGTAGTTTGTCGTTTGCTCTAGTGCTTCACTTATATCTTTTTAGAGCATGGCGGTGGTTTTATTTTGAAGAAGTAGATGAACTCTCATGCTTCACTTATATTATTTTGAGAGTCTTTTAGAACAGCATGGTAATTTGCTTAGTGTTATGAATTTAATCCTAATATGATGGACATCCAAGATGGATATATTAAAAACTTCCATATAAAGTGCATTGAATACTATGAGAAGTTTGATTCCTTATGATTGTTTTGAGATATGAAGATGGTGATACTAGAGTCATGCTATTAGAGCAATGGTGAATTTGAGAAATACTTGTGTTGAGGTTTGCATGTCCCGTAGCACGCACGTATGGTAACCGTTATGTAACAAATTTGAAGCATGAGGTATTTCTTTGATTGTCTTCCTTTGTGTGGAGGTCAGGATCGCGCGATGGTTAACTCCTACCAACCCTTCCCCTAGGAGCATGCGTGTAGTGCTTGGTTTTTGATGGCTTGTAGATTTTTGCAATATGTATTTTAGTTCTTTATGACTAATGTTGAGTCCATGGATTATACGCACTCTCACCCTTCCACCATTGCTAGCCTCTCTAGTGCCGCGCAACTATCGCCGGTACCATACACCCACCATATACCTTCCTCAAAACAGCCACCATACCTATATATTATGGCATTTCCCTAGCCATTCCGAGATATATTGCCATGCAACTTTCCACCATTCCATTTATTATGACACACTCCATCATTGTCATATTGCCTTGCATGATCATGTAGTTGACCTCGTATTTGTGGCAAAGCCACCATTCATAATTTTTTCATACAGGTCACTCTTGATTCATTGCACATCCCGGTACACCGCCGGAGGCATCCATATACAGTCATATTTTGTTATAGTATCGAGTTGTAATATTTGAGTTGTAATTAAATAGAAGTATGATGATCATCATTATTAGAGCATTGTCCCAAAAAAGGCCAAAAAAAGAAAGGCAAAAAAAAAAGATAAAGTCCAAATAAAAAAAAGGAAGGCCCATAAAAAATAAAAAATAAACATAAAAAAGGGGACAATGCTACTATCTTTTGTTCACACTTGTGCTTCAAAGTAGCACCATGATCTTTATGATAGAGAGTCTATTATTTTGTCACTTTCATATACTAGTGAGAATTTTTTATTATAGAACTTGGCTTGTATATTCCAACAATGGGCTTCCTCAAATGCCCTAGGTCTTCACGAGCAAGCAAGTTGGATGCACACCCACTTAGTTTCTTTTTTTGAGCTTTCATACATTTATAGCTCTAGTGCATCCGTTGCTTGGCAATCCCTACTCACTCACATTTATATCTATTGACGGGCATCTCCATAGCCCATTAATATGCCTTGTTGATGTGAGACCATCTTCCTCTTTTTGTCTTCTCCACGACCACCACTCTATTCCACCTATAGTGCTATATCCATGGCTCACGCTCATGTGTTGCGTGAAAGTTGATTTTTTTGAAAAAATTAAAGTATGAAACAATTGCTTGGCTGAAACCTGGGTTGTGCATGATTTTGGTATCTTGTGTGACGGAGATGGTGCATAGCCAAACTATATGATTTTGTAGGGATGAACTTTCTATGGCCATGTTATTTTGAGAAGACATGACTACTTTGTTAGTATGCTTGAAGTATTATTATTTTAATGTTAATATTAAACTTTTGTCTTGAATCTTTCGGATCTGAATATTCATGCCACAAAAAAGAAAATTGCATTGAAAAATATGTTAGCTAGCATTCCACATCAAAAAATTCTGTTTTTATCATTTACCTACTCGAGGACGAGCAGGAATTAAGCTTGGGGATGCTTGACACGTCTCCAACGTATCTATAAGTTTTTATTGTTCCATTCTATTATATTATCCATCTTGGATGTTTTCTATGCATTTATATGATATTTTATATAATTTTTGGGACAAACCTATTAACCTAGAGCCCAGTGTCAATGTTTTCCTTATTTTATATGATCTTCTACCGGATAAACCAACTAGCATCAACTACAGGAGTCATCAACACTACTAGCAACCCACAGGTACCAATCTAATGTTTTGATACAAAGATTGGATACAAGAGATGAACTAGGGTTTGAGAGGAGATGGTGCTAGTTAAGATGTTGATGAAGATAACCCTCCCCAAGATGGGAGAGTTGTTGGTGATGATAATGACGATGATTTCTCCCTCCCGAAGGGAAGTTTCCCCGGCAGAAAAGCTCCCCCAGAGCCCTAAATTGGTTCCGCCAAGGTTCCGCCTCGAGACGGCGGCACTTCATCCCGAAAGCCTCCTTATGATTTTTTTTCTAGGGCAGAAGACACCTTATACCAGAAGATGGGCATCGGGGTGCTACCAGGTGGCCCACGAGACAAGGGGCGCGCCCAGGGGGGTAGGGCGCGCGCCCCCACCCTCGTGGACGGTGGCTGGCCCTCCTCTGGTGCTTTCTTCACCCGATATTTTTTATATATTCGAAAACTGACTTCCGTGAAGTTTCAGGGCTTTTTGAGTTGCGCAGAATAGATCTCCAATATTTGCTCCTTTCCAGCCCAGAACCCCAGCTGCCGGCATTCTCCCTCTTCATGTAAACCTTATAAAATAAGAGAGGAAAGGCATAAGTATTGTGACATAATGTGTAATAACATCCCATAATGCAATAAATATCAATATAAAAGCATGATGCAAAATGGACGTATCATTATCACATTGAGAACTTTGCAACCGCTACAATTTGAGGGACTGGGTACTAATAATTACTGTTGATTATATCACTATTCTAACCGCCTGCCAATGCGCAAATATAATCCGTCAATCCACCGCTTCAATTCTCATTCCACTTCTCTGCATAGCCCACTTTAGTGTCCTCCATCTTCGTCGTCGTAGCCGGCTGCGCTACACACTTGCATACACTCTGCAATCTTTCTTTCTCGCTGTTTGTATATGCTCCACAACCATGTCAAGTGATAACGAGGACAACAGTTCCACCAACAGTCTGGCGCCCTATGATAGGTCAACATTGGAATCATCCCACTCGTCTACCATGAGTTCGGCGTTGAGCACAGACCTCTATTTTATTCGGATCATGAAAGGGACGCCGCCGCCTGAGTCGTCGGACGACAAGAAGACGGATGAGCAGCCATCAGTGGACAAAGAAGAGGATGGCGATGATGATGAGGATAAATGGTCGACCGAGGAGAAGGACGACGACATCAACGGCGATGATGGCGGCGTCGGCGACGAAAAGCCAATGGTCAGCGTCAAGAAGCATTCTCCCCAAGACGATGTCGCGAGGCCATCCAACAACAAGAAGAAGAATGACTAAATTAAGAAGACTGTATATATCCGTGTTGTCGTTCGCTCATATTAATTTGTTATCTCTGCTTCCCCTGTCAATCTCATCGTAGAAGCTTAGCAATATGTATTCGACGCAGATTTTTTACATTATTGTCCACATGTTGGTTTCTTGAATTGTGTGCCCTCTCGAGCACACATTTAAAAAAATCATATGTGTTGTCTATAATTATCGCACCCAATTCTGATTACCAACCTGTTTGCTGGGTATCACACATAACTTTGTACACGGAATCATTTGTGTTCTTCTCGATCATTGCAAACAGTTCATCCGACTGAACGGTATGCAACCTATTGCACACACCTTGATATGGTTGGCCATTTCTATTGTTCTGGCTCCTCACAAACATTTCGTATGGATCAACTGTGTGCCATACATCGCACACGTACCTATAATCTAAATCGTGTTTGATGTATGCGCCATCGAAAATGGTTCGTATTATTTGTAATGGTTTAACTACAACACTGCTTGCGATTTATGCATCTCACATAGTTTTGTCGAATGGTCTCTGATTGTAGTTTCAAGTTAGCAGCATCCTGCAATATTGTGTAATCCCAAATTCTGAGCAACAAAGAGTTACGAGATTTGTAATCCCTAATTCTGAGTAATAAAGAGTTATTTTGCTAAAATGAGTCACATACATTTTTAAAAAATTAGTGAAGCTTTTATAAATGTCACATGCACTTTTTGAATGGTACTAACGTTTTATATCCATTGGGTTAGCCTTCGTTTGATTGGATATGAGAGCTCCGCAGCATGGGAGAGGAGCGATGTGACTGGCTCGCTGATACGTCTCCAACGTATCTATAATTTTTTATTGTTCCATGGTATTATATTATCCATCTTGGATGTTTTATATGCATTTATATGCTATTTTATATGATTTTTGTGACTAACCTATTAACCTAGAGCCCAGTGCCGGTTTCTGTTTTTTTCCTTGTTTTTAATTTTACAGAAAAGGAATACCAAACGGAGTGCAATTGACGTGACAATTTTTGATGATTTTTTATATACCAAAAGAAGCCCCCGGAGTAAAAGAGTTTGGCCAGTAGAGTCCCGAGCCGTCCACGAGGGTGGAGGGCTCGCCCTACCCCCTAGGCGTGTGCCCCTACCTCATGGACGACTCGGAGACCCCCCTGACGTGAGATCGACGCCAAAAATTCCTATAAACATAGAAACCCCCGAAAAGAAACCTAGATCGGGAGTTCCGCCGTCACAAGCCTTTGTAGCCACCGAAAACCAATCTAGACCCATTTAGGCACGCTACCAGAGGGGGGAATCCCTCTCCGGTGGCCATCTTCATCATCCCGGCGCTCTCCATGACGAGGAGGGAGTAGTTCACCCTCGGGGCTGAGGGTATGTACCAGTAGCTATGTGTTTGATCTCTCTCTCTCTCTCTCTCTCTCTCTCTCTCTCTCTCTCGTGTTCTTGAGAAGGCACGATCTTGATGTATCACAAGCTTTGCTACTATAGTTGGATTTTATCATGTTTCACCCCCTCTACCTTCTTGTAATGGATTGAGTTTTCCCCTTGAAGTTATTTTATTGGATTGAGTCGTTAAAGATTTGAGAACACATGATGTATGTCTTGCGTGGGATACCCGTGGTGACAATGGGGTTTTCTATTGATTCACTTGATGTATGTTTTTGTGATCAACTTGCGGGTTTCGTGACCTTGGGAATCTATGCATAGGGGTTGGCACACGTTTTCGTCTTCACTCTTCAGTAGAAACTTTGGGGCACTCTTTAAAGTTCTATGTGTTGGTTTAATAGATGAATTTGAGATTGTGTGATGCATATCATATAATCATGCCCACGGATACATGATGTGACAATGGAGTATCTAGGTGACATTAGGGTTTTGGTTGATGTAACACCCCAAATTTTTGAGTTGGTTTTTCTTCCAAACTTTTGGCCTTTTTGGAAGGGGATTGTTTGATCTTTTCTTTTGCCCTTCTAAAATCCCTTTTGGCCAAAGTTTGTGTGTCTTCTCAAGCTTGGTTTTTGGCCTTGAAGTTTTTCTCTTGTGTTTGGCTCAAGCACAAGTTGAGTTACAAAAGAACGTGTTTGAGTTCTCCACTTCTCGATTTAAACTTCTCAAGTTTAACCTTGGACTTATCTCCCCTCCAACCTTCATCTTGCCATGATCCCAACAGAAATAATTCTCTCCCAGACTCTCTCCACACCTGGTGACAAGTTTCTCATGAATTCCAGTAGGTTGTAAGCTTGTTGGGATTTTTCTCCTATTTATTTTACTCCAAAACAAATTCTGTCTTTTATAGTGGACCTTGATGATTTACAAAGGAGCCACCATTTCCATCTAGTTATTTGACCCCAAACCAACTCCCCTAGATAGTTCTTAGTACCCACAACCTAGATCCATCTTGTTTCACTGGTCCATAGTTCAAAATTTTCAAATTTCACCTACTGCAAGTTTGGACCAGATTTGCAACATTTGGTGAAATTCATATTTATCTTCTTCCAAAAATTCTGTGAAAAATCATGCATCCTCTAGATACATCAAGAGGCCACTCCACCAAAAATCAGCCCCAGAAACATTGCACACATACCAGAATCATTTCATCAGCACCTAGCCTACACTGAACTGTCAGCTGTTAACTGAAACTGTCGACAATTCATCCGTCCGTCAGTTTCGTCAGTTTCGACAGTTCGTCGGACATAGCGACAAAACCTCGTCTGTATCTTCCTTGGCTCGACGCTGCACTGCAGCTTCTTCTTATCCATGCACCGCACGCTCTCTTGGCCGTTTCTGGGCGTCGGTGGCGCCCTGGCCCGACCATGCCGGCGGCTGCCACGGCCACAGCGCCGCCCGTGGCGGCTGACAGAAGCTACCACCGCAGCTCAACACCGTTTCACGCCGCCCAAGCCACCCCAGTGCTCCGTGTGTCCGTCTCGACAACCAACGCATGCCTGGCACGCCGTCGCCATGGCCTGGCACGCGCAGAGCGCCGTTTCTGCCGCCGACGTGCCGCGCGGCCGTTCCATCGGTGACAGCCCGTAACTCCACCTCTCCTGCTGAGTTAGGCGCGGGAATGGAACCTCTACAGCTACTAGATGATGCTCAAGCCAATAACTCCGCCGTCCGGCCACTGCAGCGCCGTAATTGGCTCGCCGGACTTATCCGTTCGCGGCAGCCACCTCGAGCCGCCTATAAAAGGGCACCCCAAAGCTCGTTCTCGAGCCCACACATCCTCAGTACCTCCCTAGACCATGCCCAGCCTCTGGAAGAGCCCCGAGAGGCCCTTCTTCCCTAGCTCCGGCCAGCTGCCTCCGCCTCGGGCTCCAGCTCCGTTCACTCCGGTGAGGGCTTCTCTGCCAGCGTGAACTTGAGCGTAGCATCCTGGCATCCACCTAGACCTAACCCCCACTTCAATTCCATCCCGGGAGCCCTCCCCGACGAGGTCCATGACCACCCGAGCCGTTGTCCGCCGGAGATAAGGTCGCCGTCGACGTGAGGCTCGCCGACACCCAACTCCACCACCGTTCGACGCGGAAGACCACCGTGAAGCCGTAGGTACCACTCCCCTCCCCTAACTCGTCGTAGATCGACGCCGGCGATCACCGCAGCACCGGCGACGGCGCGGCTCTGTTTCCATTTTCAAACCTGACAAGTGGGGTCCCTTGTCAGCCTCTCATTTCCCCCCCTCGAACAGCTTTCTGTAAGCGTATTCGAGCAAAGTGCGCTTTCCCTCTGCGGGTGGCGTACTACGTACCGATTCGCTTTGCTGTTTTCTGTTCTAGCCCCTGGATCTTTTCTGTTTCATTACAGATGAGTCCCTGGACAGAAACCTTAATATCTTTTAAAATAAAAGTGATTTTGAGTTGATTCTTTTTCTGTCCACTTTAGTTTTCTGCCTAGTTTTTTGTCATATTTATGTAGAAAATTTTGGAGCAACTTTATTTTGCACGCACGGTATTTATGTTATTATGTATTTGTTTGAATACATAGATACCGGAGGCCGTGACGGAGACGCGAATCACACCGAGTTAGGCTCCGACTCTTCAGAACCAGGCAAGCATGTTTGAACTCTTGAGATGATGAGTGTGTTGCATGTTTGCTCGAGTAGCTCGTTTCATAAGCATGATCATATGGGCATATGTGCATGGCATATTTCATGCAAGTAAGCTTCGGGTGAGTCCCGAAGGAGAATGTTGAACCACCTCGATCATATGGTGATATGATTGGTGGAATGCTGGTATTGCTGAAGCATGCCAGTAGTCGGTTAACTCAATATCAACGGAGATCATATCATGACTCCGTCCTTCTTCTTTTCCGGTACTATCATTGGCCGTCCGTTGGGATTACGGTCTAGTCAATTGTAAACCACTTCCCGAGTACACACCAAGTAGAGGGGCCGGGATTAGGGTTCCATGGTCCTGGATTAAAGCCCGTCATCCGGTCAGGGGGCATGGGTCTTTCCGGTTGGGACCGAGAGGGGGGCACCCCTTAGAGCGCGCATATGTAAATTCGATCCCATGCTATTCGAGGTTGTAGCCTTCCCGTCTTAAAGTTTTCCGTGAATGTCGTCGCGGGTGATTCCGGACGACAGGATGTTGAACGGGTGTGTACTGGTTAGTTGGGTTTCTACTGAAACACCGTAGACGGGACTAGCCCACGTGGCTAGTAGAACCCGTTGGCTATGAGTTAATGGTACAAGCTCTGCAGAGCTAAATTCCTTCAGTAGCCATGTTTATGGTTTGGGGTCAATCTCCATGTCAACCCGGTGACCGTCTCTATTTCATGCTTGTTGATAACCAGAATAGTATTTTCGTCAAGTTCATTTGGTAGATGAACTCACCCCCACCTCTGTGTTGATTTACTTTCACAAGTATTTCATCATTGAACTGTTGTTATATATAAGCCCCTTATGTGATATCGCTAAGACGTCCAACCGTGGCATTCTTTTACTTTATAAGCCCTTTATGTGATGTCGCTCAGACGTCCGACTATGGCATTTTTTTATTTATAAGCCCTTTATGTGATGTCGCTCAGACGTCCGACTGTGGCATTATTTTTATTTATAAGCCCTTTTTGTGATGTC
>LR738713.1:752104181-752157664 GCA_902687465.1 Secale cereale | reverse complement strand
CTCAGACGTCCGATTGTGGCATTATTTTTATTTTTATTCATAAGCCCTTTATGTGATGTCGCTCAGACGTCCGACTGTGGCATTATTTTTATTTATAAGCCCTTTATGTGATGTCGCTCAGACGTCCGACTATGGCTTTCTTTTATTTATAAGCCCTTTATGTGATGTCGCTCAGACGTCCGACTGAGGCATTTTTGTTATTTGTTTTGATATAAGTCCTTTACGTGGTGTCGCTCAGACGCCCGACTGTAGCCTGTTATCATTTATTATCTTTCCTACGAGGCGTCACCCAAACCCTCGTTTGGTCTCTTTAGTATTATCTTTTGGACTTCGGGAGGATTACCGCCCGACTTCCATCTTTACCTTCAGCGCATTCATATTTCATTCCGGTCACATTTTTGCTGGAATACTCATATGCATTCATGTTGGCATTTGTTATACCTTAAGTCCGAACTGTCTTGCGAGTACATTCAAAGTACTCACCTGGCTTGTTGATTTGGCCAGATGTGGACGAAGGCGATCTCATGGATGAAGAGTTCGATAGCGAGTCCGACGCTTAGAGGAGTCCCAGTCAGTCCCTTGCGATCCTGGAGTTGATCACTGTTTTATAACCGCTACCGCCTACCACCAAATAAATTCATTGGGTCTCACTCCGACACCCGATGAACTGTATTATATTGGAGTCACATCACCCACTTCACTGTGACATATTCCACCACCTTTTATTACGAGTTATTAGTATGCCACCCTGCATTGTGTCATATCCGCCTCTATGTAATATATTGGCGCGCTTGTAATAAAAATTTGTTGAGCAACCCCCTAGCTCAACCTTGTATAATATTCAGTGTACTGGAATTCTGTATCAAGGAATTGTCTGCCAGCAGGAATAATATGTCTTGCTGGTTTAATAAAAAGGTCGGTCTTCCGGTAATTATTTTACTGAAAGACCGGTCGTGACAACCTTGGTATCAGAGCCAGACTGACTGTAGGAAGCCACTAGGTGCACTCGCTAATCGGTTATTAGCGAAAAATCTGCTTTTCAGCATTTTTAAATCTGTAGCAATTTTCTGTTGGTCAGCATAAATTTATGGCCTGACTATTCGGAAGTTTTGTCTACTTTTGTAGATGGCCAGCAACAGGAGGGAGCTGCTCCATACCTGTGTATGGAGATGGTCCAGAGTGGCTCCGCCAACAGGAGGGAGCTGCTCCATACTGCACCACCAATGACTGTCGTCTCGTCCGCCGTGTCTTATGCACCTTCCATCGTAGCCACCGCTCGCCGTCTGCCTACCACTGAGGAGTTTGACCAAGTCATTGCTCCTACTCCAGTCAGAGCTACACCGCCTGCTGCACCTGCTTCGACACCTCGTACTCATACTCCGCGCCTAGAGCCCATCAGTGAGGAGGAAGTTGAGTCTCCAACACCATTGGGCCTTACCCTCGGCAGGCCGAGGGAAATCTTCAACATCTCCGACTAGCGCGTTATTCCGCGACGCGCCGCGCTCGCTTGTAATATTTGTGTGTTATGTAAAATAGGTTGATGGGAGTAGTCTGTTTGCGCATCATGTAGGATCTTGGAGGAGTGCACTAGTTTTAAATAACTTGTCAGGATGTGTACGCACACCCTGAGTGACGTATGTATAATTAGAACCGGCGTGTAATATATGTACTAGCAGCCTTCTCCGTGCGCAATCGACCAGTTTATTTCAAAAATCATTTTCGAGCTCGTGTTTGATCGCTTTGCAAAATCTTGGTTTATTTTGCTGCTCGGTTCTTCTCAGGTTTTCTGCTTTGTTACTCCAGAGTAAGAAATGACTCGTCCCTGGACACGTTCCATGCCAAGTCCGCCGGAGGAAAATTATGGCACACAGACAAACAACAATTTCTCACAGGGGCAGTCAAGTCAGCAGGGCAGTGAGACAACATTTTCTCAAGTATGCCGCCTTTACGAGCAAAGTCAGCAATAGCACCAAGAAATGATGAACCGTGTCATTAACATGGGAAATCACCGCGAACCCTACCAGCAGCACTCAAAATTGTCTGAATTTCAGAAGACGCGACCAACAACATTTTCGCACACAGATAAGCCTCTTTTGGCCGATGATTGGCTTCGAGATATTGAAAGGAAATTAATTTTGGCACAATGCTCAGACCGTGAAAAAGTGCTTTACGCACCGCATTATCTTACTGGAGCAGCCGCCTCTTGGTGGGAAAATTTCCTGCTTATGCATCCCGACATAAATAATATCACCTGGGAAGATTTCAAGGAAGGCTTTCGCGGAGCACACACCCCTAGGAGTATTATGAAGATCAAGAAAAGAGAGTTTGATGACCTCAAGCAGAGAGGCATGATAGTACAAGAGTACGACAGTCAGTTTGCGCAATTATCACGTTATGCCAACGAAGAGCGAATGACGGAAAATAAGAAGATGGAGAAATTCCTGGACGAACTGGCACCAGCACTAAAATGGCAGTTAGTCGTACACACTTTTCCAGATTTCAAGACACTGTTAGACAAAGCCATTACTCTGGAAAACGAACGTCGCAGACTGGAAGACATCCGCAAGAGAAAAAGGGATCAGACCAACCACCCCCGCAACAACAAGAATAAAATAAATTTCCAGAGGAACGTTGTGAACAAACCCACGACCAACGACACACGTCCAAATAAGAATTTTCATGCAAGAGACAAGGATTTCACCTATCGCCCGGGTGTTACCTGCTACGCATGTGAAGAAGAGGGACACTATGCTAAACAGTGCCCTAAGCCAAGAAACTCAGCGCCAAAGCCAAACAACAACGGTATCAATTCCGCGCCCAAGCGTAACAATTTCAACCCCAATAACAATCACAGGAAAGGCCACCTGAACCATGTGACCAAGGAGCAGGCACAGGATGCACCGGATATCGTACTCGGTACGTTCCCTGTCAACACAATACCTGCCACGGTTTTGTTTGATTCTTGAGCTTCTCATTCGTTCATTTTGAAGAGTTTTGCTTTGCAACATGGTTTTTCAATGCTTCCCTTGGGAAAATCAATGACCATCAAGTCCCCGGGAAGTAAGCAGATCACTCAGAATTACTGCCAAGGTTTGACCATTGAAATTGAGGGATTAAAATTCCATGCAAACCTCATCGTGTTGGAAAACAAAGGACTGGATGTTATCCTGGGTATGGACTGGCTAACCACCAATAAAGGATTTATCGACTGCTTCAACAGAACAGTGATTCTTACTCATCATCATGGAAAAACAATAAGAGTCGCAGCTCAGGAGAGACCAGTATCTCGGCAACCAAAATTAAACAAAGTCGATACATCTGAGTTAAGCAAGGTTCAAGTTGTGTGTGAATTTCCGGACATATTTACCGAGGAATTACCAGGCATGCTGCCAGACAGAGAAATCGAATTCATTATTGAGCTAGCACCGGGAACCACACCTATATATAAGAAACCATACAGAATGGCGCCATCCGAGTTGGTTGAATTAAAGAAACAAATAAAGGAACTGCTGGACAAGGGATTTATACGGGCCAGCTCCTCACCTTGGGGCTCGCCGGTATTATTTGCCAAAAAGAAGGATGGTACCATGAGGCTGTGTATAGACTACCGAGCGCTCAACATGGTCACCATCAAGAACAAATATCCGATGCCACGGATAAATGATTTATTTGACCAGCTCGCGCAAGCCAAGGTTTTCTCAAAGGTTGACTTAAGGTCAGGATATCATCAACTGAAAGTACGGACAGAAGATATCCCAAAGACAGCGTTCACCTCAAGATACATAATTTATGAATTTACAGTGATGCCGTTCGGACTGACCAACGCCCCCGCATATTTCGTCCACCTCATGAACAAGGTATTTATGAAATTCATGGACAAATTGTGGTGGTATTTATTGATGATATCTTGGTATATTCCAAGACACCGGAAGAACATGCTGAACACCTCCGCATTGTACTGGGAGAATTAAGGAAACACCAACTTTACGCCAAATTCAGCAAATGTGAATTTTGGTTGAGACAAGTGGGTTTCCTAGGACACGTATTAACACAAGAAGGAGTTGCTGTGGACCCAGATAAAGTCAAGGCTGTACTTGGCTGGAAGTCACCAGCCAGTGTAACGGATATACGCAGTTTCCTCGGTATGGCCGGATATTACAGAAGGTTTATTGAAGGATTTTCTACAACAGCCAAACCAATGACACAGCTACTCAAGAAGGATAAGAAGTTCGAGTGGACCGAAGCATGTGTGAAAAGCTTCCAAGAGCTCAAAAAGAGGTTAACAACAGCCCCAGTATTAATTGTACCCGACATACACAAGAGCTTTGAAGTATATTGCGATGCATCCCGGAAAGGCCTCGGATGCGTACTGATGCAAGAAGGAAAAGTAGTCGCCTACGCTTCCCGGCAACTGCGAAAACATGAAGAAAATTATCCTACACACGATTTGGAGTGGGCAGCAGTCGTTCATGCACTCAAGGAATGGAGGCACTTTTTGCTTGGAAATCACTGTGAAATATATACGGACCATAAGAGCCTCAGCTATATTTTCACTCAGCCAGATCTAAATTTACGACAACGACGCTGGCTGGAACTAGTAAAAGATTACGACGTTGGTATCCACTACCACCCCGGGAAAGCAAACGTGGTAGCAGATGCTCTCAGCCGTAACCCTAGCCCAAACAGCGGGAGCATACAGAACCTGAGACCCGAATTTCAGCGAGAATTCGCCAGACTCAATCTAGTGATGGTCACAAAAGGCGAAGTATCCAAGCTAGAAATACAGCCTACGCTGATAGAGCAAATAAAGAAGGCTCAACTCGGGCACCCCAGCATCGAAGGGGTAAAAAGAAAAGTAAGTCTGGGCAAGGCCTCAGAATTCACCATAGACAGTGAAGGAATATTATGGTTCGGAGACAGACTTTGCGTACCGAATAGCAACGACATTAAACAGCAAATTCTGGCCGAAAGCCACACCGCTCCATACTCGATCCACCCTGGAGATACCAAACAAGATATCAGAATGGAAATGGGATGACATTGGAATGGATTTTATTGTTGGACTACCACGATCACAACATGGTAACGATGCCATATGGGTCATCACAGATAGACTGACCAAGGTGGCACATTTCATACCAGTCAAGACAACCCATACCACTCAAAAGCTCGCCAAGCTTTACCTCGGCCGGATAGTATGCCTACATGGTATTCCCAAGACTATAATATCCGACAGAGGAACTCAGTTCGTCTCCAAATTTTGGGACCAGTTGCAGCAAGCCCTCGGAACGCAACTAACATTCAGTACAGCTTACCACCCCCAGACTGGAGGACAGACGGAACGGGTAAATCAAATACTCGAAGACTGTAACATCCCAAATTTTTAATTTGGAATGTTATACATATATCATATTGCATTTTCATTGTTTTGCATTTTATTCGTGACGTTCCTCGAAAATTCTAAGCAACTCAAGGACCTACGGAGAGAGTTGGGGATTTTACCGTTTTCGTATTTAAGTTCGCTCGAATACCGGTACGAGGACAGTGTGATTCTAATTATTTTTCTCTCCTAAAAATATTTCTAAATAAAATAAATGAGCGGAGATAATATGACTTCTCCAAAATAACAAAAATATTGGAGGAAAAATATTAAAATCACTTTTGGTATTTTTCTGGATTTATTTGCATAGGAAAAATACGCGTTTTCCAAAATTTCAATTAGGTCCGGGAAAAATGTTCACTTTGTCCTAAATATTATTAGAGGACGGTGAAAATTTATTTCGGGAATTTTGCAGTCCGTTTGATATTTCTTTCGTTAGTTTTACAGCGCCAGGACTCTATTTAAAAAAAGAAACGGGAACCGACCTAGTCTCGTACCGGACCAGGACTCCGGGCTTTATATAGCGCCCAGGCCGGCCCAAGTCGCACAGCCCGCCCCCGCGCCAACCCTAACAACGCCGCCGCCGCCGCCGCTCCCCGCCGCCGGACTCCGCCGCCCTGCCGCCAACCTCGCCGGAGCCGCCGCCTTGCCGGAGTTGAGGTAGACGCCGCGGTAGATTATATATTTCTTTTAGAAAAGATCCGATCGGTTTTTTTAAAAAGAACCCTAGATCTGTTTTTTTTCCGGTTTAGATCGGTTTTTTGACGGTTTAGTTAAACAGCGGACGTTCGTCCGTACGCTCGTATTAACGAACGGTTTTCGTTAGTTAACCACAGACAGCGAACGTTCGTTCGTGAGCCTGTTCGTCGTTTTTCTTTTTCGGGGTATTTTTCCGCGATTTTTCCGATCGCGATTTCTGCCCTGATCTTGTTTTTCGTTTTTCTTTTCGCTCGAGAGTCGGAATCAGGTGATTCAAAATCCCAGATCTTCGTATGGAAGCCCTCTTTACGTTTAACCAACTTGAACAAAGTTTTGGCTAATGTAAAATTTGACTTTAGGCCAACTAGTAATTCGGAGCTCGTTTCTTTTGCAGTTTGAGTTTCTTTGCTTCTTTCGAGTTGATTCTTTTTGCAAACCGCAGTTCTTAAGTTGAACTTTCTGGTTAGATCTCTTATTTGAGTTTTACCCGTGCATTAGTTAAGTACTTATTGTATGCTTGTTGTTTGATTGCGATAGAGTACCCGGAGTGCGCCGCTTGCTACTTTGAGTCTCTAGGTTTTGCGGATCATCAGCAAGGCAAGTAACACTTTGATCATGCTTTCCAATTACACAGTTTTCATTGCATTAGTCAAACCCCTCACACATTGCATGAGTAGGATCAATTAACTTGTGGGATTGGGAAGTAGTTTGAGGTAGTACCTATTACCTGCATTACATTCAAACCCTTGTGAGTTACTCTATGTTTGCTGTTAGGACATGCTATGCTCGTAGACGTGGTTTGGGTTTGAGTGAAATCCATGACAGATGTGAGTTGTTAATTAATGGTTCAACTTAAGGTGGCAAATTTAATACACATCTGGGTGGATTGATGCATCTGGGTATTCCAGGATTGCCTGTTTTTCTTTTGGACCGCCACCGAGGCTCAAAGGGATCATGAGATTTTTCATGCTAGAAACTTCCGTGTGCAGCCACATGCCAATATGGGCTCTGGCATAGTTTAGTAAGTTGTGGGAAACCTTTCCATGATGGGCTAGCAGATGTAGTTGGGTTTTTGTAGGTGTACCGGCCTATCTATCTGGTTAAGGGGACCTCTTCGGAAAGACTGTGTCTCGGTCATCCGTTTCTCAAACACCATGCAGTGCGAGAAAACAAACGGAGGCAATCGAGTCTTGTGGGGAAAGTGCACAAACCTCTGCAGAGTGTACAAACTGATCATGATTAGCCGTGTCCCCGGTTATGGACATCTTGAGTATCTGGTATTTGGATTATCATGTGCATCTCAACATGTTACTCCAATTTAATTTTGTTGGGTTTAATGATTATTTTTAATTGGGGTTGAGAGGATGTCTATCTTCTCAACGATGTTTCAACTACCATGATAGTTAATTAAAATACATTCCTTTGAAGTAGGAAAAAATTGGCTTTACGCAAAAACTTAACCATAGAGCTTTCCACCAGCCATATTGCATATAGTATAACTTTACTTTCATTGCATCTCTTGTGTTACCTTGCCAGCATATTCCATGTGCTGACCCATTTTTCGGGCTACGTTTCATGTTGCAGACTTTTCAGACGATGAGTAAGATGCCCTTTTAGGTCGTGGTTCTATACTCAGTGATGCCGCTGTAGTTGATGGACTCACTTATATTCCAAGCCTTCCGCTGTTATCGTGTTAGATGGCCTTCAGCCATGATTTATGTAATAAATTCATCGTTGAACTATCGATGTAATAAGTGTGTGATTGCTACTCTGTTATAAATCCTTCGAGTACCATGCGTGTCAGCATTACTGATCCAGGGATGACACTGATGCATGGAGATCAGACTGTTTGAGGTCTGGTCGCTACAAAGATGGTATCAGAGCACACGCTGACTGTAGGACACGACCACTAAGACAAGCCCTAGAACACTATTCACTCTTCTCTCTTCTGACTCCTCATCTTTTCTATTCTTTAGGATGGTGGAAGCAAAGCACAAGTTCATGCAACCGAATGATGATACACCATTTGGACGACACCTGAAGGAAGTCACCAAATATCTACACATTGGATTACCAAGTTTTACCGGAACCTACAATGCCACTCTACTTGAGGAGGAGCGTTGGTTGATTCAAGCTCAAGTTCCAGGAAGGACGTATGCACCCATCACCCCACTCATAGCATTTTCCTTTAATGCACCCACATGGAGCCTAGGAAGGAGTATGGCAGCCCACATTGCTATGGGAAGGATTGGAGAAGTCTACAAGCAGGAGCTAAAGGACACCATCTACCAGATTTGTGGACGCCGAGATGAGAAGTGGATATGATCAGCACTCGGAAGGGTATATCCATTGCAGCATTCATCCAGGAGTTGAACCACCACATTCGTCGCCAGGAGCACCAGATGTGTGCAGGGATGATAGATTTGAAGAAGGCCCGAAATAGGAATTTGGAGCTAGAAGAAGAACTCAAGTCTACACGCAATGGATATGAGGAGGAGATGAAGATACTTGTGGAGAAGAATGATGATTTGACCCGGAAATTAGGGATACTCATGGGAGAAGAAGACGAGGAAGAAGAACCCAAGGAGATTCCACCGGAAGATTATATCATCATAGATGACACGGATTCAGAAGCTGAAGATAGCAAGGATGAAGATTATGAAGATGAAGCTGGGGCAGATATTATGGAATCCTCTGACGACCAATATTTTTAGATGACCACCCTATGACCAGTAGTTTACCACCAAGTATTAGATTTAGAGCACTTTTGTAAACGATCGTTAGATTTGTAAGACCTTGTTTGAAATTGATTGGTGTGATATGATTGTGTGTTTATCTCATGTGCATATGGGTAGTGATTTTCCCTTTAGACCTCATTTCTATTCTGATCTCTTCCCTCTACACCCATCAGATGCCTTCAAGACGTGAATTCGAGTTTCCCCCTGAGCTCACTCAGTTGATCCAGCAGCAGAACACCCTGATGCAACTTCTTGTTCAGAACACTCAGAACAACCAGAACAACAACAACAACAACCCTCCACCACCACCACCTGTGGACAACCTGACACGTTTCTTGAGGTTGCAACCACCTGTGTTTGCTAGCAGCATCAAACCAATTGTGGCTGATGAGTGGCTACGCAAGATTGGAAGGGATTTGACCACCGCTAATTGCTCGGATGCTGAAAAGGTGCGATTTGCCGCACACCAGTTGTCTGGACCAGCCGCAGCATGGTGGGAGAACTACACAGCCACTTACCCCGTAGCCAATGTGACTTGGGATCAGTTTCAGCAAGCTTTTCGTACTGCCCATGTCTCGACTGGAGCCATGAGTATGAAGAAGCAGGAGTTTCGCAATTTGCTCCAAGGAAATCGTACAGTAGCCCAGTACGTGGATGAGTTTAGTACCCTATCTCGTTATGCCCCAGACGATGTGGCCACAAATGCCAAGAAGCAGGAGAGATTTATGGAAGGGCTGAATGATGAGATAAGTGTACAGCTGATGGTGGCAACTTTCAATAACTATCAGGAATTGGTTGACCGAGCCCTGATGATTGAAAGGAAGCATCAACAGATTGAGAGTCGCAAGAGGAAGTATGGGCAAGGGAAGTATAATTCTGGAGCTCAGCAGAAGCCTCGCCTTACCCCTAAATCAGTAGGACAGTTTCAGCATACCCACGGAGGAAGTAGCTCACACAACCACAATGGCACTAAGAATGGCAATGGTAATGGGAATGGGAATGGAGCCAATGGATACCAGAACCGCCCTGCATCGTCCACACCCACCAAGAGGGATTTTAGCCATGTCACTTGTTATAAGTGTGGGAAGACTGGACATTATGCCAATGAATGCCCTGAAGTTAAGAATGGGAACGGCAATGGAAGCGCCGGGAAGAAGCCCAACCCGTTCAACAAAGGACAAGTGAACCACGTGACCGTGGAGGAGGTAGAAGAGCAACCAGATGCTGTTGTCGGTAAGTTTTTGGTTAAGACATTTACCGCAATAGTTCTTTTCGATACCGGTGCATCGCATTCATACATTTCAAGGGGATTCGTAAATAGACATAGGATGTCCACCCGAGTTCTTAAGACCCCCATGTTAGTAAGTTCAACTGGAGCAGATTATATGGCACAACAAGGATGTTTTCAGACGCCATTGATCATAGGACGCCATACTTTCCCCTCTGACCTAATAGTCCTAGAGTCAGAAGGATTGGATGTGATATTAGGTATGGATTGGTTATCGAAGTATGGAGGTAACATTGATTGTGCCAGTAAGTCTATTTTGCTCACCACCCCGGAGGGAAAAAGGATTAAATATGTATCTAGGCATTCGCCTACAAGGACTCAAGTACATTCTCTCATGGGAGTTGTTCAGGAGGAAGTGCCAGTAGTGAAGGATTATCCGGATGTGTTTCCAGTGGAGTTACCTGGCATGCCACCGGATAGAGATATAGAGTTTTTGATTGAACTTTTGCCAGGCACCGGGCCAATTTCTAGGAGACCATATAGGATGCCCGCAAAGGATTTGGTGGAGATAAAGAAGCAGATTAAGGAGTTACTGGATAAAGGATTCATACGCCCAAGTTCTTCGCCTTGGGGTTCACTAGTACTTCTAGTGGAGAAGAAGGATGGATCGTTAAGAATGGTTGTTGATTACCGTGGATTGAATGAAGTAACGATCAAGAATAAGTACCCACTGCCAATGATCAACGATCTGTTCGATAGATTGCAAGGAGCTAAGGTATTTTCTAAGATCGATCTGCGATCTGGGTACCATCAATTGAAGATTCGAGAGCAAGATATCCCTAAGACGGCCTTTACCACTAGGTATGGGTTGTATGAGTACATCGTTATGTCGTTTGGTCTAACAAACGCACCGGCCTACTTTATGAACCTGATGAACAAAGTGTTTATGGAGTATTTGGATAAGTTCGTCGTAGTGTTCATAGATGATATATTGATCTTCTGAAAGGATGAAGAGGAGCATGAGGAACATTTGCGTTTGGTATTGGAGAAGCTTAGAGAGCATCAGCTGTATGCCAAGTTTAGCAAATGTGAGTTTTGGTTGAAGGAAGTCGGATTCCTTGGACATGTTATATCCGGAGAAGGAATAGCAGTAGACCCCGCCAAGCTGGAGACTGTGACCAATTGAGAAGCACCTACGACCTTTGGAGAGATCCGGAGTTTCCTTGGACTCGCAGGATACTACCGGAGATTTATCGAGAATTTCTCGAAGATTGCAAAGCCAATGACGGAGTTGTTGAAGAAGGAAACCAAGTTTAGTTGGACCGAAGAATGTGAGACTAGTTTCCAGGAGTTGAAGAAAAGGTTGGTATCATCCCCTGTGTTGATTCTGCCAGATCAACATAAGGATTATGAGGTGTACTGCGACGCTTCACGTCAAGGACTTGGTGCAGTTCTTATGCAGGAAGGAAGAGTTGTTTCGTATGCTTCACGACAACTGAAACCTCATGAGATGAACTATGCCACCCATGATTTGGAGTTAGCAGCCGTAGTGCATACATTGAAGACGTGGAGACATTTTCTCATAGGAAACCATTGTGAAGTATATACGGATCATAAGTGTTTGAAGTATATATTGACTCAAAAGGAGTTGAATCTTAGGCAAAGGAGATGGCTGGAACTCATTAAGGATTATGACATGAGATTGCATTATCATCCCGGAAAGGCTAACGTAGTAGCGGATGCGCTAAGCCGTAAGAGCCATGTCAATATTCTAATGATGGAAGAGTTTCCAAAGGAGTTAGCCGAGGACCTACGAGAACTACGTTTGGAGATAGTTCCGAGAGGCTATGTGGCAACACTAGAAATCCAGTCTACCTTGATGGATAAAATCAGAGAAGCTCAGAAAGCTGACAAGGAGATTGTCGCTATAAAGGAGAAGATGAGCGAAGGAAAAGCTAAAGGTTTTCGTGAGGATGAGCACGACACCTTGTTGTTTGAGGATCGAATCTATGTGCCAAATGACCCGGAGATTAGGAAGTTCATTTTACAAGAGGCTCATGATTCACCATACTCGATGTATTTGGAATTGAAGGATATTTTCTGGTGGACCAGTATGAAGAAGGATATTGCGGAGTATGTAGCAGTCTGTGATGTATGCCAAAGAGTAAAGGCAGAACATCAGAAGCCAGCAGGATTGCTACAACCTATGTCAATTCCTGAATGGAAGTGGGAGAAGATTGGTATGGATTTTATCACCGGATTGCCTAGGACCAAGGCAGGGTATGATTCAATCTGGGTAGTAGTAGACTGATTGACGAAGGTAGCCCACTTTATCCCGGTGAAAACCACATATACCAGTGCAAAGTTGGCTAAGATATACATGACCAGAATTGTATGTCTGCATGGAGTACCGAGAAGTATTGTATCTGAATCAGTTACATGAAACTTTGGGAACCAGGCTAGAGTTTAGCACAACATTTCATCCCCAGACTGATGGACAGACGGAGAAAGTCAATCAGATATTGGAAGATATGCTTAGAGCCTGTGCATTAGATTATGGATCTAGTTGGGATGACAACTTGCCCTACGCAGAGTTCTCATACAACAATAGTTACCAGGCCAGTTTGAAGATGGCGCCGTTCGAGGCATTATATGGAAGGAGATGCCGAACACCGTTGTCGTGGGATGAAGTTGGAGACCGACAGTTGTTTGGACTAGACTTAATCAAAGAGTCTGAGGAGAAGGTGAAATTGATCCGGGATAGACTGAAGGTAGCTCAGTCCAGGTAGAAGAGTTACGCCGACTCGTAGCGCAAGGAGATAGACTATGAGATCGGAGAGACAGAGCGTACTTGAGGGTATCACCTCTGCGAGGAGTAAAACATTTCGGAGTTAAAGGGAAGTTAGCCCCGAAATTTGTTGGACCTTACCGTGTTTTGGAACGCATGGGAGAGGTTGCTTATAAGTTGGAGTTGCCCGAAGGATTGTCAGGAGTGCACGACGTGTTTCACGTTTCGCAACTGAAGAAGTGCCATGCGGAGATGGCCGATATACCGCTTAGACACACAGTACCCCTGAAAGCAATTCAGTTGGACAGTGACCTGACCTACGAGGAGAAGCCCGTTAAGATTCTCGAATTTTCGAGTAGAGTTACCCGTAGCAAGGTTATCAAGTTTTGCAAAGTTCAGTGGAGTCACCACATCGAGGAAGAAGCCACCTGGGAACGAGAAGATGATCTACGCAAGGACCACCCACACCTGTTCTCTAGCCAAGCCGAATCTCGGGGGCGAGATTCATTCTAAGGGGGTAGGTTTTTAACATTCCAAATTTTTAATTTGGAATGTTATACATAGATCCGATTGCATTTTCATTGTTTTACATTTTATTCGTGACGTTCCTCGAAAATTCTAAGCAACTCAAGGACCTACGGAGAGAGTTGGGGATTTTACCGTTTTCGTATTTGAGTTCGCTCGAATACCGGTACGAGGACAGTGTGATTCTAATTATTTTTCTCTCCTAAAAATATTTCTAAATAAAATAAATGAGCGGAGATAATATGACTTCTCCAAAATAAAAGAAATATTGGAGGAAAAATATTAAAATAACTTTTGGTATTTTTCTGGATTTATTTTCGGATTTATTTGCATAGGAAAAATACGCATTTTTCAAAATTTCATTTAGGTCCGGGAAAAATGTTCACTTTGTCCTAAATATTATTAGAGGACGGCGAAAAATTATTTCGGCAATTTTGGAGTCCGTTTGATATTTCTTTCGTTAGTTTTACCGCGCCAGGACTCTATTTAAAAAAAAAAACGGGAACCGACCTAGTCTCGTACTGGACCGGGACTCCGGGCCTTATATAGCGCCCAGGCCGGCCCAAGTCGCACAGCCCGCCCCCGCGCCAACCCTAACCCCCCCGCCGCCGCCGCCGCCGCCACCCCGCCGCCGGACGCCGCCGCCTCGCCGCCGGACGCCGCCGCCCCGCCGCCGGACTCCGCCGCCCCGCCGCCAACCTCGCCGGAGCCGCCGCCCCGCCGGAGTTGAGGTAGACGCCGCGGTAGATTATATATATATTTTTAGAAAAGATCCGATTGGTTTTTTTTCAAAAGAACCCTAGATCTGTTTTTTTCGGTTTAGATCGGTTTTTCGACGGTTTAGTTATACAGCGGACGTTCGTCCGTACGTTCGTATTAACGAACGGTTTTCGTTAGTTAACCGCTGACAGCGAACGTTCGTTCGTTAGCCTGTTCGTCGTTTTTCTTTTTCGGGGTATTTTATCCGCGATTTTTCCGATCGCGATTTCTGCCCTGATCTTGTTTTTCGTTTTTCTTTTCGCTCGAGAGTCGGAATCAGGTGATTCAAAATCCCAGATCTTCGTCTCGAAGCCCTCTTTACGTTTAACCAACTTGAACAAAGTTTTGGCTACTGTAAAATTTGACTTTTGGCCAACTAGTAATTCGGAGCTCGTTTCTTTTGCAGTTTGAGTTTCGTTGCTTCTTTCGAGTTGATTCTTTTTGCAAACCGGAGTTCTTAAGTTGAACTTTCTGGTTAGATCTCTTATTTGAGTTTTACCCGTGCATTAGTTAAGTACTTATTGTATGCTTGTTGTTTGATTGCGATAGAGTACCCGGAGTGCGCCGCTTGCTACTTTGAGTCTCTAGGTTTTGCGGATCATCAACAAGGCAAGTAACACTTTGATCATGCTTTCCAATTACCCAGTTTTCATTGCATTAGTAAAACCCCTCACACATTGCATGAGTTGGATCAATTAACTTGTGGGATTGGGAAGTAGTTTGAGGTAGTACCTATTACCTGCATTACATTCAAACCCTTGGGAGTTACTCTACGTTTGCTGTTAGGACATGCTATGCTCGTAGACGTGGTTTGGGTTTGAGTGAAATCCATGACAGATGTGAGTTGTTAATTAATGGTTCAACTTAAGGTGGCAACTTTAATACACATCTGGGTGGATTGAGGCATCTGGGTATTCCAGGATTGCCTGTTTTTCTTTTGGACCGCCACCCAGGCTCAAAGGGATCATGAGATTTTTCATGCTAGAAACTTCCGTGTGCAGCCACATGCCAATATGGGCTCTGGCATAGTTGAGTAAGTTGTGGGAAACCTTTCCATGATGGGCTAGCAGATGTAGTTGGGTTTTTGTAGGTGTACCGGCCTATCTATCTGGTTAAGGGGACCTCTTCGGGAAGACTGTGTCTCGGTCATCCGTTTCTCAAACACCATGCAGTGCGAGAAAACAAACGGAGGCGATCGAGTCTTGTGGGGAAAGTGCACAAACCTCTGCAGAGTGTACAAACTGATCATGATTAGCCGTGTCCCCGGTTATGGACATCTTGAGTATCTGGTATTTGGATTATCATGTGCATCTCAACATGTTACTCTAATTTAATTTTGTTGGGTTTAATGATTATTTTTAATTGGGATTGAGAGGATGTCTATCTCCTCAACGATGTTTCAACTACCATGATAGTTAATTAAAATACATTCCTTTGAAGTAGGGAAAAATTGGCTTTACGCAAAAACTTAACCATAGAGCTTTCCACCAGCCATATTGCATATAGTATAGCTTTACTTTCATTGCATCTCTTGTGTTACCTTGCCAGCATATTCCATGTGCTGACCTGTTTTTCGGGTTGCAACGTTTCATGTTGCAGACTTTTTAGACGACGAGTAAGATGCCCTTTTAGGTCGTGGTTCTATACTCAGTGATGCCACTGGAGTTGATGGACTCACTTATCTTCCAAGCATTCCGCTGTTATCGTGTTAGATGGCCTTCAGCCATGATTTATGTAATAAATTCATCGTTGAACTATCGATGTAATAAGTGTGTGATTGCTACTCTGTTATAAATCCTTCGAGTACCATGCGTGTCAGCATTACTGATCCAGGGATGACACTGATGGATGGAGATCTGACTGTTTGAGGTCTGGTCGCTACAAAGACATGCTAAGGGCATGTGTCCTCACCTATGGGACCAGTTGGGAGGAAAGCTTACCATATGCCGAGTTTGCATACAACAATAGTTACCAAGCTAGCCTGCAGATGGCACCCTTCGAAGCCCTGTACGGACGAAGATGCCGTACTCCGTTGAATTGGTCAGAAACAGGGGACAGTCGTATATTCGGCCCAGATATGCTAAAAGAAGCTGAGGAGAGAGTAAAAATAATACGGGATCGACTCAAGACCGCCCAAAGCCGACAAAAGAGCTATTACGATCAAAAGCATCGGGAAATAAGTTTTGAGTCCGGTGACGACGTATACTTGTGTGTGTCACGGATGAGAGGACTACAACGATTCAAAGTCAAAGGGAAACTAGCACCACGATTCATCGGACCCTTCTGTATAGTTGCACGGAGAGGCGAAGTAGCTTACCAACTGGACCTTCCCAAGGAACTGTCCGACGTCCACGATGTGTTCCACGTCTCGCAACTACGGAAGTGTGTAAGCAACCCAGAGAAATATGTGTCAAATGAAAACCTTGACGTGCAACCAGATCTCACATACCGATAACACCCAGTGAAGATTTTGGAGGAGTCTGAAAGGAGGACACGTCAGAAAACTATTAAATTTCTCAAGGTTCAGTGGAGTAATCACACAGAGGGTGAGGCAACGTGGGAAAGGGAAGATTTCTTTCGGACAAAACATCCACACCTATTTGAGGATCAGCTGAAATCTCGGGGACGAGATTTTTCCTAAGGGGGTAGGTGTTGTAACACCCCAAATTTTTGAGTTGGTTTTTCTTCCAAACTTTTGGCCTTTTTGGAAGGGGATTGTTTGATCTTTTGTTTTGCCCTTCTAAAATCCCTTTTGGCCAAAGTTTGTGTGTCTTCTCAAGCTTGGTTTTTGGCCTTGAAGTTTTTCTCTTGTGTTTGGCTCAAGCACAAGTTGAGTTACAAAAGAAGTTGTTTGAGTTCTCCACTTCTTGATTTAAACTTCTCAAGTTTAACCTTCGACTTATCTCCCCTCCAACCTTCATCTTGCCATGATCCCAACAGAATTAATTCTCTCCAAGACTCTCTCCACACCTGGTGACAAGTTTCTCATGAATTCCAGTAGGTTGTAAGCTTGTTGGGATTTTTCTCCTATTTATTTTACTCCAAAACAAATTATGTCTTTTATAGTGGACCTTGATGATTTACAAAGGAGACACCATTTCCATCTAGTTATTTGACCCCAAACCAACTCCCCTAGATAGTTCTTAGTACCCACAACCTAGATCCATCTTGTTTCACTGGTCCATAGTTCAAAAATTTCAAATTTTACCTACTGCAAGTTTGGACCAGATTTGCAACATTTGGTGAAATTCATATTTATCTTCTTCCAAAAATTCTGTGAAAAATCATGTAGCCTCTAGATACATCAAGAGGCCACTCCACCAAAAATCAGCCTCAGAAACATTGCACACATACCAGAATCATTTCATCAAACACCTAGCCTACACTGAACTGTCAGCTGTTAACTGAAACTGTCGACAGTTCATCCGTCCGTCAGTTTCGTCAGTTTCGACAGATCGTCAGACACAGCGACAAAACCTCGTCTGTATCTTCCTTGGCTTGACGCTGCACTGCAGCTTCTTCTTATCCATGCGTCGCACGCTTGCTTGGCCGTTTCTGGGCATCGGTGGCGCCCTGGTCCGACCACGCCGGCGGCTGCCACGACCACAGCGCCGCCCGTGGCGGCTGACAGAAGCTACCACCATAGCTCAACGCCGTTTCACGCCGCCCAAGCCACCCCAGTGTTCCGCGTGTCCGTCTCCATAGCCAACGCACGCCTGGCACGCCGTCGCCGTGTCCTGGCACGAGCAGAGCGCCGTTTCTGCCGTCGACGTGCCGCGCGGCCGTTCCGTCGGTGACAGCCTGTAACTCCACCTCTCCTGCTGAGTTAGGCGCGGGAATGGAACCTCTACAGCTACTAGATGATGCTCAAGCCCCTAACTCCGCCGTCCGGCCACTGCAGCGCCGTAATTGGCTCGCCGGACTTATCCGTTCGCGGCAGCCACCTCGAGCCGCCTATAAAAGGGCACCCCAGAGCTCGTTCTCGAGCCCACACATCCTCACTACCTCCCTAGACCACGCCCAGCCTCTGGAAGAGCCCCGAGAGGCCCTTCTTCCCCAGTTCCGGCCAGCTGCCTCCGCCTCGGGCTCCAGCTCCGTTCATTCCGGTGAGGGCTTCTCCGCCGCCGTGAACTTGAGCGTAGCATCCTGGCATCCACCTAGACCTAAACCCCACTTCAATTCCATCCCGGGAGCCCTCCTCGACGAGGTCCACGTCCACCGGAGATAAGGTCGTCGTCGACGTGAGGCTCGCCGACACCCAACTCCACCACCGTTCGACACGGAAGACCACCGTGAAGCCGTAGGTACCACTCCCCTCCCCTAACTCACCATAGATCGACGCCGGCGATCACCGCAGCACCGGCGCCGGCACGGCTCTGTTTCCATTTTCAAACCTGACAAGTGGGGTCCCTTGTCAGCCTCTCATTTCCCCCCCTCGAACCATTTTTCTGTAAGCGTATTCGAGCAAAGTGCGCATTCCCTCTGCGGGTGGCGTACTACGAACCGATTCGCTTTGCTATTTTCTGTTCTAGCCCCTGGATCTTTTTTGTTTCATTACAGATGAGTCCCTGGACAGAAACCTTAATATCTTTTAAACTCAAAGTGATTTTGAGTTGATTCTTTTTCTGTCCACTTTAGTTTTCTGCCTAGTTTTTTGTCATATTTATGTAGAAATTTTTGGAGCAACTTTATTTTGCACGCACGATATTTATGTTAGTATGTATTTGTTTGAATACATAGATACCGGAGGCCGTGACGGAGACGCGGATCACACCGAGTTAGGCTCCGACTTTTCAGAACCAAGCAAGCATGTTTGAACTCTTGATATGATTAGTGTGTTGCATGTTTGCTCGAGTAGCTCGTTTCATAAGCATGATCATATGGGCATATGTGTATGGCATATTTCATGCAAGTAAGCTTCGGGTGATTCCCGAAGGAGAATGTTGAACCACCTTGATCATATGGTGATATGATTGGTGGAATGCTGGTATTGTTGAAGCATGCCAGTAGTCGGTTAACTCAATATCAACAGAGTTCATATCATGACTCCGTCCGTCTCCTTTTCCGGTACTATCATTGGCCGTCCGTTGGGATTACGGTCTAGTCAGTTGTGAACCACTTCCCGAGTACACACCAAGTAGAGGAGCCGGGATGAGGGTTCCATGGCCCTGGATTAAAGCCCGTCATCCGGTCAGGGGGCATGGGTGTTTCCGGTTCGGACCGAGAGGGGTGCACCCCTTAGAGCGCGCATATATAAATTTGATCCCATGCTATTCGAGGTTGTAGCCTCCCCGTCTTAAAGTTTTCCGTGAATGTCGTCGCGGGTGATTCCGGACGACAGGATGTTGAACGGGTGTGTACTGGTTAGTTGGGTTTCTACTAAAACACAGTAGACGGGACTAGCCCACGTGGCTAGTAGAACCCGTTGGCTATGAGTTAATGGTACAAGCTCTGCAGAGTTAAATTCCTTCAGTAGCCATGTTTATGGTCTGGGGTCAATCTCCATGTCAACGCGGTGACCGTCTCTAGTTCATGCTTGTTGATAACCAGAATAGTATTTTCGTCAAGTTCATTTGGTAGATGAACTCACCCCCACCTCTGTGTTGATTTACTTTCAGAAGTATTTCATCATTGAACTGTTGTTATATATAAGCCCCTTCTGTGATGTCGCTCAGACGTCCGACCGTAGCATTATTTTCCTTTATAAGCCCTTAATGTGATGTCGCTCAGACGTCCGACTATGGCATTTTTTTTATTTATAAGCCCTTTATGTGATGTCGCTCAGACGTCCGACTGTGGCATTATTTTTATTTATAAGCCCTTTTTGTGATGTCGCTCAGACGTCCGACTATGGCATTATTTTTATTTTTATTCATAACCCCTTTATGTGATGTCGCTCAGACGTCCGACTGTGGCATTATTTTTATTTATAAGCCATTTATGTGATGTCGCTCAGGCGTCCGACTGTGGCTTTCTTTTATTTATAAGCCCTTTATGTGATGTCGCTCAGACGTCCGACTGAGGCATTTTTGTTATTTGTTTTGCTATAAGCCCTTTACGTGGTGTCGCTCAGACGCCCGACTGTGGCCTGTTATCATTTATTATTTTTCCTACGAGGCGTCACCCAGACCCTCGTTTGGTCTCTTTAGTATTATCTGTTGGACTTCGGGAGGATTACCGCCCGACTTCCATCTTTACCTTCAGCGCATTCATATTTCATTCCGGTCACATTTTTGCTGGAATACTCATATGAATTCATGTTGGCATTTGTTATACCTTAAGTCCGAACTGTCTTGCGAGTACATTTAAAGTACTCACCTGGCTTGTTGATTTGGCCAGATGTGGACGAAGGCGATCTCATGGATGAAGAGTTCGATAGCGAGTCCGACGCTTAGAGGAGTCCCATTCAGTCCCTTGCGATCCTGGAGTTGATCACTGTTTTATAACCGCTTCCGCCTACCACCAAATAAATTTATTGGGTCTCACTCCGACACCCGATGGACTGTATTATATTGGACTCACATCACCCACTTCACTGTGACATATTCCACCACCTTTTATTACGAGTCATTAGTATGCCACCCTGCCTTGTGTCATATCCGCCTCTATGTAATATATTGGCACGCTTGTAATAAAAAATTGTTGAGAAACCCCCTAGCTCAACCTTGTATAATATTCAGTGTACTGGAATTCTGTATCATGGAATTGTCTGCCAGCAGGAATAATATTTCTCGCTGGTTTAATAAAAAGGTCGGTCTTCCGGTAATTATTTTACTGAAAGACCGGTCATGACAGTTGATGTGTGTCTTAAGGTGTTATTCTAGTACAAACTCTAGGATAGATTGAACGGAAAGAATAGCTTCGTGTTATTTTACTACGGACTCTTGAATAGATCGATCAGAAATAATAACTTTGAGGTGGTTTCGTACCCTACATAATCTCTTCGTTTGTTCTCCACTATTAGTAACTTTGGAGTGACTCTTTTGTTGCATTTTGAGGGATAGTTATATGATCCAGTTATGTTATAACTCTTGAGAGAACTTGCACTAGTGAAAGTATGAACCCTAGGCCTTGTTTCAAAGCATTGCAATACCATTTATGCTCACTTTTATCATTAGTTACCTTGCTATTTTTATATTTTTAGATTACAAAACCCTATATCTACCGTCCATATTGCACTTGTATCACCATCTCTTCGCCGAACTAGTGCACCTATACAATTTAGAATTGTATTGGGTGTGTTGAGGACACAAGAGACTCTTTGTTATTTGGTTGCAGGTTTGTTTGAGAGAGACCATCTTCATCCTACGCCTCCCATAGATTGATAAACCTTAGGTCATCCACTTGAGGGAAACTTGCTACTGTCCTACAAACTTCTACACTTGGAGGCCCAACAACGTCTACAAGAAGAAGGTTGCGTAGTGGACATCAAGCTCTTTTCTGGCGCAGTTGCCGGGGAGGTGAGTGATTGAAGGTATATCTTTAGATCTTGCAATCGAATCTTTTTGTTTCTTATTTTATCATTAGTTTAGTTTATAAAATAAAACAAAAAATGGAATTGAGGTTACCTCATATGCTTCATCTTTTTAATATCTTTCGTGAAAATGATGGAAGGAAAAATTGTGCTCAAGTACTACAAGAAGATTTACATAAAATGCTTGGTATAAAATACTTGAATGATGGGCATGATTGCAATGTTGTTAGTGTGAATCCTTTGAATATCCATGATGCTAATGATATGCAGAGCCACAAGCTTGGGGATGCTATGTTTGATGAAGATGATATTTTTTGTTCCCCAAGTTTTGATGAGAAAATTTATTATGATGAAAGCATGCCTCCTATTTATGATGATTATATTGATGAAAGTGGATTTGGAGAGGTCATGACTTTATTTAGTGATGAATCCACTATTTCGGAGGAGGTTCCAATTGATTAGGAGAACAAAGGTGCTACCTATGATGATTATTGTGATGACTTGTATGCTATTAAGAATAATGATAAGCATGAAACTTTTCATCATGATTCTAGTTTTCAATTGGATTATACCTCACATGATAGTTATTTTGTTGAGTTTTCTCCCACTACTATTCATGAGAAGAAATTTGCTTATGATGGGAGTAGTAAAATTTATATGCTTATGGATCATGAAAATAATGCTTTATGTGATGTTTATATTGTTGAATTAATTCATGATGCTACTGAAAATTATTTTGAGAAAGGAACATATGTTTCTACCTATTGCAATAATATCAAGTTTCCTCTCTATATGTTGAAAGGTTTGAAGCTATGCTTGTTTTCCCTTCCTATGCTAGTTGATTCTCGTTCCCATAAGTTGTTTGTTCACAAAATCCCTATGCATAGGAGTGGGTTAGACTTAAATGTTCTAGTTATATTCTTCATGATGCTCTCTTTATGTTTCAATTCTTATCTTTTATGCGAGCATCATTGAAATCATCATGCTTAGCTAAATAATGGAGCTTATGATTTGCACCTATACAATTTACCATTGTACTGGGTGTGTTGGGGACACAAGAGACTCTTTGTTATTTGGTTGCAGGGTTGCTTGAGAGAGACCATCTTCATCCTACGCCACCCATGGATTGATAAACCTTAGGTCATTCACTTGAGGGAAACTTGGTACTGTCTTACAAACCTCTGCACTTGGAGGCCCAACAACGTCTACAAGAAGAAGGTTGCATAGTAGACATCACTCGCGGGGGTGGTGCTTGCTCAATTCATCTAAAGGTAACCTAGCCGTGCGCGTGCCACTTCGTCTTGAAACCAAAACCCAAGATACATCCTACGTCGCACCCTCCACCAGCTGTCCCGCGCCTTGCATATCATATGTATATACATACAACGTATTGACAGGTCATTTCCAACCCAGAAACACCACCCCTACCCCCACCCCCCTAAAGAATTCCCCGGTGCTGCCACGCTCACTAGCTAGCTTCAAACTTGTGTAGTAACGGTGGCAGGGAAGTTTCATTCGTGTTGATCGAGGAGGAGGATGGCCGAGGGACTTCGTGGAATCGCGGGGATAGCCGCCGAGGTGCTCGACCTTGAGCTGCACCTCGTCCTGCCGTCCGCACAGATTGTGTTCGACCTCGACATCAATGTCGACCTCACGCTCTACGCTGCCCAGAACCAGATGGAGAGTCTCGCGCTCATCAGGCCCGGTGGCGGTCACTGGAAACGATGTGCCAGCGCTGGTGCCGCCCATGGTGACCAAGAGCGCTGTGGTCGCGTACGTGGAGATCAAAGAGATAGGAAGCGCCCGTTTGCATATGCTCAAAAACATGATTTCAAATCTTCTCGGCTGGCAGCACTAACTCCACGACACTAACGATGTGCCACCTCCCCGAAAAGCAGTTGCCGCCCAGCGACGGGATATTGTTGCTCGCCCGGGCAGGCATCGACGAATGCCAGTCAAGGCGATGGGCTGACATGGTGCGAGCCTGGGTGCGCGACCAGCTCCAGAACAAACACCTCCTACCGAGGGACCTGCCATTGAGCTACATCTGGGAGAAAGTCCTGAATCCGGAGAAAGTTGTACATGAACCCATGGTGCGCCTGCTTCCTCCTCCTAGCCCGCGCACACACCCGCCTCCGCGCCTTTTTCTACGCTGCCGAGATCACCGAGTGCCGCTTAAACACCTTCGATCCCAAGCCGATTACGATTGTTGGGGTCGAATCCCTCTTGTTCTCTCTCTCTCTGACTCTGTATGGAACGGAGGCAGAAGAAGAAAGGAGCTAAATACACTGGGGTTGCTGGCGACGAACGCCTCGCTGCCAAACATCGATTTTTTTTTCAGCTCGAACTATTTACAAATGACTCGATTTACAACTGTATTTGTTGCTAAACGGGACGTAGCACCCACGCTTGCCGCGGTGACCCCAGGTACGCTTCCTGGCGATCCAGTCTTCGAACGTGACCTGCCCACTCCTCCACTTGACCTGGACGCCATCCTACGCCCGCCCGTTGTTACACTACAGTGCAACCTGCAAACCTGGCTTGACACAAACATATCCTCAAACGTGGCCAAACCAACGTCCGGACTCGATCTAGACTTTGACGCAAACACAAGCACGTACTCGTGCACCTATACACCACATGCATGCGCACACACGCACACATGATACACCCGTATGCCCATACGTACAGCTTGCAACGGCCGCGGCGCGGCAATGGACCGGTGACTGGCTCGATCAGTGTGCACACACGCACATGATCACCACCCATACCGTGGCTTATTCCAACATTAGGATCCCCGGGGTGAGGGCCAGACCGACAACATACCCGGGCATGTCCTTGTCCATCTACATTAGCAGGGGGCGCCGGGGTCATGGCCAGTGCAAGTCTGACCGCCTAAAGCTGATCAAATTCCACCGCAATATGCCACGGTCATCAACGGTAAGGGGTATTGGAACTTCATGGTGGACTGCGGCCTAGAGGCCGGCGACGGCGTCGAGGTGTGGGCATTCCAGTGGCCGCCTGATATCCGTCAGTGCCTTCTAATCGCCAAGAAGGACGGCGTTCGCTCTGCCTGACACCCGTAGAATGTGTACTTTCAGTTCGATCCTCTCGCTGGGATCTCATATTGCATGTCAGTGGTCGTACAGAGCTATAGTCTAGTGGTCGCTTGGTCTTGGGTCTTGGGTCAAATTGTAATCCCAAATTTTGAGTAATAAAGAATTATTTCACAAAAAAAGTGTCACATACATTTTTTTTCAAATTCGTAAGTATTTTCTAAATGTCGCATGCATTTTTTGAATGGTACTAATGTTGGGGAACGTTGCATGGGAAACAAAATTTTTTCCTACGTTCACCAAGATCAATCTAGGAGATGCTACTACGAGAGGAGAGTTGGATCCACGTACCCTTGTAGATCGCTAAGCGGAAGCGTTAAGAACGCGGTTGATGGAGTCGTACTCGCCGCGATTCAGATCGCTGAAGATCCAAGCACCGAAGCAACGGTGCCTCCGCGTTCTTCACACGTACGGCTCGGGGACGTCTCCTCCTTCTTGATCCAGCAAGGGGTGGAGGAGAGGTTGATGGAGAGACCGGCAGCACGACGGCGTGGTGGTGATGGTGGTGGAGGATTCCAGCAGGGCTTCGCCTAAGCACCGCGGGAGAAGAAGATGTTATGGGAGAGGGAGGGCAGCACCGAGGCACAAAACGTGTGTGTGCTGGCTAGGGGGTGGAGAGGGGAGGGGCGCCCTAGGGTTTCCCCTAGGGGGGCCGGCGGCCAGGGCAGGGGGGGGCGGCGGCCAAGGGCCAGGCCCTAGGGTTTCCCCCCCTAGGTGCCTTGCCCCCCAAGCCAGGGGGGGTGCGGCTGCCCTAGGAGGGTCCAGCCCCCCATGCGCCATAGGAGAGGGCCCAGGGGGGGGGGGGCGCACAGCCCTATGAGGGCTGTGGTGTCCCCCCTTTGTGGCCCATTAGGCCCAGAACCACTTCCGGGACCCCCGAAACCCTTTTCGGTAATCCGCCGATTTCCCGATACTCCCCGGAACACTTCCGGACTTCGAAACCTTTCATCCTATATATCAATCTTCGTCCCCGGACCATTCCGGAGACCCTCGTCACGTCCGGGATCTCATCCGGGACTCCGAACAACCTTCGGTAACCATGCACTGTTCTCACTAACAACCCTAGCGTCACCGAACCTTAAGTGTGTAGACCCTGCGGGTTCGGAAACCATGTAGACATGACCGAGACACTCCCAGGTCAATAACCAATAGCGGGATCTGGATACCCATATTGGTTCCCACATGTTTCTCGATGATCTCATCGGATGAACCACGATGTCAAGGATTCAGGTAATCCCGTATACAGTTCCCTTTGTCTCGTCGGTATGTTACTTGCCCGAGATTCGATCGTCGGTATCTCTATACCTAGTTCAATCTCGTTACCGGCAAGTCTCTTTACTCGTTACCGTAATACATAATCCCGTGACCAACCACTTAGTCACTTTGAGCTCATTGAGATGACGTATTACCGAGTGGGCCCGGAGATACCTCTCCGTCACACGGAGTGACAAATCCCAGTCTCGATCCATGTCAACTCAACAGACACCCTCGGAGATACCTGTAGAGTACCTTTATAGTCACCCAGTTACGTTGTGACGTTTGGCACACACAAAGCACTCCTACGGTGTTAGTGAGTTACATGATCTCATGGTCATAGGAACTTATACTTGACATGCAGAAAACTATAGCGATAACTGACACGATCAAAAGCTATGTTAACGTTTGGGTCTCGTCCATCACATCATTCTCCTAATGATGTGATCCCGTTATCAAATGACAACTCATGTCTATGACCTGGAAACCGCGGTCATCTTTGATCAACGAGCTAGTCCTGTAGAGGCTCACTAGGGACACAAAGTCTGTCTATTCATCCACACGTGTATTTGAGTTTCCAATCAATACAGTTATAGCATGGATAATAAACGATTATCATGAACAAGGAAATATAATAATAACTCTTTTATTATTGCCTCTAGGGCATATTTCCAACAGTCTCCCACTTGCACTAGAGTCAATAATCTAGCATTACAAGGTAATGAATCTAACACCCATAGAGTCTTGGTGTTGATCATGCTTAGCCTGTGGAAGAGGCTTAGTCAACAGATCTGCAACATTCAAATCCGTGTGTACTTTGCAAATACTTATGTCCTCCTCCTTGACCGAATCGCGGATGGAATTGAAGCGTCGCTTTATGTGTCTGGTCCTCTTGTGAAACCTTGGTTCCTTGGCTAGAGCAATGGCACCAGTGTTGTCACAGAACAGAGTCATTGGGTTCAGTGCACTAGGCACAACTCCAAGATCTGTCATGAACTCCTTCATCCAGACACCTTCTTTAGCCGCCTCCGAGGCAGCTATGTACTCCGCTTCACATGTAGAATCAGCTACCACGCTCTGCTTGGAACTGCACCAGCTTACCGCTCCCCCGTTGAGAATATATACGTATCCGGTTTGTGACTTAGAGTCATCCGGATCAGTGTCAAAGCTTGCATCGACGTAACCCTTTACGACGAGCTCTTGATCACCTCCATAAACGAGAAACATTTCCTTAGTCCTTTTTAGGTACTTTAGGATATTCTTGACCGCTGTCCAGTGATCCATACCAGGATTACTTTGAAACCTTCCGACCATACTTATGGCAAGGCTGACATCTGGTCTTGTGCACAGCATTGCATACATGATAGAGCCTATGGCTGAAGCATAGGGGATGACACTCATCTTTTCTCTATCTTCCGCAGTTACTGGGCATTGAGTCTTACTCAACTTTGTACCTTGCAATACCGGCAAGAACCCCTTCTTGGATTGATCCATTTTGAACTTCTTCAAAACTTTATCAAGGTATGTACTTTGTGAAAGTCCTATCAAGCGTCTCGATCTATCTCTATAGATTTTGATGCCCAATATGAAAGCAGCTTCACCGAGATCCTTCATCGAAAAACTCTTGTTCAAATACCCCTTCACGCTATCCAAAAATTCTATATTGTTTCCAATCAGCAATATGTCATCCACATATAATATTAGAAACGCTATAGAGCTCCCACTCACTTTCTTGTAAATACAAGCTTCTCCGTAAACTTGTACAAACCCAAACGCTTTGATCACCTCATCAAAGCGAAGATTCCAACTCCGAGATGCTTGCACCAGCCCATAAATGGAACGCTGGAGCTTGCATACTTTGTCAGCATTCCCTGGATCGACAAAACCTTCCGGTTGCATCATATACAACTCTTCCTTAAGAAAACCGTTAAGGAATGCTGTTTTGACATCCATCTGCCAAATTTCATAATCGAAATATGCAGCTATTGCTAACATGATTCGGACGGATTTAAGCATCGCTACGGGTGAGAAAGTCTCATCGTAGTCAATCCCTTGAACTTGTGAAAAACCCTTTGCCACAAGTCGAGCTTTATACACGGTGACATTACCGTCAGCGTCCGTCTTCCTCTTAAAAATCCATTTATTCTGAATGGCCTTCCGCCCTTCAGGTAATACTTCCAAAGTCCATACTTTGTTTTCATACATGGATCCCATCTCGGATTTCATGGCCTCTAACCATTTGTCGGAATCCGGGCCCACCATCGCTTCTCCATAGCTCGTAGGTTCACCGTTGTCTAACAACATGACCTCCAAGACAGGGTTACCATACCACTCAGGTGCAGTGCGTACCCTTGTCGACCTACGAGGTTCGGTAGTAACTTGATCAGAAGCTTCTTGATCATCATCATTTGCTTCCTCTTCAACCTCTGCAGGCTCCACAAAAACATCTTTCTGTGCTGCGCTACTCTCTGGTTGAAGCAGAGGTTCAATAACCTCATCAAGTTCTACCTTCCTCCCACTCAATTCTTTCGAGAGAAACTCTTTCTCGAGAAAGGACCCGTTCTTAGCGACAAACACTTTGCCTTCGGATCTGAGATAGAAGGTGTACCCAACTGTTTCTTTTGGGTATCCTATGAAGACACATTTGTCCGCTTTGGGTTCGAGCTTTTCTGGCTGAAGCCTTTTGACATAAGCATCGCAACCCCAAACCTTGAGAAAAGACAACTTAGGTTTCTTACCAAACCACAGTTCATACGGTGTTGTCTCAACGGACTTAGATGGAGCCCTATTTAAAGTGAATGCAGCTGTCTCTAACGCATATCCCCAAAACGATAGTGGCAAATCGGCAAGAGACATCATAGAACGTACCATATCTAATAGGGTTCGATTACGACGTTCGGACACACCATTACGCTGTGGTGTTCAAGGTGGCGTCAACTGAGAAACAATTCCACATTTTCTTAAGTGATCGCCAAACTCATAACTCAGATATTCTCCCCCTCGATCAGATCGTAGGAACTTGATCTTTCTGTTACGATGATTTTCAACTTCACTCTGAAATTGCTTGAACTTTTCAAAAGTTTCAGACTTATGCTTCATCAAGTAAATATACCCATATCTACTTAAGTCGTCAGTGAAGGTGAGAAAATAACGATATCCACCGCGCGCCGTTACACTCATCGGACCGCACACATCAGTATGTATGATTTCCAATAAGTTACTTGCCCGTTCCATTGTCCCTGAAAACGGGGTCCTTGTCATCTTGCCCATGAGGCACGGCTCGCACGTGTCAAGTGATTCAAAATCAAGAGACTCCAAAAGTCCATCAGCATGGAGCTTCCTCATGCATTTCACGCCGATATGACCGAGACGGCAGTGCCACAAGAAAGTGGTATTATCATTATCTACTCTACATCTTTTGGCATCAATGTTATGAACATGTGTATCATCACTATCGAGATTCAATAAGAATAAACCCCTAACTTCGGGTGCATGACCATAAAAGATATTACTCATATAAATAGAACAACCTTTATTCTCCGATTTAAATGAGTAACCGTCTCGCAATAAACAAGATCCAGATATAATGTTCATGCTTAACGCAGGCACTAAATAACAATTATTCAGGTTCATAACTAATCCCGATGGTAATCGAAGAGCGAGCGTGCCGACGGCGATCACATCAACCTTGGAACCATTTCCCACGCGCATCGTCACTTCGTCCTTCGCCAGCCTCCGTTTATTCCGCAGTTCCTGTTTAGAGTTGCAAATGTGAGCAACCGAACCGGTATCAAATACCCAGGCACTACAACGAGAGTTGGTAAGGTACACATCAATAACATGTATATCATATATACCTTTGTTGTTCTTGGCCCCCTTCTTGTCCGCCAGATACTTGGGGCAGTTTCGCTTCCAGTGGCCGTTCCCCTTGCAATAGAAACACTCAGTCTCTGGCTTGGGCCCAGCCTTGGGTTTCTTCACTGGATTAGCAACTGCTTTGCCACCCTTCTTAGAGTTACCCTTCTTGCCCTTGCCATTCTTCTTGAAACTGGTGGTTTTATTGACCATCAACACTTGATACTCCTTCTGGATGTCTGCCTCAGCGACTTTCAGCATCGAGAACAGCTCGGCGATGGTTTTGTTCATCCCTTGCATGTTATACTGCTGCACGAAGCTCTTGTAGCTTGGAGGGAGTGACTGGAGAATTCTGTCAATGATAGCCTCATCCGGGAACACAAGTCCCAGATCAGCTATGCGGGTATAGTACCCAGACATCTTCAGTAAGTGCTCACTGACAGACGAATTCTCCTCCATCTTACAAGCAAAGAATTTATCGGTGGTCTCATACCTCTCGATCTTAGCATTCTTTTCAAAGATGAACTTCAACTCCTGGTACATCTCATATGCACCATGACGTTCAAAACGCCTTTGGAGTCCTCCTTCCAAGCCGTACAACATGGCACACTGCACTATCGAATAGTCATCCGAACGCGTCTGCCAGACGTTCAAAACGTCTGCAGGGGCTGTAGGAGCGGGGGGGTCACCTAGCGGTGCATTTAGGACATAAACCTTTTGGGCAGCTGTGAGGATGATCCTCAGATTGCGGAGCCAGTCCACAAAGTTGCTCCCATCAACTTTTAGTTTAGCTTTCTCTAGGAACGCATTAAAATTCAGGGGAGCTACTGCGCGAGCCATCTACAACAAAAGATTTGCAAAGACATTTTAGACTATTGTTCATGATAAGTGAGTTACTACCTAATCAAATTATTTATAACTCCCACTCAAATTGACATCCCTCCGGTCATTCGAGCGTGACATGATCCAAATTCACCAACCCAAGTCCGATCATCACGTGAGATGAGGTGGTGTCAATGGTGAACATCTACATGTTGATCATATCTACTATATGACTCATGCTTGACCTTTCGGTCTTCCGTGTTCCGAGGCCATGTCTGTACATGCTAGGCTCGTCAAGTCTAACCCGAGTGTTCTGCATGTGCAAAACTGGCTTGCACCCGTTGTATGCGAACGTAGAGTCTATCACACCCGATCATCACGTGGTGCTTCGAAACGACGAACCTTCGCAACGGTGCACACTCGGGGGGAACACAATTTTATCTTGAAATTTTAGTGAGGGATCATCTTATAATGCTACCGTCGTCCTAAGCAAAATAAGATGCATAAAAGGATTAACATCACATGCAAATCATAAGTGACATGATATGGCCATCAACTCGTGCTTTTGATCTCCATCTCCAAAGCACCGGCATGATCTCCATCGTCACCGGCGCCACACCATGATCTCCATCATCATGATCTCTATCATCGTGTCGCCATCGGGGTTGTCGCGCGCCCACCATGCTCTTACTACTATTGCTACCGTTTAGCGATAAAGTAAAGCATTACATAGCGCTTAAAGATTGACACGCAGGTCATACAAAATTAAAGACAACCCTATGGCTCCTGCCGGTTGCCGTATGCATCGACATGCAAGTCGATATTAATTATTACAACATGATCATCTCATACATCAAAATATATCTCATCATGTCATTGGCCATATCATATCACATACATACCCTGCAAAAACAAGTTAGACGTCCTCTAATTTGTGGTTGCATGTTTTACGTGGCTGCTATGGGTATCTAGCAAGAACGCTTCTTACCTACGCAACGCCACAACGGTGATATTCAAGTTGCTATTTAACCTTCTACAAGGACCGCCTTGTTCTATTCCGATTCAACTAAGATAGGAGAGACAGACATCCGCCAGCCATCTTATGCAACAAAAGTCACATGTCTGTCGATGGAACCGGTCTCATGTACGTGGACATGTAAAGTTGGTCCGGGCCGCTTCATCCCATAATACCGCTGAATCAAGAAAGACTAAGGAGGGCAGCAATTTAAACATCAACGCCCACAAACCCTTTTGTGTTCTACTCGAGAAAGCATCTACGCAAGATCCTAGCTCATGATGCCACTGTTGGGGAACGTTGCATGGGAAACAAAAAATTTTCCTACGTTCACCAAGATCAATCTAGGAGATGCTACTACGAGAGGAGAGTTGGATCCACGTACCCTTGTAGATCGCTAAGAGGAAGCGTTAAGAACGCGGTTGATGGAGTCGTACTCGCCGCGATTCAGATCGCTGAAGATCCAAGCACCGAAGCAACGGTGCCTCCGCGTTCTTCACACGTACGGCTCGGGGACGTCTCCTCCTTCTTGATCCAGCAAGGGGTGGAGGAGAGGTTGATGGAGAGACCGGCAGCACGACGGCGTGGTGGTGATGGTGGTGGAGGATTCCAGCAGGGCTTCGCCTAAGCACCGCGGGAGAAGAAGATGTTATGGGAGAGGGAGGGCAGCACCGAGGCACAAAACGTGTGTTGGCTGCCCTCCCTTTGCCTCACTATATATAGGGGGGTGGAGAGGGGAGGGGCGCCCTAGGGTTTCCCCTAGGGGGGGGCCGGCGGCCAGGGCAAGGGGGGGCGGCGGCCAAGTGCCAGGCCCTAGGGTTTCCCCCCCTAGGTGCCTTGCCCCCCAAGCCAGGGGGGGTGCGGCTGCCCTAGGAGGGTCCAGCCCCCCATGCGCCATAGGAGAGGGCCCAGGGGGGGGGGGGGCGCACAGCCCTATGAGGGCTGTGGTGTCCCCCCTTTGTGGCCCATTAGGCCCAGAACCACTTCCGGGACCCCCGAAACCCTTTTCGGTAATCCGCCGATTTCCCGATACTCCCCGGAACACTTCCGGACTTCGAAACCTTTCATCCTATATATCAATCTTCGTCCCCGGACCATTCCGGAGACCCTCGTCACGTCCGGGATCTCATCCGGGACTCCGAACAACCTTCGGTAACCATGCACTGTTCTCACTAACAACCCTAGCGTCACCGAACCTTAAGTGTGTAGACCCTGCGGGTTCGGAAACCATGTAGACATGACCGAGACACTCCCAGGTCAATAACCAATAGCGGGATCTGGATACCCATATTGGTTCCCACATGTTTCTCGATGATCTCATCGGATGAACCACGATGTCAAGGATTCAGGTAATCCCGTATACAGTTCCCTTTGTCTCGTCGGTATGTTACTTGCCCGAGATTCGATCGTCGGTATCTCTATACCTAGTTCAATCTCGTTACCGGCAAGTCTCTTTACTCGTTACCGTAATACATAATCCCGTGACCAACCACTTAGTCACTTTGAGCTCATTGAGATGACGTATTACCGAGTGGGCCCGGAGATACCTCTCCGTCACACGGAGTGACAAATCCCAGTCTCGATCCATGTCAACTCAACAGGCACCCTCGGAGATACCTGTAGAGTACCTTTATAGTCACCCAGTTACGTTGTGACGTTTGGCACACACAAAGCACTCCTACGGTGTCAGTGAGTTACATGATCTCATGGTCATAGGAACTTATACTTGACATGCAGAAAACTATAGCGATAACTGACACGATCAAAGGCTATGTTAACGTTTGGGTCTCGTCCATCACATCATTCTCCTAATGATGTGATCCCGTTATCAAATGACAACTCATGTCTATGACCTGGAAACCGCGGTCATCTTTGATCAACGAGCTAGTCCTGTAGAGGCTCACTAGGGACACAAAGTCTGTCTATTCATCCACACGTGTATTTGAGTTTCCAATCAATACAGTTATAGCATGGATAATAAACGATTATCATGAACAAGGAAATATAATAATAACTCTTTTATTATTGCCTCTAGGGCATATTTCCAACAACTAACATTTTACATCCATTGGGTCAGCCTTCTCTCGATTTTATATGAGGGCTCCGCCGGATGGGAGAGGGGCGACCTGACTGGCTCACAGGGGTCGTGCTCGCTCAATTCATCAGAAGGTAGCCTAGCCGTGTGTGCGCCGCTTCGTCCTGAAACAAACTTCCTAGATACAGCCTACATCACCGCTCCTCACCTTGCGTGTCGTCCGTATATACATAAAACGTATTGCCAGGTCATTTCCAACCCAGAAACATTTTCCCCCGAAACAATTTCCCCTTGCCGTGGAGCTCAGTAACTAGCTTGGACTTAGAGTAGTAATGGCGATAGGCCAGTTTCGTTCGTGTCAATCGAGGAGGAGGGTGGCCGACGGGCGTCGTGGAATCGCGGGGACGGCCACCAAGGGGCTCGACCTCGAGCTGCACCTCGGCCTCTCATCCGCGTGAATCGTGTTCTACCTCGACTTCAACGTTGACCTCTTGCTCTACGCTGCCCCAATCCCAATAGAGAATCTCGCCCTAGTCGTCTATGAGGACCCGGTGGCAGTGGCTGGAAATGACGTGCCGATGCCGGTGCCACCCGCGGTGACCTAGAGCGTTGCGGTCGTGGACATGGCGATCAGAGAGATAGGAAGGGCTTGATTGTATATGCTCAAAAACATGTTTTCGGATCATCCCGGCCTACAGCGCTGACATCACCGCACGGCGCCGTGCCACCTCTCCATGCAGAAGCAGCAGCCGCCCGACGAATGGATCCCGTTGTTCCCCTGGGCAGGCACCGGCGCACGCCAGTCGAGGCGGAGGGCCGACATGGTGCGGGGGTGGGTGCGCGACCAGCTCCAGAACAAACACCGCCTGCCCACGGACCTGCCGCTGAGCTACATCTGGGAGAAGTTCCTGACTCTGGTACAATTTGTACATGAACCCGTGGCATGCCCGCTTCCTCCTCCTGGCCCGCGCACGCGCCCGACTCCGCACCTTTTTATACCCCACCGAGATCACTTTGTACGGCTTCAACAACTTCGATCCCAAGCCGATTAAGATTGTTGGGGTCGAACCTTTCTTGTTCTCTCTCTCTATGGAACGGAAGTAGAAGAAGAAAGGAGCTAAACACACTGGGGTTGCTGGTGACGAATGCCTCTGCCAAACAGCGATCTTTTTCCAGCTCGAACTATTTACAAATGACTCGATTTACCACCGTATTTGTTGCTAACCAGGACGTAGCACCCACGCTCGCCACGGTCACCCCACGTACGCTTCCTGGCGATCTGGTCTTCGAACGTGAGCTGCCCACTCCTCCGTTTGACCTGGATGCCATCCTACGCCCGCCGTTGTTACACTACAGTGCTACCTGCAAACCTGGCTTGACACAAACCTATCCTCAAACGTGGCCAAACCAACGTCCGGACTCGATCTAGACTTTGACGCAAACACAAGCACGTACTCGTGCACCTATACGCCACATGCATGCGCACACATGCACACATGATACATCCGTATGCCCATACGGCTATACCTACACCTTGCCACGGCAGCGACGCGACAATGGACTAGTGACTGGCTCGATCAACGTGCACACACATACATGATCACCACCCATACCGTGGCTTATTTCAACATTACGATCCCCAGGCTGAGGGCCAGGCCGACGACATACCCGGGCGTGTCCTTGTCCGTCTACGTTAGCAAAGGGCGCCAGGGCCGTGGCCAGTCAAATTCTGACCGCCTGAAGCTGAACAAATTCCACCGCAATATGCAACGGTTATCAACGGTAAGGGATACTGGAGCTTCATGGTGGACTGCGTCCTGAAGACCGACCACGGCGTCGAGATGTGTGCATTCCGGTGGCCGCCTGATATCCAACCGTGCCTTCTAATCGCCAAGAAGGACGGCGACCTCCCTGCGCGATACCCATAGAATGTGTAGTTTTAGTTTGATCCTCTCGCTGGGATCTCATATTGCAAGTCAGCTATGTCTGCCAGATGGTACTCTCAGGTCGTAAAGAGCTATACCCTAGCGGTCGCTTGGTCTTGGGTCAAGTTCTTGTATCTTAGTGATCAGCTATTTTTTTTTTGCGAAGTATGAGCTAGCTAACACTCCTTAATTATGTTGCAAGTACAATTCTGAATATGAATGCAATCTTTTTTAAACATTGTACTTACACTGGTATGTGAGACACACTACGTTTCTACAATCGTAGCAAGAAATGTCTTGCATAATTGTACATGGTCAGCATTTTTGATATACATGTTTTGCTGCCTACTTTTTTTCATACACATTGCTATCTGTTTTGTATATATCAAAAACTTTTTAACACGATTAACATTTCTCAAATACGTACATGATTAACATGTTTTCCAAATACACATTGAATTAACTTCTGAAATGATACAATTTTTTTTCAAATATGTGTACATTTTTTATATTGTATAAACACTTTTTTATAAAATGTCACCAACATAGTTTAGAAACGCATGAACATAGTTTTAAATGTAACGTACATTCTCTTTGAATGCTATATTTTTTTTTGAATAACCCAAACAATCTTTATAAAATGTCACAAACATATCACTACTAGAAAAAAGCTCATTAGTGGCGCACCACTTTTGGGTATTAGTGGCGCACCTCTGGTGCGCCACTATTACCACGCCACTAGTAATGTGTATTAGTGGCGCACCAGAGGTGCGCCATTACTAATCCAGATATCAGTGGCGCACCCCCTGGTGCGCCACTACTAAGTATAAGGGTGCGCCACTGATATTTTTTCAGAATTTTTTTTTTCAATTTTTTTTCCAGAATTGCTACAGGTGCGCCACTGATATTGCTACAGGTGCGCCACTAGTAACAATTTTTTTTTTCAAATTTTTTTCCAGAAATTTTTTTTTCAAATTTTTTTTTCAATTTTGGCGGGAATTTTTTTTTCCTTAATCTCGGGTCACTATGGCTTAATCTCGGTTCAAATCGCACTCCGTGGTCAAACTTCCCGGAAGGTCACCCATCCTACACTACTCCAGCCCAAGCACGCTTAACTCCCGGAAGGTAACTTTTCGAGTAGATGCTTTTTCATATAAAAAACTTTTTCATCGGAGTTCGTATGCAAAAGTTATGCCCATTTTACAAATTCTCGAGAGATTTTGCAAAAAAAGTCGAAATTCATGTTTGTAAATTTTGCTAACAACTAGACCACAAATCACATTGGAATCTTATTTTTTTTATTTTTTTGACATTTCTATCATTTTCTTTTATTTATTTTTTTAACTGAAAAGGCGGTCCAAGGGGGGGGGGTGCATTTGGTGAAAATGCGTCCCAGGTTACCAGTGGCGCACCCCTTCACTGGTGCGCCACTAGTAGCCAGGAATACTAGTGGCGCACCAGCGAAGGGGTGCGCCACTGCTATGGTTTTTTTTTTGGACCACCATGCCCAGCCTTACCAGTGGCGCACCAGGGCAAGGTGCGCCACTACTATCAAAAATAGTAGTGGCGCACCTTGTCCTGGTGTGCCACTGGTAAGCCTGGGCATGGCTGGTTACTGTTCAAAAACATAGTAGTGGCGCACCCCACACCTGGTGCGCCACTAGTAATGTCACTATTAGTGGAGCACCTGTTTGTGGTGCGCCACTGCTATATAGTAGTGGCGCACCACATCTCTGGTGCGCCACTAACAGTGATATTACCTATAGCCTTTTTTCTAGTAGTGTATTTTTGAAACGCATGAACATAGTCTGGCCTAATCTGCGCGTGCTCGGATACATTGTCCTCCATTGTCTGTCCTGCGCCGCGCTGTATTTGTGTACTCCCTCCGGTCCTTTTTATTCTGCGTATTGCATTTGGGTCAAGTCAAACTTTACAAAGTTTGACCAAATTTATTTTTAAAAATAACAACACGTACAATACAAAATATATGAACTGTGAAACTACATTTCATAACAAATGAAACAATTTGATTTGTCATTGTAAATATTGATAGTTTTGTCTATAAGTTAGGTCAAAGTAGAGATACTTTAATTTCGAACATAACTTATGAGCAGACTAAAAAGGACCGGAGGCAGTATATATACATCGCTAGGGCAGTTTCGTTTCGATGGAGGAAGGATGTGCAAGGGGCGTGGATCTGCGTGGACGCCGGCCTAGGGGCTTGACCTCGAGCTGCACGTCGGCCTGCCTTCCGCTCATACTACATTCGATATCGACCCCAACGTGGATCTCGTGCTGTTCGCCGGCCTGATCCCGGTGGATATTTTGCCCTTGTTAGGTACGGCCGTCCGAGGCCTTGGTGGCGGTGGGTTTGGACGACGTGCCGGTGCTGGTGCCACTCACGGTGACCGAGAGTGTTGTGGTCACAGATGTGGAAAGGGGGGCCACTATCATCTACGAGGGCCCGGTGGGCGGGGAAGGCGCAGTCACCGGGGTCGGGGTTTTGGCCACGGTGCACGACAAGCACGTCGAGGCCTAGCAGATCGTGCCATCCGGCGGGGACGACATGGTCAATGAGGTCGTTGTTTCGGACAGCTGGACGACGAGCACGTCGAGGCCAGGTAGATTATCCCATCCGGCAGCGCCGGCTCCACCGCGCTAGTGTTTTGCCACCTCCCAGCATGGGGATCCCATTGCTCCCCTGGGCAGGCTATGGGGCACGCCAGTCTAGGCTGTGGAGGGTCATCCTGGTGCGGGCGTGGGTCTGTGATGAGATCCAAAATAAACACCACCTTCCAAGGGACCTGCCGCTGAGCTACACCTGGGAGAAGGTCCTGATCCAGTCGTACATGAACCCGCTTCCGACTTTCGGGCGGTGCACGCGCCCGCCATCGTGCCTTCCTGTACGCCGCCGCCATCATACCCGGGCATGTCCTTGACCGTCTACACGAGCAATGGCCAGGCTAGTGGCCACTTCGATCACCTGAAGCTGAACAACTCCATTGCTACAACTCCACAGTCATCAATGCTAAGTGGTACGTGCCTTCCATGTTAGATAGCTGCCTGGAGGCGGACGATGTCGTCGAGGTGCAGGCGTTCCGGTCACCACCTGGGATCCGTGTCTTCTGATCGCCAAGAAGGACGGCGCCGGCCCCGCCCTAAAAACTAGTAGAGAACGGGCCATCTGCCCCGGTTGGTAAGGGCCTTTTGCCCCGGTTCTTGAACCGGGTCTAAACGGTCAGTACTAATGCCCTAGCCCTTTAGTCCCGGTTGAATCTAGAACCGGGACAGATGGGTCTTCACATGGCCTGTGCGCGGAGCCCAGGCAGGAGGGCCTTTGGTCCCGGTTGGTGGCACCAACCGGGACCAAAAGGCATCCACGCGTCAGCATTTCTATGGCTGTGGTTTTTGTTTTTTTTTCTGAAAGGGGGGTGGGTGGGGGTTTTGGGGGGTTAATTTAGGTGTTTCATATATTGTGTTAGCTAGCTAATTAATAGAGAGAAGTGTCCTATCTTATGTCCGTGCTTGGTCGACGCTACGTTCTACACATACGTATAGAGAGGACTAGACACGCTAGCTAGCTAGCTAGTAAGCAAACGAAGGAAACAGAAGATCGTCATCAACATATATATGCATACAGAGAGAAGCGATATCGACCACCTCTCCTTCTCCGAGAGATTGGCCGAACAACAAGTTCTCGTATATCTATCCGACACTACCGGGTACATATATACAATAATTATCTCTTACAAATATAATCTCCTATCACATGGACGCATGGTCCACATAGTATTCTCCGTCTGGCGCGATCACGTGGTCAAGGAAGAATGCCGCCAATTCCTCTTGAATTGCTCGCAGACGATCTGGTGCTAGGAGTTCATTCCGCATCCGAAAGATCTAATTTGAAGAAGGGGGTCAATATATATATATATATATGTGTGTGTGTGTGTCTGTGTGTGTGTGTGTGTGTGTGTGTGTGTGAATAAATGAAACACAACACAAATGATGGTAATGAAATAAAATTGTGAATATTATTAATTGCTTACGCACTTCAAATTGTGCGTCAGAGTAGCCCCGCTCAGAGGTTGTGTGGCGGATGGACTCGCAAATTTAGTATCCACAGAAATCATTCCCTTGTTCCTGCCACAACCAGTTTACAAGAAATAGAGGTCAATCAAACTGATAAGCAAGAATGCCAAATAGTATTGATGAAACTAGCGCTTGAATCAATAGGAGATGCGCGGAACATGCTACTACATAGTACTTACATTGGGTGTCTAAATTGCAGCTTCTTCGGCAGTCCCGGAGTTTTTTTGGTGAATTTTTTCCAAACCCTGCCAGACAAAGAAAACAATTACTTGATATCAGAAATGAACAAAATTGCTGATATGCATGGTGGATAATGATCGATTTAACTTACTTCTCGAGCATTTGAGTCATGTCCGCATACTCCTTGGGATCTTTTCGTTTAGAGTCCAAGACAGTTACTACTCCCTGCTCAAGCTTAATCTCTAGTAGAATATAGTGGAAGCTGCGCACGCATGCATGAACTCATCAATTACATTACTATAACCTTGACTAATATATAAGGGAAACCGAATATGGACAAGACAGTAACACTCACTTGAAGTTGCAAGGAAAGAGTATTATATCTTTGTTTTCATTTACCACCAACGATCGTAGCAAGTTGGCCTCTGTATCTGCGGCACGCAATTCAACCTCAGTTGCATCTATGAGATATGAGTTAATGAACCCTATATCACCGACTTGTCTTTTCGACTTGTTTTTTCTTCAATTCGACGATCTTCAATCTGCATAATATAGTGAGGATAATTATAAATACATGCAATGAAAGAGCTGAGCTATATAGAGAGACTTAAGGACAGAAGTAGTACTACTTACAAACAGTAGCAGGTGACCGTTGTTTATCGAGGGCCAATTGATTGAAAAACTGATAGAACTCCTCAAATGGAATAGGCAACAGTTCAATTTCAATGAGATCATGCTCCCATTTAACTCTCACATACAAACTATCCCTCCCCCAGACTCTCTGCAGATTTTCAAGTACCAATCATGCAATCTTCGCATCATCGTTGATAGAGATCTTTCATCTTTGACGAGAGGCTTCTCATACTCGTATCTTTGTATCTGCACCTCCAAGAAATCATAATGTACATCATCGGGCAGGTAATCTCCAAGATTGTTATAACCGGGCACCATCCTCGGATCATTAGCGACGATGTCGCTAGACACCTTGAGCGGGGGGCACGATTGGTCCGCTTGTTCGCCGAGCTGGGCAATTTGTTTCCCAGCTCGTCCTTCTGCTAACCTTTGATCACTTTTAGTACTTCCCGACCGCTTCGCTTCGTGAAATGACTTTTCAATAATGCAGCCATAGTTGTCTTTCGGCTGACTTTTCGCTGGTTTCTTCAGGGCAGCAAGAGTGCGCTTTGCTTTCACCGGATCTATCTTCTCCTCCGGAGGTGGATGTCTCTGTGCTTTCAACCCTTCAAGCCAGTCCTTCACTTTGCCTTCAGCGATCTTCATGTTTTCCTCGTCGGACCTCTTGTATGGTAACTTCTCTAGAGGCATGAGAGAAGGACCGAATCTGTATTGCCTCCCACCTCTGGCTGTACTGCTAGACGCCGGAAGACCAGACGAAGGGCTGTTTTCTTTCCTTGCTTACGCGCTAGAGCAGCCGGAGCGGCGGCAGGTCTCTTCCGCCCTTGCTGACTAGGCGGAGAAGGAGGAGGCTAGCTGCTTGGGCACGCCGGCGCAGGCGGAGAAGGAGGCGGAGTGCCACCACGCGCCGGAGAAGGAGCCGGAGTGCCCAGATCGTCACTCACCGGAGGAGGAGGCGCTGGAGGAGGTGGAGTGCCCTGACTCGTCGCCGGAGGAGGAGGAGGCGGAGGCGTCCAGTTGAGAATGTTCATGAGGTCCTTCCGCCATAGGCATGGAGTCTTCAGTGAAGAACCCAGCCAAGTCTCCCCTTCACCGGTAGGGTGGTCAAGCTGGAGGTCCTCAAATCCCTCCGTTATTTCATCCACCATCACCCTAGCATATCCTTCTGGAATCGACCGGCAGTGAAAAGTTGCGCCGGGTCCAGTAGGATAAACAGAGCCAGCAGCCGCCTTGACCTTCATATTTATCCATTGTGTCATAAGGTGGCAATTTTGAGACTCCGTGATAGCATCCACGGGATAGCTGGCAGGAGCCGTCAAGACATGCTCCGGCTAATGCAGCTCGGTGGAAGCCATGCTGCTTCTCCGCTGAGATGGCGGGGTAGCTTCGGGGGAAGCTTCGACAGTTCTTTTGTCCCGATTTGCTTCTCGTTCCTATATCGCTTGTATTCTGGCGTGCAGCACCTGCAGTTCGGTCTGCTACACTTTCTTCCTCCTCTCGTGGCATTTGTAACCGCCTGCGTCCGGAAACCCAGCACTCCACGGAACGGAGCCTGGCGTTCCTCGTGTCCGTCCAGGGTGCTCAGGATTCCCGAGGGCCATTGTGAGCTCGTCGTTCTCTCTGTCGGGAAAGAACGTCCCTTGCTGCGCTGCTTTGATATAGTGCCGCATCTTCTTGAGTGGTATTTCCAATTGTTTGTCCGTCCAAATGCACCACCCTGATATAGTGTCCAAGGTTCCGCCAGCACCGAAGAACCAAGTCCGGCAACGGTCTGGTGTAACACCCCAAAAATTTAATTACTTTTTCATTAAATAAAATTTGGCTAGAAACAAAAATTTTGATTTACAAAAAGTTCTTTAGTGTTTTTAGAACCTTTTGTTTCTGTTTACTTCCCTCCATATAGAAATTTTTCAGTATTTTTGTGGGCTCTGTTAGTCATCTGAAAACATTTCATTGCTTGTTTAATAATATTAAGAATTATTTTCGTAATAAAATTTTGCCATAGAAAATTCTTTTAATAGCTTTTTCTTTTCTTCATATGCTTCTATTTGCACTACAACCATTATAAATAATTCTCTAAAAATTCCACCATAATTCTGAGAGGTCTTATGATGCCTATATGTCACTTTGGTGCAAAAACCCAACTTGGTGTTTTGCAGAATTTGAGTGAACCATCCTCTTTTTCATTTCTGTCCATTTTCTAGGTTTCTACTACAACCTCAATTTTTCCTTCTCCAAAAATTCTGATACTTGTCCACCTTATAGTCCTTCCAACCAAACCCTTAAGTCCAGAGGTCATCCCCATTAGCACCACTTAACTCCACCAAATACCTCTCTGTAGTTTCTGTCCAGAAACTAAATCCTTCAAAACTTGCACTATCAAGTTTTCCCTTTTGCCAAACCAACCCCACCAAAATCTATGACCACTAAGGAGACACCACCCTGCCAAGTACCACAACCAACAAAGGTCTCTGGCTAGCCCTATCATTTCATCAAACACCCTGTGTGCATGACAGAAATTCTATCTTCTCCTAAACTACATTAGCATCTAGCCACCCTCCCCAAATCATCATGTCCATAACCTCTCTCATACCCTAAAGCACCACCCTGCTGATTTGTAGCTCTTGTGGGTCAATCTAGATGCCCTTAGCATTTCGTCGAGCAACTCCTGTGCGTGTCTAGCGCGCGAGCAGAGCGCGCCTATGACCGCGCTGGCACCCGAGTCCCTGCCGCTGCCTTGCTGCTTTCCCTGCTCGCCCGAGCCTTCCGCTAGATCAGCTCGACTCCACAGGACCCTGCCGACACCCCACCCTGGCCTCTAGCGCCGACCGGAGCCGCCGCCCGACGAATCCCGCTCGCCCACGACTCTCCTCGTTTAACTCCTAACTACCAGAGCTCATCCGCGGGTGCCGACCACGCCAACCTCGCTGACCACTGCCACCGGTCTCACCGGCCTCACTCGCCGCCATAAATGGCCGCCGCCGCTGTCTACCCGTGGACGGCGCCGTCCGAGCCACCTGGCACTACCCGAGGCCAGCCAGCTCGCCTGGGGAGTAACTGCGGCCGGCCACCGTCCTCACCGACCTCGCTGACTCACGCCACCGACCGCAACCGCTTTGACGGCGCAGTAATGGCGACCGCCACCGTGCCTTCTCCGGGAAGCCACAGAACCGCCTCGCCCCGGCTATATAAAGCCCCGAGCTCACTCCACTCCGCACCACCCCACTCCCTCCGTCCTCTACAAGCTTCCTATGGGAGCAAAACGACCGGAGACGGTCGTCTTCTCCTTCCCCGACAACCACGGCCACCGCCACCTCTCCAATGGTTCCGACGAGACCCCAGCCTTCCCACCTCCAATCTCTTCACCAACAGCTTCCTCCTGACCCCAAGAATCCATCCCACCTCTTAATTTGGCTCGGGGACTACCGTAGACGAAACGCCCAAATCGCCTCGCCGGAGCTCTTCGGGTGTGCTCGCCGTCGGCGACCCCGTCTACTCCGGCGACCAAGGAGGGTACCCATGGGACCGCCTCGGCCTCCTGGACTCAACGGTGGGCTCGGCTCGCCGTGGGGCCCTGCCGTTCGCCGGCAAACATCGCCGGAGTTCCGCCCCGTTCTGTCGCCAGGGAGAAGGGCGGGGTGGACCGTGGTCAAACCTGACCAGTGGGCCAGGCGGGCCCACTGTCAGTGACCCACATCCTCGCCACGTCGTCTCCCACACTGCCGAAGCAGCTGGGCTCGGCCCAGTGACGCCGTCCGGCTATACAGCGCTCAGGCGCACTTCTGCCTTTTTCCTATTTTCCTTTTCCAGCAATTTTCAAATAACTCTACCGAATTTATTTCAAAACCAAATTTTATGATTCAAATTTATTTAGACTCCTAAAATCATGCTCTATTAATATGGCTAGGGTGAACATATTTTATGCTTAGTTTTTGTTGAATCAATTAAATATTGCTCTTAATCATTTATTTTAACTTAGTAATTCCATAACTAATTCATACTAACTACAAATAAATTTATTCTTTTTTTTTAATTCCTTAAATACCCTCTAGTTAATTTTAGTATTTATTTCAAAAATATTTGAAATACTTTTTAGTGCTGTTTTTGAATTATGTGGTGATTTAGATATTTTTGGAATTAGGAAATGAAAGGGAGATTATATTTCAAACTTTTGGAGTGCACCCAATGCTTCTGCATGTTCAAGGCAAGCATCTTGAACACTTGATATGGTGAATACTTGACAATTGGTTGCTAGTAAATTTTCAGCATGGTTTGATGCTTTTAATAGAATTTGCTTATGGGTAGTGATATAGCATACATGCATGATCATAAGCATATTTTCTCTTGCATGCATTTTTGCAACATGCATAAGTTATGAGAATCCAGGAGTGTGCTCCTGTTTTGGACGTGCCGGTAGGCACGGGCCATTTTTGACACGGTGGTGTCACGAGATATATGTGAAAGCAGGCAAGGGTTGTGGCCCTGTCCTGACGATACTGTTGAAAGAATAAATTTTGTTGTGCTAACCACTGCAGGAATCATAAGCCTCCTGAGTCGACCGTAGATCGAGTCTTGTTCTGGTAACCCCCATACTTGTTTCGTACTACCACTTGTCCCTGCCACGGGTAGGGTATGGTTTAGTAAGTTGTTAACCCCTTTCCGTGCACACACCGTACATAGGGCCACGATGAGGGTTTTCCACGACGGTGGACTAAATCCTGTCATCGGGTCAGGGGGCATGGGTGTTTCCGGCTGTCGTGATGCCGAGAGGGAGTGTACCCTTGTAATCCGCGCGTATAAATAGTGATCCCATGCTCTTGGAGGTTGTAGCCTCTCCGACTTAGAGTTTTTCTGGAACGATGCTTTGGGTGATTCCTGGCATCTGAACGGATTTTCTGGTGTGTGCTGGTTAGGTGTGTTTTCAACCCAAAGACCGTAACGGGAATTAGTCAGTGTCACGATACTGACTAAAGAAATCCTATACTTGTGGGTAAAGAGTACACCCTCTGCAGAGTTTGAAACCTATTCGAATAGCCGTGTCCGCGGTTAAGGACTACAGTCTGGGTTGGTCAAGTGTCGGTCTTAGAGTCGGTCTCCGGAGGAAATAATTTAAAATTGAGCATGATGTATTTTGCAGGTTAATTTTTACTGCTACTGGTGTTGTTATGAATATTATGGATGATATGATTATTATTGTGAACTAACCCGTTTCTCTTATTTTATTTCCAGAGTGTTTCAGGGGCTGGCTGGACTACCCCGGACACTCGCCTTTATTTTCAAGTCCTTTTGTGGCGTCCCTCGAGTTTCAGGCGGTTCTATCACGCCACTACTCTTGTGGACACCCGACTGGCATTTCTTTTCAAGACCGACCGTGGTGTCACTTGACATCCGACCGGCATTTCTTTTATATTTTATTGATACTAATATTTATTTTCTGCACTAACTATTATTCATCATGCCATGTTTTAATTCCTGTCAGCATGCATTTAATATAAGTCCATCATGAGCATATGCACATAGTTTAATTCATCATGACCATATAATTGTTTGCTGCATTTGTTATATCATTTGTTCATGATGTTTGCGAGTACATTCAAACGTACTCACAGGCTTGTCCCTGGCTATTTACTTGGCCAGGTTAGGAGTTATGCGAGGAGTACCACAGCGACGTCCGTGCGAAGCCTAGGAGTGCAACCACGCGGGATAGGAGTTATCCGGGTCAGCTGTTCCTGTGGGAATGGAGCCCCATCGACGTTGGAGGACCACGAGTCAATTTCGACATCCATCACCGGATATCACTTTGAGCTCACCAGACCCTCCTGGTCACCAGACACCATTGTTGTATTAGTAGACCTTATTGGTCTTGTATTAAATTCTTGTAAAAGCTTGGTAATCTGTAACAAGGACGTGTCCACCAGTAACAGTAATCCTGGGCTGGTGATGACACGAGGGGTTAAATTTCTGGAATATTATGTTCCCGAAATCCGGCCCCGACAGCCTTGGTATCAGAGCCAGACTGACCATTGGCTAATCCTATCTTAGCCTGGTCGCTATCCCTAGGTTTCCACACCATCCATAATTTTTCCTGTACACAGACAAGCCTATCTCATCCGATAAGCCTACACACTGGCCAGCCAACAACTTTTGATAGTTGGTGCCAAACCTAGCAGTCGACCCATAAGGCGTGTGCCTGCGGCCGATGTCTGAGTCGTCCCACCCACAAGCATGTGACGGAGGACTCTGCTACCTATAAAGAAAGCCCTGCTCCAACCCAGCTACTATCACCCTCTGAGCACCGTGTCCATTACTATCACACTTCTTGTTTTCACCAGAATCTACCTATCTGATATTTTATGTATCAGGATGATTTGCCCACACTTAGAGAAGAAATTTCTTAAGGACCTTCCTCACAAGACTTTTCCCACCATAGATTCAAGTCGCGTGCCATCACGGCATCCCGCACAAGACCACACCTGCTCTGCTAGCTGCACTAAGTGCAACTCACACACACACACAGTCAGCACCTAATACATCGACTCGATCACTCTCATCACACCAGAGTTTTCACAGAGCACACACACTCTCTCGCACCAGACACTGCTACCTAGTCCCGATGATCACCACCGCCTCGGAGAGCCACCACCCGAGCAGCAACATCACGGCGATCGTCGAAGATCATCACACACAGTAGAAGTGAGGAGCCGATCAATGCTGCCAGCATACCGACCAGAAGGATCGTGATCAGCTCCGATCCCACGTCCTCCATTGATGCCTCGTCTCGAGCTCTTTCAGCCAGAAGGAGAAGGAGAAGAAGGAAGAGAGGTGAGGTGAAGTGCGAGGCAGGAGAAGAAAACCGTGATCGTTTTATAGCCCGAGCTCGGTGCACGGTGAGCGTAGTCCACCAGCGCCGCTCGTCGCTCGATCGCCGGTGTTCGGAGACGAATCCGCGAGCAGTGCCGACAGGGCACTGGCCCGCGAGGTGAGTGCACGCTGCCAGTGACAGCACGCCGCACACTACCACGATACGACCCTAGATACCCTACACGCTAGACGCCATAGCAGCAGATAGTGCGGTGAGCACGCGCGGGAGAGAGAAAAAGAAGAAGAGCAGGAGGTAGAGGAAGGCGAAGAGACTGACAGTGGGTCCTGGACCCACCTGTCAGCCAAAGAGGGCACCGTGCGCTGGAGTACGACGAGCAAATTTGGAATTAGAAATTATACTTTCTCCAAATTTGTCGTAACAACACACTGTGGTTGCACCAATTATCAGTAGCCTTACGTCAACAGTGCCGAGCTAGGTTTTAGAATTGTTTGTTTCTGCTCAGCAGAATCTCCTCGGAAAGGGTGGGCTAAATTTTTAATAGCTACCCTAACAAATCTCGAGGACGAGATTTTTCTAAGGGGGGTAGAGTTTGTAACACCCCAAAAATTTAATTACTTTTTCATTAAATAAAATTTGGCTAGAAACAAAAATTTTGATTTACAAAAAGTTCTTTAGTGTTTTTAGAACCTTTTGTTTCTGTTTACTTCCCTCCATATAGAAATTTTTCAGTATTTTTGTGGGCTCTGTTAGTCATCTGAAAACATTTCATTGCTTGTTTAATAATATTAAGAATTATTTTCGTAATAAAATTTTGCCATAGAAAATTCTTTTAATAGCTTTTTCTTTTCTTCATATGCTTCTATTTGCACTACAACCATTATAAATAATTCTCTAAAAATTCCACCATAATTCTGAGAGGTCTTATGATGCCTATATGTCACTTTGGTGCAAAAACCCAACTTGGTGTTTTGCAGAATTTGAGTGAACCATCCTCTTTTTCATTTCTGTCCATTTTCTAGGTTTCTACTACAACCTCAATTTTTCCTTCTCCAAAAATTCTGATACTTGTCCACCTTATAGTCCTTCCAACCAAACCCTTAAGTCCAGAAGGTCATCCCCATTAGCACCACATAACTCCACCAAATACCTCTCTGTAGTTTCTGTCCAGAAACTAAATCCTTCAAAACTTGCACTATCAAGTTTTCCCTTTTGCCAAACCAACCCCACCAAAATCTATGACCACTAAGGAGACACCACCCTGCCAAGTACCACAACCAACAAAGGTCTCTGGCTAGCCCTATCATTTCATCAAACACCCTGTGTGCATGACAGAAATTCTATCTTCTCCTAAACTACATTAGCATCTAGCCACCCTCCCCAAATCATCATGTCCATAACCTCTCTCATACCCTAAAGCACCACCCTGCTGATTTGTAGCTCTTGTGGGTCAATCTAGATGCCCTTAGCATTTCGTCGAGCAACTCCTGTGCGTGTCTAGCGTGCGAGCAGAGCGCGCCTATGACCGCGCTGGCACCCGAGTCCCTGCCGCTGCCTTGCTGCTTTCCCTGCTCGCCCGAGCCTTCCGCTAGATCAGCTCGACTCCACAGGACCCTGCCGACACCCCACCCTGGCCTCTAGCGCCGACCGGAGCCGCCGCCCGACGAATCCCGCTCGCCCACGACTCTCCTCGTTTAACTCCTAACTACCAGAGCTCATCCGCGGGTGCCGACCACGCCACCGCCCTCGCCAACCTCGCTGACCACTGCCACCGGTCTCACCGGCCTCACTCGCCGCCATAAATGGCCGCCGCCGCTGTCTACCCGTGGACGGCGCCGTCCGAGCCACCTGGCACTACCCGAGGCCAGCCAGCTCGCCTGGGGAGTAACTGCGGCCGGCCACCGTCCTCACCGACCTCGCTGACTCACGCCACCGACCGCAACCGCTTCGACGGCGCAGTAATGGCGACCGCCACCGTGCCTTCTCCGGGAAGCCACAGAACCGCCTCGCCCCGGCTATATAAAGCCCCGAGCTCACTCCACTCCGCACCACCCCACTCCCTCCGTCCTCTGCAAGCTTCCTATGGGAGCAAAACGACCGGAGACGGTCGTCTTCTCCTTCCCCGACAACCACGGCCACCGCCACCTCTCCAATGGTTCCGACGAGACCCCAGCCTTCCCACCTCCAATCTCTTCACCAACAGCTTCCTCCTGACCCCAAGAATCCATCCCACCTCTTAATTTGGCTCGGGGACTACCGTAGACGAAACGCCCAAATCGCCTCGCCGGAGCTCTTCGGGTGTGCTCGCCGTCGGCGACCCCGTCTACTCCGGCGACCAAGGAGGGTACCCATGGGACCGCCTCGGCCTCCTGGACTCAACGGTGGGCTCGGCTCGCCGTGGGGCCCTGCCGTTCGCCGGCAAACATCGCCGGAGTTCCGCCCCGTTCTGTCGCCAGGGAGAAGGGCGGGGTGGACCGTGGTCAAACCTGACCAGTGGGCCAGGCGGGCCCACTGTCAGTGACCCACATCCTCGCCACGTCGTCTCCCACACTGCCGAAGCAGCTGGGCTCGGCCCAGTGACGCCATCCGGCTATACAGCGCTCAGGCGCACTTCTGCCTTTTTCCTATTTTCCTTTTCCAGCAATTTTCAAATAACTCTACCGAATTTATTTCAAAACCAAATTTTATGATTCAAATTTATTTAGACTCCTAAAATCATGCTCTATTAATATGGCTAGGGTGAACATTTTTTTTATGCTTAGTTTCTGTTGAATCAATTAAATATTGCTCTTAATCATTTATTTTAACTTAGTAATTCCATAACTAATTCATACTAACTACAAATAAATTTATTCTTTTTTTTAATTCCTTAAATACCCTCTAGTTAATTTTAGTATTTATTTCAAAAATATTTGAAATACTTTTTAGTGCTGTTTTTGAATTATGTGGTGATTTAGATATTTTTGGAATTAGGAAATGAAAGGGAGATTATATTTCAAACTTTTGGAGTGCACCCAATGCTTCTGCATGTTCAAGGCAAGCATCTTGAACACTTGATATGGTGAATACTTAACAATTGGTTGCTAGTAAATTTTCAGCATGGTTTGATGCTTTTAATAGAATTTGCTTATGGGTAGTGATATAGCATACATGCATGATCATAAGCATATTTTCTCTTGCATGCATTTTTGCAACATGCATAAGTTATGAGAATCCAGGAGTGTGCTCCTGTTTTGGACGTGCCGGTAGGCACGGGCCATTTTTGACACGGTGGTGTCACGAGATATATGTGAAAGCAGGCAAGGGTTGTGGCCCTGTCCTGACGATACTGTTGAAAGAATAAATTTTGTTGTGCTAACCACTGCAGGAATCATAAGCCTCCTGAGTCGACCGTAGATCGAGTCTTGTTCCGGTAACCCCCATACTTGTTTCTTACTACCACTTGTCCCTGCCACTGGTAGGGTATGGTTTAGTAAGTTGTTAACCCCTTTCCGTGCACACACCGTACAGAGGGCCACGATGAGGGTTTTCCACGACGGTGGACTAAATCCTGTCATCGGGTCAGGGGGCATGGGTGTTTCCGGCTGTCGTGATGCCGAGAGGGAGTGTACCCTTGTAATCCGCGCGTATAAATAGTGATCCCATGCTCTTGGAGGTTGTAGCCTCTCCGACTTAGAGTTTTTCTGGAACGATGCTTTGGGTGATTCCTGGCATCTGAACGGATTTTCTGGTGTGTGCTGGTTAGGTGTGTTTTCAACCCAAAGACCGTAACTGGAATTAGTCAGTGTCACGATACTGACTAAAGAAATCCTATACTTGTGGGTAAAGAGTACACCCTCTGCAGAGTTTGAAACCTATTCGAATAGCCGTGTCCGCGGTTAAGGACTACAGTCTGGGTTGGTCAAGTGTCGGTCTTAGAGTCGGTCTCCGGAGGAAATAATTTAAAATTGAGCATGATGTATTTTGCAGGTTAATTTTTACTGCTACTGGTGTTGTTATGAATATTATGGATGATATGATTATTATTGTGGACTAACCCGTTTCTCTTATTTTATTTCCAGAGTGTTTCAGGGGCTGGCTGGACTACCCCGGACACTCGCCTTTATTTTCAAGTCCTTTTGTGGCGTCCCTCGAGTTTCAGGCGGTTCTATCACGCCACTACTCTTGTGGACACCCGACTGGCATTTCTTTTCAAGACCGACCGTGGTGTCACTTGACATCCGACCGGCATTTCTTTTATATTTTATTGATACTAATATTTATTTTCTGCACTAACTATTATTCATCATGCCATGTTTTAATTCCTGTCAGCATGCATTTAATATAAGTCCATCATGAGCATATGCACATAGTTTAATTCATCATGACCATATAATTGTTTGCTGCATTTGTTATATCATTTGTTCATGATGTTTGCGAGTACATTCAAACGTACTCACAGGCTTGTCCCTGGCTATTTACTTGGCCAGGTTTGGAGTTATGCGAGGAGTACCACAACGACGTCCGTGCGAAGCCTAGGAGTGCAACCACGCGGGATAGGAGTTATCCGGGTCAGCTGTTCCTGTGGGAATGGAGCCCCATCGACGTTGGAGGACCACGAGTCAATTTCGACATCCATCACCGGATATCACTTTGAGCTCACCAGACCCTCCTGGTCACCAGACACCATTGTTGTATTAGTAGACCTTATTGGTCTTGTATTAAATTCTTGTAAAAGCTTGGTAATCTGTAACAAGGACGTGTCCACCAGTAACAGTAATCCTGGGCTGGTGATGACACGAGGGGTTAAATTTCTGGAATATTATGTTCCCGAAATCCGGCCCCGACATCTGGCCAGTTCATTGTCTCTAGTTCGATCCCTTTCTGAAGGAGATCATTCTCAGCCTTGGCCCACTTAGGCCGGGCTCTGAGGTAGCCACCTGACCCCATGCGATGGTGATGCATCTTCTTCGCAGCATTTTTCTGGTTTGTCGCCGACATGTTCTTACTCTTTTCTGATGTCTTATAGGCCACAAATGCGGGCCAGTCATCTCTGATCTTCTCATATATGCCCTGGAATTCTGTAGTCTCTTTTTTGCGGACAAACTTATTCAGGTGTTTCTTCCACCCCCTGAATAGTTCTGCCATCTTCGTAATAGCAAAAGACTTGATTAATTCCTCTGTAACTGGCTTCGCTGGATCAGCCTCTGGCGGTAGGGTGAAATTTGACTTCAGCTCAGTCCAAAGATCTTCTTTCTGCATATCAGTGACATAAGACACCTGAGCGTGTTCTGCAGCCGGCTTTAACCATTGATGGATGCTGATCGGGATCTTGTCCCTAACCAGAACCCCGCACTGATTAACAAATGCGTTCTTTGTCCGGATGGGTTCAATCGGTTGGCTGGTGCGCGCGATTTCTGTGATCTCAAACTTTTCATCCGAGCTCAACTTTTTCTTCGAGCCTCGTCTTCTTACCGAAGATGTGCTCGATCCGGAGGGCTAGAAAAAAGAACAAATACGAGAGTTAATTAATTAATATGTGTACATACCAAAACAATGAATGCATCAATTAACTAGTCAGCACAAGCTTAACTAATATATATACCTGCTGGCCGGACTCGGTTCGGTCACCAGAGCCATCATTACGGTCTCCTTCTTGCACCGTCATTGGGTCACCGGAGCCGTCCTCACGGTCTACTTCTTGCATGTGCATTGGGTCATCGGAGCCATCATAATCATAGCCTGCTTCTTCCTCCTCTATTTCCTGCAACTCATCGGTGTCATTGAGAAACGACAAGACGGCATCACGTCCGTCTGCGATTATGTCCAGCAACATCGCTTCTTGTGCTTCGTCTCGGGGGTTGTCGTCCATAGTTTCTACAAATATTTAAAACATGCCAATTATTATTCAAACATGACAGATGGATATATTAATGGCAAACGTAGAACTAGCTAGCTAATCACAGTAAGGAATCATATATATTAATTTGTGGCCTCGACGCTGCTTCTCTAGGGTTTCGGGTGGCCTCGACAACGCTTCAAGTGTTAGGGGTGGCCTCGAGAACGCTTGAAGGAGGGGGTAATATCGACAACGACGAGATACATACACGGGAAAATAATGTTATCGGGGAGGGGGTATATCGACGACGACAGATCCCCCCCCCCCACG
>LR738713.1:752079558-752104062 GCA_902687465.1 Secale cereale | reverse complement strand
GGGAGTTTATGTCGACACGACATACGTACATGGGAAAATAATATTATCGGGGAGGGGGTATATCGACCACCCCCTCGTGTTGAAGTTATCGGGAGGGGTATATCGACGACGACAGACCCGATAAAACATAAGAAAACGAAGAAGAAATAAAAAGTGGAGAAGAAGAAAGGAACAGCTAGAGGAGAAGATCGAAGAAAAAAAAAGAGGAGAAGAAGAAAGGAATAGAGGAGAAGAAGAGAAATTTTCTCTCTTCTTCTCCTCTATTCCTTTCTTCTTCTCCTCTTCTTTTTCTTCTTTTTTCTTATTCTTATTTATTTCTCCTCTTCTTCCTCTCCTCTTCTTCTTTCTTTCCACTTCTTATTTTCTTCTTTCCTATCCTTCTTTTTCTAAATTTCTAACTTTTGCATATATAAAACTTTTCTTCAATTGTAAATTTCTATATATGAACAAAAAACTTTCTATGAACAAAAAAACATTTTAAACATATATATTTAGCAAATTCCTCAGAAAAATAAAAAAAATTATAGCCACATACACATATACATCACATACACATATACATTATAGCCACATACAGCAACTATATACACATATACATATACACATAAGCAACTATATACACATACACATATATATACATATCACATATGAAAAAACCATATATATAGCAATATATATATAACAGAGCCGGGCGCGCGGCGGCTCATAGCATAGGGGCAGGCGAGGGCGCCGGCGACGAGGAGCGGGGAGGGCGCCGGTGACGAGGAGCGCGGGGGCAGACAAGGGCGCCGGCGACGAGGACCGAGCCGGCCCGTGGCGCGGGGCCACGGGGCAGGGGCGCGGGACGACGGCGCAGGGTGATGGCGACGGAGAGCACGGGGCAGGGGCGCAGGGCGACGGCGACGGCGAGCTCGGGCAGCCTGGCGGCGTCGTCGGGGCGGGGAAGAGATAACTGAAATGAAATTTCACAAGTGCTACTTATATAGACAGGGCATTGGTCCCGGTTCTTGGCACAAACCGGGACGAATGCCCCCTTTAGTTCCGGTTGGTGCCACCAACCGGGACCAAAGGTCTCTTTTCAGCAGCCCAAAGGGTGGGAAGGAGAGACCTTTGGTCTCGGTTGGTGGCACCAACCGGGACTAAAGGCCCTGTGCTGCCCTCCGGTCAAAATCTTTAGTCCCACCTCGCTAGTTGATAGGGGCTCGGAGTTGTTTATAAGCCCCACTACGTTCGCTGTATTGAACTCATCTCTATTGCAGGCTTCTGGGCTTAACTCTGCGCGCTGCCCTGTGAGTCCGCTGGGCCTTATAGTCCAGCTGCATCCTGGGCCGTAGGCCTTGCAGGCTCACTGGGCAGCGCCCATTTTTTTTTGATTTTTTTCCTTTTCTGCTTTATTTATTTCTAAGTTGTTTTTTGCTGTATTTAGAGTTTCTTTGTGAATATTATTGCTTTAGGTAAAACCAATTACAAACTTTTTGTTAGTGCCAGTAGTATTCTAATTTGTTTCTACTTACAACAAAATACTTATTGTTGCTATTTTAATTTTTTTTCCAGTTTTTTTGTTTTGTTTTCTGCATTATTTACTTCATTTTGTTTTTTGCTTTATTTTTAATTTTTTTTGCTTTTAGGTCAGCAAAATTATAAACTTTCTATAAGTGCTATTAGTTTTAGAAAAATTACCCATTTTTTAATGTATTTTTTCCTTTTCTGCTTTATTTACTTCTAAGTTGTTTTTGCTGTATTTATAGTTTCTTTGTGAATATTATTGCTTTAGGTAAAACCAATTACAAACTTTCTGTTAGTGCCAGTAGTATTCAAATTTGAATAGTTTAAATTTGAAATTATTTATTTTCTTTGTTGCTTTATTTATTTTATTTTATTTCTACTTACAACAAAATACTTATTGTTGCTATTTTTATTTTTTGGCAAGTTTTTTTGTTTTGTTTTCTGCATTATTTATTTTCTTTTGTTTTTTGCTTTATTTTTTAATTCTTTTTGCTTTTAGGTCAGCAAAATTATAAACTTTCTGTTAGTGCCATTAGTTTTAGAAAAATTATAAACTTTCTGTTAGTGCCATTAGTTTTCAAATTTGAATAATTAAAATTTGAATTCTTTGAAATTTGTGTGAATCACAAGTTTGTGGTTAACTTTACTAAAAAAAAATGAACATAGATGCACCTATAGAGAAAATTCGACCTAAATTCATAGTTTTCAAATGAACTCTGAAAAAGTTGGCATCGGATGTGCATGTACAAAACGGACAATGGTATCATACTCGTGTGTTACAAAGTTGGCATGGTATCATCATAATAGTTGCGGAAAAAAGTCTTCACTTTTTCTTCGCTTGTTTCATTTGCTTATTGCGCCGTAACCATGGATAATCTTCCTTGTTTATCAGGATGCTTGGGTCAGCCTTGACTTTGAAGGGAGGAATTTCATGAAACTTTTCATAATCTTCAGATATGTCTGTCTTGCCCTCCACTCCCAGGATGTCCCTTTTTCTAGAAAGAACAATGTGGCGCTTTGGCTCATCGTATGATGTATACGCTTCCTTATCTTTTCTTTTTCTCGGTCTGGTAGACATGTCCTTCACATAGATAACATGTGCCACATCATTGGCTAGGACGAACGGTTCGTCAGTGTACCCAAGATTTTTCAGATCCACTGTTGTCATTCCGTACTGTGGGTCTACCTGTACCCCGCCTCCTGACAGATTGACCCATTTGCACTTAAACAAAGGGACCTTAAAATCATGTCCGTAGTCAAGTTCCCATATGTCCACTATGTAACCATAATATGTGTCCTTTCCCCTCTCGGTTGTTGCATCAAAGCGGACACCGCTGTTTTGGTTGGTGCTCTTTTGATCTTGGACAATCGTGTAAAATGTATTCCCATTTATCTCGTATCCTTTGTAAATCAATATAGTCAAAGATGGTCCCCTATACAACAAGTACAACTCATCACAAACAGTGTTGTCACCTCTGAGACGTGTTTCCAACCAACTGCTGAAAGTCCTGATGTGTTCACATGTAATCCAGTCGTCGCACTGCTCCGGGTGTTTGGAGCGCAGACTGTTCTTGTGTTCATCGACATACGGGGTCACCAAGGTAGAGTTCTGTAGAACTGTGTAGTGTGCTTGAGACCAAGAATATCCGTCCCTGCATATTATTGCGTCCCTTCCAAGCGTGCCTTTTCCAGCCAGTCTCCCCTCATACCGCGATTTAGGGAGACCTATCTTATTAAGGCCAGGAATGAAGACAACACAAAACCCGATGACATCCTCTGTTTGATGGCCCATGGAGATGCTTCCTTCTGGCCTAGCACGGTTACGGACATATTTCTTTAGGACTCCCATGAACCTCTCAAAGGGGAACATATTGTGTAGAAATACGGGCCCCAGAATGACAATCTCGTCGACTAGATGAACTAGGACGTGTGTCAAGATATTGAAGAAGGATAGTGGGAACACCAGCTCGAAACTGACAAGACATTGCGCTACATCACTCCTTAGCCTTGGTACGATTTCTGGATCGATCACCTTCTGAGAGATTGCATTGAGGAATGCACATAGCTTCACAATGGCTAATCCGACGTTTTCCGGTAGAAGCCCCCTCAGTGCAACCGGAAGCAGTTGCGTCATCATCACGTGGCAGTCATGAGACTTTAGGTTCTGGAACTTTTTCTCTGGCATATTTATTATTCCCTTTATATTCGACGAGAAGCCAGTCGGGACCTTCATACTGAGCAAGCATTCAAAGAAGATTTCTTTCTCTTCTTTCGTAAGAGCATAGCTGGCAGGACCTTCATACTGCTTCGGAGGCATGCCGTCTTTTTCGTGCAAACGTTGCAGGTCCTCCCGTGCCTCAGCTGTATCTTTGTCTTTCCATACACGCCCAAGAAGCCTAGCAGGTTCACGCATAGGTTCTTCGTCACGTGCATCACGTCGATTAAAGAGCGGACCTCTAGGTCTTTCCAGTAGGGTAGGTCCCAAAATATAGATTTCTTCTTCCACATGGGTGCGTGTCCCTCAGCGTCATTCGGAACAGCTAGTGCGCCGAGGCCCTTTCCAAAGATTACGTGTAAATCATTGACCATAGAAAGTACGTGATCACCGGTACGCATGGCGGGCTTCTTCCGGTGATCTGCCTCGCCTTTGAAATGCTTGCCTTTCTTTCAACATTGATGGTTGGTCGGAAGAAATCGACGATGGCCCAGGTACACATTCTTCCTGCATTTGTCCAGGTATATACTTTCAGTGTCATCTAAACATTGTGTGCATGCGTGGTATCATTTGTTTGTCTGTCCTGAAAGGTTACTGAGAGCGGGCCAATCGTTGATGGTCACGAACAGCAACGCCTTTAGGTCAAATTCCTCCTGTCTGTGCTCATCCCACGCACGTACACCGTTTCCATTCCACAGCTATAAAAGTTCTTCAACTAATGGCCTTAGGTACACATCAATGTCGTTGCCGGGTTGCTTAGGGCCTTGGACGAGAACTAGCATCATAATGAACTTCCGCTTCATGCACATCCAAGGAGGAAGGTTATACATACATAGAGTCACGGGCCAGGTGCTTTGATTGCTGCTCTGCTCCCCGAAAGGATTAATGCCATCCGCGCTTTAAGCAAACCATACGTTCCTTGGGTCCTTTGCAAACTCCTCCCTTTACTTTCTCTCGATTTTTCTCCATTGCGACCCGTCAGCGAGTTCTCTCAACTTCCCGTCTTTCTTACGGTCCTCACTGTGCCATCGCATCAACTTGGCATGCTCTCTGTTTCTGAACAAACATTTCAACCGTGGTATTATAGGAGCATACCACATCACCTTCGCAGGAACCCTCTTCCTGGCGGGCTCGCCGTCAACATCACCAGGGTCATCTCGTCTCATCATATACCGCAATGCACCGCATACCGGGCATGCGTTCAGATCCTTGTATGCACCGCGGTAGAGGATGCAGTCATTAGGGCATGCATGTATCTTCTACACCTCCAATCCTAGAGGGCATACGACCTTCTTTGCTGCGTATGTACTGTCAGGCAATTCGTTATCCTTCGGAAGCTTCTTCTTCAATATTTTCAGTAGCTTCTCAAATCCTTTGTCAGCCACAGCATTCTCTGCCTTCCACTGCAGCAATTCCAGTACGGTACCGAGCTTTGTGTTGCCATCTTCGCAATTCGGGTATAACCCTTTTTTGTGATCCTCTAACATGCGATCGAACTTCAGCTTCTCCTTTTGACTTTTGCATTGCGTCCTTGCATCGACAATGACCCGGCGGAGATCATCATCTGGTTCCTCTTGATCTTCAGTAGCTTCACCCGTTGCAGCATCATTGGGCACATCGTCTGGTTCCTCTTGATCTTCACCAGCTCCCCCCATTGCAGCATCACCGTATTCAGGGGGCACGTAGTTGTCATCGTACTCTTCTTCTTTGCCGTCTTCCATCATAACCCCTATTTCTCCGTGCCTCGTCCAAACATTATAGTGTGGCATGAAATCCTTGTAAATCAGGTGGGAGTGAAGGATTTTCCGGTTAGAGTAAGACATCGTATTCCCACATTTAGTGCATGGACAACACATAAAACAATTCTGCATGTTTGCCTCAGCCGCATTTAGAAACTCATGCACGCCCTTAATGTACTCGGAGGTGTGTCTGTCACCGTACATCCATTGCCGGTTCATCTGCGTGCATTATATATAATTAAGTGTGTCAAAAACCATTACAGAACATCATAAATAGATAATTAAGTGACCAAATTAATAGAAGTTCATCATCACATTAAAACCAAAGTACATACATAGTTCTCATCTAACAACATATAGCTCTCCAGAGCATCTAATTAATTTTCACCATACACATCGAAACTATGTAAAGCATTTCAATGCGAAAACAAATGCGATCATAATCGCAACCAAGGTAACAATTGATCCAATGGCATAATGATACCAAGCCTCGGTATGAATGGCATACTTTCTAATCTTTCTAATCTTCAACCGCATTGCATCCATCTTGATCTTGTGATCATCGACGACATCCGCAACATGCAACTCCAATATCATCTTCTCGTCCTCAAATTTTTTTATTTTTTCCTTCAAGAAATTGTTTTCTTCTTCAACTAAATTTAACCTCTCGACAATAGGGTCCATCATGATCTTGTGATCATCGACGACTTCTGCAACATGCAACTCCAATTCCATCTTCTCCTCCTCCATTTTTTCCAATTTTTTCTTCAAGGAAATGTTTTCCTCTTCAACTAAATTTAACCTCTCCACAAGAGGGTCGGTTGGAATTTCCGGTTCAACTACCTCCTAGACATATAAAAACATCTATGCATGTCAGGTTGGTCGGCATAATTGTCATAAACATTAAAACAAATAGTTATAAATTAAAGATAATATACCACATCCGAATCGTAGACAGGACGAGGGCCCACGTGGGCGGATATCAAAACCATCACACTATATAATAGCAAGCAATAATAAACGTCAGAAAATTAGACAAATATCTATTTAAAGCAATAATAACAAGAAATAATAAAAGTAAGAAAAGCATGGACATAACAAGAGGCTCACCACGGTGGTGCCGGTGACGAGATCGGCGGGGGCGATCGACGGCGGCGAAGACGGGGACGGGACGTGACGGACCGCTAAACCTAGACAAATCTCGGAGAAAATAGAGCTTCGAGAGGAGAAAAGCTTAACTAGTGTGGCTCGGGCATTCCATCGAACATGTTTTGTGCATAGGAGGTGAGCTAGAGCACCACCAAGCCCTCTCCCCGTCGGCTAGAAAAAACAGAGCAGTGTGCTCTGCTCTTGCGCGAGGGGGTATATATAGGCACCTCATGGGTCCCGGTTGGTGACATGAACCGGGACTAAAGGGGAGCCTTTGGTCCCGGTTCAAGTCACCAACCGGGACCAATGGTTGTGGGCCAGGAGCAAGACCCATTGGTCCCGGTTCGTGGCACCAACCGGGACCAAAAGGTCCAGACGAACCGGGACCAATGGCCCACGTGGCCAGGCCGGCCCCCGGGGCTCACGAACCGAGTCCAATGCCCCCATTGGTCCCGGTTCTGGATTGAACCGGGACTAATGGGCTGGACCATTGCCCCGTTTTCTACTAGTGAAACACTTAGAGTGTGTAGCCTTCCATCCTCTCGCCGTGATCTCAATATCTCATATTGCATGTCAATTGTGTCTGGCAGATGGTACTCTTGTTGTTGTTACTGTTTTTTTATTGTGGGAGGAATTTGTCATTATTGTTGTTGTTGTATAGCAGTGAGCTAGCCTAGCGGTGGCTTGGTCTTAGGTTAAGTTGTTGTATCTTAGAGCATCTCCAGCCGTTGTCCCCCCAGGACGCGCCGAAAACCGCCGCCTGGGGGCGAGCTGGCGCTAGTTTCGGCTTGGGTGCCAGATCATTCCCAGTCGCCGGCCCCCCAGGTCGCCCCCAGGCGCCGATATCGGCCCATTTTCGGTGCTTTCAGCCCATTTTCGACGCTTTTCAGCCCATTTCCGGCGCAAAACGGCCCAGGCTCGACGTTCTCGTAGATAGTTCACATAGATAGATAGATAGATAGTTCACACATATATATATAGATAGATAGAAAGTTCACATAATCTTAACCCTACGATAGATAGATAAATAGATAGTTCACATAGTCTTCTCCTACGACCTACTACTAGTCATTCTCCGACTCGGACTCTGCCTCGGTGATGTCCTCCTCCGACGTCTCAGCGTAGGCATCAAGGAACCGCTCGTCGGTGAAGTCCCAGGAGGACGCATCTCCTAGCTCGACGTTGGACTTAGCGACCGCCCTCCGCGCTCGCTTGTCCTCGCGATAAGCCGCTCGCTCCTTCCTCCTCTTCTTCCTCTCCGCCCTATTCTTGGCCAAGAACTGGTGCTCGTCGATGATGCCTTGCGGGAAGTTTTGGCGCCATGTTGCCATGGCTTCCTCATCCATCTCGGCGAAGTTGAGAGAGTGCGCCCGCCTACGGTTCTTCCGACGATGTTCACCGGTTCTAATCCGCGGGGGAGGCGCCAACTCCTGTGCCCGCTCCAGAGTCGGCACGTCTGTGAAGTTCATGTCCCAACGGGAACGCCGGAGGCGCCACGCCACAGCGTCGTACACGCGGGCGCCCTCCTGAGCGGTGTCGAAGGTTCCGAGGCGGAGGCGCACATCGCCTGACTGAATCTCGGCGGAGTAGGTGCCGGACGGACGAATCCGGACGCGCAGTGCGTGTCGGCGACGAAGCAGCCAGCGACCGGAGGAAGCAATCAACCACGCGTGGCAGTGTGGAGAGTGCGGTGGGGTGATGGGCTGCGGTGTGGGCGTTCACCGGCGAGGTAGGCTACTTTTATAGCCGGAGCTCGGGCGGCGAGAGGCGCATGCCAGGCGACGCGTGGTGGTCGCCCGTGGTGCCGGACGACGCGACGGGTCGCTGAGCGGCATCAATGGGCAGGCGACGGCTTGGCAGTGCGGCAGCTTTGGCATTGTTTCCCGCGGGAACCGAGGTGATGAGGACGACGAAGCAGCGCGTCGGTGACAGGGCGGGCCCATCACATTCGCGCCCAAAAACGCCTCGTCCGGCGCCCCCAGGCGACCCCAGCGCCCCGGGTTCGGGTTGGGTCCGCCGGCGCCAGTTTCGGCCCAATCCGGCGATTTTCGGCGTCCTGGGGGCGCGACAGGGCCATTTTTTCGACGCCGGCGCCTAAAAAGTGGCCTGGTGTAACACTCCAAATTTTTGGATTTGTTTTCATCAAACTTGTTGGTCTTTTGGAAGGGGATACTTGAATCTTTCTTAAAACCCCTTCTCCTTTCTTTTCTGGCAAAAGTTTTCCATGCCCTTCTCAACCTTGCTCTGGTCTTGAAGGTTCTCATCTTGTGTTGGCTCAACACATATCATTTTGAAAAGGGTTTTGATAAGCTTTTGTTTTATGAAAAGTCCTCTTATAGCAACCTTGGACTTATCCTCCCCACACAAATCTTTCTTTCACCATGACACCCAATGAAAGTCTTTCCTTCCAAAACCTCCTTTCCACCTTGAAACAAGTCTCTCATCAAATCTAGTAGGTTTCAACCTTATTTGGATTTATGTTCTTATTATTTTATCCCAAAAACAAATTCTGCCTATTAATTTGAGCCTTGGTAATTTGCAAAGGAACTACTAATTTCCTTTTGATTTTTGATTCCAAACAAACACCCCTGGCTAGTCCTAAGTACCCTCAACCTAGATCCATCATGATCCACTGGTCCACAGTTCAAAATTTTCAAATTTCACTTACTGCAAGTTTGGACCAGATTTGCCATTTTTTGTGAAATTCATATTTTCTCTCTTCCTAAAAATCTGTGAAAATTCAGGCAGCCTCCGGATGCGTCAAGAGACCACCTCACCAAAGATCAGCTCCAGAAATGTTTTCCACATGCCAAAAACATTTCATCGAACACCTGGCGTGCACTGTTTCTGCCGAAATTCAGAAAAGATAACTGAAGATGCAGTCGACAGTGCATTGTCGTCAGAACCTCTCGTCAATCACACCAGTGCTGCCTTGGATCCTTGCTGCACTGCTCCTCTCGCTTATCCAGAGCGCCTCACGCTCGCTTGGCTCGTTGTGAGCGTCGGTGGCATCGTGGCCCGCCTGCGCCGGTGTCTTCCACGACGGCAGAGCCACCCATGGTGGCCGACAGGGGTCACCCTGCAAAGCAACGCCGTTCGGAACCGCCCAAGCCAACTGGGAGCTCCGTGTGGCCGTCTCCTTGCCTGTGCACGCTGCGGCAACATCGCCGTGGCCCGAGAGGCGCAGAGCACGCTGATGTCTACACACGCTTCTATTCTTGTAGACTATGTTGGGCCTCCAAGCGCAGAGGTTTGTAGGACAGCAGCAATTTCGCTCAAGTGGATGACCTAAGGTTTATCGAACTCAGGGAAGTAGAGGTTGAAGATGGTCTCTCTCAAGCTACCCTGCAACTAAGATACAAGAAGTCTCTTGTGTCCCCAACACACCTAATACAACTAGAAGTTGTATAGGTGCACTAGTTCGGCGAAGAGATGGTAAAATATGGATAATAGGAGTGGCAAAGCAAAGTAATATAAATCTGTAATAAAAAGTGCAGCAAGCAAACAAGTGGTAAACGTGAGCACAAATGGTATTGCAATGGTGGAAACAAGGCCTAGGCTTCATACTTTCACTAGTGGCAACTCCCAACAACATTAACATAGTCTAATCACATGATATTTCCCATAAAACATGCAATGGAGACGCACTCGGAGGTCATTCCTTTGTGGTCAAAAGAGGACGAGAATTATGTGATGTCGCTTAGACGTTCGACTGTGGCATTCTCGTTATTTATTTTCGTTATAAGCCCTTTATGTGATGTCGCTCAGTCGTCCGACTGTTGCATTCTCGTTATTTACTTTTGAATATAAGCACTTTATGTGATGTCGCTCAGACGTCTGTCGGTGTACAAAAAGAGGGGTACACTTTTTGTACCCCTATGACTGTGCACGGGCAGTCTGAGCCACGGGCACCACCACACCAAGCATGGCAAGGGAGGTGAGCCAGGGTAAGACCGAAGCTCGATGGAACTGGAGCAACACCAAGAACAAGACCACAAAGAGCAAAGGGACGAAGCGGCTTCCCCCGGCAAGATCATTGCCGGGAGCCAGTTTCAGCAGCCCTGGCAAGGTCCTTGCCGGGGCCGGCTCTGGCAGCCCCGGCAAGACCCTTGCCACGACGGCTCGCCCCACGCCTACGAAGCGGATCACCCTTGAGTCCACTGCCCCCATGGGGCAAGGATTCAGGAGATACCCCCGTGGTGGCATGCAGATCTTTGTGAAGACATTCAAGGACAGATACGCACACTAAGAAGACGAAGACCCTTGGCAGGATCCCAACCAAGGATGACCACAAGACCCCCGGCAAGCACCTTGCCGGGGATGACAGCAGGCGCTGCGGCAAGACCCTTGCCGGTGCCCCGGCCAGGCCCTTGCCGGGGACATCCGCAGGGCCACCGTCAGGCCAACGCCAACTAAGCTTCCACCGCCCCATGCAGCTGCCGACCCAACCAGCTGGGCAGGCACCTGCGTGGCGACATGCAGATCTTCGTGGAAGGCCCACCATTGCACCACCTCAGCTGCCTGCCTGCCTACATGGCGTCTCAGGCGTCGCTGGCCAGTGCGCGTGTCAACACAAGAAGGAGCGGCGACGGACAAGACGGACGTCTCCCCTCGTCCCCTATAAAGCAAGGACACCTAAGCTAGGCGCATTAAATGCGCCTTGTCATGTAATGCGAGGGATAACCTCGTACCACTGTAGCCTTTCCACCTCCTGCATGCCACTGTGGCAACCCCTTTTCCCTATAAAAGGAGGCCCGAGGCTACCAGGAGAAGGATTCGGCTCTTTAGAACTCCTCACGACTCGGCTTTTTGGAGCTCCTCATGCCCCATAGCTAGCTGAAGAACACAAACGTATAATCCACCAAAGCAGGAGTAGGGTTTTACGCATCTTTGTGGCCCGAACCTGGGTAATGGAACCATGTGCTAACTGTTGGATCCGTTCTTCTCTCAACACCGCGCCCTGCAACCGTAGTAGGGATTCTTGTGATCCCATAGGTGTCCTTCCAAATACACCGACATCTTTGGCGCGCCAGGTAGGGGCCACAGTTGTGAGAATCGGCTTTAGCAGTCAGTTCGACGCTTCTTCATCATCATGGCACCCAAGAAGAAGACGACGGTGGCGGTTGGCCAGTCGGAGGCCGGACAGCCCGTCCCGACGCGGGCGGGCAGCAGACCAGTCGCGGAAAGGACCCGGGGCGCTGCTCGCGAACACCAACGCCATCCCAGCAGTCGGAGTTTGGGAGGTGGCGATGTTTGTGCGCCCGGTAACGGGCCACACACCGCCAGGTCCAAGCACGGAGCCGGGCCCTCTGCGAGTGGCGCGGGGCCTTCCAAGGTCGCTGCCGCATCACCCGAAGGCGACGCAAGGGCCTCCAAGACTCCCACGCCGGCGCCCACAGCATGCTCCTCCCAAGTAGCGCGCAACGAGCGGCGTCATCACGCCGAAGATACCGGGCGTCACCACGGGAAGAGCCCCAAGCGCCACTCCCAGGACGTAGAAGACCTGCCCGCCCGCTGGAGCGTTGGTGAAAACGGCATGCGACCGCGGGATCTTGACGGAGCTCCTCCTAACACGGTCAGGGGTCGAAGCGCGTCGTGGTCCGTGCAGGTTTCGCTACCGCTAACCCCAGCCGAAGCCCTGGCTCGCGCGCACTTGCTCCTCGACTTTCATCCCGTTACGGGGAAATTCGACGAATGGAGAGCCACCATCCGAAGCCTTGTCGCAGTCGCCAACAAGGATGAACCAAATCCAGCAGAGCTCCCTGGTCGACGCTCCGATGGAGTCCCACGCACCGGTGGCAGGGGGACCGGCAACGCCGTGACTACGGTGCATTCGCCTCCCCCTCGCTCGGTACCGCGTGTGTCGACTCGTCGGGACGTCGCGGGCGACGCCATCTCCATAGCGTCGTCCGACCCACGGACCCACGGCGACCAGCGTCAAGTTCTTCAGCAGCGAGCTCATGAAGATGCTCGATCCACCATCGAGCGCCCGCGCGGAGTGCGCCACCAATCAGACAGGTGTGCGGGGCCTGTTGTAGACCGCCCATCACCGGACAGCCCTGGAGGTCTACCTTACGAGGTAGGCTGTCCGGCTTTTACCCATGAGCTGCGGCAGTTCCAGTGGCCCACTCACCGCACCTTCAAGCCCGACGTTGGTGAGAAGTACAACAGCAAGACCCACCCGTCGGAGTTCCTCAGCATCTACACCATCGCGATGCAGGCTGCCGGAGCTCGCGACGATAAGGTGCTTGCGAATTACTTTCCGTTGGCTCTTAAACCCAATGCCATGTCATGGTTGATGCACTTGCCGGTAGACTCTGTTTCCTCCTGGTCGGATTTGTGCCATGAGTTTGTTGGCGCCTTTACTGGAGGTCACCAAGCCCATGGCCAAGCAAGTGACATGCACGTCATACCCCAGAAGGAAGGCGAGAGTCTGCGCAAGTACATACAGAGGTTCAGCCGGGTACAGTACAATATCCCCGATGTTCACCCTGTGTAACACCCCAAAGTTTTGCCCTTGTTTTAGTAATAAAAAATTTGACCAGGAGTTTCAACTTTTCTTCTTCTGGGTTTTCTTTGTTAGTCAGAACTTCCCTTCTGTTGTTATTATGGAGTTTTTGCCCCAGTGCAAAATTCTTGGTATATTGTTCGGACTTAATTGCCCTAACCAAGAATGACAATCTCCCTTTCAGTAGATTCTTTTGCATTATTATTTTCTCCTTAAGCTCTATTAATTAAAGGGATTTTCTTCTGCCTTAAGGTCCCTTTTGCACTGCAACCCTTTGATGGAATTATCCAAAAATTCCACCAAAAATTGGGGATGGCATGTGAGGCCCCTACATCACTTTTATACTAAAACCGTTGGGTGCCCTTTGGAAAAATTGAGCAAAACATCCTCTTTAGCTCTCTGGTCCAGATTGTCACTTTCTACTGCAGCCCTATTCTAACTTGCTCCATAGGCCATGAGCTTTTTCCAACTTGTAGCCCTTCCTGCAAAACCCTTAAGACCAGGAGATTGGAGCAATTGGATCATTTTTGGGTCCATGAAATTATACCTTCTCTTTCTGTCCAGAAATGAAGTTTTGCAAATCTTGCACTAGCAAGTTTCTCAAAATGACCAACTGACCTTACCACTCTCCTTAACATCCAAAGAGACCCCAACCTGGAGTTTTTGGCCACCCCAAGCAATGCCTAGAGGCTCCTGACATTCTGTCGAACACCTTGCATGCATAGTCAGTTTTGACATAGTTTCTGGTCTGTGTATCGGACCAGCTTGCTTTGCCTAACCACTATGTCCACTAAGTTCCTAGCTAACCCTAATCCAGGCCTGTTAATCCCCAGCCTCCCCTATGCTCTCTAGCACGCACTGGCATTTCTTCGAGCACATAGTGTGCGTGCGCTGGGCGCGCCCAGAGCGTGCGTTTTGCACGTGCGTGCGCTGAGCCGCCGCGTCGCGCCCTTGGCCCCAACTCGCCTGCAGAGCCACGCCCCGGCCTCATCCACACACCAGATCGCTCCAAGCCGCCCCGGGAACTCCACAGCGCCATCGCCAGAGCTCATTTGGCGGCACGCCGGCGGCCACAGTGGGCCTCTGCCGCGGTCGGCACCGCCCAAGCCACTAGCGTTCGCCAGCTGCCCTCTAGAGAAGTGCAAGCTCATCCGCAAGCTCGTCCGCAAGCACTCGTTGCCGCCACGTCCCCCTGCAGCTATAGAATGGCGGTCGCCGGCGATCTTATCCACGGCCGCTGCGAACCGACATGGCTGCGCTATTTAAGAGACCCCCGAGCTCGTCTGAGCCCGCAGGTAACCTCAGGCCACCCCCATGGAGCTTCCCTAGCCCGCAATCGCCACGAGAAGGCCGTCTTCTCCATCTCCGGTCAGCTCGGCCGCCGCTCCGTTTCGGCGCATCCAGAACCTCCCCTGCCCTCCCGACTCCACCGTTAGACTCCACTTGATCTTACGGAACTGCCCAACATCTCAAACGCGGCCAGGAACCATCTCAGGCTGAACCCCTAAATCCACCGAGACCCCCTCCGCCATGGAGCTCGCCGCCGTCGACTCTCTCCACCCCCGACGACCCAGCGACCACCGGGAGGACCGCCCCATTCTAGCGAATCCATACCTGCCCTCGGAGGCCCTAGAGGAGCCTCCGTTCGCCGGCGACGATCGCCAGAGTCCCACCTCCGTTCGGGCAGAGGAAGAGGAGGGAGAGGCGGCTGGTCAAACCTGACCAGTCGGCCCCATGGACCCACTGTCAGTGACACAGCCCCACCTCCACGCGTTTTAGGTGGAGACGTAAACCTCAGAAGTACGTATCCCCTGACCCGAAAGCGTATTCTTATTCGAAACTTTTTCTTTTCTATTTTAATTTAATAGCAGAGTTTGACTGAAACTTTGACTGGCTTTATCTTTTAATTTATAAGTCCAAATGACTTGATTCTTTTTCTATTGTTCCTCCAATTTGGTCTAGTTTATTTTCATATTTATTTGAAAATTTTCCTGACAACTTTTTTGTGCTGTTTTGAGTCTATGTATTAATTTTGTGTTCTTTCAATTAGGAATTTGAAGAGGGAGAAAACTTCCAAAAGTTTTGGAATGCTTTCTCCTCCCCTCTACTTGAAGGAAAGCACTCTTGAACCCTGGTCTGATGCATGTAGTTGTTGTTGTTGCGATTACAACGATATGGATACATTCGTTTTCTTTCATATATAACGATATGATCATACCCATGAATGCATGAGCTAGACCCCCTTGCTGTGAATGATTAATATGCATGTTGGTGATCCCCCTCGTATGCCTTCCATGCCTAACGGAAGAAAGCCGTGAAAGTCGTTGTCTTGTGTAGACACGAGCTTGTCGCTAGCTCCTCATGGGGACGGTGGAGTCCGGTACGGCTTGGTGAGGCATGACGGATGGTGATCCCGACCGTTGTTGTGGAACAAGTGATGCTGAAACCTCCTGAGTCGACCGTAGATCGACTCTTGTTCCAGTAATCCCCATACTCATTTCGTACTACCACTTGTCCCTGCTACAGGTAGGGTACGGTTCAGTAAATTGTTGACCCCTGTCCTAGCACACACCGTACAGAGAGGCCATGGTGAAAGATACTGGCTGCATCCGATAGGCATGCCACGTGGTCCGGGGGCATGGGTGTTTCGGTTGAAGCCGAAGGGGATAGCTTCCCTAGTTTGCGTGCGTTAGAAATTTTGTGATCCCATGCTAGTCGAGGTTGTAGCCTCCCCACTTAGAGTTTGGCTTAACAGGTGTTGTGGGTGATTCCAGACACCGGTAAGTTAAGCTGGTGTATGCGGCCAGATGTGCCTTCAAATTAAAAGACCGTAGACGGAATTAGTCCAGAAGGACTAAAGGAATCCGTTATTCGTGGGTAAAGAGTACACCCTCTGCAGAGATTAAATCTATTCGAATAGCCGTGTCCCTGGGTTAGGACTACAGTCTGGGAAGGGTCAAGTGTCGGTCTTAGCGTCGGTCTTTGGAGGAGAAAACTGCTAAAACCATTACATTGATTATGACGTGTGGCATATGGTGACATTGATTATTATTGTGAACTAACCATTTGTATTATTTAAATTAATGAGTATCCCTGGGATGGTTCTACCTCCTGGATATTCACTGTCATCCTTTTTCTTATAAGCCCTTTATGTGATGTCGCTGAGACGTCCGACTGCGGCAATTTGTTATTTACTTTTCTTTATAAGCCCTTTATGTGATGTCGCTCAGACGTCCGACTGTGGCATTTTGTTATTTACTTTTCTTTATAAGCCCTTTATGTGGTGTCGCTCAGACGCCCGACTGTGGCATGATCGCTTTTTATTTTATTATCACTCCCTGATTGCATATGCATTTTTATACAGATGAACTGCTTGCATCATGGACTGTCATATCATAATTAACATCGTGATCATCGAATATTCTCGAGGATGATTATAATTCACCCATGGTCATAACGTTTGCGAGTACATTCAAAGTACTCACTGGCTTGTCCCTGGCTATTGTCTTGGCCAGATTTCTTGCATGGAGAGGAGCGTTGCGACGACTACCCGGAATCTATGCAACAGTGATAGTAGCCTCGCGAAGATAGGAGGTAACCTGGTCAGCTGTTCCCGTGAGAAATGGAGTTCCACAGAAGCCGACGAATCACAGACCGCTTCCGCCATCAACCACTAGAAACCTTGTGTTGTACGTAAAGGCCAGAATGGTCTTGTACTACATATTTGTACCTTTTCTTGGAAATTTCTGTATCAAGTGGTGCCTCATCAGCTAACAGTAATCCTGGGGCTGGTTAGCACAAGGGCCAATTTTTGGGAATTTAATACCTCGAAATTCCGGTCCTGACAACCTTGGTATCAGAGCCAGGCTGACCATTGGCTAATCCTATCTTAGCTAGGTAAAAAACCTAGGTTAACCACCACACCAGACCATATCCTAACCCCAGCAAAGCTTCTCGCGTAAGATACCCACACAGTGGACCGATACCTTTGGCAGTCGGTGCCCAACCTATCAGCCTAGCCTATCGATCACGTGCCAGTGACCGACACCTAAATAGTTCCTTCCGCAAGCGTGCGAAGGAAGACTCCGTCCTCTCCTATAAAAAGGGCACGCTAGCCCCAAACCCAGCATGATACAGCCTCTACCCCAGACCGAGCTAAAATGCCAGGACCGATTGTTCACAATAAAACCACAGCAACCAACCTTGGGGGATTTGTGACCGTGCTCGCAAACCTCACCCGCCGTGCCTTTGCGTTAGAGGAGACCCCAGAATATGTTGTGTACCAAGAATCCATGGGTGGTGAAAGCCGTTAATTCTGGGCCACTGTGCACATCTACGGCAGGGGTGTGTCGCCAGAACGCCCCTACAGATTCACTGGAAGGACAACTTCCTTTGAGCCACAAGCTATCCAACTGGCCGCTCGAGAAGCTATAGTTCAACTCCGGCACTTGTCGCCCAGAGTTAACTGTCGCTCATTCAACTACTACCCCAGCCGTGAAGGGTATGGTAGGCCACCCCGAGTTGCCAGCGGAGACCACGAGACAGATCCAACATTATTGCATCTGGTGCGCTATGTTAGTGTGCTAGAGGAGCTGTTCGATCAAATCACTCTTGATCTGATCACAGCTCGTGGAGAACTACTTCGTCGAGCCCCGGCGAGAGGAGGAGACGAGTCCGGCACCGACAACCCAGTCGTGCTGTTCGGACAACCGATCGACTCCCTGAGGTCTGCCCCGGTCATTGACCGTAATGCCTTGGTGTCCACAGAGGTAATGCGTCGCCTCTTTGGGGCACGCTCCAACGGGACTGTAACCAACAATCCCCGCGAGGGTCATCATCACTGCCCTGACCCAGCAGCTCCTCAGCCACCTCCAACCAACACCGACAGTGAAGCCCTTGGAGAAGCTTCTGCGTCCACAAGGCAAGGCCGCTTGGATATAAACGAGGTTGATTAAATCACCCGAGTAGTACCAAGCCTTCACTACTAGGAAAAGGCCTATTAATGGCGCACCTAATTTGGCCATTAATGGCGCATTAGAGGTGCGCCTTTACTAGCACACCATTAGTATCTGGTATAATAATGGCGCACCGCAGATGCGCCATTAGTGTGCACCGTAGTGCGCCATTAGTATGCCTACCAGGGGCCATGTGTACCCAGGTGCTTTGGCATACTAATGGCGCACTAAGGTATGATGCGCCCTTAGTAATGTCCGCATAGTAATGGCGCACTGGCTGATAATGCGCCATTAGTATGCTTTGGCACACTAATGGCGCATTGTGCTCTGATGCGCCATTAGTATGAATATTAGGTTTTTTTTTAATATTATTTTTCTGTTTTTTTGCACAGATTACAAAATGTATAATTGCACAGAATATAGACAGCACACATCAACAACACATTCATCGAATACAATAGAAGATTAGTCTCTGAATACAATTCATCATATTAGTCTCCGAATACAATTCATCATATTAGTCTCCGAATTGAAAAGACCGAACAACGATAGAACAATATATTACAAGTCTCGAGACCGCGAGTAGCGAGTTTGTCTTCACATTACAAGTCGATATCGATCATCTAAACTACCATCACATAGAAGAGAGCTGCGGTCGTCACGATGAGCATCATCACGATGAAACTCGTTTTAATCCGGTTCCTCCAACGCTCCCTCCCCTCACCCGCTAGATAGCGGGCGTATCTAGATTTGGCCTCGGCCCTAGTGGTGTACCCTTTGTAACTGTTACCGCTGAATCGGTGAACCTGTCTCCGACACTCCTCCCAATCGTCGTAGACTCCGGGAACCTTACCCTTGTACACGACATACGACGGCATCGCTATATATGAACTAGCCAAACGAAACGTTAGTACCAATTCACAGACAATTCATAAGCAATATATAAGTATGCAACAGAATGATCGAAAGAGAAAAGCAAGACATTAATAGCATCGATTACATCTAAGTTGAACGACTCTCGAAACCAAAGAGACATACTACAAGTTCATTAAAGTTTAATTACAACAAGAGCCAATCGATGTTTCAGAACTAGACACAGCATCACTGCTTTCGACTCGACTCAATGCACCGGAGCGTGGATGAAGCCGCCGTCTATCGTGGGAGTCATGAAATCACGGGCGTTGTCAGCCTGCATTTGTAGCATTGTGTCGATGTCACTGTTCGACGGTTGATTTCTGAGGTAGAACTGCCCCGAGGTACGAAGGACATCTTGATGGATGATTTCCACAAACTCCGACTGGATGCGAAAGAAATCTTGTCTGATGTCCGCGTCCTGGATTGCCGACACGCGCGCGGCCCAATCTTTGAGCTTACTCGGTAGCAGAAGTTGATGATGGTCCCGTAGGATCGCCCGCATGTGATGGATGGCGTAGTAGGCACCCTTCTGACCGCCAGGCGGCTGCTTGACACAGCAGAACGTCGTGTTGTGGGAGAACACGTGCTTGCCGTACTTACGAGTTGTCCTGGTGAAGGTGCCTCCAGATTTGGCGTAGCCGGCGAGAACATCATCAAGAACCTTCTTGACATTTGTGTAGTCTATAGCCGACTTACGGTCCGGGTCGAAATACGTGGCCATGGAATATTTGGTGCTTAGTAGGATGAGCGTGCACTGTGTGTCACTGCAGAAAACACGGAATGTTAAAAGAAGAACGATCGAAATCTAAGAATTCATATGTTAAGGGGCGGTTGAGGCGGAGGACTTACTCGGGAAAGTAAGGCATGAGGAAGTTATCCTTATCTCGGTTTGCCAGAATGACGCCCTCGAGGTAAGAACTCGCGACTTGCCGGTCCCCAGCGCTGCCCAAGATCTTGGCACGCATGTAGAAGGGGTCGACTATCACGATGTCTGGGGTCTTGTCGCGAATGATCCGCATCTCCATACTCAGCGAAAATAGCCGAATGAAGGTGTAGTGCAGCGGATGAAGGTTCAACATAGCGTGGATGTCATCAAACCGCAGGACGATCGTACCCCCGATGGAGTTATCCACAAAGCCCTTGCCCTCCGGCACCTTGGCCGCGAAAACCGGGTATGCCACATCCTTCTCTCTGAGACGCCGCTTCTCCAAAGAAAGAACACTGTCATGCAGACTCCGCATGGCACCGGTTGCAGCATCGAGCATATTTGTCGGTAGCATCGGCCTACCCGCCACATGCACCCTCCTCATTACATCCTCAGGTGAAGGTGGCCCGTCCTGAGCACGGATCGTACTCGGTGCCGGATGGCTCGCACCCTTGTTAGTTTTTCTTTTGCGTGCCTTCTTCTTGATCTCCTGAATTGGGACCGAGTTCTGCTCAGAGACCGCCTTCTTTAGTGTGTTGGGGCTGATCATATTTCGCACCTCGCCTATCTGAGGCTCGGTGAAGTCGGCAGCTGGAGGCGTCTCCTGAGAGCTGAACGGAAGACGACACCTGTTGCAACTTGGCTTCTCCGCGGTACCGGCTTGATCGCGCACGTCTTTTGTTGGGTTGGGTTCTTGAGAAGGAGCCCCCATGAAGTCGTCACCGTACCCATGATCGGCAAAGTAATGATCGACGTTGGCAAATGTATCATCGTCGTCGTCGTTCTGATCCTGTGCCATATGCATGTTTGGATCCAGTGGCATAGGGATGTCCGGCACCGTTGCGGCGGACTTGCCATGGGGACAACTTGGCGTCGGCACGACTGGCGGTGTTGTCTTTGGTGTGGTTTCCCCCGTCCCCAAACGAATCTGGCTCTTCGGCCAAAGCAGGGGCCAGCTCAGGCAGGCGCTGAGGGTCATGACGTCATCATCGTCGGCCCCGACGGGTCGAATCGGAGGTAACACGTCGTCGCAGCCTGGCAGCACCCGAACCAGTTGAACCCTAAACAAGTTGGGTGGCATCTGGGTACCGTGGAACAAGGGCTGGCCCGGTTGAACGATTTTGCCCTTGGCGACATCGACCAACTCGTTGTTCACGAAGTGCAGGAGAGTGCACGGAACGTCGGCGGCGCCCTGCGAAAACATGTAGGGCGTCAGGGATGCCCAGTCAAAGGCAAGGAGATGAAGTCCTCGGCCGAGAGAGGCTTAATTAGTTACCGTGATGATGGCGTCGAGCTCGGCTAATGTCGAGGCACCGCCAACGGTGGGCGTGCAGTTGACGGAGGGGCCGCTTGCTGCAGAGGTGCCGGCCGGCGTACACACGGGTGCATTAAGCTACCGTGCCGGCGTCGGAGACACCAATGCCGCCTCCGCCGGAGACACCAATGGCCCCGCCATCGCGTTCTGCGAGTTGCTGGCCGTGAAGCTGGGAATCGGGGGCGGCCCCTGTTGGCCGCCAGCAATCCACGCCTGCAACCCCTCGATCAAGCTAGGCACAATGGCGGTGATCGTCGCTCCGATCTGTTGTTGCACTTGCTCTTGGAAAATCTCCGGAATCCGCGCCACCTGTGTCTTGAGTTCTTGAACCTCGCGCGCCTGGCTTTCCGAGCTGGTCTTTTTCTCCTTTCGCCCACCAGCGTTATAGTATGACGACCATTTTGTCGACAAGCCTTTGCCGGCGACACGACCAGCTGACGTCGGCTTCTCGAGCTTATCCGTGTTCTTCATTACATTCAACGCCCTATTTAGAGTCGTGTCCCAAGGGCCGCTCTTAGTCGACCCCGCGCTACTGCTTTCAGTCACCTGCGGAAGGAATGTGAATCATTTAGAAATTTGGCTTCATTAATTAGAATGCAACCATATGGAGCTAATTACGCGGGGGTGTATTCCTTACCAGAACAGCCTCAAGCGCCCTGGTCTTCGGATCCGTGGTCAGCTCCTTTGTTTTCGGGTCCTTCTTGTACCGGGCCCTGATAAAGTTCCTGGTCTGCTTGTCACCGTATTTATCGAAGAGGGGCGGTAGGCCTTGCTCGGCACGGTCCGCCTCCTCCTTGTCCCATATAGGCTCCGCCACTCTGTAACCGCCGGGACCGAGTGTGTGTTCCCCTAAGTTGAGCTGCCGCATTTCTTTCCCCCACTGACTTGATTCGGAGTGTGAGGCGCTCGAGCAAGTGATCTTGAATTCGTTGTAGTCATCTTCGGTGATCGAAGGATGTTTCTCCTTGATCGTCTCATAACTCTCACCTTTCTTGATCATTATCTTCACATTGGTTTTCCAAGTAGACAGGGCCTTGCTCATCTTCGTGAGGGCAGCACTGTTCACTTTATTCCCTTTGAGGCTTGTGTTATCAAATTGAGCGGTGAACTTGTATCGTTCGTGCAGCTTCGTGAAGAGGAGGTTGCGGTAATTCCCGTTGTCAGGATGCCTCAGGTTCTCGCTGTTGATCGAGACGGTGCTCCGGAGAATGCACCCGAGCTGAATCGAGTACCCCTTGACTATTCATTCTGGCGCCGTTGGATTCCCGTCGGAGTCCACTTCAGTAACTTCCTCCTTGAGGGTGCAGAGCACGGTCGGGCGCCGGTCCTTCCGTTGCCTCTTCGGTTGGCTGCCATCTGTGCGTGCGCCGCCATCATCAGTGGTGGCATTCTCGGCGGCACCATCAGTGGTGGCATCAGTGGGGTCATCCTCCGCGGTACCATCAGTGGTCTCAGGATCGGTGTGGAAGGCGGCGTCCTCATACAAGTGAGGTTGTTCCTCCATCTCCTGGGACAGCTCCCAGAATGCCTTCCTGCCCGAACCGCCGGCCTCATCGTTGTTGGCCATGTTTCTCTCTAAATAGGAACAAAGTTTGGTCAAAAAGTTGGTTATTGTCAAGGAACAAGATCATGGTCTCATCATTTAGGGTTTGTCGACACCGAGGCATCCTAAAAGCTAAGCTTTTATAATTGAGGGTTTTTCGACGCCCAGGCACCCTAAAAGCCTAAGCTTTCATCATTTCAGTTTTTATCGACACCGAGGCACCCTAAAAGCCAAGGTTTCATAATTTATGGTTTGTCGACACCGAGGCATCCTAAAAGCTAAGCTAGGAAGGAGAATTGTAAGTTGGGCCTAATCACTTGGCTCTATTGCCGCCTATGGTTTAATGCAGCTAGAATAAAGGGGCACTTGATCCTACCTAATTAACCACTAAGATACCCCGGCCCATGCATTAGTCACAAGTACCCTATATGTCCTATTTTTAGCAAAGTCATGCTAAAATTCAAGGAAAATTTCAGCATGACCTTTGCTGAAAATAGGACATATGGAGTACCCGAATTTGCCGGAACGGAAGTTAATCAACATTCCAGCAAACTCAAGGGCCTCTCGGGGTACCTGCAAAACTATCACAATGTGATCACAAGTCTTTCTCAATGTGATCATCATCTTTACAAGTCTTTCTCAATGTGATCACAAGCATCACAAGGCATTAGTAGTTCAGTACATGAACATGTTTTACAACAAAAGCTGTAAGCCAGAGTTGGCAAACTTAAAACACATGCTGTAGTACAAAAGCTCCCTCGAAAGAGAAACAAAAGTGTGGCCACACAAATACAACAAATGCTGTAAGCGAGAGTTGGCAAACTTAAAACACATATATATGAGCTACAGAAGTTTTAACTGAATTTTACATTAGTGAATCTTGACAATGCTAGTAGGACTAACATTGTCACTAGATATCTACAGTTTTATTACTAGAGCCACCATACAAACCTCATATTCTTTTATTACTGGAGCCAATTTTCCTCATATTCTTTTTTATTACTAGAGCAAGTTCATCATGTCAATTACTCCAAGCAACAACAGTTTGCCTAGTAGAAAAATTTAAACTATGGCTTAGGAGGAAAATTAGTCTAACTAGTGTAACTAGTCTAACTACTGAAACTAGTCTAACTAGTCTAACTACTTAAACTACTGAAACTAGTCTAACTACTGAAACTACTGAAACTAGTCTAACTACTGAAACTACTGAAACTACCTGAGGGCATGTCAATCATGTACACCTTTTTATCTATTAAAAAAAACCACAAGCTAGCTAAGCTAGCTGTGGCACAAGCTTCATCCTTTTGTTCTTGGTTGCTTTTCATACTAGAGTTGTAGGTAAGACCAAAAGGCGCAGCAGATCGATCATGTGGTTCAATCAAAATGATCACATCAGTCCCTGTTCTTTACAGCTTCATGGTATCATTCATCACTTGCTGGAGGAGTACTTGTTTTTAAAGAAGAATATAACCGGTTTTCTAAACCATGATACTTGCATTTGATGATTAGCGCCTTTCAGTTACAAAATAACGGGATTTCCTGAACCCTAGAACTAGCAGTGAAAAATCATGTGCTGTGCAGCTTAAAGAGCAATTCCCCATGGTTCATACAAGCAATTTGAAATTTTAAGAGCAGTGTTCATACAAGGCCTACAAATCATGTGCTAAACCCTAGAACTAGCAGTTGAAATTTCAGAAACATGGAGGTAGGGGAAGGAGGGAGGGAGGGAGGGGG
>LR738713.1:752033043-752075320 GCA_902687465.1 Secale cereale | reverse complement strand
CATGTGCACATTGTTGTATGGAGAACAACATAAATATAGCTTCCCCCCATACTTACCTACCAAAACAAGGTAATTTAACCACTTAATTTGAATGAATATATGGTGGAAATGAGGTGAAAAAGAGGAGGGACCCGAGAGGAGAGGAGGTGGAGAGAATGAAGAAGTGGGGGGGGGGAGTGAGTGTGGTAGAGGCTGTCCAAAATATCTTGTTGCTGCCCGCATACTAATGGCGCACCAACTACAAATGCGCCATTAGTAATCAAGGTTACTAATGGCGCATTTATAGTTGGTGCGCCATTACAAGTTTTGCAAAAAAAAAAAACATACTAATGGCGCACTGTCGCATAGTGCGCCATTACTAGTTCAAACTAGTAATGGCGCACTCTGGGACAGTGCGCCATTAGTAGTTTTGTAAAAAAAAGAATAAAAAATATCATAAAAAAAGAGCATTAATGGCGAACTTTACTGCAGGTGCGCCATTACTATTTACAACTAGTAATGGCGCACTATGCATGGATGCGCCATTAGTATGTTTGGACAGGCGCGCTAGTTAAAAAAAAACTTCTTGATACTAATGGCGCACTCCGGGCAAGGTGCGCCATTAGTACTTCGAACTCTAATGGCGTATCTGTTGCTGGTGCGCCATTACTATATACTAATGGCGCACTGCCTGTCTGGTGCGCCATTAGTATCAATTCCATCTATAGCCCTTTTCCTAGTAGTGCTTATCTTGACCACACCGCGTGGTGATGTAACCTGTATTTCCATATGTATATATAGTTTACTTTTGCGCCCTTATCTCTATAGCAGCCGTGCACAGATATGTCAGTGTACGAATGCATTTTTCTGGGTGTAACTCCCAAAGCACCTCACTGATACGTCGAAAACGTATCTATAATTTCTTCTTGCTCCATGCTTCTTTTGTGTGATATTGCTATGATATTGATGCACTTCCATAAACTTTTGATCATATTTGGACTAACCTATTAACTCAGTGCACCACAGTGTCAGTTCCTGTTTTCTGCTGTTTTTCTATTTCAGGTTTCCCCCATATTAAAAGTGCTCCAAAAATTCCAGGAAAAATATAGGAAAAATCAGCGTACAGGAAGCTTCGCGAAGAACCCAAGATGGGCCAGAGGGGAGCCAGGGGAGGCCCAGGCGGCCACCTGGCGCGGCCCCACCCCTGGCCGCGCTAGGGGGGCGCCTGGGGCCCCTGCTCCGCCTCTGGCTGCCCCCCTTCGCCTATATATCCCTCTCGTCACGAAACCCTCGAGGACAGAACCCTTTTTCGCGATCTCGCCTCTGTTCCGCCGCCACAGCGCTTCCAAGATCGGGAACATCAGGAGAACTCTTCTCGGCACCCTGCCGGAGGGGAGAACCACCACCGGGAGCTTCTCCACCACCATGGACGCTTCCCGGATTAGTCGTGAGTAGTCGAGGATGCGCAAGGATAACCAAACCCCCATACACTCCTCCTCGGGGTACTTGTCTGTTTGTGAACCTCCTAATTAGATTGAGAGTTACCGATAATAAGTGCATGAGTTCTTCGGACTAATGTGAGTATTCAAAAGTTGACACTTCCACCTAGCCATATTTTTCTAGCCTCTTCGGTACAGTGCATTGCCCTTTCTCACCTCGAGAGTTGGCGCATACTTCGCCGGTGCATCCAAATCCTTGGCACGATACGCTCTGTCATCATAAGCCTCATTATATCCTTCGTCAAAACAGCCACCATACCTACCTATCAAGGCATTTCCATAGCCTTTCCGAGATACATTGCCATGCAACATCCATCTTCTCATGACATGATCTTCATGTCATAAATGCTTTTTGCTTGATCGATGAGCCGCATGCTAGTTGGGCCTTGCCCTAATCATTGCTACATGACGCGCTAGTATCATTGCATATCCTGCTACACCGGCAGAGGCATACATTTGCATACATCATGATAGTTTCATTTTCTTTATGTTGAGTACTTTTGTAAAGTGTGAAAGATCTTCTATACTTATTGTAATATATAGAGTGTTGCCCCTAAAGTGAGGTAAAGATCCCAAAGAGGACAAAATCAAAAGATCCCAAAGAGGACAAATGAGAGTTAAATAGAAAGAGCCATTGAGGCCACAAAAAAAATAAAAAAAATATAGAAAAAAGAGAAAAAGAAATAAAATGAGAGAAGGGGGCACACTACTATTCCTTTTGAGAGATCCACACTCGTACTTCATCTTATACCTTGTACTCCATAGAGATTATCATTCATGCATATAGCTATGTGAGGACCTTCACACTATAGAACTTGGCTTGTATATTCCAATGACGAGCCTCCTCAAAAGAGCTCTAGGTCTTCTTGAGCGAGCAAGTTGGATGCACCCCCACTAGTTCCATTGGAGAGCTTACCTTAGCTCATATGCGCATCCGTTGCATGGCAATCCCTACTCCTCACATCATATCTATCATTTGGCTTTCTCTCGCCTATGATTGTCCTCATTGATGTGAGCCTTTCACACCTTTTTTGTCTTCCCCCTTCATCATTTTCTCTGTTTGCCATCCTAAGTGTCAACTTTCTTGCTTACGCTCATCCATTGCATGAGTCCTCAAAATATCGAAAGGGAGTGGATCATTTTGACTTGTACCTGGCTAGTGGTCTGGGGATGAGTCAAGATAAGATTCCAAAGAAGACCAAGTGTGAAACTTTAGTAGATTAAGTTCTCAACAATACAAAAACTATGTTTTACTCTCTCGTATATCCCTATCCCCTTTCTTGCACGCAAACACCATTTGGAGACATTCGAGTCACGGACAGCGAGAGCTCTTGCACCTTTATGTTCTTATGTTGCTTGTTACAATGCTAATAAAGACTCTTGCTTGTTATGACTTGAATTGAATTACATGCCTTGATTGCTTTACTTAAAAGTTCTTATATGGTTGATAGCATGTCACCACAGAAATTATGCTTGTTATCATTTACCTACTCGAGGACGAGCAGGAATTAAGCTTGGGGATGTTGATACGTCCAAAACGTATCTATAATTTCTGCTTGCTCCATGCTTCTTTTGTGTGATATTTCTATGATATTGATGCACTTCCATACACTCTTGATCATATTTGGACTAACCTATTAACTCAGTGCACCACAGTGCCAGTTCTTGTTTTCTGCTGTTTTTCTATTTCAGGTTTCCCCCATATTAAAAGTGCTCCAAAAATTCCAGGAAAAATATAGGAAAAATCAGCGTACAGGAAGCTTCGCGAAGAACCAAAGATGGGCCAGAGGGGAGCCAGGGAGGCCCAGGCGGCCACCTGGCACGGCCCCACCCCTGGCCGCGCCAGGGGGGCGCCTGGGGCCCCTGCTCCGCCTCTGGCTGCCCCCCTTCGCCTATATATCCCTCTCGTCCCGAAACCCTCGAGGACAGAACCCTTTTTCGCGATCTCGCCTCTGTTCCGCCGCCGCAGCCCTTCCAAGATCGGGAGCATCAGGAGAACTCTTCCGGGCACCCTGCCGGAGGGGAGAACCACCACCGGGAGCTTCTCCACCACCATGGACGCTTCCCGGATGAGTCGTGAGTATTCCACCTTGGACCATGGGTCCATGATCAGTAGCTATGTGATGTTCTCTTCCCCTCTTTGCTCTTCATGGTTTAGACCTCGTGAGCTGACCTACATGATCGAGGCACATATGTAATCTTTCTGCTGTTGCTTTGGTGAGTTTGCTGGGATCTGATGGATTATGAGACTATGTTCAGATTGTGTTTGAGTAATATATTTGATTCACCTCTTTTATATCTTTGTTCTTGAGTAATTCTTGCATGTTCTCCGTTGCTGTTTATTGCTTTGGCCAAGTAGTAGGTAGTAACTCCAAGAGGGAGCGTTATGCTTGATTGTGGGTTCATGCCCCCTGATGACTAGCTTGAGTGACAGAAACATGAGTCTAGGGGATGTGCTGTTGCCACAAGGGAGAAAACAACGATGCTTGTACTTGCGGGTGCAAGGATTGTTTACTTTACGCAAAGTTCTTTTAATGCAGTTGTCTGTTTCTTTGAGTTTACACTTTGGGTGGGATTCGCAACTTAATACCAGCGAGATGTTCTGGATAGATATCTCAAGGTGGATGATTAGTAGTAGATGCAGATGGATTTCGGTCTACTTGCCTTGGCGTACCGCCCATGCTTTTGAGCCTCTACCTTTCTTTGCAGCATAGTTAGCATTGGTTTGCGCACATAATCCTGTCAATTGCCTAGCTGTAATTTGTTTACCTCGCTTTGCTGTTTTATCGTCTTTTGGGAGAGAGACATCACTAGTGAACATCATGGGACCCCGGTCCATATTACCACCGCTGATCACACCTTCTATTTACTTCCTATTTTTATTTCCTAGTTCCAGTCATAGCTATCATTATTATCTCTTGTGTTTGATCCTTTGTAAACAACAAGGCCGGAGGGATTGACAACCTCTCTGTACTCGTTGGGAGCAAAGTTATCTGTATCTGTGTGCAGGTCCCGTCAACAGCTAAGTTTCTGGCGCCGTTGACACCTACTTGTCGACCCTCGGAGTCTCACGGGATTCGATCCTTGGTACCTTTTCCAAGGGAAATTTGCGGCTACGCTACATCTCAACCTTACACTTGGGGTAACCAACGAGGGGCGAGAAGCCATCACTCACCGACAACCCCTACAGTAAACATGTCACTTTGCGAGACGTGAGTATCTGTAGCATTGACCCCGACCCCGTAAAGCGGAACCAACAAAATAGATGCCCCTCACCATGATTCTATAAACCAGCCCGGTTGCTATATAAAAGGCCACACCGTGACCTTGCCAAGCATCCCTCACCTGGTGCACTACTCTCACAACCCTTTCCTTCGCCATGCCGATCTCTAGTATTTATCTGAGAACCCCAGATGCATCCCCAGGTAGTTTCGTGAAGATATTGTGGGATTTCACCTGCAGTACCATGAGTGCTACCCGTCCACCACAATATGAGCTGCTTAAATTGAGGATCACACATCCACCTCGAAATATTGGGCCGTGCTACACATCCCTCCCGCAAACCCAAAGCAAGACCCCACCGAAGTTTCCTTCATGGGAAAATCCATGCCAACTCCTCAGATGGCCATAGAGGCTGCCGCATATGAAGCGCTTGCTCGTCTTCGATTCGCGGTGCCCTATGCCAGCGAACGGGGGTATTATTACTTTCCGAGCCATGCTGCACCCGGAGAAGCAGCATCTTTTCCTGGTGGGCGAATTGAGAGAGACCCAGTACTAGACAACCTTACGCAGTATGTCATCGCACAAGAGCATTTGACCCAGCGGATAATGGGTTATCTCCAAAGCCTCGCCGATTTAAATCCTCGGATAGCCATCGGCAGACCACTGAGGCCCGGGCAGGAGAAGCATATTCATCTACTAGTCAACCCGCTCCCGTCGATAGAAGAAGAGTGTCCCCCAGCACTAGAGACTTTTTCACAGGACCCTGTCCAATTACCGTTTATGTTTTAGACGTAACTGCTATGTTGGTTATCCCCGCATCCTTTTAATGAGTTTTAAGTTGTATGTCGTATCATGTATTAATTAATTTCAATTTATGGAATAGTTCCACTGTTGATAACTCTTGAATTAATTTTGCGCTAAGTAAAAACCTGGAGTAGAGTATTATTTGTTTTCTTCCCTGAATTGTCGCGACATATCTCTCTGCATAACGTAGATATTTAAGTTTTCTCGCGCAACAACAGAATTACAACTCAGGCCGCTCCACACAGTACACTAAGTTGCTAGTCCACGTACACCTACTTCATCTAATTGATCATCCCTCTAGCACACCACAGTCTCTTGAGGAGAAACTCGTGGGAGTTTATTCAGGCACTAGTTGCCTTCCGCGCACTAACCACCGTTAGCACCCGATACCCACGCCTAATCCTCGTGATCACCGCCGCCGCGAAGAGCTAGCACGCGAGCAGCAGCATCACGACGATCATCTAGGATCATCGCGCACAAGAGCACGGATAGCCCCAGCAATGCTGCCAACCCTACGCATCCTAGGATCATGCACCAGTCCGGCATCACCTCCGCCATTAGATCCTCGACCCGAGCTCCTGCAAACACAAATAAAGGAGAGGAAAGAAGAAGAAGAAACGAGGCTAGGTGAGAGGAGGAAGAAGGAGCACCTCGGTCATTTTATAGCTCGAGATCGGTGTACGGTGGGCGGAGTCCACCAGCGCCGCTCGTCGCTCGACCGCCGGTGTTCGGAGGCGAATCCGCGAGCAGTGCTGACAGCACGCTGGCCCGCGAGGTGAGTGCACACTGCACCGGCAGCTAGCACGCCGCGCACTACCGCAGTACGGCCTAGATGCCCTACGAGCTAGCCATCGCCAGTGGAGAAAGCGCGGGAAAGCGCGCGGGAGAGAAGGAGAAGAGAGAACCGGAGGTAGAAGAAGAGACTGACAGCGGGTCCAGGGCCCACCTGTCAGCCAGTGAGAGCACTGTGCTCTCGGGTGCAACCAGCGTATTTTTAAAATTTTAGAAATATTATTTCTAAATTTACTATAGCCCGGAGTAGAAATATCTCGTTTTCCACGACCGTAGAATTTTTTTTCTTTCCGCGCAGCGCCAGTATTTCGCACTACAGTTTACCACCACTTATTGCCCATGCACTGTAGGAGCATTTAATTGCATAAGCAGGGCGGTTGTCTGTTGTGAAATCATTTTGTGGCAGTAGAAGATCTGTTATAGCAACTCTTAGCAAATCTCGAGGACGAGATTTTTCTGAAGGGGGGGTGGTGTTGTAACACCCCAAAATTTTGCCCTTGTTTTATTAATAAAAAATTTGACCAGGAGTTTCAACTTTTCTTCTTCTGGGTTTTTTTGTTTGTCAGAACTTCCATTCTGTTGTTATTATGGAGTTTTTTCCCCAGTGCAAAATTCTTGGTATATTGTTTGGACTTAATTGCCCTAACCAAGAATGACAATCTCCCTTTCAATAGTTTCTTTTGCATTATTATTTTCTCCTTAAGCTCTATTAATTCAAGGGATTTTCTTTTGACTTAAGGTCCCTTTTGCACTGCAACCCTTTGATGGAATTATCCAAAAATTCCACCAAAAAATTGGGGATGGCATGTGAGGCCCCTACATCACTTTTATGCTAAAAACCCTTGGGTGCCCTTTGGAAAAATTGAGCAAAACATCCTCTTTAGCTCTCTAGTCCAGATTGTCACTTTCTACTGCAGCCTTATTCTAACTTGCTCCATCGGCCATGAGCTTTTTCCAACATGTAGCCCTTCCTGCAAAACCCTTAAGTCCAGGAGATTGGAGCAATTGGATCATTTTTGGGTCCATGAAATTATGCCTTCTCTTTCTGTCCAGAACTGAAGTTTTTCAAATCTTGCACTAGCAAGTTTCTCAAAATGACCAACTGACCTTACCACTCTCCTTAACACCCAAAGAGACCCCAACCTGGAGTTTTTGGCCACCCCAAGCAATGCCTAGAGGCTCCTGACATTGTGTCGAACACCTTGCATGCATAGTCAGTTTTGACATAGTTTCTGGTCTGTGTATCGGACCAGCTTGCTTTGCCTAACCACTATGTCCACTAAGTTCGTAGCTAACCCTAATACAGGCATCTTAATCCCCAGCCTCCCCTATGCTCTCTAGCACACGCTGGCATTTCTTCGAGCACATGGTGTGCGTGCGCTGGGCGCACCCAGAGCGTGTGTTTTGCATGTGCGTGCGCCGAGCCGCCGCGTCGCGCCCTTGGCCCCAACTTGCCTGCAGAGCCACGCCCCGGCCTCATCCACACTCCAGAACGCTCCAAGCCGCCCCTGGAACTCCACAGCGCCATCGCCAGAGCTCATTTGGCGGCACGCCGGCGGCCACAGTGGGCCTCTGCCGTGGTCGGCACCGCCCAAGCCACTAGCGCTCGCCAGCTGTCCTCGGAGCAGTGCAAGCTCATCCACAAGCTCGTCCGCAAGCGCTCGTCGCCGCCACGTCCCCCTGCAACTACAGAATGGCGGTCGCCGGCGATCTTATCCACGACCGACGCGAACCGACATGGCTGCGCTATTTAAGAGACCCCTGAGCTCGTCTGAGCCCGCAGGTAACCTCAGGCAACCCCCATGGAGCTTGCCTAGCCCGCAATCGCCAGGAGAAGGCCGTCTTCTCCGTCTCTGGTCAGCTCAGCCGCCGCTCCGTTCCGACGCATCCAGAACCTCCCCTGCCCTCCCGACTCCATCGTGAGACTCCACTTGATCTTACGGAACTGCCCAACATCTCAAACGCGGCCAGGAACCACCTTAGGCCGAACCCCTAAATCCACCGAGACCCCCTCCGCCGTGGAGCTCGCCGCTGTCGACTCTCTCCACCCCCGACGACCCAGCGACCACCGGGAGGACCACCCCGGTCTAGCGAATCCATTCCTGCCCTCGGAGGCCCTCGAGGAGCCTCCGTTCGCCGGCGACGATCGCTAGAGTCCCGCCTCCGTTCGGGCAGAGGAAGAGGACGGAGAGGCGACTGGTCAAACCTGACCAGTGGGCCCCATGGACCCACTGTCAGTGACACAGCCCCACCTCCACGCATTTTAAGTGGAGACATAAACCTCAGAAGTACGTATCCCCTAACCCGAAAGCGTATTCTTATTCGAAATGTTTTCTTTTCTGCTTTAATTTAAAAGCAGAGTTTGACTGAAACTTTGACCGGCTTTATCTTTTAGTTTATAAGTCCAAATGACTTGATTCTTTTTCTACTGTTCCACAAGTTTGGTCTAGTTTATTTTCATATTTATTTGAAAATTTTCCAGACAACTTTTTTGTGCTGTTTTGAGTCTATGTATTAATTTCGTATTCTTTCAATTAGGAATTTGAAGAGGGAGAAAACTTCCAAAAGTTTTGGACTGCATTTCTCCTCCCCTCTACTTGTAGGCTAGCACTCTTGAACCCTGGTCTGATGCATGTAGTTGTTGTTGTTGCGATTACAACGATATCGATACATTCGTTTTCTTTCATACATATGATATGATCATACCCATGAATGCATGAGGTAGACCCCCTTGCTGTGAATGATTAATATGCATGTTGGTGATCCCCCTCGTATGCCTTCCATGCCTAACGGAAGAAAGCCGTGAAAGTTGTTGTCTTGTGCAGAAACGAGCTTGTCGCTAGCTCCTCGTCGGGACGGTGGAGTCCGGTACGGCTTGGTGAGGCATGACGGATGGTGATCCCGACCGTTGTTGTGGAATATATCGATTATGCAAATCATACAAGTGATGCTGAAACCTCCTGAGTCAACCGTAGATCGAGTCTTGTTCCAGTAACCCCCATACTCGTTTCGTACTACCATTTGTCCCTGCTACAGGTAGGGTACGGTTCAGTAAATTGTTGACCCCTGTCCTAGCACACACCGTATAGAGAGGCCATGGTGGAAGATATCGGCTGCATCCGATAGGCATGCCACCTGGTCCGGGGGCATGGGTGTTTTGGTTGAAGCCGAAGGGGATAGCTTCCCCAGTTTGCGCGCGTTAGAAATTTTGTGATCCCATGCTACTCGAGGTTGTAGCCTCCCCACTTAGAGTTTGGCTTAACAGGTGTTGTGGGTGATTCCAGACACCGGTAAGTTAGGCTGGTGTGTACAGCCAGATGTGCCTTCAAATTAAAAGACCATAGACGGAATTAGTCTAGAAGGACTAAAGGAATCCGTTATTCGTGGGTAAAGAGTACACCCTCTGCAGAGATTAAATCTATTCGAATAGCCGTGTCCTAGGGTTAGGACTACAGTCTGGGAAGGGTCAAGTGTCGGTCTTAGCGTCGGTCTTCGGAGGAGAAAACTGCTAAAACCAGAACATTGATTATGACGTGTGGCATATGGTGACATTGATTATAATTGTGAACTAACCATTTGTATTTTTTAAATTAATGAGTATCCCTGGGATGGTTCTACCTCCTGGATATCCACTGTCATCCTTTTTCTTATAAGCCCTTTATGTGATGTCGCTCAGACGTCCGACTGTGGCATTTTGTTATTTACTTTTCTTTATAAGCCCTTTATCTGCTATCGCTCAGACATCCGACTGTGGCATTTTGTTATTTACTTTTCTTTATAAGCCCTTTATGTGATGTCGCTCAGACGTCCGACTGTGGCATTTTGTTATTTACTTTTCTTTATAAGCCCTTTATGTGATGTCGCTCTGACGTCCGACTGTGACATTTTGTTATTTACTTTTCTTTATAAGCCCTTTATGTGATGTCGCTCAGACGTCCGACTGTGGCATTTTGTTATTTACTTTTCTTTATAAGCCGTTTATGTGGTGTCGCTCAGACGCCCGACTGTGGCATGATCGCTTTTTATTTTATTATCACTCCCTGATTGCATATGCATTTTTATACAGATGAACTGCTTGCATCATGGACTGTCATATCATAATTAACATCATGATCATCGAATATTCTCGAGCATGATTATATTTCACCCATGTTCATAACGTTTGCGAGTACATTCAAAGTACTCACTGGCTTGTCCCTGGCTATTGCCTTGGCCAGATTTCTTGCATGGAGAGGAGCGTTGCGACGACTACCCGGAATCTATGCAACAGTGATAGTAGCCTCGCAAAGATAGGAGGTAACCTGGTTAGCTGTTCCCGTGAGAAATGGAGTTCCACAGACGCCGACGAATCACAGACCGCTTCCGCCATCAGCCACTAGAAACCTTGTGTTGTACGTAAAGGCCAGAATGGTCTTGTACTACATATTTGTCCCTTTGCTTGGAAATTTCTGTATCAAGTGGTGCCTCATCAGCTAACAGTAATCCTGGGGCTGGTGAGCACAAGGGCCAATTTTTGGGAATTTAATACCCCGAAATACCGGTCTTGACACCCTGCCGCCATCATCAGCGCATTCCATCAGAACGTGCGTAACCGCAAGATGCGTGAAGAACTGACGATGACCAAGGTGAATGATGTGGCGGAGCTCTATGTTCTTGCTGACAGATGTGCCCGGGCTGAAGAGGGAAGGAAGTACCCCGACGAAGATGCCGGTGCGGAAACCGACTCCTCGGATGACGACACTACCACCCCGGCAAAGAAAGGCTGGAACCGCAACAGGAAGCGCAAGGGTAAAGCCGTGCTTGCCGTCGAGAGATCTGATGACACCAGCTCCGCCAAGAAAACCAAAGCGGGTGACCCAGGCAAGGAAATTGCCGGGTGTGTCGCCTGCCGGGCCTTGGCGGCTGCCGAGAAGCCAGGAAACTCTAGCAAGCGATACTGCAAGATCCATCACACCAAGGGCCATGATCTCTAGGACTGCCGACAGGTTGAGCTCCTCGCTGAGAAGCAGAGGGCTGAATACGAGAGGCGGGACAAGGAGAAGGGCCAGGACGGTGCTGAGGGGTCCGGCAAGAAGCGTGACGGCCAAGCAGGCCGTCGCGGCAAGGATAAACAGCAGGAGAGGCCTGCCCGGGGCCGCGACAGAAGGCCAGAAGACGACGATCACGAAGAGGACGACGAGTCCGGCGACCAAGAATTTCAGAAGGCTACAGAAGCCATGTGCGTCGATGGCGGTGCCTCGCTGCATACTTCTCACCGCCACCTTAAATAGTGGGCGCACGAGATTACAGCGGCAGACCCATCGTCCGGTGCCCAAAAACCGCTGAAATGGTCCAGCACACCTATCATTTTTGACACTGAGGATCACCATGATCTCACTACTGCGGTCTGGTGCCTACCATTGTTGGTTTCACCGACAATACGCAACCTCAAGGTGACAAAGATGCTAGTCGATGGCGGGGCCAGTCTGAACCTACTCTCGCCCACCGTTATCGAGAAGCTGCAAATTCCTGAGGGAGACCTTGAAGAGACGGGCACATTTCAGGGGGTCAACCCAGGGAGAAGTCAACCAAAAGGGAAAGTCACGCTGCCCGTGACTTTTGGGAGTGATCTGAACTACAGGACGGAAAGGATCGTGTTCGATGTTGCCAAGATCCCCTTGCCTTACAACGGGATCCTTGGCCGCCCAGCACTGGCCAAGTTCATGCCAGCATCACACTAGGCCTACACCACCCTGAAGATGCCAGGGCCTGTGACGATCATCTCCATCCCCTCCGATAAGAAAGATGCGCTGATTTGTGCTGACCAACTGTATCAGCAAGCAGTTGCAGCAACTACCGCTACGAGGGCACTTGATCCTGCCACTAGAGCCCCGGGAGGGAAGAAGAAGAAGACTAGTGAGACCTCAGACACCCACTCCGTCAAGCGCACCTGTTCGGAGTGCTGTGCTCCCGTCGAGGACGTGCCAAAGAGATCCACCGGAAAGAAGAAGACCAGTGAGACCTCGGACACCCACTCCAGCAAGCGCACCACTTCGGAGTGTCGCGATCCAGTCGACGACGTGCCGGAGAGCTCCACCGGCAGAAATAAGAGGTCCAGGGCCACGCCGCCGAGAACCAAGAAGGTTTCCGTCAAGGAGGACAGCACAGGAGGGGCTTTTACCATAAGCTCCTCCCTTGACGACAAATAGGAAGACGCGCTCGTCACCTTCCTGCGGGCGAATGTCGACGTGTTTGCATGGCAAGCATCCGACATCCCCGGCATTCCCAGGGAGGTGATTGAGCACCACCTTGATGTCTGTCCTCATGCGTGGCCCGTCCAACAGAAGGTCAGGAAGCAAGCTTTAGAACGGCAAGAGTTCATCACAGAGGAGATCCGAAAATTGGAAGCTGTGGGTTTGGTAAGAGGAGTGCTCCATCCAACGTGGTTGGCCAATCCAGTGGTAGTGCGCAAGGCAAATGGGAAGTGGAGGCTGTGTATTGATTACACAGACATCAATAAGGCTTGTCCCAAGGACCCCTTCCCATTGCCGCGCATCGACCAGATTGTTGACTCCATGGCTGGGTGTGACCTGTTGTCATTCCTCGATGCCTACTCCGGCTACCACCAGATCTTCATGGCAAGAGAAGACGAAGAAAAGACAGCATTCATCACCCCATGTGGTACGTACTGTTTCGTACGAATGCCTTTCGGGTTGAAGAGTGCTAGCTCGACGTTTGCAAGGGCAGTCCAAATTGGTTTTGAACCTCAGCTCCATAGAAATATGGAGGCTTATATGGATGATATAGTGGTCAAAACCAAGAACATGGCAACCCTTATACCGGATTTACAAGAAACATTTGTCAACCTACGCAAGATCAACCTCAAGCTGAACCCTGAGAAGTGCGTCTTCGGCGTCCCGTCCGGCTAGCTTCTCGGGTTCTTTGTGTCGCAGCGTGGGATAGAGGCCAATCCGGACAAGATCAAAGCTATAGAGCAGATTGAAGCACCCAAACGGGTCAAGGATGTACGTCGGCTTGCTGGTTGCGTTGCCGCCATGAGCAGATTCATTTCCAAGTCTGCCGAGCGCGCCCTTCCCTTTTTCAAGATTTTGAAAAAGGCGGGCCCAATGGAATGGATGCCAGAAGCTGAAGCAGCATAACAAGATTTGAAGAGGTATCTTTCCTCCACGCCAATACTAGTTGCGCCTAGGCCACAAGAACCGTTGCTGCTATACTTGGCGGCAACAAACCAGGTGGTCAGCGCCACACTAGTGGCCCTGAGAGAAATTGATGATGAGGTGATAGAAGCGACAGAGCCTGATGCCACTGGCGCAGAGACGACACGGCCGGTTGGAGTGCAGCCAAGGAAGAAAATGATGTAGCACCCGGTCTACTTTGTTAGCTCCCTCTTGCAGGGGGCTAGATCAAGGTACTCCGGTGTGCAGAAATTGCTCTTCGGCCTTCTTATGGCCTCGAGGAAGCTGCGTCACTACTTCCAGGTGCACGAGATCTGTGCACGAGATCACTGTCGTCACTCGCCTCCCTCTACAATGGATATTGCACAATCCAGATGCAACGGGAAGAATTGTAGAGTGGGCACTGTAGCTGTCCTTCTTTGGCCTCAAGTTTTAAAGTACCTCGACGATTCAATGCCGAGTCCTCGCGGAGTTCGTTGCAGAATGGACCGCGACGCCTGATGAAGAAGTCCAAGAAACTGCTCTCCCCGGCAAAGAGGCGAGCTGCAACTGGATCATGTACTTTGATGGAGCTTTCTCCTTACAGGGCGCCGGGGCTGGCGTATTGCTGGTCGTGCCCACTTGATAGCACCTCAAGTACGTGGTCCAGATGCACTTCCCCAGGGAGGTATCAACGAACAACACTGTTGAGTACGAGGGGCCGTTTGCTGGTCTTAGGATCGCGGCAGACCTCGGAATCAAGAAGCTCATTGTCAGGGGCGACCCGCAGCTTGTCGTCAAACAAGTCAACAAGGATTACCAGAGCCCATTGATGAAGGCCTACGTCGATGAAGTGAGAAAGTTGGAAGAGCACTTTGATGGTGTACAGGCGGAGCACGTTCCTTGAGCGGAGAACGACATCACCGATTACCTGTCAAAGCGCGTTGCCCTCAAGCTACCTGTGGAACCAGGTACCTTTGTTCTTCAGCTTTCTCAGCCATCCGTTGATCCATCAACAGAGCAGAACAAGAGGAGGAAATCAGGGCGCGGCAAGTACTTTCCCGCCGAGCTCCCCGGAGCCGCCGGCAAGGATGTTGCCGGAGACACTGAGCCCGCCACTGGATGGCTAGCTCCGGTGGAGCGTCAAGCTCTTGCCGTCGAGACAGCAATTCCTATCGCGGAGGAAATGCCTTTAGTCCTCGCCATCGAGCCCCAGGCTCCAGCGTGGGCACAGCATATCATCCGATTCCTCGAAAATGGGGAACTTCCTGAGGAGCAGGAAGAAGCGGAAAAACTAGCCCGTCGGTTTGCTATGTACCAGTCCGTCGATGACGTCCTGTACAGAAAGAGACCGAACGGCGTGAAATTGAAGTGTATCCCTCGAGAGGAAGGACTGGGGTTGTTGGCAGAGATACATGGAGGCATATGTGTATCCCACATAGGGTCAAGATCCCTTGCCGGCAAGGCATTTCGGCAAGGCTTCTTCTGGCCCACTGCCCTCCAGGATGCGACGGCACTGGTCACCAGGTGTGAAGCGTGCCAGTTCCATTCAAAGAAACTTCATCAACCAGCTCAAGCCCTTCAAACCATTCCTCTCTCCAGGCCCTTCTCGGTCTTGGGGCTCCACATACTGGGCCCTTTCCCCCGCGCTGTCGGGGGCTTTGAGTACTTGTACGTTGCAATCGACATGTTCACAAAGTGGCCGAAGGTGGAAGCAACCAGGAAGGTCACAGCTCAGTCAGCCGTCAAGTTCTTCAAGGGACTAGTGTGCCGTTTTGGTGTACCCAACAGGATCATCACCGACAATGGCATGCAGTTCACAAGTCGCACCTTCATGCAATATACCCAAGACCTCGGCAGCAAAGTCTGTTTCTCTTCCGTTGCTCACCCCCGAAGCAATGGTCAAGCTGAGAGGGCAAACGCTGAAGTGCTGCGAGGATTAAGGACAAAGACCTTTGACAGGCTGCACAAGAGCGGAAGGGGCTAAATTGATGAATTGCCGACGGTTCTTTGGTTGATCAGAACGACGCCAAATCGAGCCACCGGCTAGACACCCTTTGCCCTCGTATACTGTCACATCCCTAGTCAGAGCTTGCATTAGCACTAGCTAGAGTGTGCATCATATTTATTTTTCAAAGAAACTTGAAATGGGAATGACAGAAACCCCAGCACCCCTCTTCTAACAACTAGGGTTTAATAAAATCTTTTCCAATGTACCCAAAATGCCCTTCAAAAATGTTCATCATTTCTGCCTTGGTCTTAAACCTCTGCAAAAAAATGGTGCACAATTTTCTAGGACATCCAAGGTCTCTGTGTTAATTCATATGTGTCACATCCCTAGCTAGCACTTGCATTAGGACCTAACTAGAGTGTGCATCATGTCTACTTTCAAAGAAACTTGAAATGGGATTAACAGAAACCCCAGCACCCCTCTCCTAACAACTAGGGTTTGCTAAAATATTTTCCAATGTACCCAAAATGCCCTTCAAAAATGTTCATCATTTCTGCCTTGGTCTTAAACCTCTGCCAAAAATGGTGCACAATTTTCTAGGACACTCTAGGGCTTTGGATTAAATCATATTGTATTTGACTTTGGGCATTTAAATACTTAAAAATATTTTAAATGCTCAAATAATCACAAACTATAATGTTTCCTACTGTTCATATTATATACAGTAGGTATGACAAGTGTTATGAGTTACAAAAATGCTCTGGCATTTTATTTAAATGAACAAAGTTGCAAAAGAAATGAAACAGAAAAGAAAATAGGAAAAAAAGGGAGAGAGAAAGCTTACCTGGCGCCCACCCGGCCCACCTGTCGGCCCAGCCCAGCTGCCGCTCCAGCGAGCTGCTTGGCTCGGCCAGGCAGGCAGGCAGGTGCTCGACGGCGACCGCGCCGCGCGCCACGCAGCTGCCCGCCGCCCTGCTTCATCCTCTCGCCGTCCTGGAGGGATGGTTCGATCGTCCACGTCCTCCCCGACCTCGCAGACACCTCCACCTCCCCCCAGTTCCTCTCCCTCGCTCTCCCCGCGCCATGGCCGACGCCGCCGTGCTCGCACCGTCATAGAAGCCGCGCCCACCGTCGTCTCTGAGCCCCGCCTTGGTGACCATCGTCTCCGCCGTCCTCGACTGCTTCGAACAGGCCGAGCCCCGAGCGCTCGCCTGCCCTGGAGACACCCCCGACCTCTTCTTCCCCAACTCCGGCCGCGGAGATCCCCCTCGCCGTCCCGCTTAGCTCCGACCACCCCCGAGCTCGCTCCGGTGCTTGCTGCAACCCCTGTGAGCCTAGCTTCATCCTCCCCCTCTCCGTTGGCTCTCTTTTGCCCTGTAACGCACTGCACGAAGCTCGCCCGCACCCACCGCCGCCGTGCTCGCCGCCGGTGATGCTCCGGTGACCATTTGGTCACTGGCACCCGTCCATCACACTCACCGCAGCAGGTAGATGCGAAAGGTGCTACGCACGCATCGCCTAGGCCCCTGCAGCCGCACCTCCACCCACGCCCGACGCCGGTCGCCGCCGTCGAGCTCGTTGCCGTCGTCTCCGGCCACCCCAGGTCTGGCGACCACCACCATCCGACGCGCAACAGCAAGGGCTTTCCAACGCACCCAACCGCAGCTCGAGCCGAGCACCGTAGGCGATTTCCGAAGGACGCCGCCGTGTTTGGCCTCGCCGGCGGCTAAACGCCGGCCAGTTGGACCTGTTTTGACCACGGGTTTGACCCCCCTGGGTCACTGACATGTGGGCCCTGGCCGCAAGTCAAACCTAGTTTAGGTGTTAATGTAATTCTAATCAGTTAATTAGTTAACTGTGACACTGACCAGTGGGTCCCACTGGTCTGGTTTGACTTGGACTGGCCCTGTTGACTGGCTGACATCAGCATGATGTCATGCTGACGCAGTAAAGGTTTTTCTGGGATTTTTAGGTTTAAAAATAATTCAGGAAATTCCAGAAAATACCCAAAACTTCCAAAAATCATATAAAGTCAACCATAGCTCAGATGGAAAAGATTTATATATGAAAAATGATCAGAAAAATCCAATCTTTCCAATGGCACTGGTTTCATGCATGTTTGAACAAGTTAACTTGTTGTATACATCAAAAACATGATAATGCACTTATTTAAATAATAGTTTGAACTTCAATTTGAATCTTTGATTCAAATAGGTTCAAACCCTTCTGGTTTTAGTTGCATTAGCCAACACACATGCATCTTGCCATGTCATGAACATGCATCTTATTGTTGCATTTTTTTGTTAATGATTGTATCGCCGGTATTCTGTGTGTTAGGTCCTGCTCCCGAGGATACTGCTGCGTATCCAGTTGAAGAGCAGTACCCGACAACTACCTTGTCAGGCAAGCAATCATTGATCATTCCGATACAAACCCAATCTTCTCGCTCCTGCTCTCTTTTACTGCATTAAGGCAACAGCGTGTGAACTGCTACTTGCTGCGGTAGTTGAACCCTATTCCCTTGCATGACCTGTCATTGCCACAGTAAATAGTTGAAACCCACTAGCATGTGTAGGTGTTGATTGAGCCATGTGAGTTGTGATCCACCATGTTATTTGTTTTATGTTGCCTGCTATGCTTAGAGTTGTGTCTGGTCTGATTCATCTGGGTGATGGATCAGAGTGAAATGATCATACCGATAAAGAGAAGGAAGTGTGGAATACGCTTGGTAAAGGTATCGATGAAAGGCCATGTAGGAGTACATGGTGGGTTGTTTCATTGGAATCGTCCATAGGACCTGAGATCTGTATGTGTGGTTCAAGTTGCAGTTACTACCATGCATTGGGCCCGAAACCAATGGACCCTCTCGGCTTATTAATTACCCTCGATCTCTGTCCAGGAGTTGCAACTAGTTTCTGGTGTTTATAGCTTACTGGAGGTTGTGCACAACGCTGACCCACGGGGTGGGTTGTGATGCGACAGGTACGTGGCACGGTGTACCGGTTGCCCGTTTGGTGACTCGGGAACCCTGTACACATCGTTTGGGGCCGTGAGCGACACCCCGGCCGGATCTCCCCACGGATGGAACCCAAATAGGCGATAAACCTGGACGAGAGACTTGAGTAGTTAGTCAGGTCGTGGCCGACACCCTCGCTGGGCTTCCGCTTGAAGGTTGCCGAGTACACGCCGAGTAAACGGCGATAAGTGGTGAAAGCGTGTGTGAAGAAGTACACCCCTGCACAAACTATTCGAATAGCCGTTGTTCGCAGTACGAACTACTTGGTTACTCTTACAGTTCATAGACAAGTTGATGGTTACTACTAAAAGCCTCAAGATAAGTGTGAGTACCGTGGATGGCCCTTCCGTAGGATGACGGAAGAGGATCCTCGGTAGTGTATTGATGTGGTGAGTAGAGGACTCGTGTTCGTAATAACATCTTGTAGTCTGTTGAGAGTTATAGTATAGGTTAGCCAAGTTCAAAGCTGGCATTCTGCTATGAACTCCACTACCCCCTTTGATAATGTTGCATGTATGATAGGTTCTGTGGTAAGACTTGCTGAGTACCTTTGTACTCATGTTTGCTTAATAACTGTTGCAGAGGAGAACCCTGCCCCTGCTGATGGGTTCTACATAGACGTTGACGTCGACGAGTAGCTTGACACCCAGACGGAGATCTGGAGCTTGTGAAGGGCCTTGTAGATAGTCAGGCTACACCAAGCCTGTTTTATTTTCTAAGTTGTCTGTACTCAGACATGTAGCTTCCGCTTGTGCTTGTATGACTGTATGACTAGAGTGTTGGGTCATGTGACCCCTACCTGTATGGATATGTTTTGTATGGCTCTTGGAGCCTTTTAAAATAAAGTACTTTGAGTCATAGAGTTCTGTTGTGATGCAATGTTGGATTTGCACATATTGAGCATATTGCGTGTATGTTTGCTTGGTATGTGTGGGATCCGACACCTAGTTGTTTTCCTTTGGTAGCCTATCTTACAGGGAAATGCCTCCTAGTGATTCCAATGAGCCTTGGTAGCTTGCTACTGCTCGGAACACGTAGGCTGGCCGACATGTGTCCTTCTTCGTTCCTGTGTCTGTCTCTTAGGGGAAATGGCACGCGTTGTTCCTTTAAGTCCATGTAGCTTGCTACGACTTGGGTTCATACAATGATAACCGACACGTTCGTTGCTGGGTCATGGATGCCTGTCTCTGTAATCTAGTGCCACTTTTGGTTTATAACTAGCCATGTCGGCCCGGGTTCTCTGTCATATGGATGCTAGCAACACTGTCATATACGTGTGCCAAAATGCGCAAACGGTCCCGGGCCAGGTAAGGTGGCACCCATGGGGTTACCGTGCGTGAGGCCGCAAAGTGATATGACGTGTTACAGCTAGAATGGTGTGACTTAGGATCGGGGTCCTGACAGCGTTGGCATCAGAGCTGGACTGCCTGTAGGTTTCTCAAGCCAAACTGGTCGATGTTGAGTCTAGAAAAATTCTTAGTTATATGTAGGGGAATTGATTGTGGAAGGGAACGTAAGGCTCTTTTTACTCCTTTACCTTATGCCCTTCTGATCTGAGTCTGTCTATTCTTTCTATGGGGATTTAGGACTAGGCCTCTTATCCTTACTAGGTTCACGTGTTACTAATCCGTAGACTCTTAGGATTGTTGGTTTCAAGCCTCAGTTCAGTTTCTATCCTTTTGAGTATGATGATTGTTGGACCAGAACCTTGATATGGAATTGTTGAGTGGCTATGCTATCATTTGTATGATGTCTCAAATCTTTGTTTGAGCATTTACAGTTGTTATGCTGCCCGATTTCTTCCAGAAACACTAATGCCTTTGCATTATTCCGTGTTTCAGATGTGTGGCCGCATCCCTCACCAAGTGGTTCGTTTGACTCGCTGCATTAATGTGCCCGGTCACACGGCCATGCTAGTCCGTGTGATGACTGAGACCGGTTATCGGTGCGATCCCGAATACACTGTGGAGGAACAGTACCGGGATTTCAATCAGAGTCAGTATTTCTGCACAGTCCGGATATACCCCTCATATCCGGGAGCTAATGATCCCATCCATTGGTCTTATGGACTCAGGATTACCATCGAGATGGCAGTGCAGGATGCCGCTTATTCGATGATGACCATTCTCCGTGCTAGGCATGCCCTGTTGTTGAACACTGAGTTCTGTTACATGCCAGCCTCACTTCCCGGAGAGGAAGGCTACTACACTGGTCTGTATACTGATGCTGCTCATGAAGAGCCACTGCTTCAGACCACTGTTCAGATGTTGGAGGATAGGGACCGTGAGGTCCGTGCCCTCCGAATGGAGCTGTATAACACTCGAGCCGCCCATTGGACTACACTGACATGGCTTGCACCTGCTGGGCACGCCGGATATCTGGACATGCGGGATTTGTACCCCGTGCGGACTCGTCTACCTGATCGCATGGATTGGCGTGACGTTGGGGGTATTACACCTCCACGTGGGAGTCGGTTACCACCAGCATCGGGACCGAGACCACATCCATGTCCTTATGGTCCTCAGCCTTCGAGTGCTCGCGAGTTCCAAGATCCGTCTGTTCCACTTCCAGGCTACGGTGGTAATCTTTACGAGGATTACTACGCGAATGTCTGAGCTAGGCCGTGGTTGTAGTAGTATTGTAGTAGTTGTATTTCCACAGTCCTGCGCGTCTTGTGGAATATGACTTAGTGTGTGCTGAGTTCCGGAGGTGTAGTTAAATAATGTATAGGAGCTTGGAATGCCTCTGATGGGATGTATCGTCTTTCACCGCAGTTGTACTTTAGCCTTGGCTTGTACTAAACTTTGTATGGTGTGTATGACCACTGGTGTATATATAGCAGTTCCTATATTGCCATGTCGTACGGATGAACATCTTTGCATTTCGTGTCATCCATTACATTCTGCACTTCTATGTCAAATTTTGCCATCCTTGTCTAAACCGTTGTTTTGTTTTCCTAGGATGGTCAACACTCGCAACACTCCTGCTGCTCAGGAGCAGGGTGAGGCTAGTGGGGCTAGAGATGGGAATCTGCCCCAGCCACCCTCCTTGGCGGAAGTTATGCTTGAAGCAGAACGGAACAAGAGAGAGACCAACCGTCTGCTGGAATGCATAGAGCAGAACACTGGGTTCCGTCAGAGGAATGACGTGGTGTCAATCCACGATTTTATCAAGATGTGTCCACCAAAGTTCCATCACTCCACTGAACCTCTGGATGCTGATGACTGGCTACGTAGTATCACCCACAAGCTACACTCTGCCCGTGTGGCCGAAGCTGACAAGGTCATCTACGCCGCCTACCATCTTGAGGGCCCTGCCAGTCTTTGGTGGGAAAACTTTGAAGCTATGCGTCCTGCTGGCCAAGTCACTACCTGGGTTGAGGTCAGTGAGGCATTCCGTGAACATCACATTCCGGAAGGTCTCATGGATCGCAAGCGGGAGGAATTCTGCAATTTCACCCAGGGCCGCTTAACTGTGGATGGCTATAGTCGTGAGTTTTGTAACCTAGCACGCTATGCACCTGAGGAAGTATCCACCGATGCCAAGAAGTAGGCGAGGTTCCGCAAGGGACTCAGCACTGAACTCCGTCGAGATCTACGTCTGCACGAGTGCACTTCCTTCCAGAAGTTGGTTAACAAGGCTATCAGTGCTGAAATAGGCCAGACCGACTTCGAGGCCACCCGCAAGCATTCTCGAGACTTTGGTTCCTCATCCGGCTCTGGCTCTCATAAGCGCCGTGTGTGGGTTCCTAACACTGCTCTGCCACCCAAGTATACACCGAGGCCATCCTATGAGGCGCTCGCCCAACTCAACAGTTTGCACCTGCCAAGACCTATGGAGGACCACCTTCCAACTTTGCTCCACGCACCACCACTGTGACATGTTTTAAGTGTGGAGAACCAGGACACTACATGCGTGATTGTCCACAGAACCAGTCAGGAAAACCCGTTAGCCGTGGTAAGCCAACCGGCAAGGTGAACTATGTCAAGCCAATCCCCACTGCACGTGGTCATGTCAACTATGTTTCTGCCGAAGAAGCTTATGAGGATCCTAACGTCGTCCTTGGTACGCTTCTCGTTAACTCCCATCCGGCATCTGTTCTTTTCGATACTGGAGCATCCCATTCGTTCATATCTGAGAGCTATGCTCGATTGCACAACATGACTTTTTGTGACATGCCTACTTCCATGGTTATTCAAACTCCTGGTTCAAAGTGGCAAACCTCTAGGGTAAGCCATGGAAATGAAATCCTTGTCGATAGACTTGTTTTCCTTGCATCTCTAATCGCTCTCAAGTCCTCGGACATAAATATCATTTTGGGTATGGATTGGATGACAACCCACTACGCCAAAATTGATTGCTATACTAGGACCGTTCAACTTACACATCCATCCGGCAAGATAGTCAATGTCTTGGCCCGAATGGCTGAACGTCAGCTCTATTCTCTTAATGCCAGCCCTCTACCAGAACTCGAAGATATCCCGGTAGTCCGTGACTTCCCGGATGTTTTTCCAGAAGAACTGCAAGGAATTCCACCTGACAGAGATGTCGAGTTCGTGATAGATCTTATTCCTGGAACTGTCCCAATCTCTAGGAGACCCTATAAGATGGCACCACTAGAATTAGCTGAGCTAAAGAAACAACTCGATGAGTCCTTGCAAAAAGGTTTCATCCGTCCTAGTTCTTCCCGTTGGGCTTGCCCCGTCCTCTTCGTCAAGAAAAAGGATGGAACGGAGCGGATGGTTGTAGATTACCGACCTGTCAATCTGGTCACCATAAAGAACAAGTATCCGCTCCCCAGGATCAACAACCTGTATGATCAGCTCACTGGATCCTCAGTCTTCTCTAAGATGGATTTGAGGTTGGGCTACCATCAAATCAAAATCAAGAACGGGGACATTCCTAAAACGGCTTTTGTTACTCGTTATGGCCAATATGAGTACACCGTCATGTCCTTCGGATTAACCAATGCCCCAGCTACCTTTTCCCGGTTAATGAATTCTATATTCATGGAGTATTTGGATAAATTCGTCGTGGTATACCTCGATGATATACTCATCTATTCCAAGAACAAGGAAGATCATGCCGAGCATTTAAGGCTGGTATTGACGAAACTTCGAGAGCACCGCCTTTATGCCAAGTTCTCTAAATGTGAATTCTGGTTGCCAGAAGTAACCTATCTAGGTCATGTGATCTCGGGCAAGGGTATTGCTGTCAATCCCGAACGAGTTCAAGCCGTACTTGATGGGACTCCCCCTGAATCGGTCAAGCAAGTTAGGAGTTTTCTTGGCTTAGCGAGCTATTGCCGACGTTTCGTCGAGAACTTCTCCAAGGTTGCTAAACCTCTAACCGAACTCCTCAAGAAAGATAAAAAGTTTGAGTGGACCCCGCAGTGCGAGTCCAGTTTTCAGGAACTGAAAAGACGCCTGACATCTGCACCTGTACTGGTACCACCAGACTTTTCCAAGGATTTTATAATCTACTGCGATGCCTCGCGACAAGGACTAGGTTGCATTCTCATGCAAGATCGTCAAGTGATTGCATACGCATCCCGAGAGTTGCGTCCACACGAGGATAACTATCCTACTCATGATCTAGAGCTTGCGGCTGTAGTCCACGCACTCAAAACATGGCGACATTACCTCCTTGGTAATCGCTGTGAAATCTTCACTGATCACCAAAGTTTAAAGTATATCTTCACTCAACCGGATCTAAATGTCAGGCAAAGACGTTGGGTTGAGTTGCTCACAGATTACGACTTAGGAATCACTTACACTCCTGGAAAAGGCCAATGTCATGGCTGATGCACTAAGTCGTAAGTCATATTGTAACAATTTAATGTTACAACAAAGTCAACCACTTCTCCACGAGGAATTTCGCAAGCTTAACCTTCACCTTGTTCCTCGAGGATTCCTTTCCACCTTGGTGGCGAAACCTACCCTTATGGATCAGGTCATCAAAGCACAGAAGGTTGATCCCGGAATTTCCCGTATTAAGAGGAACATCAAGAAAGGAGTTGCAGGATGTTTCTCAATTGATGATCAAGGAGTCGTATTCTTTAGCAACTGTTTAGTGGTTCCTAAAGTACGAAACCTAAGACGTTTGATCCTTAAGGAGGCTCATGAATCACCTCTCACGATTCATCCCGGTAGTACCAAAATGTATCAAGACCTACGTCAAAGATTCTGGTGGACTAGGATGAAGAGAGAAATCGCTCAATTCATTGCTAACTACGACGTTTGTCGTCGAGTCAAAGCAGAGCATCAACGGCCTGCTGGCACCCTTCAACCTTTAGCTATTCCTGAATGGAAATGGGATAAAGTCGGTATGGACTTCATCACCGGGTTTCCCAGGTCCAGGAAAAGGAATAATGCTATCTTCATCGTTATCGACCGCCTCTCTAAAGTAGCTCATTTCTTGCCTGTTCGCGAGAGTATTACCGCTAGCCAGCTAGCAGATTTGTATGTCTCTCGGATAATATCACTTCATGGTGTACCGTTGGAGATTAACTCAGACCGTGGAAGTCTTTTCACTTCACGTTTTTGGGAAAGTTTCCAGAATGCTATGGGAACTCATCTCTCTTTCAGTACTGCCTTCCATCTGTAGTCAAGTGGTCAAGTGGAACGTGTCAATCAAATTCTGGAAGACATGCTTCGAGCCTTTGTCATCTCTTTCGGTATGGAATGGAAAAAGTGTCTTCCATTTGCCGAATTCGCTTATAACAATAGTTATCAAGCCAGCTTGGGCAAAGCTCCTTTCGAAGTTCTATATGGACGAAGGTGTCGAACACCTCTTAACTGGTCAGAAACCGGGGAAAGACAATTCTTTGGCCCAGATATGATCCAGGAAGCAGAAGAACAAGTTCGCATCGTTCGTGAGAGATTGAAAACAGCCCAGTCTCGCCAAAAGAGCCAATATGATAGTCATCATAAGGCTGTGACTTTTGAAGTCGGCGATAAGGCTTACCTTCGGGTTACTCCTCTTAAGGGAACCCATCGCTTCGGTATCAAAGGCAAATTGGCCCCTCGTTTCATCGGTCCTTTTCGCATTCTTGCAAAACGAGGAGAAGTTGCCTACCAATTGGAACTACCCCCGCACCTCTATAGAGTTCATGATGTTTTCCACGTTTCTCAACTCAGGCGTTGCTTCTCGGATCCTATCCGCGGAGTGGACCACGAAACGCTTGATCTCCAAGACAATCTCACATATCGAGAATACCCCGTTCGTATTCTTGATCAAACTGAGCGCACCACTCGACGCCACAATATCAAGTTTCTCAAGGTTCAATGGTCACATCATTCCGAGAGTGAAGCTACTTGGGAAAGGGAGGATCGTCTTCGACTTGAGTACCCCACCCTCTTTCCGGAGGAACCCGAATCTCGGGACGCGATTCTTTTAAGTAGGGGTGAGTTGTCACATCCCTAGCTAGCACTTGCATTAGGACCTAACAAGAGTGTGCATCATGTCTACTTTCAAAGAAACTTGAAATGGGATTAACAGAAACCCCAGCACCCCTCTCCTAACAACTAGGGTTTGCTAAAATATTTTCCAATGTACCCAAAATGCCCTTCAAAAATGTTCATCATTTCTGCCTTGGTCTTAAACCTCTGCCAAAAATGGTGCACAATTTTCTAGGACACTCTAGGGCTTTGGATTAAATCATATGGTATTTGACTTTGGGCATTTAAATACTTAAAAATATTTTAAATGCTCAAATAATCATAAACTATAATGTTTCCTACTGTTCATATTATATACAGTAGGTATGACAAGTGTTATGAGTTACAAAAATGCTCTGGCATTTTATTTAAATGAACAAAGTTGCAAAAGAAATGAAACAGAAAAGAAAATAGGAAAAAAAAGGGAGAGAGAAAGCTTACCTGGCGCCCACCCGGCCCACCTGCCGGCCCAGCCCAGCTGCCGCTCCAGCGAGCTGCTTGGCTCGGCCAGGCAGGCAGGCAGGTGCTCGACGGCGACCGCGCTGCGCGCCACGCAGCTGCCCGCCACCCTGCTTCATCCTCTCGCCGTCCTGGAGGGATGGTTCGATCGTCCACGTCCTCCCCGACCTCGCAGACACCTCCACCTCCCCCCAGTTCCTCTCCCTCGCTCTCCCCGCGCCATGGCCGACGTCGCCGTGCTCGCACCGTCGTAGAAGCCGCGCCCACCGTCGTCTCTGAGCCCCGCCTTGGTGTCCATCGTCTTCGCCGTCCTCGACTGCTTCGAACAGGACGAGCCCCGAGCGCTCGCCCGCCCTGGAGACACCCCCGACCTCTTCTTCCCCAACTCCGGCCGCGGAGATCCCCCTCGCCGTCCCGCTCAGCTCCGACCACCCCCGAGCTCGCTCCGGTGCTTGCTGCAACCCCTGTGAGCCTAGCTTCATCCTCCCCCTCTCTGTTGGCTCTCTTTTGCCCTGTAACGCACTGCACGAAGCTCGCCCGCACGCACCGCCGCCGTGCTCGCCGCCGGTGATGCTCCGGTGACCATTTGGTCACTGGCACCCGTCCATCACACTCACCGCAACACGTAGATGCGAAAGGTGCTACGCACGCATCGCCTAGGCCCCTGCAGCCGCACCTCCACCCACGCCCGACGCCGGTCGCCGCCGTCGAGCTCGTTGCCGTCGTCTCCGGCCACCCCAGGTCCGGCGACCACCACCATCCGACGCGCAACAGCAAGGGCTTTCCAACGCACCCAACCGCAGCTCGAGCCGAGCACCGTAGGCGATTTCCGAAGCACGCCGCCGTGTTTGGCCTCGCCGGCGGCTAAACGCCGGCGAGTTGGACCTGCTTTGACCACGGGTTTGACCCCCCTGGGTCACTGACATGTGGGCCCTGGCCGCAAGTCAAACCTAGTTTAGGTGTTCATTTAATTCTAATCAGTTAATTAGTTAACTATGACACTGACCAGTGGGTCCCACTGGTCAGGTTTGACTTGGACTGGCCTTGTTGACTGGCTGACGTCAGCATGATGTCATGCTGACGCAGTAAAGGTTTTTCTGGGATTTTTAGGTTTAAAAATAATTCAGGAAATTCCAGAAAATACCCAAAACTTCCAAAAATCATATAAAATCAACCATAGCTCAGATGGAAAAGATTTATATATGAAAAATGATCAGAAAAATCCAATCTTTCCAATGGCACTCGTTTCATGCATGTTTGAACAAGTTAACTTGCTGTATACATCAAAAACATGATAATGAACTTATTTAAATAATAGTTTGAACTTCAATTTGAATCTTTGATTCAAATAGGTTCAAACCCTTCTGGTTTTAGTTGCATTAGCCAACACACATGCATCTTGCCATGTCATGAACATGCATCATATTGTTGCATTTGTTTATTAATGATTGTATCGCCGGTATTCTCTGTGTTAGGTCCTGCTCCCGAGGATACTGCTGCGTATCCAGTTGAAGAGCAGTACCCGACAACTACCTTGTCAGGCAAGCAATCATTGATCATTCCGATACAAACCCAATCTTCTCGCTCGTGCTCTCTTTTACTGCATTAAGGCAACAGCGTGTGAACTGCTACTTGCTGCGATAGTTGAACCCTATTCCCTTGCATGACCTGTCATTGCCACAGTAAATAGTTGAAACCCACTAGCATGTGTAGGTGTTGATTGAGCCGTGTGATGTGTGATCCACCATGCTATTTGTTTATGTTGCCTGCTATGCTTAGAGTTGTGTCTGGTCTGATTCATCTGGGTGATGGATCAGAGTGAAATGATCATACCGATAAAGAGAAGGAAGTGTGGAATACGCTTGGTAAAGGTATCGATGAAAGGCCATGTAGGAGTACATGGTGGGTTGTTTCATTGGAATCGTCCATAGGACCTGAGATCTGTATGTGTGGTTCAAGTTGCAGTTACTACCATGCATTGGGCCCGAAACCAACGGACCCTCTCGGCTTATTAATTACCCTCGATCTCTGTCCAGGAGTTGCAACTAGTTTCTGGTGTTTATAGATTACTGGAGGTCGTGCACAACGCTGACCCTCGGGGTGGGTTGTGATGCGACAGGTACGTGGAACGGTGTACTGGTTGCCCGTTTGGTGACTCGGGAACCCTGTACACATCGTTTGGGGCCGTGAGCGACACCCCGGCCGGATCTCCCCACGGATGGAACCCAAATAGGCGATAAACCTGGACGAGAGACTTGAGTAGTTAGTCAGGTCGTGGCCGACACCCTCCTTGGGCTTCCGCTTGAAGGTTGCCGAGTACACGCCGAGTAAACGGCGATAAGTGGTGAAAGCGTGTGTGAAGAAGTACACCCCTGCAGGGTTATCAAACTATTCGAATAGCCGTTGTTCGCGGTACGAACTACTTGGTTACTCTTACAGTTCATAGACAAGTTGATGGTTACTACTAAAAGCCTCAAGATAAGTGTGAGTGCCGTGGATGGCCCGTCCGTAGGATGACGGAAGAGGATCCTCGGTAGTGTATTGATGTGGTGAGTAGAGGACTCGTGTTCGTAATAACATCTTGTAGTCTGTTGAGAGTTATAGTATAGGTTAGCCAAGGTCAAAGCTGGCATTCTGCTATGAACTCCACTACCCCCTTTGATAATGTTGCATGTATGATAGGTTCTGTGGTAAGACTTGCTGAGTACCTTTGTACTCATGTTTGCTTAATAACTGTTGCAGAGGAGAACCCTGCCCCTGCTGATGGGTTCTACATAGACGTTGACATCGACGAGTAGCTTGACACCCAGACGGAGATCTGGAGCTTGTGAAGGGCCTTGTAGATAGTCAGGCTACACCAAGCCTGTTTTATTTTCTAAGTTGTCTGTACTCAGACATGTAGCTTCCGCTTGTGCTTGTATGACTGTATGACTTGAGTGTTGGGTCATGTGACCCCTACCTGTATGGATATGTTATGTATGGCTCTTGGAGACTTTTAAAATAAAGTTCTTTGAGTCATAGAGTTCTGTTGTGATGCAATGTTGTATTTGCACATATTGAGCATATTGCGTGTATGTTTGAAATGCTTGGTATGTGTGGGATCCGACACCTAGTTGCTTTCCTTTGGTAGCCTATCTTACAGGGAAATGCCTCCTAGTGATTCCAATGAGCCTTGGTAGCTTGATACTGCTCGGAACACGTAGGCTGGCCGGCATGTGTCCTTCTTCGTTCCTGTGTCTGTCCCTTAGGGGAAATGTCACGCGTTGTTCCTTTAAGTCCATGTAGCTTGCTACGACTTGGGTTCATACGTTGATGACCGACACGTTCGTTGCTGGGTCATGGATGCCTGTCTCTGTAATCTAGTGCCACTTTTGGTTTATAACTAGCCATGTCGGCCCGGGTTCTCTGTCATATGGATGCTAGCGACACTGTCATATACGTGTGCCAAAATGCGCAAACGGTCCCGGGCCAGGTAAGGTAGCACCCGTGGGGTTACCGTGCGTGAGGCCGCAAAGTGATATGTCGTGTTACAGCTAGATCGGTGTGACTTAGGATCGGGGTCCTGACAATTTGGTATTTGCATTTGGACATTTAAATGCTATAATATATTTTATGTGCCCAAATAATCATAAACTAAAAAGTTCCATGTTGTTCATATTATATACAGTGGGCATGACTAGTTTTATGAGCTATAAAAATGTTCTAGCATTTTTATCAATTCAACAAAGTTGCAAAAGAAATGAAACAAAAAGTAAAATGGAAAAAAAAGAAGGAAGAAGCAGTTTACCTGAGCCCACCTACCTGCCTGGCCCAACCGGCCCAGCCCACCAGGGGCATCCCCGTCTTCTTCGCAGCGCCAGCGCACGAAGCTGCTCGGTGGCGAGCGCCGCCGACGCGCCGGCCACCTCCTGCCTGCCTAGCTGGCCTCCTCGACCCTCTGGATGAAACAGGAAGACGCCACGCAGACCCCTCGACCCCCTCGACCGCTATCCTCCCTCCCCTCTCCTGGTTCTCTCCCTCGCACAGCCCGAGCGGAGCTCGTCGCTGCCGCCGCGCCCACCGAGTCCCCCTCGCCTCTCCGACGAGCCCTCGAGCTCCGCCTCGCTGCTGTGCTTCTCTACGCCGAACCACAGGACCCCGGGCGCCTTGAGGCTTCATCCTCGAGCTCGTCTTTCCCGCACGGCCGCCGGACGCCATCGACAAATTCGCCGGACCCCGTGCCTCCCCTGCCTCGCCAGCAGTACCAGAAGAACCGCGGTGAGCCGCGGTTTCGTTTCCCCCATGCCCCGTCGCCTATCTTGTTCCCTAGCCGCATCAGCCACCAGAGCCGAACGCTTCTCGCTGCCGGCCATGGCACCGCCGCGGCCACATCGGCTGCCACTCGCGTCCGAGTGCATCACTGCACTCAGCGCATCACCACGGACCCGTAGCAACCAACTGCTGCTCCTGCCGTGCGCTGTAGCGTCGTTTTCGCTGACGCCCGAATTCCGGCCGCCGCCTTCGAGGTCGCCGCCGATGATTCCGGCCACCCTAGTACCCTTCGTCGCCTCCACTTGATGCGCACGAGCCCCAGCTCGCCCTAGAGCCCAACCGCGACTCAAACGGTGGCCTGTAGACAAAACCCGAGCACCACCGCCGCGTTTGGCCTCGCCGGCGTCGAGCCGCCGGTAGTTTTGACCTGTTTTGACCACGCCTGGACCCCCCCCCAGTGTCACTGACATGTGGGGCCGGCCGTTGACTAACTTCAGTTTAGGTTTTAAATTAAACACTAATTGCTGTCACTAGTTTAGTGAGTCACAGACATGTGGGCCCAGCCCCTGTTAACTTTTAGTTTAGTGTTAAGCTCTTTTTAGTTAGCACCAGAGACACTGACATGAGGGACCCACTGGTCAGGTTGACCTGGGCGCCCTGTTGACTTGCTGACGTCAGCATGATGTCATGCTGACGCAGTAAAGGATTTTCTGGGATTATTTGATTTAAAAACAATTCAGGAAATTCCAGAATATGCTTTAAACTTCAAAATATCATATAAATTCAACAGTAGCTCAGATGGAAAAGATTTATATATGAAAATTGATCAGAAAAATCCAATATTTCCAATGGCACTGGTTTCATGCATGTTTGAGCAAGTTAACCTTGATGTATACGTTAAAACATGTTAATGCACTTAAATAAATAATAGTTCGAGTTTCAATTTGAATCTTTGATTCAAATGGGCTCAAACCCTTCTGGTTATAGTTGCATTAGCCCAAAAACACATGCATCTTGCCATATCATGAGCATGCATCATATTGTTGCATTTGTTTGCTTATTGATTGTATCGCCGATATTCTCCGTGTTAGGTCCTGCTCCCGAGGATACTTCTGCGTATCCAGCTAAAGTTACCCGACAACCACTCTGTCAGGCAAGCAATCATTGATCATTCCGATACAAACCCATCTTCTCGCTCCTGCTCTGTTTTACTGCATTAAGGCAACAACATGTGAACTGCTACTTGCTGTGGTAGTTGAACCCTATTCCCATGCATGACCTGTCATTGCCACAGTAAATAGTTGAAACCCACTAGCATGTGTAGGAGTTGATTGAGCCATGCGATGTGTGATCCACCATGCTATTTGTTTATGTTGCCTGCTATGCTTAGAGTTGTGTCAGGTGTGGTTCATCTAGGTGATGGATCAGAGTGAAATGATCATACCGGTAAAGAGAAGGAAGTGTGGAACATGTTTGGTAAAGGTATCGATGAAAGGCCATGTAGGAGTACGTGGTGGGTTGTTTCATTGGAACCGTTCATAGGACCCGAGATCTGTATGTGTCGTTCAAGTTCCAGCTACTACCATGCATTGGGCCCGAAACCAATGGACCCTCTCGGCTTATTAATTACCCTCGATCTCTGTCCAGGAGTTGCAACTAGTTTCTGGTGTTTGTAGTTTACTGGTGGTCGTGCACAGCGCTGACCCTCGGGGTGGGCTGTGATGCAACAGGTACGTGGCACGGTGTACCGGTTGCCCGTTTGGTGACTCGGGAACCCTGTACACATCGTTTGGGGCCGTGAGCGACACCCCGGCCGGATCTCCCCGCGGATGGAACCCAAATAGGCGATAAACCTGGATGAGAGACTTGTGTAGTTAGTCAGGTCGTGGCCGACACCCTCGCTGGGCTTCCGCTTGAAGGTTGCCGAGTACATGTCGAGTAAACAACGTTAAGTGGTGGAAGCGTGTGTGAAGAAGTACACCCCTGCAGGGTTATCAATCTATTCGAATAGCCGTTGTTCGTGGTACGAACTACTTGGTTACTCTTACAGTTCATAGACAAGTTGATGGATACTACTAAAAGCCTCAAGATAAGTGTGAGTGCCGCGGATGGCCCTTCCGTAGGATGACGGAAGAGGATCCTCGGTGGTGTATTGGCATGGTGAGTAGAGGACTCGTGTACGTGGTAATATCTTGCAATCTATTGAGAGTTGTAGTATAGGTTAGCCAAGAGTCAAAGCTGGTTTTCTGCTATGAACTCCACTACCCCCTGTTGATAATGTTGCATGTATGATATGTTCTGTTGTAAGATTTGCTGAGTACCTTTGTACTCATGTTTGCTTAATAACTGTTGCAGAGGAGAACCCTGCCCCTTCTGATGGGTTCAACATAGACGTTGACGTCGACGAGTAGCTTGCTACCCAGACGGAGATCTGGAGCTTGTGAAGGGCCTTGTAGATAGTCAGGCTACACCAAGCCTGTTTTATTTTCTAAGTTGTCTATACTCAGACATGTAGCTTTCGCTTGTGCTTGTATGACTGTATGACTTGAGTGTTGGGTCATGTGACCCCTACCTCTATGGATATGTTATGTATGGCTCTTGGAGCCTCTTAAATAAAGTAATTTGAGTCATAGAGTTCTGTTGTGATGCAATGTTGTATTTGCACATATTGAGCATATTGTGTGTATGATTGAAATGCTTGGTATGTGTGGGATCCGACACCTAGTTGTTTTCCTTTGGTAGCCTATCTTACAGGGAAATGCCTCCTAGTGCTTCCAATGAGCCTTGGTAGCTTGCTACTGCTCGGAACACGTAGGCTGGCCGGCATGTGTCCTTCTTCGTTCCTGTGTCTTTCCCTTAGGGGAAATGTCACGCGTGGTTCCTTTAAGTCCATGTAGCTTGCTACGACTTGGGTTCATACGTAGATGACCGACACGTTCGTTGCTGGGTCATGGATGCCTGTCTCTGTAATTTAGTACCACTTTTGGTTTATAACTAGCCATGTCGGCCCGGGTTCTCTGTCATATGGATGCTAGCGACACTGTCATATACGTGTGCCAAAATGCGCAAACGGTCCCGGGTCAGGTAAGGTGGCACCCGTGGGGTTACCGTGCGTGAGGCCACAAAGTGATATGACGTGTTACAGCTAGATCGGTGTGACTTAGGATCGGGGTCCCGACAGCGTTGGCATCAGAGCCGGACTGCCTGTAGGTTTCTCAAGCCAAACTGGTCGATGTTGAGTCAAGAAAAATTCTTAGTTATATGTAGGGGAATTGATTGTGGAAGGGAACGTAAGGCTCTTTTTACTTCTTAACATTATGCCCTTCTGATCTAAGTCAGTCTATTCTTTCCACGGGGATTTAGGACTAGGCCTCTTATCCTTACTAGGTTCACGTGTTACTAATCCGTAGACTCTTAGAATTGTTGGTTTGAAGCCTCCGTTCAATTTCTACCCTTTTAGTATGATGATTTTTTGGACCCGGAACCTTGATATGATATTGTTGAGTGGCTATGCTATCATTTGTATGATGTCTCAAAATCTTTTCGAGCATTTACAGTTGTTATTCTGCCCAATTTCTTCCAGAAACACTAATGCCTTTGCATTACCTCGTGTTTCAGATGTCTGGCCGCACACCTCACCAAGTGGTTCGTTTGAATCGGTGCATTAATGTGCCCAGTCACACGGCCATGCTAGTCCGTGTGCTCACTGAGACCAGTTACCGCTGGTATCCTGAGTACACCGTGGAGGAACCGTACCGAGATTTCAATCAGAGTCAGTATTTCTGCACAGTTCGGATATACCCCTCATATCCCGGAGCTAACGACACCATCCATTGGTCTTATGGACTCGGGGTTATTATTGAGATGGCAGTGTAGGATGCCACTTATTCGATGATGACCATCCTCCGGGCTAGGCATGCCCTGTTGCTGAACACTGAGTTCTGTTACATGCCAGCCTCACTTCCCGGAGAGGAAGGCTACTACACTGGTCTGTATACTGATGCTGCTCATGAGGAGCCACTGCTTCAGACTACTGTTCAGATGCTGGAGGATAGGGACCGTGAGGTCGGTGCCCTCCGAATGGAGCTGTATAACACTCGAGCCGCCCACTGGACTACTTTGACACGGCTTGCACCTGCTGTGCACGCCGGATATCTGGATATGCGGGATTTGTACCCCGTGCGGGCTCGTCTGCCTGATCGTATGGATTGGCGTCACGTTGGGGGTATTACACCTCCATGTGGGCATCGGTTACCACCAGCATCAGGCCCGAGGCCACATCCATGTCCCTATGGTCCACAGCCTTCGAGTGCTCGAGAGTTTGAAGATCCATCTGTTCCACTTCCAGGCTACGGTGGTAATCTTTACGAAGATTACTACAGGAATGTCTGAGCTAGACCGTGGCAGTAGTAGTATCGTAGCAGTTGTATTTCCACAGTCCTGCGTGCCTTGTGGAATCTGACTTAGTGTGTACTAAGTTCCGGAGGTGTAGTTAAATAATGTATAGGAGCTTGGAATGCCTCTGATGGGATGTATCGTCTTTCACCGCGGTTGTACTTTAGCCTTGGCTTGTACTAAACTATGCATGGTGTGTATGACCACTGGTGTATATATGGCAGTTTGTATATTACCATGTCGTACGGATGAACATCTCTGCATTCTGTGTCATCCATTACATTATGCACTCCTATGTCAAGTTTTTGCCATCCTTGTCAAAAACGTTATTTTGTTTTCCTAGGATGGTCAACACTCGAAGCACTCCTGCGGCTCAGGAGTAGGGTGAGGCTAGTGGGGCTAGAGATGAGAATCTGCCCCAGCCACCCTCCTTGGCTGAAGTTATGCTCGAGGCAGAACGGAACAAGAGAGAGACCAACCGTCTGCTGGAACACATAGAGCAGAACACCGGGTTCCATCAGAGGAATGACGTGGTGTCAATCAACGACTTTATCAAGATGTGCCCACCGAAGTTCCATCACTCCATTGAACCTCTGGATGCGGATGACTGGCTTCGTAGTATCACCCACAAGCTACACTCTGCCCGTGTGGCCGAAGCTTACAAGGTTACCTATGCCGCCTACCATCTTGAGGGCCCTGCCAGTCTATGGTGGGAGAACTTTGAGGCTATGCGTCCTGCTGGCCAAATCACTACTTGCGTTGAGTTCAGTGAGGCATTCCGTGAACATCACATTCCGGAAGGTCTCATGGATCGCAAGCGGGAGGAATTCTGCAATTTCACCCAGGGCTGGTTAACTGTGGATGGCTATAGTCGCGAGTTTGGCAACTTGGCACGCTATGCACCTGAGGAAGTATCCACCGATGCCAAGAAGCGGGCGAGGTTCCGCATGGGACTCAGCCCTGAACTCTGCCGAGACCTACGTCTGCAGGAGTGCACATCCTTCCAGAAGTTGGTGAACAAAGCCATCAGTGCTGAGACGGGCCAGACTGATTTCGAAGCCACACGCAAGCACCCTTGTGACTTTGGTTCCTCATCCGGCTCTGGCTCTCACAAGCGCCGTGTGTGGGTTCCTAACACTGCTCTGCCGCCCAACTCAACAGTTTGCACCTGCCAAGACTTATGGAGGACCACCTACCAACTTTGCTCCACGCACTGGCACTGTGACATGCTTCAAGTGTGGAGAACCGGGGCACTACATGCGTGAATGTCCCCAGAACCAACCAGGAAAACCTGTTGGCCGTGGTAAGCCAACCGGCAAGGTGAATTATGTCAAGCCAATCCCCACTGCACGTGGTCATGTCAACTATGTCTCTGCTGAGGAAGCTTATGAGGATCCTAACGTCGTCCTTGGTACGCTTCTCGTTAACTGCCATCCGGCATCTGTTCTTTTTGATACTGGAGCATCCCATTCGTTCATATCTGAGAGCTATGCTCGAATGCACAACATGACTTTTTTTGACATGCCTACTTCCATGGTTATTCAAACTCCTGGTTCAAACTGGCAAACCTCTAGGGTAAGCCATGGAAATGAAATTCTTGTCGATAGACTTGTTTTCCTTGCATCACTAATCGCTCTCAAGTCCTTGGACATAAACATCATCTTGGGTATGGATTGGATGACAACTCATTACGCCAAGATTGATTGCTACACTAGGACCGTTCAACTTGCACACCCATCCGGCAAGACAGTCAATGTCTTGACCCGAATGGCTGAGCGTCAGCTCTACTCTCTTAATGCCAGCCCTCTACCAGAACTCGAAGATATCCCGGTAGTCCGTGACTTTCCGGATGTTTTTCCAGAAGAATTGCCAGGTGTTCCACCTGACAGAGATGTCGAGTTCGTGATAGATCTTATTCCAGTAATTGTCCCAATCTCTAGGAGACCTTATAAGATGGCACCCCTAGAATTAGCTGAGCTTAAGAAAAACTCGATGAGTCCTTGAAAAAGGGTTTCATCCGTCCTAGTTCTTCGCCTTGGGCTTGTCCCTTCCTCTTCGTCAAGAAGAAGGATGGAACGGAACGGATGGTTGTAGATTACCGACCTATCAATCTGGTCACCATAAAGAACAAGTATCCGCTCCCCAGGATCAACGATCTGTATGATCAGCTCGCTGGATCCTCAGTCTTTTCTAAAATGGATTTGAGGTTGGGCTACCATCAAATCAAGATCAAGAACGGGGACATTCCTAAAACGGCTTTTGTTACTCGTTATGGCCAATATGAGTACACCGTCATGTCCTTCGGATTAACCAATGCCCCAGCCACTTTCTCCCGACTAATGAATTCTATATTCATGGAATATTTGGATAAATTCATCGTGGTATACCTCGATGATATACTCATTTACTCCAAGAAGAAGAAAGAGCATGCCGAGCATCTATGGCTGGTATTGACAAAACTTCGAGAGCACCGCCTTTATGCCAAATTCTCTAAATGTGAATTCTGGTTGCCGGAAGTGACCTATCTAGGTCATGTCACTAGGAGATAAAGGGACATCAGACCCGGTTCGTTAGGGCCTTTAGCGCCGGTTCTTGAACCGGGACAAAAGTGTTGGTACTAATGCCCTGGCCCTTTAGTCCCGGTTCCATCCAGAACCGGGGCAGATGGGTGTCCACGTGGCCTGTGCGCCGAGCCCAGGCAGGAGGGGCTTTGGTCCCGATTGGTGGCACCAACCGGGAGCAAAAGGCATCCACGCGTCAGCATTTCTGTGGCTGTGGTTTTTGTTTTTTTTTTTGAAAGGGGAGGGGGGTTGGAGGTTTTGGGGGTTAATTTAGGTGTTTCATATTGTGTTAGCTAGCTAATTAATAGAGAGAAGGGTCCTCTCTTATGTCCGTGCTTGGTCGACGCTACGTACTACACATACGAATAGAGAGGACTAGACACGCTAGCTAGCTAGCTAGTAAGCAAACGAAAGAAACAGAAGATTGTAATCAACATATATATGTATATGCATACAGAGAGAAGTAATATCGACCAACTCTCCTTCTCCGAGAGATTGGTCGAACAACAAGTTCTCGTATATCTATCCGACACTACCAGGTACATATATACAATAATTATCTCTTACAAATATAATCTCCTATACGATGGACGCATGGTCCACATAGTATTCTCCGTCTGGCGCGATCACGTGTTCAAGGAAGAATGCCGCCAATTCCTCTTGAATTGCTCGCAGACGATCTGGTGTTAGGAGTTCATCCCGCATCCGAAACATCTAATTTGAAGAAGGGGGTCAATACATGAAAGGATGCTATAAAATTGTGAATATTATTAATTAATTGCTTATGCACTTCAAATGATGGTAATGAAATAAAATTGTGAATATTATTAATTGCTTACGCACTTCAAATTGTGCTTCAGAGTAGCCCCGCTCATAGGTCGTGTGGCGGATGGACTCGCAAATGTAGTATCCACAGTAATCATTCCCGGGTTCCTGCCACAACCACTTTACAAGAAATAGAGGTCAATCAAACTAATAAGCAAGAATGCCAAATGGTATTGATGAAACTAGCGCTTGAATCAAGATAATGGAGATGCGCGAAACATGCTACTATATAGTACTTACTTTCGGGTGTCTAAATTCTAGCTTCTTCGGCAGTCCCGGAGCTTTTTTGGTGAATTTTCTCCAAACCCTGCCAGACAAAGAAAAGAATTACTTGATATCAGAAATGAACAAAGTTGCTGATATGCATGGTGGATAATATTGATCGATTTAACTTACCTGTCGAGCATTTGAGTCATGTCCGCATACTCCTCGGGATCTTTACGTTCAGAGTCCAAGACAGTTACTACTCCCTTCTGAAGCTTAATCTCTAAGAGAATATAGTGGAAGCTGCGCACGCATGCATGAACTCATCAATTACATTACTATAACCTTGACTGATATATAAGGGAAACCAAATATGCACAAGACAGTAACACTCACTTGAAGTTGTAAGGAAAGAGTATTATATCTTTGTTTTCATTTACCACCAACGATCGTAGCAAGTTGGTCTCGGTATCTGAGGGACGCCATTTAACCTCGGTTGCATCTATGAGGTATGTGTTAATGAACCCAATATCACCTACTTGTCTTTTCTTCAATTCGACGATCTTCAATCTGCATAATATAGTGAGGATAATTATAAATACATGCAATGAAAGAGATCAGCTATATAGAGAGACTTAATGACAGAAGTAGTACTACTTACAGACAGTAGCAGGTGACTGTTGCTTTATCGAGGGCCAATTGATTGAAAAACTGATAGAACTCCTCAAATGGAATAGGCAACAGTTCAATTCCAATGAGGTCATGCTCCGGTTTAACTCTCACATACAAGCTATCCCTCCCCCCAGACTCTCTGGAGATTTTCAAGTACCAATCATGCAATCTTCGCATATTCGTTGATAGAGATCTTTCATTTTTGACGAGAGGCTTCCCGTACTCGTATCTTTGTATCTGCACCTCCAAGAAATCATATTGTACATCGTCGGAAAAGTAATCTCCAAGATTGCTATAACCGGGCACCATCCTCGGATCATTAGTGACCATGTCGCTAGACACCTTGAGAGGGGGGCACGATTGGTCCGCTTGTTCGCCGAGCTAGGCAATTTGTTTCCCAGCTCGTCCTTCTGCTAACCTTTGATCACTTTTAGTACTTCCCGACCGCTTCGCTTCTTGAAATGACTTTTCAATCATGCGGTCATAGTTGTCCTTTGGCTTACTTTTCGCTGGTTTCTTCAGGGCAGCAAGAGTGCGCTTTGCTTTCACCGGATCTATCTTCTCCTCCGGAGGTGGATGTCTCTGTGCTTTCAACCCTTCAAGCCAGTCCTTCACTTCGCCTTGAGCGATCTTCGTGTTTTCCTCGTCGGACCTCTTGTATGGTAACTTCTCTAGAGGCGTGAGAGAAGGACCGAATCTGCATTGCCTCCCGCCTCTGGCTATACTGCTAGACGTCGGCAGACCAGACGAAGCGGTTGTCTTCTTTCCTTGCTTACGCGCCGGAGCAGGAGCAGCCGGAGCGGCGGCAGGTCTCTTCCGCCCTTGCTGACTAGGCGGAGACGGAGGAGCAGGCTGGCTGCTCGGGCGCACCGGCGCAGGCGGAGAAGGAGGAGGCTGGCTGCTCGGGCGCGCCGGCGCAGGCGGAGAAGGAGGCGGAGTGCCGCCACGCACCGGAGAAGGAGCCGGAGTGCCCTGATCGTCACTCGCCGGAGGAGGAGGCGGTGGAGGAGGCGGAGTGCCCTGACTCGCCGGAGGAGGAGGAGGAGGAGGCGGAGGCGTCCAGTTGAGAATGTTGATGAGGTCCTTCCGCCATAGGCATGGAGTCTTCAGTGAAGAACCCAGCCGAGTCTCCCCTTCACCGGTAGGGTGGTCAAGCTGGAGCTCCTCAAATCCCTCCGTAATTTCATCGACCATCACCCTAGCATATCCGCTGAGATGGCGGGGTAGCTTCGGCGGAAGCTTCGGCAATTCTTTTGTCCCGATTTGCTTCTCGTTCCTCTATCGCTTGTATTCTGGCCCGCAGCGCCTGCAGTTCGGTCTGCTGCATTTTCTTCCTCCTCTCGTGGCATTTGTAGCCGCCTGCGTCCGGAAACCCAGCACTCCACGGAAGGGAGCCTGGCGTGCCTCGTGTCCGTCCAGGGTGCTCAGGATTCCCGAGAGCCATTGTCAGCTCGTCGTTCTCTCCGTCGGGGAAGAACGTCCCTTCATGCGCTGCTTTGATATAGTGTCGAAGCTTCCTGAGTGGTATTTCCAATTTCTTGTCCATCCAAATGCACCTCCCTGATACAGGGTCCAAGGTTCCGCCAGCCCCGAAGAACAAAGTCCGGCAACGGTCTGGCCATTGCATTGTCTCTGGTTCGATCCCTTTCTCAAGCAGATCATTCTCAGCCTTGGCCCACTTAGGCTGGGCTCTGAGGTAGCCACTTGACCCAGTGCGATGGTGATGCTTCTTCTTCGCAACATTTATCTGGTTTGTCGCCGACATCTTCTTACTCTTTTCCGATGTCTTATAGGCCACAAATGCGGGCCAGTCATCTTTGATCTTCTCATATATGCACACGAATTCTGGAGTCTCTTTATCGCGGACAAACTTATTCAGTTTTTTCTTCCATGCCCTGAATTGGTCTGCCATCTTCGTAGGAGCAGCAGACTTGATTAATTCCTCTTTAACTGGATTCGCCGGATCATCCTCTGGCGGTAGGATGAAATTTGACTTCAGCTCAGTCCAAAGATCTTCTTTCTGCATATCAGTGACATAAGACACCTGAGCATCTTTTGCAGCTGGCTTTAACCATTGATGGATGCTGATCGGGATCTTGTCCCTAACCAGAACCCTGCACTGATTAACAAATGCGTTCTTTGTCCGGATGGGTTCAATCGGTTCGCTGGAGTGCGAGATTTCTGAGATCTCAAACTTTTCATCCGGCCTCAACTTTTTCTTCGCGCCTCGTCTCTTTACCGAAGATTTGCTCGATTCGGAGGGCTAGAAAAAGGAACAAAGATGAGAGTTAATGAATGCATCAATTAACTAGTCAGCACAGGCTTAACTAACATATATACCTCCTGGCCGGACTCGGTTCGGTCACCGGAGCCAGCATCACGGTCTCCTTATTGCACCGGCATTGGGTCACCGGAGCCGTCCTCACGGTCTACTTCTTCCATGTGCATTGGGTCACCGGAGCAAGTAGTATCATAGCCTAGATCTTCCAGCAGCTCTCTTTCCACCAGCTCATTGGTGTCGTTGAGAAACGACAAGATGACATCTTGTCCGTCTGCGATTATGTCCATCCACATCGCTTCTTGTGCTAGGTCTCGGGTGATGTCGTCCATAGTTTCTACAAATATTTACAACATGCCAATTATTATTCAAACATGACAGATGTATATATTAATGGCAAACGTAGAACTAGCTTCGACCCTCAACCCCTGGACGACCCTCGACTGCTCGGCGATCCACAACCCTAGACCCCCTCATGTCACCTTTTGTCTAGTGTCAAAGGATTCAACAAAACCAATACTCCATCATGAGGCAAAAGTAACAGTCGCATGATGATACGAAGCTCTCCAAAGTTATTCTGAAACGGAGTCCCAGATAGGATAATTCGTAACAAAAGACGGATTATCCTATCAGGAACTCCGTTCCAAAACAACTTTGCAGAACTTCGTACCAACATGCCCCGGTTACTTCTGGCAAATGATGAAGTCATGGATTTCTTCAATACTTTGACACTAGCTAGGCAACCTCTCGACCCCTGGACCCTCGACTGCTCGGCG
>LR738713.1:752006712-752028892 GCA_902687465.1 Secale cereale | reverse complement strand
CACCAACCGGGACCAATGGCCTCGCGCTGGCGCTGCGGTGGGAGTTTAGTCCCACCTCGCTAGTTGAGAGCGGCCAGCACCTGTTTATAAGTTGCGCTGCCTCTTTCCTCTCGAACTCCTCTGAAATGCAGGTTTACGGGCCTAATTGGACACTGCAATGCCTGTGTGCCTACTGGGCCTGCTGCGGGCCTGAATCCTGGCCCATGGTTGGGTTTCTAGTCGTATTCATGCCGTGCTGGCCCAGTTTTTTTTCCTTTTTTTCTATTTATTTTTTCATTTCTACTTAGAACTAAATACTTATAGTTTTTTAGTGATTTCTTTTTTCTTTTAGGTCACAAAAATTATAAACTTTCTTTGTTTTCTTTGTTGCTTTATTTATTTTATTTTATTTCTACTTACAACAAAATACTTATTGTTGCTATTTTTATTTTTTTGCAAGTTTTTTTGTTTTGTTTTCTGCATTATTTATTTTCTTTTGTTTTTTGCTTTATTTTTTAATTCTTTCTGGTAAAACCAATTACAAACTTTCTGTTAGTCCAAGTAGTATTCAAATTTGAATAGTTTAAATTTGAAATTATTTGTTTTCTTTGTTGCTTTATTTATTTTATTTTGTTTCTACTTACAACGAAATACTTATTGTTGCTATTTTTATTTTTTTGCAAGTTCTTTTGTTTTGTTTTCTGCATTATTTATTTTCTTTTGTTTTTTGCTTTATTTTTTAATTCTTTCTGGTAAAACCAATTACAAACTTTCTGTTTGTGCAAGTAGTATTGAAATTTGAATAGTACAAACGGACAATGGTATCATACTCGTCTGTTACAAAGTTGGCATGGTATCATCATAATAGTTGCGGAAAAAAGTCTTCACTTTTTCTTCGTTTGTGTCATTTGCTTATTGCGCTGTAACCATGGATAATCTTCATCGTTTATCAGTATGCTTGGGTCAGCCTTGACTTTGAAGGGAGGAATTTCATGAAACTATTCATAATCTTCGGATATGTCTGTCTTGCCCTCCGCTCCCAGGATGTCCCTTTTTCCTGAAAGAACTATGTGGCGCTTTGGCTCATCGTATGATGTATTCGCTTCCTTATCTTTTCTTTTTCTCGGTCTGGTAGACATGTCCTTCACATAGATAACATGTGCCACATCATTGGCTAGGACGAACGGTTCCTCAGTGTATCCAAGATTTTTCAGATCCACTGTTGTCATTCTGTAATGTGGGTCTACCTGTACCCCGCCTCCTGACAGATTGACCCATTTGCACTTAAACAAAGGGACCTTAAAATCATGTCCGTAGTCAAGTTCCCATATGTCTACTATGTAACCATAATATGTGTCCTTTCCCCTCTCGGTTGTTGCATCAAAGCGGACACCGCTGTTTTGGTTGGTGCTCTTTTGATCTTGGACAATCGTGTAAAATGTATTCCCATATATCTCGTATCCTTTGTAAATCAATACAGTTGAAGATAGTCCCCTGGACAACAAGTACAACTCATCACAAACAGTGTTGTCACCTCTGAGACGTGTTTCCAACCAACTGCTGAAAGTCCTGATGTGTTCACATGTAATCCAGTCGTCGCACTGCTCCGGGTGTTTGGAGCGCAGACTGTTCTTGTGTTCATCGACATACGGGGTCACCAATGTAGAGTTCTGTAGAACTGTGTAGTGTGCTTGAGACCAAGAATATCCGTCCCTTCATATTATTGAGTCCCTTCCAAGCGTGCCTTTTCCAGTTAGTCTCCCCTCGTACCGCGATTTAGGGAGACCTATCTTATTAAGGCCAGGAATGAAGTCAACACAAAACCCGATGACATCCTCTGTCTGATGGCCCATGGAGATGCTTCCTTCTGCCCTAGCACGGTTACAGACATATTTCTTTAGGACTCCCATGAACCTCTCAAAGGGGAACATATTGTGTAGAAATACGGGCCCAGAATGACAATCTCGTCGACTAGATGAACTAGGACGTGTGTCATGATATTGAAGAAGGATGGTGGGAACACCAGCTCGAAACTGACAAGACATTGCGCCACATCACTCCTTAGCCTTGGTACGATTTCTGGATCGATCACCTTCTGAGAGATTGCATTGAGGAATGCACATAGCTTCACAATGGCTAATCGGACGTTTTCCGGTAGAAGCCCCCTCAATGCAACCGGAAGCAGTTGCGTCATAATCACGTGGCAGTCATGAGACTTTAGGTTCTGGAACTTTTTCTCTTCCATATTTATTATTCCCTTTATATTCGACGAGAAGCCAGTCGGGACCTTCATACTGAGTAGGCATTCATAGAAGATTTCTTTCTCTTCTGTTCTAAGAGCATAGCTGGCAGGACCTTCATACTGCTTCAGAGGGATGCCGTCTTTTTCGTGCAAACGTTGCAGGCCCTCCCGCGCCTCAGCTGTATCTTTTGTCTTTCCATACACGCCCATGAAGCCTAGCAGGTTCACGCAAAGGTTCTTCGTCACGTGCATCACGTCGATTGAAGAGCGGACCTCTAGGTCTTTCCAGTAGGGTAGGTCCCAAAATATAGATTTCTTCTTCCACATGGGTGCCTGTCCCTCAGCGTCATTCGGAACAGCTAGTGCGCCGGGGCCCTTTCCAAAGATTACGTGTAAATCATTGACCATAGCAAGTACGTGATCACCGGTACCCATGGCGGGCTTCTTTCGGTGATCTGCCTCGCCTTTGAAATGCTTGCCTTTCTTTCGAAATTGATGGTTGGTCGGAAGAAATCGACGATGGCCCGGGTACACATTCTTCCTGCATTTTTCCAGGTATATACTTTCAGTGTCATCTAAACAGTGCGTGCATGCGTGGTATCCTTTGTTTGTCTGTCCTGAAAGGTTACTGAGAGCGGGCCAATCGTTGATGGTCACGAACAGCAACGCCTTTAGGTCAAATTCCTCCTGTCTGTGCTCATCCCACGCACGTACACCGTTTCCATTCCACAGCTATAAAAGTTCTTCAACTAATGGCCTTAGGTACACATCAATGTCGTTGCCGGGTTGCTTAGGGCCTTGGATGAGAACTGGCATCATAATGAACTTCCGCTTCATGCACATCCAAGGAGGAAGGTTATACATACATAGAGTCACCGGCCAGGTGTTGTGATTGCTGCTCTGCTCCCCGAAAGGATTAATGCCATCCGCGCTTAAAGCAAACCATACGTTCCTTGGGACCTTTGCAAACTCCTTCCAGTACTTTCTCTCGATTTTTCTCCACTGCGACCCGTCAGCGGGTGCTCTCAACTTCCTGTCTTTCTTACGGTCCTCACTGTGCCATCGCATCAACTTTGCATGCTCTCTGTTTCTAAACAAACGTTTCAACCGTGGTATTATAGGAGCATACTACATCACCTTCGCAGGAACCCTCTTCCTGGCGGGCTCGCCATCAACATCACCAGGGTCATCTCGTCTCATCTTATACCGCAATGCACCGCATACCGGGCATGCGTTCAGATCCTTGTATGCACCGCGGTAGAGGATGCAGTCATTAGGGCATGCATGTATCTTCTGCACCTCCAATCCTAGAGGGCATACGACCTTCTTTGCTGCGTATGTACTGTCGGGCAATTCGTTATCCTTCGGAAGCTTCTTCTTCAATATTTTCAGTAGCTTCTCAAATCCTTTGTCAGCCACAGCATTCTCTGCCTTCCACTGCAGCAATTCCAGTACGATACCGACCTTTGTGTTGCCATCCTCGCAATTGGGGTACAACCCTTTTTGTGATCCTCTAACATGCGGTCGAACTTCAGCTTCACCTTTTGACTTTCGCATTGTGTCCTTGCATCGACAATGACCCGGCGGAGATCATCATTTGGTTCATCTTGATCTTCAGCAGCTTCACCCGTTGCAGCATCATTGGGCACATCGTCTGGTTCCTCTTGATCTTCACCAGCTCCCCCCATTGCAGCATCAGCGTATTCAGGGGGCACATAGTTGTCATCGTACTCTTCTTCTTCGCCGTCTTCCATCATAACCCCTATTTCTCCGTGCCTCGTCCAAACATTATAGTGTGGCATGAAACCCTTGTAAAGCAGGTGGGAGTGAAGGATTTTCCGGTTAGAGTAAGACATCGTATTCCCACATTTAGTGCATAGACAACACATAAAACCATTCTTCTTGTTTGCCTCAGCCGCATTTAGAAACTCATGCACGCCCTTAATGTACTCGGAGGTGTGTCTGTCACCGTACATCCATTGCCGGTTCATCTGCGTGCATTATATATAATTAAGTGTGTCAAAAACCATTACAGAACATCATAAATAGATAATTAAGTGACCAAATTAATAGAAGTTCATCATCACATTAAAACCAAAGTACATACATATATAATTCTCATCTAACAACATATAGCTCTCCATACACATCGAAACTATGTAAAACTTTTCAATGCGAAAACAAATGCGATCATAATCGCAACCAAGGTAACAATTGATCCAACAGCATAATGATACCAAGCCTCGATATGAATGGCTTATTTTCTAATCTTTCTAATCTTCAACCGCATTGCATCCATCTTGATCTTGTGATCATCGACAACATCCGCAACATGCAACTCCAATATCATCTTCTCGTCCTCAATTTTTTTATTTTTTCCTTCAAGAATTTGTTTTCTTCTTCAACTAAATTTAACCTCTCGACAATAGGGTCCATCTTGATCTTGTGATCATCGACGACTTCCGCAACATGCAACTCCAATTCCATCTTCTCCTTCTCCATTTTTTCCAATTTTTTCTTTAAGGAAATGTTTTCCTCTTCAACTAAATTTAACCTCTCCACAAGAGGGTCGGTTGGAATTTCCGGTTCAACTACCTCCTAGACATAATAAAACATCTATGCATGTCAGGTTGGTCGGCATAACTATCATAAACACTAAAACAAATAGTTATAAATTAAAGATAATATACCACATCCGAATCGTAGACAGGACGAGGGCCCACGTGGGCGGATATCAAAACCATCGTACTATATAATAACAAGCAATAATAAACGTAAGAAAATTAGACAAATATCTATCTAAAGCAATAATAACAAGCAATAATAAAAGTAAGAAAAGCATGGACATAACAAGAGGCTCACCACGGTGGTGACGGTGACGAGATCGGCGGGGGCGATCGACGGCGGCGAAGACGGGGACGGGACGTGACGGACCGCTAAACCTAGACAAATGTCAGGACCGGAATTTCGGGATGCAATTTTCCCAAAAGCGGACCTTGTGCTCACCAGCCCCAGGATTACTGTTAGCTGACGAGACACCTCTTGATACGGGAAATTCCAAGAAAGGGTAGAAATATGTAGTACAAGACCATCCTGGTCCATAAGTACAACATGGGTTTTCTTGCAGATGATGGCGGAAGTGGTTGAAGTGCGTCGGTGGCTGTGGAACTCCATTTCCCACGGGAACAGTTGACCGGGATAACTCCTATCTGCGCGGGCTGCTATCCCCATAGAGTAGGTTCTGGGGTAGGGTCACGTCGTTCCTTCCCACGCAAGGAATCTGGCCAAGACAATAGCCAGGGACAAGCCAGTGAGTACTTTGAATGTACTTGCAAACATTATGAACATAGGTGAGACATAAACATGCTCAAGGATGCGTTAGGTTTTACTTTGATAATAATGATGCGACAGGATATAGCTTCACGCATGGCGTTCGAGTAAAAAAGGGGCATATGCAATCAGCAAGTAGTAATGAAATAAATAACAGGCATGCCAGAGTCGGGCGTCTGAGCGACAACACAGAAAGGGCTCATAGGGAAAAGAAAATAAAGGACAAGAATGCCACAGTCGGACGTCTGAGCGACATCACATAAAGGGCTTATAAAATAAGGAGAAATGCCACAGTCAGACGTCTAAGCGACATCACAGAAAGGGCTTATAAATAAAGAGAAATGCCACAGTCGGACGTCCGAGCGACATCACAGAAAGGGCTTATAAATAAAGAGAAATGACGGCGAATATCCGGGAGGTAGAACCGTCCTGCGGATACTCGCTTTTCCAAGTAATATGTATGGTTAGTCTACAATAGAGATGAATCACGATCATTACCTGACACAGATCGTAAATAGTGTTCTGGCTTAAATATATCTCCTCCGAAGACCGACACTTAAGACCGATACTCGACCCATCCCAGACTGTAGTCCTTAACCATGGACATGGCTATTCGAATAGGTTTTATATCTCTGCAGAGGGTGTACTCTTTACCCACGGATGACGGGTTTTCTATAGCCCTTCTGGACTAATTCCGTCTACGGTCTTTTAATTTGAAGACACACCTGACTGCACACACCAGCCTAACTTACCGGTGTCTGGAATCACCCACGACACTAGTTAAGCCAAACTTTAAGCGGGGAGGCTACAACCTCGACTAGCATGGGATCACAACAATTTATAACGCGCGCGAGAAACTGGGGATGCTATCCCCTTCGGCTACAGCCGAAACACCCATGCCCCCGGACCAGGTGGCCTGCCTACCGGATGCAGCCTGTATCTTCCACCGTGGCCTCTCTGTGTGGTGTGTGATAGAACAAGGGTCGACCAATTTACTAAACCGTACCCTACCTGAAGCAGGGACGCGCGGTAGTACGAAACAAGTATGGGGGTTACCGGAGCAAGACTCGATCTGTGGTCGACTTAGGAGGTTATATGCACACTTTGCATGGTTAGTGCCTTAACGATCTCACAGTTACCTCACAGGGGCACTCTCCTCATGCTACCAGCTACCTTACTGCACATCCTCATCACAACGAGATCTCAGTCTCGTGGTTGGTTCAACGAAACACAACCCTCCTTCGGGCTCCATCCGAAGCCTCACCAGGTAGATGTGGCATGAGGAGTAGTGCTGTCACCAGTATCACATACCAAACTGAAAGGAAACCTTCACCTCATGATGATGTGCAAGAGTATGCTTTCCACATGAAATAATGATGCTCAAATTTTGGAATATTAATGGAGTTCTTGAGATTAAGCAAATAACACACAAATGATATCATCACAAGGTTCAAGATGCTTGCCTTCAAGTAGATGGGAGGAGAAAAGCATTCCAAGATTTTTGGAAGCTTCCTCCCTCTTCGAAAATCCTAAAAGAATGAAAAGGAAAAATCAATACATAGGCTCGGAACATCCCCAAAAAGTTGTCTGGAAAATTTTCACATAAATATGAAAATAAACTAGACAATATTTGGGAAACAACAGAAAAAGAAACAACTTAATTGGATTTATAGATTAAAAGATATTGCCAGTCAAAGTTCAGTCAACTCTGGTTTTAATAAAAACCAGAAAAAGGAAAACGAATCGGCTCAGAAGGCGTTTTCAGGGAAGAGAAAACGTACTTGGGAAAGTGCGCCTCCACTTAAACAAACAGGCCGGGGACCTGAGGGGCTGACAGTGGGACCCACGGGCCCACCTGTCTTGTTTGACTGGTCTAACTGCCTCCTTCCTCCTTCGCCCGACGGAGACGAAGCTCCGGTGATCGTCGCCGGCGAATGGTAGCTTCTCGAGGGCGTTCGAGTGCAGGGATGGATCCGCGGGGTTGGTGCGGTCCTCCCGGTAGTCGAGGAGGTGACAGAAGTGGAGGAACGTGCCGGGGACGAGCTTCGCGGCGGATGGCGGCCTCGGGTGAAATTGGGGTTCCGACCTGCGGTGGCTCTCGAGCTCGTTTGAGACGTCGGGCAGCTTCGCAAGGTTGAATGGAGTCGAGTGGTGGTGCTGGTTGGACGGGAGGGGCTCGGGCTGAGGCGTATTGAGCTGGACCGTGGCGGCGGCTGTACTTCGCCGGAGTTGAGGAAGAAGCCATCTCGAAGCGATCTGCTGCTGTGGGGGTGCTCTGTGGGATGGCTGGGGATGCCTGAGGCTGCGGAGGTGCTCGGGGCCTCCTTAAATAGGCGGATGAAGGCGGTTCCGTGACGGTTGTGGATAAGGACGCCGGCGACCGGCGTTCTGTTGCTCAGGGCGACGTGGCGGCGACGTACGCTTGGGGACAAGCTTACTGGCGTACTGGGGCTGTACCAGGGCGCAGGTGGCGGGCGCTGGTGGCTTGGGCGGCGCTGCCCGCAGCAGGGGCTTCCGGAGCTGTTCGCTAGCCGCCGCTGCTGACCTGACGATGGCCCTGTGGAGCGCTAGGGCTGTCTCTGCGTCGCAGGGATAAGAGGGCGAGCTGTCGGCGCGAGAGGGGCGGCCAAAACGTGCGCGAGGCGTCGGCAGAGGGACGCGGCGGCTCGGTGCGCGCGCGTGCAAAACGTGCACTCTGGGCGCGTCCAGAGCATGCACAGGAGCTGCTCGACGAAATGCCTCTGCTAGCTACAGAGTCTGGTTGGAGCCGGGATTTAGCAGGTCTGTGTTAGGGCCTTAGGGGAGGTTAGTGGACATGGCATTAGGCACTGAGGGTTAAGTTCACAGTGCAAGGCAGAACTCATGTCAAAACTGATCATGCCTGGCAACTGCTCGACAGAATGCTATGAGCATGTGGGCACTTGTTCTGGTGGCCAAAATCTCCAGGTCAGGGTCTCTTTAGGTGAAGGGGGTGATGGCAAAGTTAGTTGAGCAAAACCAGAAACTTTCCAGTGCAAGTTTTGCAAAACTACAGTTCTGGATAGGAAATGGAAGGCACTGTTTCATGAACTAAAAATGTCCCAAAGGGTCCATTCTTTTGGGCTTAAGGGTTTTGCAAGATGGGCTACAAGCAGAAGGAAACTCAAGAGCATTGGAGCAAGATAAACTAGGGTTGCAGTTCAAAATGCCAAACTGGACCAGAACAGAAAAGAGGTTGATTCACTCAATTTTTCCAAAGGACTCAAAAATGTTTTTGCATAAAGTTGATGAATATACTCCTATGAACATCCCATAATTTTGGTGGGAGCATTAGGGAAATATTTAATGGGGTTGCAGTGCAATGTGGCCTACTGAATCAGATATGAAATCATGATGTGGAGCTCAAAATATTTAAATCAAACAAATATGTTTCTGCATAAAAGTGATCTAATAATATCACGTGATATCCCCAAATTTTAGTTGGAATTTTAGATAAACCTATCCAAGGGTTGTAGTACAAATGGGGCCTTAAAACTAGGTTTAGTTATTTATATAGAGGAGTAAATTGTGGAGTTCAATATATAATTAAACTTGCTGATAAAAGCAAAGTTTTAAAAGGCACAAAAGAGAATCTAACATCAAAAGGGATGTTTTATACTAGGGACAAACACTCCAACAAAAGTTAGAGCAGGAATTTCCCTAGAATCCAAAGGAACATTCAGCAGAAGGAAATTTTTTAATTCACTGGCAAAATTTTAAATTAATAAAACATTGCTAAATTTTTGGGGTGTTACAACAAATCTCGGAGAAAATAGAGCTTCGAGAGGAGAAAAGCTTAACTAGTGTGGCTCGGGCATTCCATCGAACACGTTGTGTGCATAGGAGGTGAGCTAGAGCACCACTAACCCCTCTCCCCCTCGGCCAGAAAAAAACAGAGCAGTGTGCTCTGCTCTTGCGCGAGGGGGTATATATAGGCACCTCATTGGTCCCGGTTGGTGCTACGAACCGGGGCTAAAGGGGTGCTTTTGGTCCCGGTTCATGCCACCAACCGGGACCAATGGTGGTGAGCCAGGAGCAAGACCCATTGGTCCCGGTTCATCGCACCAACCAGGACCAAAAGGTCTAGACGAACTGGGACCAGTGGCCCACGTGGCCCGGCCGGCCCCCTGGGCTCACGAACCGGGTCCAGTGCTCCCATTGGACCCGGTTCTAGATTGAACCGGGGCTAATGGGCTGGACAGGCCTGGAGCAAAGCCCTGTTTTCTACTAGTGTGTGATCTCTGGCAAGGGTATTGCTGTCAATCCCGAGCGAGTTCAAGCCGTCCTTGATTGGACTCCCCCTGAATCGGTCAAGCAAGTTAGGAGTTTCCTTGGCTTAGCGAGCTATTGCCGACGCTTTGTCGAGAATTTCTCCAAGGTTGCTAAACCTCTAACTGAACTCCTCAAGAAAGATAAAAAGTTTGAGTGGACCCCACAATGCGAGTCCAGCTTTCAGGAAATGAAAAGACGCCTGACTTCTGCACCCGTACTGGTACCACCAGACTTTTCCAAGGATTTTATTATCTACCGCGACGCCTCGCGACAAGGACTAGGTTGCATACTCATGCAAGATCGTCAAGTGATCGCATACGCATCCCGGCAGTTGCGACCACATGAGGATAACTATCCTACACATGATCTAGAGCTTGCAGCTGTAGTCCACGCACTAAAAACATGGCGACATTACCTTCTTGGTAATCGCTGTGAAATCTTCACTGATCACCAAAGTCTGAAATACATCTTCACCCAACCGGATCTAAATCTCAGGCAAAGACGTTGGGTTGAGTTGCTCACAGATTACAACTTAGGAATCACTTACACCCCTGGGAAGGCCAATGTCATGGCTGACGCACTAAGTCGTAAGTCATATTGTAACAACTTGATGTTACAACAAGGGCAACCACTTCTTCACGAGGAATTTCGTAAGCTTAACCTTCACATTGTTCCTCGAGGATTCCTTTCCACCTTGGTGGCGGAACCTACCCTTACGGATCAGGTCATCAAAGCCCAGAAGTTTGATCCGGGAATCTCCCGTATTAAGAGGAACATCAAGAAAGGAGTCGCGGGATGTTTCTCAATTGATGATCAAGGAATCGTACTTTTTAGCAACCGCTTAGTGGTTCCTAAGGTACGAAACCTGAGACGGTTGATCCTTAAGGAGGCTCATGAATCTCCTCTCACGATTCATCCCGGTAGTACCAAAATGTATCAGGACCTACGCCAGAGGTTCTGGTGGACTAGGATGAAGAGAGAAATCGCTCAATTCATTGCTAACTGCGACGTTTGTCGTCGAGTCAAAGCAGAGCATCAACGGCCTGCTGGCACCCTTGAACCTTTAGCTATTCCTGAATGGAAATGGGACAAGATCGGTATGGACTTCATTACCGGGTTTCCCAGGACCAGGAAAGGGAATAATGATATCTTCGTCGTCATCGACCGCCTCTCTAAAGTAGCTCATCTCCTGCCTGTTCGAGAGAGTATTACCGCTAGCCAGCTAGCAGACTTGTATATCTCTCGGATAGTATCACTTCATGGTGTGCCACTGGAGATTAATTCCGACCGTGGAAGCCTTTTCACTTCACGATTCTGGGAAAGCTTCCAGAATGCTATGGGAACTCATCTCTCTTTCAGCACTGCCTTCCATCCTCCGTCAAGTGGTCAAGTGGAACGAGTCAATCAAATTCTGGAAGATATGCTTCGAGCCTCTGTCATCTCTTTCGGTATGGAATGGGAGAAGTGTCTTCCATTTGCCGAATTCGCTTATAACAATAGTTATCAAGCCAGTTTGGGCAAGGCTCCCTTCGAAGTTTTATATGGACGAAGATGTCGAACACCTCTTAACTGGTCAGAAACAGGGGAAAGACAATCCTTTGGTCCGGATATGATCGAGGAAGCAGAAGAGCAGGTTCGCATCATTCGTGAGAAATTGAAAACAGCCGAGTCTCGCCAGAAGAGCCAATATGATAGTCATCATAAGGCTGTGACTTTTGAAGTCGGTGATAAGGCTTACCTTTGGGTTACTCCTCTTAAGGGAACCCATCGCTTCGGTATCAAAGGCAAATTGGCCCCTCGTTATATCGGTCCTTTTCGCATTCTTGCCAAACGAGGAGAAGTTGCCTACCAACTGGAACTACCTCCGCACCTTTCCAGAGTTCATGATGTCTTCCACGTATCTCAACTCAGGCGTTGCTTCTCGGATCCTATCCGCGGAGTGGAACACGAAATTCTTGATCTCCAGGACAATCTCACATATCGAGAATACCCCAATGGTATTCTTGATCAAACCGAGCGCACCACTCGACGTCGTAATATCAAGTTTCTCAAGGTTCAATGGTCACATGATTCCGAGAGTGAAGCTACTTGGGAAAGGGAGGATCGTCTTCGACTTGAGTACCCCACCCTCTTTCCGGAGGAAACCGAATCTCGGGACGCGATTCTTTTGAGTGGGGGTGAGTTGTCACATCCCTAGTCAGTGCTTGCATTAGGACTAGCTAGAGTGTGCATCATGTTTATTTTTCAAAGAAACTTGAAATGGGAATGACAGAAACCCCATCACCCCTCTTCTAACAACTAGGGTTTAATAAAATCTTTTCCAATGTACCCAAAATGCCCTTAAAAAATGTTCATCGTTTCTGTCTTGGTCTCAAATCTCTGCCAAAAATGGTGCACAATTTTCTAGGACATCCAAGGTCTCTGGATTAATTCATATGGTATTTGCATTTGGGCATTTAAATGCTATAAAATATTTTATGTGCCCAAATAATCATAAACTAAAATGTTCCATGCTGTTCATATTATATACAGTGGGCATGACTAGTTTTATGAGCTATACAAATGTTCTAGCATTTTTATCAATTCAACAAAGTTGCAAAAGAAATGAAACAGAAAGTAAAATAGAAAAAAAGAAGGAAGAAGCAGTTTACCTGAGCCCACCTACCTGCCTGGACCAGCCGGCCCAGCCCACCAGGGGCATCCCCGTCTTCTTCGCCGCGCCAGCGCACGAAGCTGCTCGGTGGCGAGCGCCGCCGACACGCCGACCACCTCCTGCCTGCCTGGCTGGCCTCCTCGACCCTCTGGATGAAACAGGAAGACGCCACGCAGACCCCTCGACCCCCTGAACCGCTCCCCTCTCTCCCCTCTCCTGGTTCTCTCCCTCGCACAGTCCGAGCGGAGCTCGTCGCTGCCGCCGCGCCCACCGAGTCCCCCTCGCCTCTCCGACGAGCCCCCGAGCTCCGCCTCGCTGCCGTGCTTCTCTACGCCGAACCACAGGACCCTGGGCGCCTTGAGGCTTCGTCCTCGAGCTCGTCTTCCCCGCACGGCCGCCGGACGCCATCGACAAATTCGCCGGACCCCGTGCCTCCCCTGCCTCGCCAGCAGTACCAAAAGAACTGCGGTGAGCCCCAGTTTCGTTTCCCCCTTGCCCCGTCGCCTATCTTGTTCCCTAGCCGCATCAGCCACCAGAGCCGAATGCTCCTCGCCACCGGCCATGGCGACGCCTTGGCCACAGTGTCTGCCACTCGCGTCCGAGTGCATCACCGCACTCAGCGCATCACCACGGACCCGTTGCAACCAACTGCTGCTCCTGCCATGCGCTGTAGTGTCATTTTCGCCGCCGCCCGAATTCCGGCCGCCGCCTTCGAGCTCGCCGCCGATGATTCCGTCCACCCCAGTACCCACCGTCACCTCCACTAGATGCGCACGAGCCCCAGCTCGCCGTAGAGCCCAACCGCGACTCAAACGGTGGCCTGTAGACAAAACCCGAGCACCGCCGCCGCGTTTGGCCTCGCCAGCGTCGAGCCGCCGGTTGGTTTGACCTGTTTTGACCACGCCTGGACCGCTCCCTGTGTCACTGACATGTGGGGCCGGCCGTTGACTAACTTCAGATTAGGTTTTAAATTAAACACTAACTGCTGTCATTAGTTTAGTGAGTCACAGACATGTGGGCCCAGCCCCTGTTAACTTTTAGTTTAGTGTTAAGCTCTTTTTAGTTAGCACCAAAGACACTGACATGAGGGACCCACTGGTCAGGTTTGACCTGGGCGCCCTGTTGACTTGCTGACGTCAGCATGATGTCATGCTGACGCAGTAAAGGATTTTCTGGGATTATTTGATTTAAAAACAATTCAGGAAATTCCAGAAAATGCTTTAAACTTCAAAAAATCATATAAATTCAACAGTAGCTTAGATGGAAAAGATTTATATATGAAAATTGATCAGAAAAATCCAATCTTTCCAATGGCACTGGTTTCATGCATGTTTGAGCAAGTTAACCTTGCTGTATACATTAAAACATGTTAATGCACTTAAATAAATAATAGTTTGAGTTTCAATTTGAATCTTTGATTCAAATGGGCTGAAACCCTTCTGGTTATACTTGCATTAGCCCAAAAACACATGCATCTTGCCATATCATGAGCATGCATCATATTTTTGCATTTGTTTGCTTATTGATTGTATCGCCGATATTCTCCGTGTTAGGTCCTGCTCCCGAGGATACTTCTGCGTATCCAGCTGAAGAGCAGTACCCGACAACCACTCTGTCAGGCAAGCAATCATTGATCATTCCGATACAAACCCATCTTCTCGCTCCTGCTCTCTTTTACTGCATTAAGGCAACAGCATGTGAACTGCTACTTGCTGCGGTAGTTGAACCCTATTCCCTTGCATGACCTGTCATTGCCACAGTAAATAGTTGAAACCCACTAGCATGTGTAGGAGTTGATTGAGCCATGTGATGTGTGATCCACCATGCTATTTGTTTATGTTGCCTGCTATGCTTAGAGTTGTGTCAGGTCTGGTTCATCTGGGTGATGGATCAGAGTGAAATTATCATACCGGTAAAGAGAAGGAAGTGTGGAACATGTTTGGTAAAGGTATCGATGAAAGGCCATGTAGGAGTACGTGGTGGGTTGTTTCATTGGAACCATTCATAGGACCCGAGATCTGTATGTGTGGTTCAAGTTCCAGCAACTACCATGCATTGGGCCCGAAACCAATGGACCCTCTCGGCTTATTAATTACCCTCGATCTCTGTCCAGGAGTTGCAACTAGTTTCTGGTGTTTGTAGTTTACTGGTGGTCGTGCACGGCGCTGACCCTCGGGGTGGGCTGTGATGCGACAGGTACGTGGCACGGTGTACCAGTTGCCCATTTGGTGACTCGGGAACCCTGTACACATCGTTTGGGGTCGTGAGCAACACCCCGGCCGGATCTCCCCACGGATGGAACCCAAATAGGCGATAAACCTGGACGAGAGACTTGTGTAGTTAGTCAGGTCGTGGCCGACACCCTCGCTGGGCTTCCGCTTGAAGGTTGCCAAGTACATGTCGAGTAAACCGCGTTAAGTGGTGGAAGCGTGTGTGAAGAAGTACACCCCTGCAGGGTTATCAATCTATTCGAATAGCCGTTGTTCGCGGTACGAACTACTTGGTTACTCTTATAGTTCATAGACAAGTTGATGGATACTACTGAAAGCCTCAAGATAAGTGTGAGTGCCGCGGATGGCCCTTCCATAGAATGACGGAAGAGGATCCTCGGTGGTGTATTGTCGTGGTGATTAGAGGACTCGTGTACGTGGTAATATCTTGCAATCTATTGAGAGTTGTAGTATAGGTTAGCCAAGAGTCAAAGCTGGCTTTCTGCTATGAACTCCACTACCCCCTGTTGATAATGTTGCATGTATGATAGGTTCTGTTGTAAGACTTGCTGAGTACCTTTGTACTCATGTTTGCTTAATAACTGTTGCAGAGGAGAACCCTGCCCCTTCTGATGGGTTCTACATAGACGTTGACGTCAACGAATAGCTTGCTACCCAGACGGAGATCTGGAGCTTGTGAAGGGCCTTGTAGATAGTCAGGCTACACTAAGCCTGTTTTATTTTCGAAGTTGTCTGTACTCAGACATGTAGCTTCCGCTTGTGCTTGTATGACTGTATGACTCGAGTGTTGGGTCATGTGACCCCTACCTGTATGAATATGTTATGTACATCTCTTGGAGCCTCTTAAATAAAGTACTTTGAGTCATATAGTTCTGTTGTGATGCAATGTTGTATTTGCACATATTGAGCATATTGTGTGTATGATTGAAATGCTTGGTATGTGTGGGATCCGACACCTAGTTGTTTTCCTTTGGTAGCCTATCTTACAGGGAAATGCCTCCTAGTGCTTCCAATGAGCCTTGGTAGCTTGCTACTCCTCGGAACACGTAGGCTGGCCGGCATGTGTCCTTCTTCGTTCCGGTGTCTGTCCCTTAGGGGTAATGTCACGCGTGGTTCCTTTAAGTCCATGTAGCTTGCTAAGACTTGGGTTCATACGTTGATGACCGACATGTTCGTTGCTGGGTCATGGATGCCTGTCTCTGTAATTTAGTGCCACTTTTGGTTTATAACTAGCCATGTCGGCCCGGGTTCTCTGTCATCTGGATGCTAGCGACACTATCATATACGTGTGCCAAAATGCGCAAACGGTCCCGGGCCAGGTAAGGTGGCACCCGTGGGGTTACCGTGCGTGAGGCCGCAAAGTGATATGACGTGTTACAGCTAGATCGGTGTGACATAGGATCGGGTTCCCGACATATACGGGGCAGAAGCAGTTCTCCCCACTGAACTCATATACGGGTCACCACGAGTGCTCGCTTATGATGAGCTTGAGCAAGAGCAACTGCGGCAGGATGACGCAATGCTCCTTGAGGAAGATCGTCTTCGGGCGGCTGTGAGAGCAGCACGCTATCAGCAGGCCTTGCGCTGCAAGGTCCTTGCCCGAAGCTTTGAGGAAGGTGACCTTGTTCTTCGGCGCGTTCAATCGGACAAGAATACAAACAAGTTTACGGCGGAGTGGGAAGGCCCTTATCGGGTAATACGAGTCACCAGGCCTGGCGCAGTCCGCCTGGAGACCGAAAATGCCATTCCGGTGAGCAATTCCTGGAACATTGAGCATCTTCTCAAGTTTTACCCATAAGGCGCGGCTTGCCGGGCCCCCCGGCAAGCCACCCTTTGGTACAAGCCTTGCCGGCAAGGCATGTAACTCTTTGTACAAAGCCAGGCACAGACCCTGAGCATAAATAAATGAAGCGCTGGCGCCCTAAGTTATAGCATGCATGCTGAGTCGAGTCTCGTCCTTGGTTAGGGTTGATAGTGCTTAGCGGTGGCTAACCCCTAGCTTAGAGGTCGAGTTTGCGTCTCTTTGTCTTTCCTCTATATCCTTTGGTTCACAGGACGCACAGACATCCTTGCCGAAGCCACTTGGGGAGAAGAAAGAGGAACAAATCAGCATCAAGGCCCCGGCAAGCCAGTGTTGCCGGGGGATACAAGAGCAAAGATTCACCCACGGCGAACCAGGGTTGCCAGGGGCTGCAGCTTCATATAAGTTCCTCAGCCCCTACATGCATTCCATTACGGACTGAGGTATGTGAAACCTCGTTCTTTTCCTTAAGCTACCGTTCTCCCATAATTCTAGGCCCTAGGGCTCGTTCCTGGGACTAAGTTTGGTCGTAGTCGCGGCAGCAAAAGGGTGAGACGAGGAGCCTAAGCCCACTTCATCCCTGCCTCCGCCAAGGGCTTGAGAAAGGTCGAGCGAAGTAGGGAGACGGCAGGGCCTATTGCCGGGCGAGAAAATGTTTATCTTAGAGATATCAGGGATTTATTCCCTGTTGTGGGTTCTACCTGCGAACAAATGACCCGGCAAACATCCCTTTTTCATTAAAAACATTCCATTCAGGTACAGCCCATAGGGAATGAAAAACATGAACAAGGGGATTACAAGTTCTAAATTTAAAAGGTGCCCGAAGGCTTACAAATTAAAAAGAGATAAGATGCCCGTAATGCCTTTCTTGTCCCTCTCCTCAGGAGGTAGGTCAAGGAGGCGAGAAGGGCAAAAGGGGCGCCTAGGCGAGCTACGGGTGGCAGAAGACACCAAGAGGACATCTTGGTGGCCACCCAAGGGCTGGATGGTGATGGCGGCGCCGGAAGCAGAGCTCGAAGACAAGGCGGCAGGACGTCAGTACGCGTTGAAGGCGTCGGTGCCCGCGTACTCCGACATGACGACCTTGCCACCCGCCTTCTTCCTCTTCCTCTTCCGCAGCCTCCCTACGCCAGCCGCCAAGGGGACGGCCCCGAGAAGTTCAAGGAGCCGGCGACGCGGATGATGGGGTCGCCGGTGCCACCGGGAGCGGCGCCCGACACCTAGTCGGACCCGTCATCCTGCCGCCTACCGCCCTCGTCGTCGATGCCGCTGTCCTCCTCGTCACCCTCGTTCTAGGAGGAGTCTTCGTCATCGGAGGAGCTCTCCACGCAGCACCTTGCACGAGTCCCGAAGTGCCCGAAGACCTTGACGGAGAGATGGCCATCCTCCATCAACTTGAAATGGAGGGTGAGCCCATCCGTCAGGCTATGGATACGATCAAACGTCTTCCATCCTTGGCGAAGATACATCACGTGAGGAGCAGGGAAGTCGATGCGGACCCGCGTGCCACTGATCCCGCAGCCCCTCATGTGCAGCCGCAGCGACTACGGCGGATCCAGCTCCATCTCCCGCGCAAATGGGGTCGGGAGACGAAGGCCACGGCGCGGCGGCCGCCGCAACCTGACGAAGAACTCGCAAGGGTCATCCCCAATATGGCCTTCCACTTGAGGAGGAGCTGCTGGCGTGGGCGAGGCCGGCGGGCCGCCCCGTCCTCCTCTTCCCCGAGCGCCCCGGCCTCGCCCACGGCCTCGCCCCCTCCCTCTTCCCCTCGTGGCCAGCTCTGCCACCGCAGGTGCAGGAGAAGGAGGGACGCGTTGTCGAGCGGCAAACCTCGCCGCCACCATTGAAGGGCCGGGATTTCCTCTCTCCATGGCAAACAGAAGAGAGGAGCAGAAGCTGAAGGAGAAAGAAGATGGAAGAGTGCGGGGCGCCGTCCCTCCCCTCCCGCTCTTTATAAAGGGGCGGGGCTGGGGCTCGACCGCCCCGCTCGTCCAATCAAGACGCAGAAGGCGCAGGGAGCCGGGACCGACCCGCCGCCCCAACCAGCGACGGCCCGGTTTCCCGCCTCCACCGTTTGCCACCCCACGCGCATGGGAGGCACGTGGCAGACGTGCAAAACCGAGGGGACGGGTGAGGCGACCTCTCCCCACCCCGTGATCGTGGGGAGTGGACGCCTTGAGGACCGCGCCTCAGCCCCATTCAGTAAATGGGCCGCGTCTCCACGCCTCCCCCTGGTTATGGGGAAGGCGCGAAGCTGCCTCTTTACTGCGAAGTGACGCATGCCTGCGAAAACCGCCCCGCGCATGCCGCCCACGTCACGCACGCCCCTCCACCCCGCGCCATGCGCGGGGGTCGTGGGAGGCGCAGCGCGTGGAAAATCTTACCACGGTAAAAACTGTCCAGCCTGTCCGCGCACCGTTTTGGGTCTAGCCCACCAACGCGTCGCGCTTATGTGTGGCCCAGGCCCGGGGGCTCCTGTCGGTGTACAAAAAGAGGAGTACACTTTTTGTACCCCTATGACAGTGCACGGGCAGTCGGAGCCATGGGCACCACCACACCAAGCATGACAATGGAGGTGAGCTAGGGTAAGACCGAAGCTCGATGGAACTGGAGCAGCACCAAGAACAAGACCACAAAGAGCAAAGGGACGAAGCGGCTTCCCCCGGCAAGATCCTTGCTGGGAGCCAGTTTCAGCAGCCCCGGCAGGGTCCTTGCCGGTGCCGGCTCTGGCAGCCCCGGCAAGACCCTTGCCGCGCTGGCTCGCCCCACGCCTACGGAGCGGATCACCCTTGAGTCCACTGCCCCCATGGGGCAAGGATTCGGGAGATACCCCCGTGGTGGCATGCAGATCTTTGTGACGACATTCAAGGACAGATACGCACACTATGAAGACGACGACCCTTGGCGGGATCCCAGCCAAGGAGGACCACAAGACCCCCGGCAAGCACCTTGCCGGGGATGACAGCAGGCGCTGCGGCAAGACCCTTGCCGGGGCCCCGGCAAGGCCCTTGCCGGGGACATCCGCAGGGCCACCGTCAGGCCAACGCCAACTAAGCTTCCACCGCCCCATGCAGCTGCGGACCCAACCAGCTGGGCAGACACCTGCGTGGCGACATGCAGATCTTCGTGGAAGGCCCACCATTGCGCCACCTCAGCTGCCTGCCTGCCTACATGGCGTCTCAGGCGTCGCTGGCCAGGGCGCGTGTCAACACAATAAGGAGCGGCGACGGACAAGACGGACGTCTCCCCTCGTCCCCGATAAAGTAAGGACACCTAAGCTAGGTGCATTAAATGCGCCTTGTCATGTAATGTGAGGGATAACCTCGCATCACTGTACCCTTTCCACCTCCTGTGTGCCACTGTGGAAACCCCTTTTCCCTATAAAAGGACGCCCGAGGCTACCAGGAGAAGGATTCGGCTCTTTAGAACTCATCACGACTCGGCTTTTTGGAGCTCCTCATGCCCCATAGCAAGCTGAAGAACACAAACATATAATCCACCAAAGCAGGAGTAGGGTTTTACGCATCTTTGCGACCCGAACCTGGGTAAAGGAACCGTGTGCTAACTGTTGGATCCGCTCCTCTCTCAACCCCGCGCCCCGCAACTGTAGTAGGGATTCTTGTGATCCCATAGGTGTCGTTCCAAATACACCGACAATGTCCAACTGTGGCATGTTTATTTATTTTTCCTTACGAGGCGTCGCTCAGACACTCGATCAGTATTCTTTTATTTCCTTGGGATTTCGGGAGGACTAACGCCAGACTCCCATTTTTATTCTTACTATGCAGCGCAAGTTTATTTCTTGAGTACATACTGCTAGTCTGCTCATAAGCTTCATGTTTGCATTTGTTATATCTTATGTCCGAACTGTCTTGCGAGTACATTCAAAGTACTCACCTGGCTTGTTGATTTGGCCAGATGTTGACGAAGGCGATCTCACGGATGAAGAGTTCCATAGCGAGTCGGACGCCTAGTGGAGTCCCAGTCAGTCTCTTGCAATCCTAGAGTTGATCACTGTGTTATAACCGCTTCCGCCGACCACCAAATAAATTCATCGGGTCTCACTCCGACACTCGACGAGCTGTAAGATATCGGAGTCGTGTCACCCACTACACTGTGACATATCCACCACCACTTTTTATTATGAGTCAGTAGTTATGCCACCCTACCCTTGTGTCATATCCGCCCATATGTGGCGTGCTTGTAATAAACTGTTGAGCAACCTCAGCTCAACCTTGTATAATATTCAGTACTCTGGAATTCTGTATCAAGGATTTGTCTTCCAGTGAGAAGATTCTTCTGTACTGGTCCGATAAAAAGGTCGGTTTCTCAGTGAATATTTTACTGGAAAAACGGTCCTGACAACCTTGTTACCAGAGTCAGGCTGACTGTAGGAAGCCACTAGGTGCGATCGCTAATCGGTTATTAGCGTATTGGGTGCTATTTCAGCATTTTTACATTTGTAGCAATTTTCTGTTAGTCATCATAAATTTATGATTTGACTATTCGGAATTTTGTCTACTTTTGTAGATGGCCGGCAGCGACTGTGAGTCACAGGTATTCGCCAACATACCTGAGGGGTTTATCAAGCTCCTCGTCGGCATCATCAAGGTCGCAATCGGGCCATCGACTCGTCCAGAGTTCACACTCTACCAGCACAAGATCAGCGACAGCGTGTCGATGCACCAGGCTGCGGTGCAATTCAAGGGAGGGCGTTCTGAGGCACGCCGCTTCCGATTTGTGGGCAGGGCCATGCCTACGAAGAGGCATGCCATGCAAATGGCTGTGCGCGAGGCGATAGCTCGTGTCCGGGATGCTCTTCCTTCGATGAAGACTCGTCGCTACCGCTACCTCCCATGCCACGTGCCTTACACGTGCCACTACGCATTTGCTTGCGCAAGGGGAGAACGTGATGAAGCTATCGAATCATTGGTGGAGTACCTCAAGGCTCTTGAGGCAGCTTTTGATAACCTTGTGGACGACTTGGTGGTTGCTCGTATGGACTTAGTTCAGAGTGGTTCCGCCAATAGGAGGGAGCTTCTCCATACTTCACCACCACTGACATATGTCTCGTCCTCAGCATCCTATGCACCTTCCATCTTAGCCACCGCTTGCCGCCTACCTACCACTGAGGAGTTTGACCAAGTCATTGCTCCTACCCCAATCAGAGCTGCACCACCTGTTGGGGATCGTAGCAGAAAATCAAAATTTTTCCTACGCATCACCAAGATCTATCTATGGAGTAATCTAGCAACGAGCATAAAGGAGAGTGCATCTACATACCCTTGTAGATCGCGATGCGGAAGCGTTGCAAGAACGCGGATGAAGGAGTCGTACTCGCTGCGATTCAGATCGCGGTTGATTCCGATCTAAGCGCCGAACAACGGCGCCTCCGCGTTCAACACACGTGCAGCCCGGTGACGTCTCCCACGCCTTGATCCAACAAGGAGAGAGGGAGAGGGTGGGGAAGACTCCATCCAACAGCAGCACGACGGCGTGGTGGTGGTGGAGGAGCGCGGGACTCCAGCAGGGCTTCGCCAAGCACTGCAATAGATGAGGAGGGAGAGAGGTAGGGCTGCGCCATGCGACAGAGGTCAAAACCTGTTCTGGGCAGCCCTAAACATCACATATATATAGGGGGAAGGGGGGGGGGG
>LR738713.1:751913083-752006702 GCA_902687465.1 Secale cereale | reverse complement strand
TCACATATATATAGGGGGAAGGGGGGGCTGCGCCCCCTTTAGGGTTTCCCACCCCTAGGGGTGCGGCCACCCTAGATCCCATCTAGGGGTGGCGGCCAGAGGGGGAGAGGGAGAGGGGGCGCACCAGTTTGGGCCCTAGGGCCCATCTGCCCTAGGGTTTGCCCCCTTCCCCTCTTGGGGGCGCCTTGGGCCTTGGTGGGGGGGCGCACCAGCCCACCTGGGGCTGGTCCCCTCCCACACTTGGCCCACGCAGCCTTCTGGGGCCGGTGGCCCCACCCGGTGGACCCCCGGGACCCTCCCGGTGGTCCCGGTACGCTGCCGATAGCGCCCGAAACTTTTCCGGTAACCAAAACGGGACTTCCCATATATGAATCTTTACCTCCATACCATTCCGGAACTCCTCGTGACGTCCGGGATCTCATCCGGGACTCCGAACAACATTCGGTAACCGCGTACATACTTTCCCTATAACCCTAGCGTCATCGAACCTTAAGTGTGTAGACCCTACGGGCTCGGGAACCATGCAGACATGACCGAGACAACTCTCCGGCCAATAACCAACAGCGGGATCTGGATACCCATGTTGGATCCCACATGTTCCACGATGATCTCATCGGATGAACCACGGTGTCAAGGATTCAATCAATCCCGTATACGATTCCCTTTGTCTATCGGTATAGCACTTGCCCGAGATTCGATCGTCGGTATACCGATACCTTGCTCAATCTCGTTACCGGCAAGTCTCTTTACTCGTTCCGTAACACATCATCCCGTGATCAACTCCTTGATCACATATTGTGCACATTATGATGATGTCCTACCGAGTGGGCCCAGAGATACCTCTCCGTCATACGGAGTGACAAATCCCAGTCTCGATTCGTGCCAACCCAACAGACACTTTCAGAGATACCTGTAGTGCACCTTTATAGCCACCCAGTTACGTTGTGACGTTTGGTACACCCAAAGCATTCCTACGGTATCCGGGAGTTGCACAATCTCATGGTCTAAGGAAAATATACTTGACATATAGAAAAGCTTTAGCATACGAACTACACGATCTGTGCTAGGCTTAGGATTGGGTCTTGTCCATCACATCATTCTCCTAATGATGTGATCCCATTATCAATGACATCCAATGTCCATGGTCAGGAAACCGTAACCATCTATTGATCAACGAGCTAGTCATCTAGAGGCTTACTAGGGACATGGTGTTTGTCTATGTATCCACACATGTATCTTAGTTTCCTATCAATACAATTCTAGCATGGATAATAAACAATTATCATGAACAAGGAAATATAATAATAATCAATTTATTATTGCCTCTAGGGCATATTTCCAACAGTCTCCCACTTGCACTAGAGTCAATAATCTAGTTCACATCGCCATGTGATTAACACTCACAGGTCACATCGCCATGTGACCAATCATCCAAAGAGTTTACTAGAGTCAGTAATCTAGTTCACATCAATATGTGATTAACACTCAATGAGTTCTGGGTTTGATCATGTTATGCTTGTGAGAGAGGTTGTAGTCAACGGGTCTGCAACATTCAGATCCCTATGTACTTTGCAAAACTTTATGTCATATCGTAGATGCTGCTACCACGTTCCACTTGGAGCTATTCCAAACTGTTGCTCCATTATACGTATCCGGTATCTCTACTCAAAGTTATCCGGATAGGTGTTAAGCTTGCATCGACGTAACTCTTTACGTCGAACTCTTTATCACCTCCATAACCGAGAAACATTTCCTTATTACTCTAAGGATAATTTTGACCACTATCCAGTGATCTACTCCTGTATCACCTTTGTACCCTCTTGCCAGACATGTGGCAAGGCACCCATCAGGTGCAGTACTTAGCATGGCATACCGTATAGAGCCTATGACAAAAGCATAGGGGACGACCTTCGTCCTTCCTCTTCCTTCTGCCGTGGTCAAGTTTTGAGTCTTACTCAACTTCACACCTTACAACTCAGGTAAGAACTCCTTCTTTGACTGATCTATTTTGAACTCCTTCAAAATCATGTCAAAGGTGTGTGTTCTTTTGAAAGTATCATCAGGCATCTTGATCTATCTGTATAGATCTTGATGCCCAATATGTAAGCAGCTTTATCCAGGTCTTCCTTTGAAAAACTCATTTCAAAACAACCCTTTATGCTTTCCAGAAATTCTACATCATTTCGGATCAACAATATGTCATTCACATATACTTATCAGAAATGTTGTGATGCTCCCACTCACTTTATTGTAAATACAAGTTTCTAACAAACTTAGTATAAACCCAAAAACTTTGATCACTCCATCAAAGTGTATATTCCGACTCCGAGATGCTTGCTCTAGTCCATGGAAGGATCGCTGGAGCTAGCACACCTTTTAGCATCCTTAGGATTGACAAAACCTTTCTGATTGTATCACATACAACCTTTCCTTACGAAAACTGGTAAGGAAACTTATTTTGTCATCCATCTGCCAGATTTCATAAATGCAGCTAATGCTAACATGATTCCGACGGACTTAAGCATCGCTACAGGTGAGAAAATCTCATCGTAGTCAACTCCTTGAACTTGTGAAAAACTATTTGCCACAAGTCGAGCTTCATAAACGGTGACATTACTGTCCACGTCCGTCTTCTTCTTAAAGATCCATTTATCTCAATGGCTTGCTGATCATCGAACAAGTCCACCAAGGTCCATACTTTGCTTTGATACATGGATCCTATCTCGGATTTCTCGGCTTCTAACCATTTGTCGGAATATGGGCCCACCATCGCATCTCCATAGTTCGTAGGTTCATTGTTGTCTAACAACATGACTTCTAAGACAGGATCATCGTACCACTCAGGAGTAGTACATATCCTTGTCGACCTACGAGGTTCGATAGCAACTTGATCCGAAGCTTCATGATCACTATCATTAGTTTCCTCTTCAACAGTCGTAGGTTCCACAGAAACATCTTTCTGCGTTGCACTACTTTCCGGTTGAAGTGAGGGTTCGACAACCTCATCAAGTTCTATCTTCCTCCCACTCAATTCTTTCGAGAGAAACTCCTTCTCGAGAAAGGACCCATTCTTAGCGATAAACATTTTTGTCCTTGGATCTGAGATAGAAGGTATACCCAACTGTTACCTTTGGGTATGAAGATGTTTTTGTCCGCTATGGGTTCGAGCTTTTCCCGGCTGAAGCCACGAGCATCGCAGCCCCAAACATTAATAAAACGACAACTTTGGTTTCTTGCCAAACCATAGTTCATACGGCGTCGTCTCAAAGGACTTAGATTGTGCCCTATATAAAGTGAATGCAGCTTTCTCTAATGCATAACCTCAAAATAATAGCGGTAGATCGGTAAGATACATCATAGATCGCACGATATCTCATAAGGTTCGATTACGATGTCCGGACACACCATTACGCTATGGTATTCCAGGGGGCTTCAACTGTGAAACATTTCCACAATGCCTTAAGTGATTGCCAAACTCATAATTCAGAAAATCTCCCCTTGATCAGATCGTAGGAACATGATCTTCTTGTTATGATGATTCTTAATCTTCACTCTGAAATTGCTTGAACTTTTCAAACATTTCAGACTTTTTCTTCATTAAGTAAATATACCCATATCTACTCAAATCGTTAGTGAAGATGAGGAAATAACGATATCCACCACACGCCTTAATTCTCATTGGATCACATACATTAGTATGCATGATTTCCAACAAGTCACTTGCCCGTTTCATTGTACCTGAAAACGGGATCTTAGTCATCCTGCCCATGAGGCATGGCTCGCATGTGTCAAGCGATTCAAAATCAAGTGACTCCAAACATCCATCAGTATGGAGTTTCTTCATGCATTTTATGCCAAAATGACCTAAGCGGCAGTGCCACAAGAAAGTGGTACTATCATCATTAACTCTACATCTTTTTGGCATTAATATTATCATCATGTGTATTACTATGATCGAGATTCAACGAACCATTGGGTGCATGACCATAAAGGTATTATTCATGTAAACAGAATAACCATTATTCTCTAACTTAAATGAATAACCGTATTGTGATGAACATGATCTAATCATTTTCATGCTCAACGTAGACACCTGATAACATTTATCTAGGTTCAACACTAATCTTGAAAATAGAGGGAGCGTGCGATGGTGATCTTATCAACCTTGGAAACACTTCCAACACACATCGTCACCTCGCCCTTAGCTAGTCTCCGCTCAGTTCGTAGCTTTTGCTTCAAGTCACTAATAATAGCAACTGAACCGGTATCCAATACCCAGGTGCTACAAGGAGTACTAGTAAGGTACACATCAATAACAATATACTTTGTCGAAGTTTCCAGCTATCATATCTACCATGTATTTGGGGTAGTTCCGCTACCATGTGACCATTCCCCTTACAATAGAAGCACTTAGTCTCGAGGTTTGGGTTTAACCATGGGTTCCTTCATCAGAGCGACAACTGGTTTGCTATCCATGATGTTTCCCTTCTAGCCCTTACCCCTTTTGAAACCAGTGGTCTTGTTAAACCATCAACACTTGATGCTCCTTCTTGATTTCTACTTTTGCGGTCTTAAGAACCGCTAATAGCTCCGGGATCATCTCCATCCTTTGCATGTCATAGTTCATCACGAAGTTCTAGCAGCTTGGTGATAGTGTCTAGAGAATTCTGTCAACCACTATCTCACCTGGAAGATTAACTTCCACTTGGTTCAAGTGATTTTAGCACCCAGACATTCTGAGCACATGCTCACAAGTTGAGCTATTCTCCTCCATCCTTTTGGCAAAAGAACTTGTCAGAGGTCTCATACCTCTCAGTACGGGCATGAGCCTGAAATCCCAGTTTTAGCTCTTAGAACATCTCATATGTTCTATGGCGTTCAAAACGTCATTGGAATCCCGATTCTAAGCCGTAAAGTATGGTGCACTAAACTATCAAGTAGTTATCAGGACGTGTCTGTCAGGTGTTCACAACATCCACAGACAACGTTGTAGGGGTTTGCACATCGAGCGGTGCATCAAAGACGTAAGCTTTCTGTGTAGCAGTGAGGACACTCCTCAGACTACGGACCCAGTCCGCATCATTGCTTACAATATCTTTCAACTTAGTCTTTCTCTAGGATCGTATTAAACAGGGAGCTACAACGCAGTTATTGGTCTACAACATAATTTGCGAAGACAACTTAGACTATTGTTCATGATAATTAAGTTCATCTAATGAACTCCCACTCAGATAGACATCTCTCTAGTCATCTAAGTGATACATGATCCGAATCGACTAGTCCGTGTCCGATCATCACGTGAGACAGACTAGTCATCAACGGTGAACATCTTCATGTTGATCGTATCTTCTATACGACTCATGTTCGACCTTTCGGTCTTCCGTGTTCCGAGGCCATGTCTGTACATGCTAGGCTCGTCAAGTCAACCCTAAGTGTATCGCGTGTGTAAATCTGGCTTACACCCGTTGTATGCGAACGTTAGAACCTATCACACCCGATCATCACGTGGTGCTTCGGAACAACGAACCTTAGCAACGGTGCACAGTTAGGGGGAACACAATTCTTGAAATTTTAGTGAGAGATCATCTTATTCACTACCGTCGTTCTAAGCAAATAAGATGTAAAACATGATAAACATCACATGCAATCAAATAGTGACATGATATGGCCAATATCATTTTGCTCCTTTTGATCTTCATCTTCGGGGCTCCATGATCATCATCGTCACCGGCATGACACCATGATCTCCATCATCGTGTCTTCATGAAGTCGTCTCGCCAAACATTACTTCTACTACTATGGCTAACATTTAGCAATAAAGTAAAGTAATTACATGGCGTTATTCAGTGACACGCAGGTCATACAATAAATAAGACAACTCCTATGGCTCCTGCCGGTTGTCATTCTCATCGACATGCAAGTCGTGATTCCTATTACAAGAACATGATCAATCTCATACATCACATATATATCATTCATCACATCCTTTTGGCCATATCACATCACACGGCACATGCTGCAAGAACAAGTTAGACGTCCTCTAATTGTTGTTGCAAGTTTTTTACGTGGCTGCTATAGGTTTCTAGCAAGAACGTTTCTTACCTACGCCAAAACCACAACGTGATATGCCAATTTCTATTTACCCTTCATAAGGACCCTTTTCATCGAATCCGATCCGACTAAAGTGGGAGAGACAGACACCCGCTAGCCACCTTATGCAACTAGTGCATGTTAGTCGGTGGATCCTGTCTCACGTAAGAGTACGTGTAAGGTCGGTCCGGGCCGCTTCATCCCACGATGCCGCCGAATCAAGATAAGATTAGTAACGGCAAGAGAATTGACATGATCTACGCCCACAACTACTTTGTGTTCTACTCGTGCAAGATACTACGCATAGACCTAGCTCATGATGCCACTGTTGGGGATCGTAGCAGAAAATCAAAATTTTTCCTACGCATCACCAAGATCAATCTATGGAGTAATCTAGCAACGAGCATAAAGGAGAGTGCATCTACATACCCTTGTAGATCGCGATGCGGAAGCGTTGCAAGAACGCGGATGAAGGAGTCGTACTCGCTGCGATTCAGATCGCGGTTGATTCCGATCTAAGCGCCGAACAACGGCGCCTCCGCGTTCAACACACGTGCAGCCCGGTGACGTCTCCCACGCCTTGATCCAGCAAGGAGAGAGGGAGAGGTTGGGGAAGACTCCATCCAACAGCAGCACGACGGCGTGGTGGTGGTGGAGGAGCGCGGGACTCCAGCAGGGCTTCGCCAAGCACTGCAATAGACGAGGAGGGAGAGAGGTAGGGCTGCGCCATGCGACAGAGGTCAAAACCTGTTCTGGGCAGCCCTAAACATCACATATATATAGGGGGAAGGGGGGGCTGCGCCCCCTTTAGGGTTTCCCACCCCTAGGGGTGCGGCCACCCTAGATCCCATCTAGGGGTGGCGGCCAGAGGGGGAGAGGGAGAGGGGGCGCACCAGTTTGGGCCCTAGGGCCCATCTGCCCTAGGGTTTGCCCCCTTCCCCTCTTGGGGGCGCCTTGGGCCTTGGTGGGGGGGCGCACCAGCCCACCTGGGGCTGGTCCCCTCCCACACTTGGCCCACGCAGCCTTCTGGGGCCGGTGGCCCCACCCGGTGGACCCCCGGGACCCTCCCGGTGGTCCAGGTACGCTACCGATAGCGCCCGAAACTTTTCCGGTAACCAAAACGGGACTTCCCATATATGAATCTTTACCTCCGGACCATTCCGGAACTCCTCGTGACGTCCGGGATCTCATCCGGGACTCCGAACAACATTCGGTAACCGCGTACATACTTTCCCTATAACCCTAGCGTCATCGAACCTTAAGTGTGTAGACCCTACGGGCTCGGGAACCATGCAGACATGACCGAGACAACTCTCCGGCCAATAACCAACAGCGGGATCTGGATACCCATGTTGGATCCCACATGTTCCACGATGATCTCATCGGATGAACCACGGTGTCAAGGATTCAATCAATCCCGTATACGATTCCCTTTGTCTATCGGTATAGCACTTGCCCGAGATTCGATCGTCGGTATACCGATACCTTGCTCAATCTCGTTACCGGCAAGTCTCTTTACTCGTTCCGTAACACATCATCCCGTGATCAACTCCTTGATCACATATTGTGCACATTATGATGATGTCCTACCGAGTGGGCCCAGAGATACCTCTCCGTCATACGGAGTGACAAATCCCAGTCTCGATTCGTGCCAACCCAATAGACACTTTCGGAGATACCTGTAGTGCACCTTTATAGCCACCCAGTTACGTTGTGACGTTTGGTACACCCAAAGCATTCCTACGGTATCCGGGAGTTGCACAATCTCATGGTCTAAGGAAAATATACTTGACATATAGAAAAGCTTTAGCATACGAACTACACGATCTGTGCTAGGCTTAGGATTGGGTCTTGTCCATCACATCATTCTCCTAATGATGTGATCCCGTTATCAATGACATCCAATGTCCATGGTCAGGAAACCGTAACCATCTATTGATCAACGAGCTAGTCATCTAGAGGCTTACTAGGGACATGGTGTTTGTCTATGTATCCACACATGTATCTGAGTTTCCTATCAATACAATTCTAGCATGGATAATAAACAATTATCATGAACAAGGAAATATAATAATAATCAATTTATTATTGCCTCTAGGGCATATTTCCAACACCACCTACCGCGCCCGCACCAACTCCTCGTACAAGTATTCCACGCCTGGAGCCTATTAGTGAGGAGGAAGTTGAGTGTCCATCACCACTGGGTCTTACCCTCAGCAGGCCGAAGGAAGTCTTCACCATCTCCGACTAAGTACGCCTGTCCGTGACGCGTTGTGTCCGCTTGTATGATATGTTTTATATGTAAAATAGGTTGATGAGAAGTAGTCTGTATGCGCATCATGTAGGAACTCGGAGAAGTGCACTAGCCTAAATAACATGTCAGGTGTGTGTACGCGCATCCTGAGTGACGTATTGTATAATTACGACTTGCGTGTAAGATATGTACTAAGCGGTCCTTCTCCATGCACAATCAAGTATTTTATTTAAAATCTTGGGGTTCGCAAGTACTATTTGCCAAGCAGAAGGATGGGACTATGAGATTGTGTATATACTACCGAGCACTCAACATGGTCACTTTCAAAAACAAATATCCGATGCCATGAATAAATGATTTATTTGACCAGCTCGCCCAAGCCAAGGTTTTCTTAAAAATTGATTTAAGGTTGGGGTATCATCAATTGAAAGTACGGACAGAAGATATCCCTAAGACAACATTCACTTCCAGATACGGACTATATGAATTGACAGTAATGCCGTTTGGACTGACCAACGCCCCAGCATATTTTGTCCACCTCATGAACAAAGTGTTTATGAAATTTATGGACAAATTTGTTGTGGTATTTATTGATGATATCCTGGTATATTCTAAGACACCAGAAGAACCTGCTGAGCATCTCCGAATTGTACTGGGAGAATTAAGGAAACATCAACTATACGCCAAATTCAGCAAATGCGAATTTTGGTTAAGACAGGTTTGGTTTTCTAGGCCACGTATTAACACGGGAAGGAGTTGCTGTGGACCTAGAAAAAGTGAAGGCCGTACTTGGCTGGAAACCACCAGCCAACGTAACAGATGTACGAAGTTTCCTCGGAATGGCTGGATATTACCGAAGGTTTACTGAGGAATTTTCCACCATAGCCAAACCCATGATACTGTTACTCAAGAAGGATAAGAAATTCGTATGGACTGAAGCTTGTGAGAAAAGCTTCCAGGAACTCAAAAGGAAATTAACAACAGCCCCAATATTGGTTGTACCAGACATACACAAAAGTTTTGAAGTATATTGCGACGCATCCCGGAAGGGCCTCGGATGCGTACTGATGCAAGAAGGCAAGGTAGTCGCATACGCTTCCAGGCAACTACGGAAGCATGAAGAAAATTATCCTACCCACGACTTAGAATTGGCAGCAGTCATCCATGCACTCAAGGAGTGGAGGCACTTTTTGCTTGGGAATCGTTTTGAAATATATACGGACCTTAAGAGCCTCAAATATATTTTCACACAACCAGAACTCAATTTATGACAATGACGCTTGTTGGAATTGGTGAAAGATTATGACGTTGGCATTCACTATCACCCAGGAAAGGCGAATGTCGTGGCAGATGCTCTCAGCCGTAACCCCAGCTCGGACAACGGCAGCCTACAAAACTTGAGACCTGAGTTTCAGCAGGAATTCGCCAAGCTCAACTTGATGATGGTCACCGAAGGCGAAGTGTCAAATATGGAAATACGGCCCACTCTAATAGAACAGATTAAGAAAGCTCAGCATGGACACCCCAGCATTGAAGGCATAAAAAGAAAAGTGAGTCTGGGCAAGGCCTCGGAATTTGTCATAGTCAGTGAGGGAATATTATGGTTCGGAGACATGCTTTGCGTACCCAATGTAAAAGACCTCAAACAGCAAATTCTAGCAGAAGGCCACACCGCTCTATATTCAATTCACCCAGGAGGGACCAAAATGTACAAGGACATACATGAAAGATTTTGGTGGCACGGTATGAAGAGGGATATAGCCACATACATTGCATGTTGTGATTCATGTCAACGCATAAAAGCCGAGCACCAAAAACTTGTAGGACTGTTACAGCCAAACAAGATACCAGAGTGGAAATGGGACGATATTGGGATGGACTTTATTGTTGGTCTACCTCGGTCACAGCACGGGAATGATGCCATATGGGTCATCACAGATAGACTAAGTAAGGTGGCACACTTCATCCCAGTCAAGACAACCAACACCACCTAGAAGCTTGCCAAACTTTACCTCGCCCATATAGTATGCCTGCATGGAGTTCCAAAGACTATAATATCCGACAGAGGCACTCAATTCGTCTCTAAATTTTGGGATCATTTACAGCAAGCTCTGGGGACGCAACTAGTATTCAGTACAGCATATCACCCCCAAACTAGAGGACAAACTGAACGAGTAAATCAAATTCTAGAAGACATGCCGAGGTCATGTGTTCTCATCTATGGGACCAGTTGGGAAGCAAGCTTGCCCTATGCCGAGTTCGCATACAACAATAGCTACCAACCCATTAAATTGGTCAGAGACAGGGGATAGTCGTATCTTCGGCCTAGACATGCTCAAGGAAGCTGAGGAGAAAGTTAGACTAATACAGGACCGACTCAAGACAGCCCAAAGCCGACATAAGAGTTATTACGATAAAAAACAACATGAAGTCAGTTTTGAACCCGGTGAGAATATGTATCTATGTGTATCTCCTATGAGGGGCCTACAACGATTCAAAGTCAAAGGAAAGCTAGCACCACGGTTTATCGGACCCTTTCGTATAGTTGCACGGAGAGGCACAGTAGCCTACCAGTTAGACCTTCCCAAAGAGCTATCAGACGTCCACGACGTGTTCCACGTCTCACAGCTAAGGAAATGTGTAAGCAACCCGGAGAAGCATGTGTCGCATGAAAACCTTGATGTGCAACCAGACCTCACCTATAGGGAACGCCCAATAAAAATATTGGAGGAGTCTGAAAGAAGAACCCGTCAGAAGACAATTAAATTTCTCAAGGTTCATTGGAGCAATCACACCGAGGATGAGGCAACATGGGAAAGAGAGGATTTTCTTCGAATAGAGTACCCACACCTATTTGAGGATCAGCTGAAATCTCGGGGTCGAGGCTTTTCCTAAGGGGGTAGGTGTTGTAACACTCCAAATTTTTGGATTTGTTTTCATCAAACTTTTTGGTCTTTTGGAAGGGGGATACTTGAATCTTTCTTAAAACCCCTCCTCTTACAGTACACGCCCAAGAAGCCTAGCAGGTTCACGCATAGGTTCTTCGTCACTTGCATCACGTCGATTGAAGAGCGGACCTCTAGGTCTTTCCAGTAGGTTAGGTCCCAAAATATAGATTTCTTCTTCCACATGGGTGCGTGTCCCTCAGCTTCATTCGGAACAGCTAGTGCGCCGGGGCCCTTTCCAAAGATTACGTGTAAATCATTGACCATAGCAAATACGTGATCACCGGTACGCATGGCGGGCTTCTTCAAGTGATCTGCCTTGCCTTTGAAATGCTTGCCTTTCTTTCGACATTGATGGTTGGTCGGAAGAAATCGACGATGGCCCAGGTACACATTCTTCCTGCATTTATCCAGGTATATACTTTCAGTGTCATCTAAACAGTGCGTGCATGCGTGGTATCCTTTGTTTGTCTGTCCTGAAAGGTTACTGAGAGCGGGCCAATCATTGATGGTCACGAACAGCAACGCCTTTAGGTCAAATTCCTCCTGTCTGTGCTCATCCCACGCACGGACACCGTTTCCATTCCACAGTTGTAAAAGTTCTTCAACTAATGGCCTTAGGTACACATCAATGTCGTTGCCGGGTTGCTTAGGGCCTTGGATGAGAACTGGCATCATAATGAACTTCCGCTTCATGCACATCCAAGGAGGAAGGTTATACATACATAGAGTCATGGGCCAGGTGCTGTGATTGCTGATCTGCTCCCCGAAAGGATTAATGCCATCCGCGCTTAAAGCAAACCATAAGTTCCTTGGGTCCTTTGCGAACTCCTACCAGTACTTTCTCTCGATTTTTCTCCACTGCGACCCGTCAGCGGGTGCTCTCAACTTCCCGTCTTTCTTACGGTCCTCACTGTGCCATCGCATCAACTTGGCATGCTCTCCGTTTCTGAACAAACGTTTCAACCGTGGTATTATAGGAGCATACCACATCACCTTCGCAGGAACCCTCTTCCCGGTGGGCTCGCCGTCAACATCACCAGGGTCATCTCGTCTTATCTTATACCGCAATGCACCGCATACCGGGCATGCGTTCAGATCCTTGTATGCACCGCGGTAGAGGATGCAGTCATTAGGGCATGCATGTATCTTCTGCACCTCCAATCCTAGAGGGCATACGGCCTTCTTTGCTGTGTATGTACTGTCGAGAAATTAATTATCCTTCGGAAGCTTCTTCTTCAATATTTTCAGTAGCTTCTCAAATCCTTTGTAAGCCACAACATTCTCTTCCTTCCACTGCAGCAATTCCAGTAGGGTACCGAGCTTTGTGTTGCCATATTCGCAATTGGGGTACAACCCTTTTTTTTGATCCTCTAACATGCGATCGAACTTCAGCTTCTCCTTTTGACTTTCGCATTGCGTCCTTGCATCGACAATGACCCGGCGGAGATCATCATCTGGTTCCTCTTGATCTTCAGCAGCTTCACCCGTTGCAGCATCATTGGGCACATCGTCTGGTTCCTCTTGATCTTCACCAGCTCCCTCCATTGCAGCATCACCGTATTCAGGGGGCACATAGTTGTCATCGTACTCTTCTTCTTCGTCGTCTTCCATCATAACCCCTATTTCTCCGTGCCTCGTCCAAACATTATAGTGTGGCATGAAATCCTTGTAAAGCAGGTGGGAGTGAAGGATTTTCCGGTTAGAGTAAGACATCGTATTCCCACATTTAGTGCATGGACAACACATAAAACCATTCTGCTTGTTTGCCTCAGCCGCATTTAGAAACTCATGCACGCCCTTAATGTATTCGGAGGTGTGTCTGTCACCGTACATCCATTGCCGGTTCATCTGCATGCATTATATGTAATTAAGTGTGTCAAAAACCATTACAGAACATCATAAATAGATAATTAAGTGACCAAATTAATAGAAGTTCATCATCACATTAAAACCAAAGTACATACATAGTTCTCATCTAACAACATATAGCTCTCCAGAGCATCTAATTAATTTTCACCATACACATCAAAACTATGTAAAACATTTCAATGCGAAAACAAATGCGATCATAATCGCAACCAAGTTAACAATTGATCCAACGTCATGATGATACCAAGCCTCGGTATGAATGGCATATTTTCTAATCTTTCTAATCTTCAACCGCATTGCATCCATCTTGATCTTGTGATCATCGACGACATCCGCAACATGCAACTCCAATATCATCTTCTCGTCCTCAATTTCTTTTATTTTTTCCTTCAAGAAATTGTTTTCTTCTTCAACTAAATTTAACCTCTCGACAATAGGGTCCATCTTGTTCTTGTGATCATCGACGACTTCCGCAACATGCAACTCCAATTCCATCTTCTCCTCCTCCATTTTTTCCAATTTTTTCTTCATGGAAATGTTTTACTCTTCAACTAAATTTAACCTCTCCACAAGAGGGTCGGTTGGAATTTCCGGTTCAACTACCTCCTAGACATATAAAAACATCTATGCATGTCAGGTTGGTCAGCATAATTGTCATAAACACTAAAACAAATAGTTATAAATTAAATATAATATATCACATCCGAATCGTAGACAGGACGAGGGCCCACGTGGGCGGATATCAAAACCATCGCACTATATTGTAGCAAGCAATAATAAACGTAAGAAAATTAGACAAATATCCATCTAAAGCAATAATAACAAGCAATAATTAAAGTAAGAAAAGCATGGACATAACAAGAGGCTCAGCACGGTGGTGCGGGTGACGAGATCGGCGGGGGCGATCGACGGCGGCCAAGACGGGGACGGGACGTGACGGACCGCTAAACCTAGACAAATCTCGGAGAAGATAGAGCTTCAAGAGGAGAAAAGCTTAACTAGTGTGGCTCAGGCATTCCATCAAACACGTTGTGTGCATAGGAGGTGAGCTAGAGCACCACCAAGCCCTCTCCCCCTCGACCAGAAAAAACAGAGCAGTGTGCTCTGCTCATGCGCGAGGGGGTATATATAGGCACCTCATTGGTCCCGGTTGGTGACATGAACCGGGACTAAAGGGGAGCCTTTGGTCCCGGTTCAAGTCACCAACCGGGACCAATGGTTGTGGGCCAGGAGCAAGACCCAATTGTCCCGGTTCGTGGCACCAACCGGGACCAAAAGGTCCAGACGAACCGGGACCAATGGCCCACGTGGCCCGGCCGGCCCCCGGGGCTCACGAACCGAGTCCAATGCCCCCATTGGTCTAGGTTCTGGATTGAACCGAAACTAATGGGCTGGACCATTGCCCCGTTTTCTACTAGTGAAACACTTAGAGTGTGTAGCTGTGACGCCCCGAGACCGATGCGCCAGGTGTCAGCCAGTTATTCGTCATCGTTGCCATGTCATTTGATTGCGTGTTGCACTTTGCCTTGTCATCATGTGTAGTTCATCAGCATGTTTTCTAAACTTTCATTCGTTCGGGTTCCCCAGTTCTCTCCGTTGTCCGTTCTGAGCCCAGACACACTCGCACGCGCCCGCGGCAACTCAGAATATTCTCGGAATGGGTTAAAACTTGGCGTGCAGTCTTATTATAGCATAGGTAGACCGCCTGTCAAATTTCGTCGCATTCGGAGTTCGTTTGATAGCCCAACCATTAAACATATAGCGGCACTATTGCCGGATAAACGTCGGACGTTTCGGTGTTCCGAAACAGTCGCCAGGCCCTCTCTCTCCTCTCCTCTCATCTCAGCCCACACCCCTCTACATAGCCCACTAGGCCCAGCCTACTCCCCCTCCGCTCTGGTGCCGTTGGATCGTGATCCGATGGCTCCGAAAGCCCCCAAAACCCCCCAAACCCTAGCCTTACCCTATATAAACACCCCTTCCATGCCAACAATGGCATCCCCTAGCCTCTCCCCTAACCTCCAGCCACTTTCCCCTCGAAATCCGCACAGCCAACCCCTCCTCCTCCTCCAAATCCGGCGCCTCCACCTCACCAGCGCCACTTGGCAGCGCCCGATTGGCCAGCCGCCGCTTCCATACCACTCAGCAGCCGCCACGCGGCCTTCCCACGTCGCCCAGCCGCCTCCCTCCGCACCGGGCCTGCGCGGCCCGTCGCCAGCCCGCCTCGGGCCCGAACCGGGCCGAGGGCGCCGCCGCCAGCCTCCCGAGTGCTCCGCCTGCCTCCGCCCATCGGCCGGAGCGCGCTGGCGCCCCAACCGCCCCTCGCCTCGCGCCGGGCCTCGCCGACCCGCCGCCGTCGCCTCTCCGGTGCCCCGCCGCTGGGTAGCCTCGCCGGACCGCGTCCAGGACGGATCCCACTTGCCCTCCTCCCGTTTCTCCTCTCTCCCTCACTGCCTGCTCTCTCTCTCTCTGACGCAGGAGCACGCTGCCGCTCGCCGTGGTTGCTGTCGTGGCCGGATATGGAGGCCCCATGCCTGGATCCGCCCGTTCCCAACCCCCCTCAGCCTGCCCACCTAACCGAAGCACCCCCTGCAGCCGGGCGCTGTTGACCGTGCCTTGGCCTCCTGCCTCGTGCAGGCGCGCGAGGAGGACAACGTGAGCGCTGCTGGGCCAGCGCCTCCGCCCGCCGGCCCAGCACCCCTTCCGGCCTCCTCCCTCCACCGACTAGGCCTTGGCCCATGGTGAGCTCCTCCAGTGCCCCGCCTTTTTTTTCTCTTTCTTTATTCAGTTGGGCCGGCCTGCCAGTGTCAGCCTGATGCATTTTTTTTCCCGCGCTGCGATTTTGTCTATTAATCCCAGGATTTACAGTTTTGTAGAAAACCCCCCTAAACTCATGCATATAATAACTAAATAATCGTGCATCAGAATTAAACATGCTATATATGAAAATTGCTTAGAATTTTTGTGTAGATTAATAATATGCCACTTTCACCCCTGTTTAAAATGTTTAAAATGATGTTTGTTTAAATTTGCTCAAATAACTTGTTAAAATGGTTTATTTCATAACTAAATAACCGTAGCTTGGCTTTTAGTAAACTTTATGTGTAAATGGGGTAGAAAAATGTGTAGAATAACATGATGCACTTTGTTTGGCTCTTTAACAACTTTAAAATGGTGTAATAAGCAGAATAGTACCAAATTCATAATATGAACATGGGGATTTTCCGGAATTGTTGTTTGTTGTTCCGGCCTCATTTAAACTTGTCTAAATAGTTAGTTTACTTTTGCTACACCCCTTGCCATGTATTGCATCATATATAGACTTGTCTTGCATCATACTTGCTTGAGAATATTGTCATGTTCTTGTGTTGTTTTTCTGTGCTTCCTACCTTGCCATGTATTGCTTCCTGTATAGACTTGTCTTGCATCATACCTTGCCATGTATTGCATCATATATAGACTTGTGTTGCATCATACTTGCTTGAGCATATTGTCATGTTCTTGTGTTGTTTTTCTGTGCTTCCTACCTTGCCATGTATTGCTTCCTGTATAGACTTGTCTTGCATCATACCTTGCCATGTATTGCATCATATATAGACCTGTGTTGTTTTTCTGTGCTTCCTACCTTGCAATGTATTGCTTCCTGTATAGACTTGTCTTGCATCATACCTTGCCATGTATTGCATCATATATAGACTTGTGTTGTTTTTCTGTGCTTCCTACCTTGCCATGTTTTGCTTCCTGTATAGACATGTAGTGCATCCTATATAGAACTGTCTTGCATCATACTTGGTTGAGCATATTGTCATGTCTCGTGTGGTGTGTTTACCATATTGCTTGCTTCTTCTCGTTAGTGCTTGTTCCGTTGCGATCATGAGGATTCGTTCGTCTTCTCGTGGGTCGTCTTCAAGGCTTCTTCTTCGTCTTCTTCATGGATCTGTTCTTCTTCCTTGCGGGATCTCAGGCAAGATGACCATACCCTTGGATACCTTTACTATCATTGCCATGCTTAGTGTCTCGATGCTATCATTACATGTCGCGCTACCCATCTTTATTGTCAGCCCCTCTCCTTGTTGCCATGAAACCTCTAACCTTTGACACCTTCCTAGAAAACCGTTGTTTGGCTATGTTACCCGCTTGCTCAGCCCCTCTTATAGCGTTGTTAGTTGCAGGTGAAGATGAAGATCGTTCCATGTTGGAACTTGTTGTTGGTATATCACAATATCTATTATTATTATTAACACACCTATATACTGGGCATGGGTGGAAGGCTTGGCCTTTTGCTCGGTGTTTTGTTCCACTCATGCCACCTTAGGAGCCGATAAACCGGCATTATGTTCCTTGATTTTTGCGTTCCTTACACGGTTGGGTATATGGGGATCCCTTGACAGTTCGTCTTTGAATAAAACTCCTCCAGCAAGGCCCAACATTGGTTTTAATTTGTCTCATAATAACAACTTAATTAATTAATTGCATAGGGGGTCATGTCCCCGGGTTCATAATTCTACATAGCAGGGGGGCAGTGCTGATGGTGTTGGTCCCAAAATAGAGCCACTTGCGGTGCCAACCAGTTATCTGGGGTCTTCGGTTGCTGTACGTATTGCTCATCCGGACGTGGCCTGAGACGAGATACGCGCCGCTACTATCAGGGTGTCTGCACGCCGGGAGGTCTTGCTGGACTTGTTTTACCATTGTCCAAATGTCTTGTGCACTGGGATACCGAGCCTGATCGGATTGTCCCTAAGATAAGGGGTAATAAATATTATTACTTCAGCTGATCGTGAGAGCTTGTGATGGGCTAAGTTGGGACACCCCTGCAGGGTTATGATCTTTCGAAAGCCGTGCCCGCGGTTATGTGGCAGATTGGAATTTGTTAATGTCCGGTTGTAGAAAACTTGACAGAGGATCCGAAGTAAAACACACAACTGTGTGAGTAACCGTGACTTTCTCTTTTCACTTTGAGAAGAGAACACGGTGGTGGGGTTATGTATGATTCGTAGGTAGTTCAGGATCTTTAGCGATCACTACTAGTTTGCGACCGTTTGCGTAGATGCTCATCTTATTCTTGTACTCGTAAGCTAGCCACCTTATTATGCTTAGCCGCTGCTGCAACCTCACCACTTTACCTCTTCCTACCCATAAAGCTTTGCTAGTCTTGATACCCATGGTTATGGGATTGCTGAGTCCTCGTGGCTCACAGATACTACAACACCAGATGCAGGTACAGCTGAGTACGATGCAGGAGATGGATCAGAACTCCAGTGGGAGTTCGATGAAGAGCGTAGCCGTATGTATGTGACGTTTTCGACGATCAGTAGTGGTTTCTACTAGGGGCAATTCGGACCTGTGGCTTTATGTATTTGGTATCTTTATTTTGGATCTTCACCCGTAGTCGGGTTGTGATGTTATTTGGATGGTGATTTGCTTATGTAATGAATTGTGTGACGTGGCGAGTGTAAGCCAACTATCCTTTTGCAATTTCATCCCTATTTTTACATGAGTCGTGCAAAGATACCGAACTTGAGATCATTCCAGAATGGGCTTATACCTTTAAGTCGTGCCTCGACACGTAGGAGGTATAGTCCCATCCTAGGCATTACAGTAGCCTTCCATCCTCTCGCCGTAATCTCAATATCTCATATTGCATGTCAATTGTGTCTGGCAGATGGTACTCTTGTTGTTGTTACTGTTTTTTTATTGTGCGAGGAATTTGTCATTATTGTTGTTGTTGTATAGCAGTGAGCTATCCTAGCGGTGGCTTGGTCTTAGGTTAAGTTGTTGTATCTTAGAGCATCTCTAGCCGTTGGCCCCCCAGGACGCGCCGAAAACCGCCGCCTGGGGGCGAGCCAGCGATAGTTTCGGCTTGGGTGCCAGTTCATTCCCAGTCGCCGGCCCCGCAGGTCGCCCCCAGGCGCCGATATCGGCCCATTTTCGGTGCTTTCAGCCCATTTTCGACGCTTATCAGCCCATTTCCGGCGCAAAACGGCCCAGGCTCGACGTTCTCGTAGATAGTTCACATAGATAGATAGATAGATAGTTCACACATATATATATATATATAGATAGATAGAAAGTTCACATAATCTTAACCCTACGATAGATAGATAAATAGATAGTTCACATAGTCTTCTCCTACGACCTACTACTAGTCATTCTCCGACTCGGACTCTGCCTCGGTGATGTCCTCCTCCGATGTCTCAGCGTAGGCATCAAGGAACCGCTCGTCGGTGAAGTCCTAGGAGGACACATCTCCTAGCTCGATGTTGGACTTAGCGACCGCCCTCCGCGCTCGCTTGTCCTCGCGATAAGCCGCTCGCTCCTTCCTCTTCTTCTTCCTCTCCGCCCTCTTCTCGGCCAAGAACTGGTGCTCGTCGATGATACCTTGCGGGAAGTTTTGGCGCCACGTCGGCATGGCTTCCTCATCCATCTCGGCGAAGTTGAGAGAGTGCGCCCGCCTACGGTTCTTCCGACGATGTTCGCCGGTTCTAATCCGCGCGAGAGGCACCAACTCCTATGCCCGCTCCAGAGTCGGCACGTCCGTGAAGTTCATGGCCCAACGGGAACGCCGGAAGTGCCACGACATAGCGTCGTACGCGCGGGCGCCCTCCTGAGCGGTGTCGAAGGTTCCGAGGCGGAGGCGCACGTCGCCCGACAGAATCTCGGCGGAGTAGGTGCCGGACGGAAGAACCCGGAAGCCGCGGTAGCCCGCACCTCCCCGGTGGCGAGGCGGCATGGGGGCGCAGTGCATGTCGGCGACGAAGTAGCCAGTGGCCGGAGAAAGAAGTGAACCGCGCGTGGTAGTGTGGAGAGTGCGGTGGGGCGATGGGTTGCGGTGTGGGCGTTCACCGGCGAAGTAGGCTACTTTTATAGCCGGAGCTCGGGCGGCGAGAGGCGCATGCCAGGCGACGCGTGGTGGTCGCCCGTGGTGCCGGACAACGCGACGGGTCGCTGAGCGGCATCAATGGGCAGGCGACGGCTTGGCAGTGCGGCAGCTTTGGCATTGATTCCCGCGGGAACCGAGGTAATGAGGACGACGAAGCAGCGCGTCGCTGATAGGGCGGCCCCATCACATTCGCGCCCAAAAACGCCTCGTCCGGCGCCCCCAGGCGACCCCCAGCGCCCCGGGTTCGGGTTGGATCCGCCGGCGCCAGTTTCGGCCCAATCCGGCGATTTTCGGCATCCTGGGGGCGCGACAGGGCCATTTTTTTGGCGCCAGCGCCTAAGAAGTGGCCTGGTGTAACACTCCAAATTTTTGTATTTGTTTTCATCAAACTTTTTGGTCTTTTGGAAGGGGATACTTGAATCTTTCTTAAAACCCCTTCTCATTTCTTTTCTGGCAAAAGTTTTCCATGCCCTTCTCAACCTTGATTTCTGGTCTTGAAGGTTATCATCTTGTGTTGGCTCAACACATTTCATTTTCAAAAGGGTTTTGATAAGCTTTTGTTTTATGAAAAGTCCTCTTATAGCAACCTTGTACTTATCCTCCCCACTCAAATCTTTGTTTCACCATGACACCCAATGAAAGTCTTTTCTTCCAAAACCTCCTTTCCACCTTGAAACAAGTCTCTCATCAAATCCAGTAGGTTTCAACCTTATTTGGATTTTTCTTCTAATTATTTTATCCCAAAAACAAATTCTGCCTATTAATTTGAGCCTTGGTGATTTGCAAAGGAACTACTAATTTCCTTTTGATTTTTGATTCCAAAAAAACACCCCTGGCTAGTCCTTAGTACCCTCAACCTAGATCTATCATGATCCACTGGTCCACAGTTCAAAATTTTCAAATTTCACTTACTGCAAGTTTGGACCAGATTTGCCATTTTTGGTGAAATTCATATTTTCTCTCTTCCTAAAAATCTGTGAAAATTCAGGCAGCCTCTGGATGCATCAAGAGACCGCCTCACCAAAGATCAGCTCCAGAAAAGTTTTCCACATGCCAAAAACATTTCATCGAACACCTGGCGTGCACTATTTCTGCCGAAATTCAGAAAAAATAACTGAAGATGTAGTCGACTGTGCATTGTCGTCAGAACCTCTCATCAATCTCACCAGTGCTGCCTTGGATCCTTGCTGCACTGCTCCTTTCGCTTATCCAGAGCGCCGCACGCTCGCTTGGCTCGTTGCGAGCGTTGGTGGCGTCGTGGCACTCCTGCGCCGGCGTCTTCCACGGCGGCAGAGCCACCCGTGGCGGCCGACAGGGGTCACCCTGCAAAGCAACGCCGTTCGGAACCGCCCAAGCCACCTGGGAGCTCCGTGTGGCCGTCTCCTAGCCTGTGCACGCTGCAGCACCGTCGCCGTGGCCTGAGAGGCACAGAGCGCGCTCTCTGCCGCCGACGTGCCCGCACGGCCGTTCCGTTGGGAAAGTGCCGTAAGCGCCCGTATCTGCTAAGCTCTGCATCTGAATGGAACCAGTAGACTGTCACGTCGATGCTCAAGTGCTTAAACCACCCGTCCGGCCACAGCCTCGCCGTAATCGCTCGCCGGACTTATCCCGTTTGCGGCAACCGCCTCGGGCCGGCTATAAATAACACCCCCAAGCTCGCACTCTACCCCACACAACTCCACCATCTCACCAGACCCCGCCCAGCAACTGGAAGAACCTCGAGGGGCCCTTCTTCCCCAACTCCGGCCGCCTCGATCCGCTTCGGGCTCCGGCAGCTTCCTCTCTGGTAACAGCTCCTCCACTGCCCTAGTCTTGCCAGTAGCTTCCTGACATACCTAGGAGAGTAACGCCCACTCTAATTTGACCCCAGCAGCTCTCTTCGATGAGACCCACGACCACCCGAACCGCCGTCCGCCGGAGACAAGGTCGCCGTCGACGTGGTGCTCGCCGACGTCCAACTGCACCACCCACCGATGCGGAAGAGCACCAGGAACACGTAGGTACCACCCACTTCCCTTACCTCGCCGTGGATCGGCGCCGGCGACCATCGCAGCTCTCTGGCGCCGGCCCGACTCAATTTTTTGTTTCAATTTTCAAACCTGACGAGTGGGACCCCCTCGTCAGCATCTCCTTTTCTATTAGAACCATTTTTCTGGAAAGCGCATTCGGACAAAGTACGCTTTCCCTATTCAGTTGGCGTACTGCGTTCTGAATCGTTTTCTGTTTTTATATTCTAGCCCCTGGGAAGTTTCTGTTTCATTATAGACAAGTCCCTGGACAAAAACTTGAATAACTTTTAAACTAAAGATGATTTTGGGTTGATTCTTTTTCTGTCCTCTTTAGTTTTCTCTCTAGTTTTTTATCATATTTATTTGGAAAATATTTGGGATAACTTTTATACACGCGTGGTATTTATGTTAGTACATGTTTTATTTGTATATGTAGATACCGAAGGAAGTGACGGAGCCGCGAACTTCACTGAGTTAGAATCCGACTACTCCGATCCAGGCAAGCATGTTTGAACCTTTGATATGATGATTGTGTTGCATGTTTTCTTGAGTAGTTCTTCTTCATGGCATGGTTATATAAGCATTTGTGGATGTTATATTTCATGCAAAGCAAGCTCCGTGTGAGCCCCGATAGATGATGATGAACTAACCTGATCATGTGGTGACATGATAGGTTGTGAGCTGGTATTGTTGAAACATGCCAGTCAACCGTTAACTCTAGTACTAACGTGGATCAAGTCATGATCCCGTTCGTCTCGTTTTTGGTACTGTCACATGTCTTATGCAAAGATTACGGTTTAGTCGGCTGCAAACCTCTTTCCGTGTACACACCAAATAGAGGGGTCGAGATGAGGGTTCCATGGCCCTGGATTAAAGCCCGTCATCCGGTCAGGGGCCATGGGTGTTTCCAGTTGGGACCGAGAGGGGGGCACCCCTTAGAGCGCGCGATATAAATTTGATCCCATGCTATTCGAGGTTGTAGCCTCCCCGTCTTAAAGTTTTTCGTGAACGTTGCCACGGGTGATTCCGGGCAGCAGGAAGTGAAATGGGTGTGTACTGGTTAGTTGTGTTTCTGCTAAAACACCGTAGAAGGAACTAGTCCTTTGTGGCTAGTGAAATCTATTGGTTATGATTTAAGAGTACAAACTCTCCAGAGTCAAAATCTTCCAGGTAGCCATGTCTATGGCCTAACGTCAACCTCCGTGTAAACCTCAGTGACCGTCTCGGGTATTCTATGATAGTGATAAGAATGGTGATCTAGTCAAGAGTCATTCTGGTAGATGAACTAACCAGTTATTTCTGCATTGATTAATCTCTTGAGATGACTTACCATCATACCAAAGATTATATAAGCCCTTTATGTGATGTTGCTCAGACGTCCGACTGTGGCATTCTCGTATTTATTTATGAATATAAGCCCTTTATGTGATGTCACTCAGACGTCCGACTGTGGCATTCTTGTTATTTACTTTTGAATATAAGCCCTTTATGTGATGTCGCTCAGACGTCCGAGTGTGGCATTCTTGTTATTTATTTTTGTTATAAGCCCTCTATGTGATGTCGCTTAGACGTCCGATTATGGCATTCTTGTTATTTATTTTTGTTATAAGCCCTGTATGTGATGTCGCTCAGATGTCCGACTGTGGCATTCTCGTTATTCATTTTCGTTATCAGCCTTTTATGTGATGTCGCTCACACGTCCGACTGTGGCATTCTCGTTATTTACTTTTGAATATAAGCCCTTTATGTGATATCGCTCAGACGTCCGACTGTGGCATGTTTATTTATTTTTCCTTGCGAGGCGTCGCTCAGACACTCGATCGGTATTCTCTTATTTCCTTGGGATTTCGGGAGGACTACCGCCCGACTCCCATTTTTATTCTTACTATGTAGCACAAGTTTATTTCTTGAGTACATACTACTAGTCTGCTCATATGCTTCATATTTGCATTTGTTATATCTTATGTCCGAACTGTCTTGCGAGTACATTCAAAGTACTCACCTGGCTTGTTGATTTGGCCAGATGTTGACGAAGGCGATCTCATGGATGAAGAGTTCGATAGCGAGTCCGACGCCTAGTGGAATCCCAGTCAGTCTCTTGCGATCCTGGAGTTGATCACTGTGTTATAACCGCTTCCGCCAACCACCAAATAAATTCATCGGGTCTCACTCCGACCCTCGATGAGCTGTAAGATATCGGAGTCGTGTCACCCACTACAGTGTGACATATCCACCACCACTTTTTATTACGAGTTAGTAGTTATGCCACCCTACCCTTGTGTCATATCCGCCCTTATGTGTAATATCGGCGTGCTTGTAATAAATTGTTGAGCAACCTCAGCTCAACCTTGTATAATATTCAGTATTCTGGAATTCTGTATCAAGGATTTGTCTACCAGTCAGAAGGATTCTTCTATACTGGTCCGATAAAAAGGTCGGTTTCTTAGTGAATATTTTACTGGAAAACCGATCCTGACACTTGGGGGGCCTGTTGGGGGCGCGGCTGGAGATGCTCTTAGTGATCAGTTATGTTATGTTAGGTTGTCATTACTCGAAGGAAGGGGGTGATCGGCAGGTGGGAGAGGAGCGACATGACTGCCTTGCGGGGTTGTTACATTGTATAACATTTTTAAAAAGTGTTACGTATAGTGTTTTGAATTTCATGGACATTTCTTAAATGTCACACTTATTTTTCTAAACGGTACAAACATTATCTAAAAGTTGAGCTGCACATCCATTGGGTCAATGTCTGTGCGATAGGATATATAGGGATAGGATTAGAGATAAGTGGGCGATCCACGGGATAGGACAGGAGTGACGTGATAGGCTCGCGTGGTTGTGGGGCCGGATCACTGGCGTGGCCGAAGCTGCTTTATCCGTAGCGGGGGCCACCGTGTGGCGGCCGAGTGTGCCTGATTTGTATGGTCTTTGTTTTTGTTTGCATGTAGCCCCATCATGAAAACCTAAGATACAACATATAAAGACCTAGGGCAGGACTGCATACGGCGCCTCTCGACCGTCCGTGCCGGCGGCGCCGTATGTGTATATAGCTCGTAGTGTTGTTCCCCTCCCAAAAGCATTTCCCCCAAGTCATTTTTCACTCAAGTAGCACATGACGCTTAGCTTCTCTTGAGTAACGACGCGAGTTTAGACAGTGCAGTTTCGTGTTGAGGATGGCTGAGGGGGGTGGATCCACGTGGATGACGATGGGGGGCCTCGACCCGGAGCTGTATTTCGGCATGCCGTAAACGCCGATTTCCCATGACTTCGACCATAATGTCAACCTCCCAGTGTTCGTCGTCCTGATCCCGATGGAGGCCGTCACGATGTTCGCCGTCCTGATCATAGTGAAGAACATCGCGGCCGCGGAGGTGGAGGATGGTAATGAGAACTATCTAGCCATCATCGTGTACCAGGGCCGGTGGGCGGGTACGACACTGTGACCAGGGCGGGGAAGCTCTGGTTTTGTTGTAGGCCGCGCTGACTGAGGTGCAGAGCGATCTCGCCATCGTCGTGTACGATGGTCCGGTGGATGAACTACCAAACACAAAGCAATCTGTCGATGTATATCCTATATAATTTCAAACCATGGCGACACACAAATTGGATACTAATTGGACATCTTCAATACTGGCATTTCATTTATCACTTCTATTGTAAGTCGATAATACTGGATTGACATTGTTCTTACACCGGTAGGAGAGTCGCCCTTTGTTTTTACATTGGTAGCAAAGAATGGTGTATCCACTGCATAAACATTGTTCATGTTTAATAATTCTCCAATACATGATTTTCTCAAGTATATGTTTTGCTGCGTACCATTTTCATACACATTTCTATATTTTTTGTATAAACCTAAAAAACTTTACACACTTTTAACATTCATCTACATGATTAACATGTTTTTGAACATTTTGGACTACTTGTTACATATTTTTGGAATACACATGGAATTATCTTTTGAAATGCTACAAAATATTTAAATTATGCAAGCAGTGTTTACATTGTATAACTTTTCTTCAAAAATGTACAAACATATTTTGAACCACGTGAACATAGTTTTAAATGTAACGTACATTTTCATTGAATGCTACAATTTTTTTTGAATAACCCGAACATTTTTATTTCATTGCATAACATTTTTTAAAGTGTCACGTACATTCTATGTCCACGGGTCAGCTACTGAACCCTTCAGAATCATCCATTCTATTTGGGGTATCCTATCTGGAGGATACAATAGAAGTGATACAAAATGCATTGGGTGTCACATGTTCTGATTTCGAGGAGAAATACCTGGGTTTGCCGACACCTGATGGCCGGTTGACTAAGGGTAAGCTTCAAAATTGGCAAGTTAAGTGGAGTAAGTGCTTGTTTCGCTTTAGATGGGCATCCTACACATGCTGGCAAAGAAGTTTTGTTTCAATCAGTTGCTCAGTCAATTCCTACCTTTATTATGTGTGTGTTCAAGATCCCATTTGGTGTTTGTGATGACCTGAATCGTATGGTTCGGAACTATTATTGCGGTGCAGAGAAAGGTAAAAGGAAAACTCACTGGTATGCTTGGCATAAGATTACCCAGCCAAAGTCACAAGAGGGCCTCGGGTTTTGGGATTTCCAAATCTTCAATCAAGCTCTGTTGACGAGACAAGCCAAGCGTCTCTTAATTTTTCCGGACAACTTATGTGCAAGACTGCTGAAAGCCAAGTATTATCCAAGTGGACTCTTAGAGGACACGGTGTTTTAGGAGAACCATCTCAATCATGGTGTCGGGGATATACCCCACGGCGTAACCCGGCTGGAAGTATAACCCGGCCGGACTTGGCGTTTCATTAGTAAACCGCCGGAGGACTGGTAACTTATGAGTCTGGCGGTTCACTGGTGTGACGATTCACAAGCCTAGCTACTCATTGGGGATCCGGTGGGTGTTTTAGATGGATGACAGGGCCCAAGGCCCAGAAGGCCGGTTCATGTTATGGTGGGCCGGTTTATGAAGAAAGTACGAGGAATATTATCCTACAAAGGAAGCAAGACTAGGACTCCTTGTAATAGAGTAATCCTAATCCTACTAGGACTCTACATGTATCCCGCCCCTTCAACATATATAAGGAGGGGCAGGGCTCCCCAAAGAGGGACAAGTTCACACAAGTTAGAAGCGCCATATTCTCTAGGGCTAGACACAAATAGCCGGATTATCGGCGACACCATGAGGATCATAATAAGACCTAGCCTCAAACAGCATGTAGGGCTATTACCGGATGATGTTTCCCGGGGCCCGAAGCTGTCTAAATCCTTGTCTTGCGTTGTGTCTCTCGATTCCGCTCAACCCCTCTCAAGCTACTACATAGATGCGTGGCCTCACGACTAAGTCCTAACACTAGGACATCTGCCGTGACAAATCCACGATAGTTGGCGCCCACCGTGGGGCCTGCGCACGGTGGTGTTAGTTCTTGGAGGGATCTCTTCAGGGATCGAGAAGCTAGCGATATATCAGATGGAAAAAGCGCCAGCACGAAAGCGTGCAGGATAACCCGGCATGAGATAGCCTTGGACAGAGCCGGCACGTTCATCGGTTTTATGTTCAGAATTCTGATTAAATTTGGAGATTGGCAGATACTAGATTTGAGATTGAAGGATTGGGGTTCGACGTGGCCGCAGCCGCACGCGTCTCTGACGATCGACGTTTCGTCGGATCGATTTCTATAGGACCGAGACCGACAGAATTTTCCTTGTGCGCGCTGCCGTAACCGAGATTGACACGAAGTTGATTTGCCCGGTCGTCGCTTGCACCCGAGGTTGCTGATTTATCTACAGGCTACAAGTACCGAGACACATCAGGCTATGTTGCGGCTGCAGCTCCACGTGAAGACCCAAGCCACATCATTAATCCGAGTACTAGTTTAGTACTTCCCACGTGGAGGCTTCTTGTGGTTCATATTTTGTTTTTTTCTTTCAATCACTAAGTCTAGCAGAGCTACCAGTACGATTCAATATCACAGTCGTTCTACAGTGTTTGACCATTTCTCTGAGCATAACAACACATCGGCGGACCCTGCGAGGCAGGGCCGCCAGTCACAATGATTTACATGGCGTGGAACTATCGAGGACTAGGGTTGGACTCGACAGTGGGCGAACTACGAGACCTGATACGGTCCTACAACCCAGCGGTGGTATTCTTGTGTGAAACAAAAAATAATGCACGGGCTATGGAGAAACTGAAGTGGAGTATGGGCTTCAGAAGCGGGATGGCGGTTGATTGTGTAGGAAGGAGTGGTGGACTAGCTCTCTGGTGGAGGGATAATGTGCAAGTCACAGTTAGGCCTTGGTGCCAATATTTCATTGATACAGAGATTGTACGGGAAGGGAAAACTTCTAGATTCACTGGTTTCTACGGAGAGCCAAATACTGAACTGCGCAAGAGGTCATGGGACGCGATCCGGTTTGTGAGATCACAGGATAACCTACCATGGCTTTGTGCAGGTGACTACAATGAAGCTTTGTTCCAATCCGATCAACTAGGTGGTAACAGAAGGAGTTTTGTTCAGATGGAGGACTTTCGGGATTGCTTGGCCGACTACCGTCTTGTGGATCTTGGGTTCTACTGCTACCGCTATACTTGGTATAATAAGCGGGAGGCAGCGGAGAATGTTCAGGTTTGTTTGGACAGAGCCACATGCAATGAGGGGTTCCTTGACCTTTTCCCGGAAACAACTGTTGAACACGTGATGAAGGAAGAGTCCGACCACCAAGCGATAGTGATACGGGCGCCGGAGACTGCTCCGCGCCAGCGACAGCCGGGCGACAGGCCATTTCATTTCGAGGAAGCATGGACTAGGCATGCACAGTACGATCAGATGGTGGCCGAGGCATGGGCTTCAGCAGATGCAGGAGGCCAAGGGATTCATGCATGCATGCAAAAGCTTGGACTTGTTTCAGGGAGCATGCAGAGGTGGGCTCGAGAAGTCTTTGGGTCCATTAGGCGGCAGATTTCAAAACTCAAGAACCAGCTAGTGGACGCCAAGAGAAGAGCGATGGAGACGGGGTCCTCACTAGAGACCCGGGAGATTGAGGAGCAGCTTCGTGAAATTTTCGCAAGGGAAGAGCTCATGTACAGGCAAAGGTCGCATGTTGATTGGCTCAAAGTCGGGGATCAAAATACTAAATATTTCCAAAATAGGGCGACCCATAGAAAGAGGAAGAATACAGTACGAGCTCTCCGACGACAAGATGGAACAAAGTGTATGGTGGATGAGGAAATGCGCGAGATGGCAGCGACTTTCTATGAGCACCTTTTTGCTTCAGAGGGGTCTACTGGTGCAGATGCAATACTGGAAAACATTGTGCCCTCGGTGACAGCTGAGATGAATGCGAAGCTAACTGCCGAGATCACGGACGAGGAGATAGAAAAGGCGCTGTTCTAGATGGGACCAACCAAGGCGCTAGGGCCAGATGGTCTACCGGCTCTATTCTACCAGCAACACTGGTCGTTGGTAGGAGGCGATGTTTGTCGGGCGGTGAAGCATTTCTTGCATGGGGTGGCGACGCCAGATGCTTTTAATGATACTATTATTGTGATGATCCCAAAAATCAACTCACCGGAGTTGCTAACACATTTCAGACCGATAAGTCTATGTAACGTGCTATATAAAATTGCAACGAAGGTTTTGGCGAACAGCTTAAAGAGTTTTCTTCCCTTCCTTATTTCTGAGGAACAAAGTGCGTTTGTTCCAGGGAGGTTGATTACCGACAATGTTCTCGTGGCATATGAGTGTGTGCATGCTAATCGCAACAGGAAGAGGAAGAGACATTTGTGCGCGGTTAAATTGGACATGATGAAGGCTTATGATAGGGTCGAGTGGTTTTTCCTGGAGCAAATGTTAGAGCGTGCTGGCTTTGCCCCGGAATGGATCTCCATGATCCTGCAATGTGTGACAACAACAAAGTTTTCAGTGAAGCATAATGGTGGACTATCTAGGGGTTTTATTCCCTCACGTGGCCTCCGGCAGGGTGACCCTCTATCACCGTATCTTTTTATGTTCTGTGTGGAGGGGTTTTCAGCTTTACTGTGAAGGGCGCAGGAAGAAAAACGCATTAAAGGAGTGTCGTTTGGGAGCACCATGTCACAGACCTCCTCTTTGCTGATGATAGTATCGTCTTCCTGGAGGGGACTAATGAAAATATGATGGCGCTGAAAGAAATTCTTGGTAAATATGAGGAGGCGTCTGGGCAACGTATCAACTTGCAGAAGTCGTCCATATTTTTTGGCAAGGGGAGTCAAGAGGACGCAAAGGTGCAACTTAAAGGCATTTTGGGTGTGGATAATGAAGCTCTGAGTGAACGATACTTGGGGCTCCCAACACTGGTTGGAAGGTCTAAAGATAGCAGTTTTAAATATGTCATGGAGAGCTCGAAAGGAAAGGTTTGTTGCTGGAAGGGCCAAGGATTATCAAAGGCTGCGAGAGAGATTCTTGTCAAATCTGTACTCCAAGCGACACCTACTTACACCATGAGTTGTTTTCATCTCACAAAGAAAATGTGCCGGAACCTGTCTTCGATCTCGTCAAAATTCCGGTGGGGTGCAACCAATGGTGATAAAAAGGTGCATTGGATCTCATGGGAGAAGATGTGTGCTGCTAAACGAGATGGCGGTCTTGGCTTTCGCGACCTGGAGGCCTTTAATCAAGGCCTCCTAGCGAAACAAGCATGGAGAATACTGCAGTCTCCACAATCTCTATGTGCACGTGCTCAAGGCAAGATATTTCCCTGAGAACTCAATCATATCTGCAACATGCCCCTCAAGGGGCTCTTTCACTTTTCGGAGTATACTCCATGGCCGAGACTTGTTGGGTGAGGGTCTGATTTGGAGAGTAGGGCACGACTCCAAGATCAATATTCACCGCGCCAACTGGATACCTAGGAGCGGCATCATGCATCCTTTGGGTGCCATATACATACAGGGAGTGACGAGGGTGGCGGACCTATTATCACCAAATGGTACTGCGTGGAACCAGAACCGACTGGACGAGATGTTCTCTCTCGAAGATGTAGAAGATATCAAACAAATTGCGATTGGGGGCCCAGGCACGGATGACTTTTTAGCATGGAATTATACTAAAAATGGTGTGTTTACTTTGCGCTCGGCATACCACCTCAGGATGGCTGCGAACAGACTACGATCCGGACGGCCGGAGTCGTCCAGTTCAGTCAATAAGCACAAGGGATTTTTGGGGCTGTGGGATACAAGTGCGCCAAACAAGGCCAAGATACATATGTGGAGAGTCATTCGCAATGGCTTGGCTGTAGGGTCAGAGCTCCATCGAAGGTGAATCAAACCTAGTGTATGCTGCATCGTTTGTGGACGTGAGGAGACAATCATGCACCGGTTTTGGTTGTGTCAACATTCTGTCCAGTTTTGGGACCTGCTGCGCTCGGAAAAGGGAGTCATGGTGGCTGCTCCACCGATCTTCACCGGTTCCCAAAGCGAGCTAGCCAACTGGCTGCTTGGTTGGTTTGCCGCTGCTAATGACGACGAGAAGGAGATGATGATCCACGCATTATATGGCCTTTGGTTGGCCCGCAATGACACAAAGAATGGGAAACATATTGATGCTCCACATGAAATCATAGAACGAGTCTGTTTGTTTGTGAAGGAATGGAGGGAAGTCCATGTGAAGCCAGACAGCTGGACCAAACCTGCTATTATTCAGAGATGGCATGTGCCGGATGATGGGTGGGTCAAAGCAAACGCTGATGGTGCACCATCACGGCATGGTGGAAAGGGAGGAGGCGGTGTTGTGCTCTGGGATAACAACGGGGGCTTCCTCGCTAGTGCATGTCATTTTTTCCCTACTGCTGCTGACCTGGCAGTAGCAGAGATTATGGCGTGCAAGCGGGCTCTGTTGGTAGCGACAGAAATTAATGTTCAGAGGGTACACGTCGAGCTAGACAGCCAGGCACTCGTACAAACTATCAACAATGCAGAGAAGAACATGTCTGCTTCAGGGCCTTGGCTAGAGGAGATCAAAACCATGCTACGAAGCTTTGTTGATTTTAGAGTCTCGTGGATTAGATGTTCCGCAAATGTTGCCGCGCATAAATTAGCTAAGTTAGGGGTAGGAGAAGAACTTTGTAAGGTTTGGTTTGGATCGCCGCCAGAATGCATTCTGGATGTGATCGCGGACGAGATTCCGAACTTCGTTTAAGAAAATAAAGCGGCGACATTTACCCTAAAAAAAATATCACAGCCGTTCTGTGTCGGTGTACAAAAATAGGGGTACACTTTTTGTACCCCTATGACAGTGCACGGGCAGTCTGAGCCACGGGCACCACCACACCAAGCACAGCAGGGGAGGTGAGCCAAGGTAAGACCGAAGCTCGATGGAACTGGAGCAACGCCAAGAACAAGACCACAAAGAGCAAAGGGACGAAGCGGCTTACCCCGGCAAAATCCTTGCCGGGAGCCAGTTTCAGCAGCCCTGGCAAGATCCTTGCCGGGGCCGGCTCTGGCAGCCCCGGCAAGACCCTTGCCGCGGCAGCTCGCCCCACGTCTATGGAGCGGATCACCCTTGAGTCCACTGCCCCCATGGGGCAAGGATTCGGGATATATCCCCGTGGTGGCATGCAGATCTTTGTGAAGACATTCAAGGACTGATACACACACTAAGAGGACGACGACCCTTGGAGGGATCCCAGCCAAGGAGGACCACAAGGCCCCCGGCAAGCACCTTGTCGGGGATGATAGCAGGCGCCGTGGCAAGACCCTTGCCGGGGCCCCCGGCAAGGCCCTTGCCGAGGACATCCGCGGGGCCACCATCAGGCCCGCGCCAACTACGCTTCTGCCACCCCATGCAACTGCCGACCCAACCAGCTGGGCAGGCACCTGCGTGGCGAAGTGCAGATCTTCGTGGAGACCCGCCATTGCGCCACCTCAGCTGCCTGCCTGCCTACATGGCGCCCCAGGCACCGCTGGCCAGGGCGCGTGTCAACACGAGGAGGAGCAGCGACGGACAAGACGGATGCCTCCCCTCGTCCCCGATAAAGCGAGGACACCTAAGCTAAGCGCATTAAATGCTCCTTCTCTTGTAATGCGAGGGATAACCTCGCATCACTGTACCCTTTCCACCTCCTGTGTGCCACTGTGGCAACCCCTTTTTCCTATAAAAGGAGGCCCGAGGCGACGAGGAGAAGGATTCGGCTTTTTAGAACTCCTCACGACCCAGCTTTTGGAGCACTCACTAACTGAAGAACACAAACATATAATCCACCAAAGAAGGAGTAGGGTTTTATGCATCTTTGCGGCCCGAACCTGGGTAAAGGTGTTGGGGAACGTAGTATTTTCAAAATTTTCCTACGATCACGCAAGATCTATCTACTAGATGCATAGCAACGAGGGGGAGAGTGTGTCTACGTACCCTCGTAGACCGGGAGCGGAAGCGTCAAGTGACGCGGTTGATGTAGTCGAACTTCTTTGCGATCCAACCGATCAAGCACCGACCGTATGACACCTCCGCGTTCAGCACACGTTCAGCTTGATGACGTCCCACGAGCTCTTGATCCAGTTGAGCTTCACGGGAGAGTTTCGCCAGCACGACTGCGTGGTGACAGATATGATGTATCTACCGACGCAGGGCTTCGCCTAAGCACTGCAACGGTATGACCGAGGTGTGTTTCTGTGGAGAGGGGCACCGCACACGGCTAAAACAATTCAACTTGTGTGTCCTAGGATGCCCCCCTGCCCCCGTATATAAAGGAGCAAGGGAGAGGCCGGCCCTAGAGGGGGCGCGCCAAGTGTGGGGAGTCCTACTAGGACTCCCAAGTCCTAGTAGGATTCCCCTTTCCTTTCCGGAGTAGGAGAGAAGGAAAGAGGCGGAGAGGGAGAAGGAAAAGGGGGCTGCACCCCTTGTCCAATTCGGACCAGAGGGGGGGCGCGCGCCTCCTTCCTTTTGGCCTTTCTCCTCTATTCCCGTATGGCCCAATAAGGCCCATATACTCCGAAAAATACCCGAATCACTCGGAACCTTTCCGATGTCCGAATATAGTCATCCAATATATCGATCCTTACGTCTCAACCATTTCGAGACTCCTCGTCATGTCCCCGGTCTCATCCAGGACTCCGAATTCCTTTGGTACATCAAAACTCATAAACTCATAATACCGATCGTGTCGGGGAAACTGATCGCCCACGAACACCTATGGGACCGGAGCCCCTTTTCGGTACAGCAAGGGAGCGGAGGGAGCACAAAGAGCGGATCGAGGTGCACACGTGAGCAGTTTACCCAGGTTTGGGCCGCACGGATGCGTAAAACCCTACTCCTGCCTTGGTTTGTTATTGAGTTCTTGGCTCGGGAGCAAGGAGATCTACAGTGCTCAGAGCTAGCTACACCGAGCGTGGGAGTGATCGATAGTTCGGAACCTTCCCTACGTTGTGCATGGGCCTCCTTTTATAGGTCAAAGGGGTCACCGACAGGTGGCAACGTAGTTGAGGGTAAAAACGTAAAAGTGGTGGTTGTTGTAACAGTGTATGCACAATGTTTTGTACCTAACCCTGACGGTGGGGGACAAAGGCATTGAATGCCCATCGCCGTCGCCCCAAATAGTGTAAAAAGCGTCCATCCGGGCGTCTCCGTTCGCCACGACGGAGGTCTCGTCATCGTGGCCTTCCACCGTGTCCCCCAGGCTGCACAGCCTTCCGCCACGTGCCCCTGGAAGGGCCCCAGGGCGACGCGTGGCCGGATGAGCTGGAGCGCGGGCACAGAGTGGAAGCTTGCCGCGGCAAGCGTCTTGCCGCGGTTGCTACCTTGCCGGGCCCGGAAGCTTGTCGTTCCCCGGACCTTGCCGGGGCGCGCGATGCGCCATGGCATGTCTTCTGAAATGCTGTTCTTCGGTCTTCCTGGCAAGCTCCTCTTGCCAGGGTCTTGCGCTAGAGGGGTGGTCTTGAGCCTGGAGCGGCCTTCCCGGCAAGCTCCTCTTGCCGGGGTCTTGTTTCTTAACTTGAATACTTTGTTCTTGAATGGCTCAAAAGGAACTAGGGTGGGCCTTGGCGAGCGCGTGGCAAGCCCTACCACAAGACGCTGCTACTGCCCGTGAACAAGTCGGGATACTAAGGTACCCCTACTTTAGTACACCGACAGGAGCCCCCGGGCCTGGGCCACACACGGTGCCGAGCGCTGTTGGGCCAGGCCCAAAACAGTGCACGGACACACGCGGCCCACGGCGCGCCGTATCCCACTCCGTATCCGCCGCATCCCTCCCTAACGGCACGCGTCGATTGCGGCGTCGTGGGAGAGATCGTGGCCTATTTCTTTAATGGGAAAATGCGGAATGTCCCCCGCTCCCCCTTAAAAGCAGAGGAAACAGGGGCAGTTTCCCCCATTGCTTCATTGCGTCTTCAACCTCCAGAAACCCCCGCCGCTCTTCTCCTCCTCAAAGGTCGAAAGAGAGCCGAGCTCCACCCCTCTTCCTCCGCCGCCAGCCTCCCCAGCGCCGCTGACCCCACTCGCCGTCCCCGCCATGGCCCCGAAGAGCGACAAGGCGAAAAACGCGAAGTCCGAGCGGGCGGCGAAGCTAGCAGCAATGCGGAAGAGGATGGTGGTCTTCCCGCCGAGGCTCGGCGCGAGGGAGTTGAAGGACAAGTACTACTTGTTCTGGTCGAGGGAGACGAAGGCTCACCCGCGCACCAGGGTCCTCCCCGCTGAAGCCTGCGACATGTTCCCGGGAGGTTACCCTTATTTTGCTCTGTTCTTCCATTGTGGTCTCTGTCCTCCGTATTCCGAGTTCTTCTGCGACGTTATGAACACGTATGGATTCCATCTTCTAGATTTCACCCCGAACGCAGTCTTAACCTTGGCCGTTTTCGCACATCTGTGCGAAAACTTTGTCGGAGTCACCCCCAACGTAGCTCTCTTCCGCCATTTCTTCACACCTCGAGTAGAGTCTGGGTCTCCTCTGTCTGGTTGCATCTCTTGGATCTATAGGCTCAACAAGAAAGAGTCGTACTTGATTGGAGAGCTCCGCGTCAAGTGGGAGGAGTGGAGGGCCGATTGGTGCTGGGTTATGGAAGATGAACCTCAGCAATTTACCTCCCCGCGTTGAGCTGCAATAGTGCGCGGCAAGGATTGGAGTGACCTGGCCCCGGAGGACGAGAAGGTGAAGGTTGCCCTCACTAGGATCCTTCGCCTCCGGCAAGCCAATCTTACTGTAGGTGAGGTCGGGGCAGATTTCCTTCGCCGGCGCATCGCTCCCTTGCAGGAGAGGAAGCGGTCTGCTTGGGAGTTCGGCAACGCGGCAGACTGTATGAGGCTACGCCCCGGCCTCAACTACAACTTCACTGTCCTGGAGCTCAAGGGGATGATCCGGGAGCTATTCAAGCATGACCCCAAGCACCCGGAGTGGTTTGCCCCGTCACGGGGAGTAGTTCCACTATGTAACAACTCTTCTCTTAGTGCCATCCGCGCGGCAATGCCGCTGTGCGACTCCCACGGGGTTGATCCCACTTGGCTGGCGCCTTCTGACGAGACTGCACAAACTTTCTTCGACAACTTGGTTGAGCTGCCGATCAATCTTGATGAGAAGAAGGGTCTCACCCGCGACACCACCGAACGAGATTTGGCGTATATCGCCACCAGGATGGAGGAGGCAGCCGCAGCTGACTGAGGCCGCGGGCGAGTTCGGGTACTCCTTGGACGAGGCGGACGCAGCGGACGCGGTGAGCCGGGCCGAGGAGGAAGAGATCCTCAAACTGCTGAGGCTTGCCGGGTAGCCTGCCGGGACGAGCGAGGCTGCCGGGCAGGGCACAGAGTCAAGTGAGCCCGCCGAGGAGGACGCCGAATCAGGCGACGACTCGGGCGACCCTTCAGAAGACTCAGGCGGGTCTTTGGGCCTCGACGACGCCTCCTCATCCTCGGAGAATTCTCCGCCACCGCCAAGTCCTCCGCCTCAGCCAAAGAAATGCCTCCGCAAGGCTGCAGTCGTGGCGGAGCGTCCGGCGGCACCGCGGCCGCGGCGCCGTCCGACGCGTGCCACCACGGCGCACAAGGCCGCCAAGGGAGCGCCCCGCGCCTCTGCAGCGGCCGGAGGAGGGTCTTCCCCCTCCGGCTCTACGGCTCCTTCCACTCCTCGGGCCTCGGCGAGGACCGGAGCGGGGTCTTCGCAGACCACCAACCCAGTGCCCGCCAAGCGCCCGAGGGAGCCTTCTCCTCCAGCTCCTCGCGCCGGAGCGCGCGAGGCGGATTTTGATTTCTCCGTTCTCAGCTCCGACGAGGAGGAGGAAGAGTAAGTGGAGCAACTCTGGTTTTTCTTCAATTTGCAGTTCTTGCTTTGAATCTTCCTTGTCTGATTCTGCTTGATGTTTGTCTTTCAGGACCCTGGCCCAAAGGGTGGCGAAGAGGGCCAAGATCCCGGTGGTCGATCTCGAGGACGAGCCCATCGCAGCGGCAGGGGATGCGCCGGCGGGGAAGGCGTCAGCGATCCTTCGCCGGTGGGGGCCACTACCACGCCGCCGAGGGAGAACACCCCGGCAAGGGACCCCGCCGCAGAAGAGGCCCGCACAGGTAACTCTTGTGCTTTTCTCCTCTTGAATTCTTCTTTTTGGATATTTGCTTGACAATTCTTCTTCCTTTTTCTTTTGTCAGATCCGCCCGCCCCGGAGCCGATGGAGATAGATGTCATCGCCGAGGAGGACGCGCGAGGCAATGCTGCCGACGCCGCCACCGTTGAAGGGACGGCCAGTGCCGACGAGCCGGCCTCCGATGAGACCGCCGCGGCCACTGACGCGGCAGCTGAGGAGGGGACCGGCGACTGTACTGACGGCCCTGAGGCCGCAGGAGCGCCGGACGCTGCACCGGCCGCTGACCCCTCCGCCGCCGCGACTGGGCCGGGTGTTTATCTGGAGGCCGCCAACGGGGTCTTCATCCAAGTCCCGTGGGCTTCTACGTCGAGGGCACCAATGGAGGGGGAGAGCTTTGATGGAGAAGTCCTTGCCTCCGCCGGGCTGAGGCTTGTCGACGCGCCCGACAGCAGCAACGAGCCCGAGGAGGAGCAGCTCCTGCGCCGGCTCCTGGCTCTGTACCACGCCAGGCGGGCTAAGCTGGAGTCCCGAGAGGCTCTGGCTGCCAAGGTAGGTGTCGATCTGGAGAAACGCGCCGAGGAGCTCCGCGCCGCCAACCAAGCGTCTCTCTGGAACTTGGCGGAGGAGCGGGAGGAGCTCGCCGAGGCGCACCAGGCGTTCATCCTCGAGAAGGCCGAGGTTGAGGAGGAGCAACGACTAGCCGCCGAGGATCTGTCTCGGCGGGAGAGATAGCTCAGGCAGCGGAAGGTTGACCTCGATAGACACGAGGACGACCTTACCGCGCGCGAGCAGTCCATTGGCGGGGCTCTGCAGGAGGCGAGGGATGCCACTGCTGCCGCAGAGACCGCCAAGAGGGACTTGGAGGCGAGGGTGGCGCAGTTGGAGACGAGCTTGAAGACGAGCGAGGAGAGGATTTCCGCGCTCACGTTGGCGAGGGAGAAATACGCCCACACCCACTCGGAGCTGCAAGTCCGCCTCTCCGACAAGGGCCAGGAGGTCACCGCCGCCAAGGACTCCATCGCGGACTTGGAGCTGAAGCTGTCCACCCTCACGGAATCGCTTGATGGGGCCCGGAACAGGGAGACGAAGCTGAAGGAAGATCTCCGGGCTGAGAGGGCACTGTTAGAGAGCGCCGCCCTCACGCAGAACAACTTCAGGCAGACGATGGAGCAGTGGACCGAGGAGCTCGTCGCCACCGCCGCCAACATCGACAAGGAGATGGTGGCGCTGGGGACGGAGCACCTCGTGTACTCCCCCGACAAGAACCTCCCCCACAGCGCCAAGCTGAGCTTGTTCTTCAGAGGAGTGGCACCGGCCCTCGCGCAGCTACGGGAAAGGCTCCCCACACAGCTGGCGAACGAGGCGCGCAGGCTTTGTACGGGTACTGTGGAGCGAGTGCTGACGAAGATCGTCTACCGCAACCCCGGGATCAATCTTGACAACGTCCTCCGGACCTTGCCGCCCGACGCTGACCAGGAAACGCTGAAGGCTCGGGTCGCCCACATCGTGGCCATGGTGGGCAAGATCAGGAGGGTTGACGGAGACCGCGTAGACTAGGCTTTCTTCTTTCTGCTTCCCTTGTCGCTGTCAATTAAGCCACGGACAGTAGTTTGTTAGAACAGCGACAAGTCATCTTGTAATATAACTTTATTTTGGGTAGTCAATGCGGTGTTATTCCCCTTGTTCGATTTCTTCACTTTGTATGCTTTTACCCTACGCTTTTAGGGAACTTGCCAGCAAAGGGACCCTTGCCGCGAGCGCCGAGTGTGGAACTTCAGCAGCCTGCTGGCAATGCCCCTGCCGGCAAGAAACCTTGCCGCAGCTAGTCGCAGCACACTTATATTGTTGAGTGAACTCGAAAACGAAGTAAGGGCGCGACACTTGTCGCAGCTCACTTAAGCCGTTGAGCATGCTCGAAACAAAGTAAGGGCGCGGCTAGCCACGGGTAGGTTCCTCCGCGCACGGGTTTTCCATACAAAGTGTGGTCGTTCAAGGAAGATAACTAAGAATTTTAAAAAATTTGAATGCTCAAACTTTGGCAACTTACCTTTCGTGGGTTGTTTGCTTCCCGGCAAGGCTTTCCTTTCTTGAACAGCACTTGGTCCATACCACTGTCTCCTTCCCCCCCGGCAAACTTGTGCGCGAGGAATAGTTCTTCTACTTGAGAGAAAAAAGGAAAAAGGGAGGAAACATAGATATGGAGCCTTGCGGCTTGTCATTGCTTACCGGGGGTGTGTGCTGCACAAAGTGTCAAATAACACATGCAAGAAAACGGAAAGGCATGAAACGACAAGTCGTGTGAAGCACAAAAGTTTTACTGATGCACGGGGTCTGCGCCCGGCTTTGTACAAAGGTTTACATGCAACAGCGGCAAGACCTGTACAAAAGGTGGTTGCCGGAACGGATCACGGAAACTGCGCCTCATGGGTGAAACTTGCGAAGATGCTCAATGTTCCAGGAGTTGCTCACCGGTAAGCCTTCTTCGGTCTCAAGGCGGACAGCGACGGGCCTTATGACTTGTCTCACCCGATAAGGGCCTTCCCACTTCGGCGTCAACTTGTTGGAATACTTGGCAGACTGAACGCGCCGAAGAACAAGGTCGCCTTCCTCGAGACTTCTGGCTCTAACTTTGCGGCTATGGTAGCAGCGCAAAGCTTGCTGGTATCGAGCAGCTCGTACAGCAGCCTGAAGACGGTTCTCCTCGAGGAGCAGTGCATCATCTTGCTGCAGCTGCTCTTGCTCGAGCTCATCGTAAGCGAGCACTAGAGGAGACCCGTATACGAGTTCTGTGGGGAGAACGGCCTCTGCTCCATAGACAAGAGCAAAGGGTGTCTGCCCGGTGGCTCGATTTGGCGTCGTCCTGATTGACCAAAGAGCCGCCGGCAACTCCTCAATCTAGTTTCTTCCGCACTTGTGCAGCCTGTCGAATGTTCTTGTCTTGAGCCCGCGCAGCACTTCAGCGTTTGCCCTCTCCGCTTGACCGTTGCTCCTTGGGTGAGCAACAGAAGCGAAGCAGACCTTGGCGCCAAGGTCTTGGACGTATTGCATGAAGGTGCGACTTGTGAACTGTGTGCCGTTGTCGTTGATGATCCTGTTAGGGATTCCGAAACGGCAAACGATTGACCTGAAGAACTTGACTGCTGACTGTGTGATCACCTTTCTCACTGGTTCCACCTCTGGCCACTTTGTGAACTTGTCGATGGCGACGTACAAGTACTCAAAGCCCCCGACTGCGCGGGGAAAGAGGCCGAGGATGTCGAGCCCCCAGACCGAAAAGAGCCAGGACAAAGGGATCGTCTGGAGAGCTTGAGCTGGCTGGTGTATTTGCTTGGCATGGAACTGGCACGCTTCACACCTGGTTACTTGTGCAGTTGCATCTTGGAGGGCTTCTGGCCAAAAGAAACCTTGCCGGAACGCCTTCTCGGCAAGTGCTCTTGCGCCAATGTGGTGGCCACATATGCCTCCATGTATCTCTGCCAACAACTTCTGTCCATCTTCCCGGGAAATGCACTTCAATCTGACACCATTGAGTCTTCTTCTGTACAGTTCATCGCCGATGAACTGGTACATACTTGACTGCCTGGTTATTCTCTCTATCTCTTCTGGCTCTTCGGGAAGTTCTCCAGTTTGAAGAAAACGGACAATTGGCTGTGCCCATGCTGGAGCCTGAGGCTCAACAACAAGGACTAAAGGCATCAGTGCTGCTGCGGGAACGTCAGCTTCTACGGCAAGAACCTGCGGCTCTGCCGGAGCTGGACGTTCCCCGGCAAGCCTGACGGGGCAAGACTTGTCGGGAACGCCTGCTTCAACTGTACGAACCCTAGGGTCCGCGGGAGCAGACTGTTCCTCAGCAACTCGGTCGTTGACCTTGGGGACCTTGGCAGCGGCTTCAGGAAGTTCCGCCGGCAAGTAGTCGCCGGAGACCAACTTTCTCTTCTTGCTTTGCCCAACTGATGGTGTAACGGATGGTTGAGTTAGCTTGAGCACGAAGATCCCTGGTTCCACAGGTAACTTTATTGCAGCACACTTTGACAGGCCGTCTGCGACGTCATTTTGAGCTCTTGGAACGTGCTCCATTTGTATGCCTTCAAAGTGTTCTTCAAGCTTTCTCACTTCGTCTACGTAAGCTTCCATCAATGGGCTCTGGTAGCTCTTGTTCACTTGTTGGACTACCAACTGCGAATCTCCCCGCACAATCAGCTTCTTGATCCCAAGTTCACCCGCAATTCTGAGGCCGGCAAGCAAACCTTCATACTCTGCAGTATTGTTTGTCGCTTGCTCCTTGGGAAAGTGCATTTGGACAACGTACTTGAGGTGCTCTCCGGTGGGTGCGACAAGCAGCACACCAGCACCGGCGCCTTGCAGTGAGAAGGCACCATCGAAGTACATTATCCATTCTTTGCTTGCTTCTTTGGCGGGGATGCTTGTCTCTGGAACTTCTTCGTCTGGTGTTGGTATCCATTCTGCTATGAACTCTGCCAATGCTCTGCTTTGAATAGTTGAAGTACTTTCAAACTGGAGACCAAAGCTTGACAGCTCCAGTGCCCACTCGACAATCCTGCCTATTGCTTCCGGATTTTTCAATATCCTCTTCAGCGGAAAGCGAGTGACCACTGTTATCTCATGTGCCTGGAAGTAGTGGCGCAGCTTCCTCGAGGCCATGAGGAGGCCGAAAAGCAGCTTCTGCACTCCAGAGTACCTTGACCTAGCCCCCTGCAAGAGGGAGCTGACAAAATAAACTGGGCGCTGCACCATCTTCTTTCGCACTTCTCCTTGCATCTGCGCAGACTCATCCTTGTCGGGGCCAGAGCTTGTCGGAGAAGCCCCCTGCTTGTCTCTGGATGTGCTTGCCGGGGCTGTGGGCTCCTCATCTGCCTCCCTTTCCGCTACCAACGCAGCACTAACCACTTGATTGGTCGCTGCTAAGTACAGCATCAACTTCTCTTGTGGCCTAGGTGCGACAAGTATTGGAGTGGAGGACAGGTACCCTTTCAAGTCTTGCAGCGCTGCCTCCGCTTCCGGAGTCCATTTCATTGGACCTGCCTTCTTCAAGATTTTGAAAAACGGCAGGGCGCGTTCTGCAGACTTAGAAATGAACCTGCTGAGGGCAGCCACACAACCAGCAAGCCTCCGTACATCCTTGACGCGCTTCGGGGCTTCAATCTGCTCGATGGCTTTGATCTTGTCGGGATTGGCTTCAATCCCCCTTTGGGACACAAAGAACCCGAGAAGCTTGCCGGAGGGGACTCCGAACACGCACTTCTCGGCGTTAAGCTTGAGTTGTATCCTTGTCCTTGCTCTTGACCACTATATCATCCATGTAGGCTTCTACATTCCTGTGTATCTATGGCTCAAAAGCAGTGTGGACCACCCTTGCAAATGTTGAACCCGCATTCTTCAATCTAAAGGGCATACGTATGAAACAGTAAGTGCCACATGGAGTAATGAATGCGGTCTTCTCTTCATCCTCTTCAGCCATGAATATCTGGTGGTACCCGGAGTATGCATCAAGAAATGAAAGCAACTCACATCCAGCCGTGGAGTCAACGATCTGGTCAATGCGCGGCAAGGGAAATGGATCCTTGGGACAAGCTTTATTCACATCAGTGAAGTCTATACAAAGTCTCCACTTCCCATTAGCTTTGCGCACGACAACTAGATTGGCCAGCCACGTGGGATGAAGTACACCTCTAACAAGGCCTGTTGCTTCCAACTTCTTGATCTCTTCAGCTATAAACTCTTGGCGCTCCACCGCTTGCTTTCTGACCTTCTGCTTGACGGGCCGCGCATGAGGGCAAATGGCAAGCTTGTGCTCAATTACTTTCCAGGGAACACCGGGGATGTCAGACGGTTGCCATGCAAACACGTCCACATTCGCCCGCAGGAAAGCAACGAGCGCGCTTTCCTATTTAGGATCAAGCGTAGCACTGATGGTGAAGGTACCACCAGTGCCGTCCTCCTTGGCGGACACCTTTTTGGTTGCAGGTGGAGCAGCCATTCCCTTCTTGCACTTGCCGGTGGAGCTCGATGGTGCGTCCTCGACTGCAGCGCAGCACTCTGAAGAGGTGCGTTTGCCGGAGTGGGCCTCAGAGCTCTTGCCGGACTTGGTCTTGTTCTTCCCCCCGGGAGCTTCAGCGGCAAGTGTCTTGCTGTCTGCCGCGGCTGCTGCATCCCGGTAGATCTTGTCGGCGCAGATAAGCGCGTCCTTCTTGTCGCCGGGGACAGAGATGACGCTTATTGGCCCTGGCATCTTGAGCATGTTGTAAGCATAGTGAGAGGCTGCCATGAACTTGGCGAGCGCCGGACGGCCAAGTATCCCATTGTATGGCAACGCGATATCGGCAACGTCGAAGGTGATCCTCTCAGTCCTGAAGTTTAGCTCTCCGCCAAAGGTTACTGGCAGTGTAATCTTCCCCTTCGGTTTGCTCATTCCCGGGTTGACCCCTTGGAATGTCCCGGTTTCTTCGAGCTCGCTGTCGGGGATCTGTAGCTTCCGGATCACAGCAGAGGAGATCATGTTCAGGCCGGCCCCGCCGTCAACCAGCATCTTGGTGACCTTGAGGTTGCGGATGGTTGGCGAAACCAACATCGGCAAGCAACCGACTGCAGTTGTGCGGTCAGGGTGATCCTCAATGTCGAAGATGATAGGCGTGCTGGACCACTTCAAAAGTTTGCGCGACTCGACGGGTGGCTCTGCTGCATTAACTTCCCGCACCCATTGTTTGAGTTGGCGATGGGAAGTATGCAGAGAGGCCCCTCCATCGACGCACAGAACTTCTGTGGCATTCTGGAACTCCTGCTCGCTGTTGTCTCCGTCTTCCATGTCCTCGTCGTCGTCTTCGTCTTTGTCCTTGTCGCGGCCGCGGGGAGGTCTATCTCCTTGCCGCTGCTTGGCCTTGCCGCGGCGCCCTCCCCGGCCATTGAATGGCCGCTTCTTGCCGGACTCTCCTCCACCTCCTTGGGCCTTCTCCTTGTCGCGTCGCTCGTACTCAGCCTTCTGCTGCTCGACGAGGTATTCGACCCTTTTGCAGTTCTGGAGATCGTGGCCCTTGGTACGGTGGATCTTCAAGTACTGCTTGTCGGAGCCGTCCTGCTTGTCGGCGGCTGCTACAGGGGCAGCTTCCTTGCCGGAGCTACCAGCCTGAGCTTTCTTGGCGCCACCCTCCTTGCCGGACTGCTCGACAGCTAGTACTTCCTTGTTCTTCTTCTTCTTATTGTTCCGCCGGCGGTTTTTCCTTGCCGGGACGGCATCCTCACTGTCCGTTCCCCCTGCTCCAACATCCTCTCCGGGGAGTCTCCTCCCTTCTTCAGCGCGTGCGCACTTGTCAGCCAGAGCGTAAAGCACACTGACGTCTCGTATCTTGCACATCACCATCTCCTCCCTCATCCGACGGTTACGCACGTTCTGATGGAACGCGCTAATAACCGCGGCAGGGTGGACGTCCGGGATGTTGTGCTGGATGCGGCTGAATCTCTGGATGTATTTTCACAGGGACTCTCCTTCCTTCTGGGCTAGAATGTGAAGGTCGCTCTCCTGGCCGTGGGGCTTGTGGCCGCCCGTGAAGGCGCCGACAAACTGGTGGCACAGGTCTGCCCAAGAAGAGATGGAGTTCTCTGGCAAGTGCATGAGCCAAGATCTGACATTAGGCTTGAGCACAAGCAGGAAGTAGTTCGCCAGAATCTTCTCATCCCGTCCCCCGGCAGCCTGCACCGCAATGGTGTAGATACTGAGGAACTCCGAGGGATGGGTCTTGCCGTCGTACTTCTCGGGTACGTCGGGCTTGAAGTTTTTCATGCTGGGCCACTGGACTTGCCGCAGCTCACGGGTGAACGCAGGGCAGCCTGCCGCGTACGGCAAGTCGCCTGGTTCACCGGGTGCGTGCATGTCAACAGCGGTCCCGGCGCGCTGGTCGGACTGTCGTCGCGCTTCTCTTCGACGCTCGATGTGAGTCCGAGCGTCTTCTTGCCACCTATCCTCGAGGACTTGGCGTTGGTCGCGGCGAGCTCGCGGATCCGACGACGCCGTGGAGTCGTCGTCGATGTTGATTCGGCGAGTTGGCGATTTCTGCTTCCACGGCGGGGAGTGCACGGTAGTTGCACCCCCGGTGGTCTTGTCTCCATCAGCCTTCGCTTGGCTGACTTGCCGCGGCCGTGACGTCGCCAGCTGCTGCGGCGTGTCGTTGTTGGTGAAGGCGATGAGGCTTTGGATAGTGGCCCTCCAGTCTTCGGCCTTGTCTGCCGCTGGAGGGAAGTCGAGGAGCAGCTGAGCTCTAGCTAGAGCCTCTGCTGGAGTGGAGGGGAGCGGTGGTGAGCGGTGTGAGGGTCTCGTCCCGGCGACCGCGCCTTGCTCGTGCCAGCACGTTGGCCTTGAGCGTCCCGCGACCCGCCAACTTGGCCTTGTCCTAGCAAGCGGATGGTACCCTGCGTACCACGCCGTTGCCGTTCCGGCACCTCCTCAGAGGGGCGCGGCGCGTGCACGGACACCGAGGTCTTGGAGTGGGCTCGGTCGTCCGTCTTGTCCTTGGACTTGGCGGCGCCGTTAGTTTCCTCGCCGGCGTCCGTCCTTCCGCCAGCGTCTACCCCACCAACCGTTGGTTCTGGTGGTGGTGGGATCGACGCAGACGGGCCTCCTACCTCCGAAGCTTTCTTCTTCGGCGGCATGTCGATGAAGCTATCGAAGTTGGTGAAGATTGATGAAGATTGCGCCCGCGTGAACGCCGGATCAGGTTCACACCACCTCGACGCCCCCTACCTGGCGCGCCAAAGATGTCAGGGAAACTGATCGCCCACGAACACCTATGGGACCGGAGCCCCTTTTCGTTACGGCAAGGGAGCGGAGGGAGCACAAAGAGCGGATCGAGGTGCACACGCGAGCAGTTTACCCAGGTTCGGGCCGCACGGATGCGTAAAACCCTATTCCTGCCTTGGTTTGTTATTGAGTTCTTGGCTCGGGAGCAAGGAGATCTACAGTGCTCAGATCTAGCTACACAGAGCGTGGGAGTGATCGATAGTTCGGAACCTTCCCTACGTTGTGCATGGGCCTCCTTTTATAGGTCAAAGGGGTCACCGACAGGTGGCAACGTAGTTGAGGGTAAAAACGTAAAAGTGGTGGTAGTTGTAACAGTGTATGCACAGTGTTTTGTACCTAACCCTGACGGTGGGGGACAAAGGCATTGAATGCCCGTCGCCGTCGCCCCAAATAGTGTAAAAAGCGTCCGTCCGGGCGTCTCCGTTCGCCACGACGGAGGTATCGTCATCGTGGCCTGCCACCGTGTCCCCCAGGCTGCACAGCCTTCTGCCACGTGCCCCTGGAAGGGCCCCAGGGCGACGTGTGGCCGGATGAGCTGGAGCGCGGGCACACAGTGGAAGCTTGCCGCGGCAAGCGTCTTGCCGCGGTTGCTACCTTGCCGGGCCCGGAAGCTTGTCGCTCCCCGGACCTTGCCGGGGCGCGCGATGCGCCACGGCAAGTCTTCTGAAATGTTGTTCTTCGGTCTTCTTGGCAAGCTCCTCTTGCCAGGGTCTTGCGCTAGAGGGGTGGTCTTGAGCCTGGAGCAGCCTTCCCGGCAAGCTCCTCTTGTCGGGGTATTGTTTCTTAACTTGAATACTTTGTTCTTGAATGGCTCAAAAGGAACTAGGGTGGGCCTTGGCGAGCGCGTGGCAAGCCCTGCCACGGGATGCTGCTACTGCCCATGCACAAGTCGGGATACTAAGGTACCCCTACTTTAGTACACCGACAGATCGTCATCAAATGTTAAGCGTGCGGACCCTACGGGTTCGAGAACTATGTAGACATGACCGAGACTCATCTCCGGTCAATAAACAACAGTGGAACCTGGATGCTCATATTGGCTCCTATATATTCTAAGAAGATCTTTATCGGTCAACCGCATAACAACATATGTTGTTCCTTTTGTCATTGGTATGTTACTTGCCCGAGATTCGATCGTCGGTATCTCTATACCTAGTTCAATCTCGTTACCGGCAAGTCTCTTTACTCGTTCCGTAATACATCATCTCGTGACTAACTCATTAGTCTTTTGCTTGCAAGGCTTATTATGATGTGCATTACCGAGAGGGCCTAGAGATACCTCTCCGACACTCGGAGTGACAAATCCTAGTCTTGATGTATGCCAACACCACGAACAATTTCGGAGACACCTGTAGAGCATATTGATGATCACCCAGTTACGTTGTGACGTTTGATAGCACACAAGGTGTTCCTACGGTATTCGGGAGTTGCATAATCTCATAGTCATAGGAACATGTATAAGTCATGAAGAAAGCAAAAGCAGTAAAACTAAACGATCATAGTGCTAAGCTAACGGATGGGTCTTGTCCATCACATCATTCTCCTAATGATGTGATCCCATTGATCAAATGACAACTCATGTCTATGGTTAAGAAACATAACCATCTTTGATCAATGAGCTAGTCTAGTAGAGGCATACTAGGGACACTCTGTTTTGTCTATGTATTCACACATGTACCAAGTTTCCGGTTAATACATTTCTAGCATGAATAATAAACATTTATCATGATATAAGTAAATATAAATAACAACTTTATTATTGCCTCTAGGGCATATTTCCTTCAGTCTCCCACGTGCACTAGAGTCAATAATCTAGCTCACATCGCCATGTGATTTAATACCGATAGTTCACATCGTTATGTGAATAACACCCATAGTTCACATCGCCATGTGACCAACACCCAAAGGGTTTACTGGAGTCAATAATCTAGTTCACATCGCTATGTGATTAATACCAAAGAGTAATAAGGTGTGATCATGTTTTGCTTGTGAGAGAACTTTAGTCAACGGGTCTGTCACATTCAGATCCGTATGTATTTCGCAAATTTCTATGTCTACAATGCTCTGCATGGAGCTACTCTAGCTAATTGCTCCCACTTTCAATACTCATCCAGATTGATACTTAGAGTCATCTGGATTTAGTGTCAAAGCTTGCATCGGCGTAACCCTTTACGACGAACTCTTTATCACCTCCATAATCGAGAAATATTTCCTTAGTCATCCAGTTACTACGGATAATTTTGACCGCTATACATTGATCTACTCCTGGATCACTATTGTACCCCCTTGACAAACTCATGGCAAGGTACACAACCTGTTTGGTACACAGCATGGCATACTTTATAGAACCTATGGCTGAGGCATAGGGAATGACTTTCATTCTCTCTATATTTTTCTGCCGTGGTCTGGCTTTGAGTCTTACACAACTTCACACCTTACAAGTCAGGCAAGAACTCCTTCTTTGACTGATCCATTTTGAACTACTTCAAAATCTTATCAAGGTATGTACTCATCGAAAGTCTTATCAAGCATCTTGATCTATCTCTATAGATCTTGATGCCCAATATGTAAGCAGCTTCACCAAGGTCTTTCTTTGAAAAACTCCTTTCAAACACTCCTTTATGCTTTCCAGAAAATTCTACATCATTTCCGATCGATAATACAGAAAGGTTGTAGTGCTCCCACTCACTTCTTGTAAATACAGGCTTCACCGCAAGTCTGTATAAATCTATATGCTTTGATCAACTTATCAAAGTGTATATTCCAACTCCGAGATGCTTGCACCAGTCCATAGATGGATCGCTGGAGCTTGCACATTTTGTTAGCACCTTTAGGATTGACAAAACCTTCTGGTTGCATCATATAGAAGTCTTCTTTAATAAATCCATTAAAGAATGTAGTTTTGTTATCCATTTGCTTGATTTCATAAAATGCGGCAATTGCTAACATGATTCGGACAGACTTAAGCATCGCTACGGGTGAGAAAGTCTCATCGTAGTCAACTCCTTGAACTTGTTGAAAAACTTTCGCAACAAGTCGAGCTTTGTAAACAGTAACATTACCGTCAGCGTCAGTCTTCCTCTTGAAGATCCATTTATTTTAGATGGCTTGCCGATCATCGGGCGAGTCAACCAAAGTCCACACTTTGTTCTCATACATGGATCCCATCTCAGATTTCATGGCCTCAAGCCATTTTGCGGAATCTGGGCTCATCATCGCTTCCTCATAGTTCGTAGGTTCATCATGGTCCAGTAACATGACTTCCAGAACCGGGTTGCCGTACCACTCTGATGCGGAACGAACTCTGGTTGATCTACGAAGTTCAGCAGAAACTTGATCTGAAGTTTCATGATCATCATCACTAGCATCCTCACTAATTGGTGTAGGAATCACTGGAACTAGTTTCTGTGATGTTCCACTTTCCAATTCGGGAGAAGGTACAATTACCTCATCAAGTTCTACTTTCCTCCCACTCACTTCTTTTGAGAGAAACTCCTTCTCTAGAAAGGATCCACTCTTAGCAACAAAGACCTTGCCTTCGGATCTGTGATAGAAGGTGTACCCAACAGTTTCTTTTGGGTATCCTATGAAGATTTATTTCTCGATTTGGGTTGGAGCTTATCATGTTGAAACTTTTTCACATAAGCATCGCAGTCCCAAAAGCGATAGTGGTAGATCGGTAAGAGACATCATCGATCCCACCATATCTAATAAAGTACGGTTATGACGTTTGGACACACCATTACACTGTGGTGTTCCAGGTGGCGTGAGTAGTGAAACTATTTCACATTGTTTTTACTGAAGGCCAAACTCGCTAACTCAAATATTTTACCTCTACGATCATATCGTAGAAACTCTTATTTTCTTGTTACGATGATTCTCCACTTTACTCAGAAATTCTTTGAACTTTTCAAATGTTTCAGACTTGTGCTTCATTATGTAGATTTACCCATATCTGCTCAAATCATCAGTGAAGGTCAGAAAATAACGATACCCGCCGTGAGCTTCAACACTCATTGGTCCACATACATCTGTATGTATGATCTCCAACAAATCTGTTGCTCTCTGCATTGTTCCGGAGAACGGAGTTTTAGTCATCTTGCCCATGAGGCATGGTTCACAAGCACCAAGTGATTCATAATCAAGTGATTCCAAAAGTCCATCACTATGGAGTTTCTTCATGCGCTTTACACCATTATGACCTAAACGGCAGTGCCACAAATAAGTTGCACTATCATTATTAACCTTGCATCTTTTGGCTTCAATATTATGAATATGTGCATCACCACGATCGAGATCCAACAAACTATTTTCATTGGGTGTATGACCATCGAAGGTTTTATTCATGTAAACAGAATAACAATTATTCTATGACATTAAATGAATAACCGTATTGCAACAAATATGATCAAATCATATTCATGCTCAACGCAAATGCCAAATAACATTTATTTAGGTTTTACACTAATCCGGAAAGTATAGGGAGTGTGCGATGATGATCATATCAATCTTGGAACCACTTCCAACACACATCGTCACTTCACCTTTAACTAGTCTCTGTTCATTCTGCAATTCTTGTTTCGAGTTACTAATTTTAGAAACTGAACCGGTATCAAATACCCAGAGTTGCTATGAACACTAGTAAAGTGCACATCAATAATCTGTATATCAAAATATACCTTTGTTCACTTTGCCATCCTTCTTATCCGCCAAGTATCTAGGGTAGTTCCACTTCCAGTGACCATTTCCTTTGCAGTAGAAGCACTTAGTTTTAGGCTTGAGTTTTAGCTTTGGGTTTCTTCACGGGATTGACAACTTGCTTGTCATTCTTATTGAAGTTCCCCTTCTATCCCTTTGCCCTTTACTTGAAACAAGTGGTCTTGTCAACCATCAACACTTGATGCTTTTTCATGATTTCTACCTTCGCCGACTTCAGCATCGCGAAGAGCTCGGGAATTCCTTTTGTCATCCCTTGCATATTATAGTTCATCACGAAGTTCTACTAACTTGGTGATAGTGACTAGAGAACTTTGTCAATTACTATCTTATCTGGAAGATTAACTCCCACTTGATTCAAGTAATTGTAGTACCCAGACAATCTGAGCACATGCTCACTGGTTGAGCTATTCTCCTCCATCTTGTAGGCAAAGTACTGTCAGAAGTCTTATACCTCTCGACACGGGCATGAGTATGAAATACTAATTTCAACTCTTGGAACATCTTATATGCTCCGTGGCGTTCAAAACGTTTTTGAAGTCCCGGTTCTAAGCCGTAAAGCATGGTGCACTTAAACTATCAAGTAGTCATCATACCGAGCTTTTGTCAAAACGTTTATAATGTCTGCATCTGCTCCTGCAGTAGGTCTGTCACCTAGCGGTGCATCAAGGACATAATTCTTCTATGCAACAATGAGGATAATCCTCAGATCACGGAACAATTCCGCATCATTGCTACAAACATCTTTCAACCTAGTTTTCTCTAGGAACATATAAAAAAATAAACGTGGAGCAACATCGCGAGCTATTGATCTACAACATAGATATGCTAATACTACCAGGACTAAGTTCATGATAAATTAAAGTTCAATTTAATCATATTACTTAAGAACTCCCACTTAGATAGACATCCCTCTAGTCATCTAAATGATCACGTGATCCAAATCAACTAAACCATGTCCGATCATCACGTGAGATGGAGTAGTTTCAATGGTGAACATCTTATGTTGATCATATCTACTATATGATTCACGCTCGACCTTTCGGTCTCCAGTGTTCCGAGGCCATATCTGCATATGCTAGGCGTGTGCAAAACAGGCTTACACCCATTGTATTTGAACGTAGAGCTTATCACACCCGATCATCACGTGGTGTCTCGGCACGAAAAACTTTCGCAACGGTGCATACTCAGGGAGAACACTTGTACCTTGAAATTATGTAAGGGATCATCTTATAATGCTACCGTCGTTCTAAGCAAAATAAGAAGCATAATAAGATAAACATCACATGCAATTAAAATATGTGACATGATATGGCCATCATCATCTTGTGCTTTTGATCTCCATCTCCAAAGCACCGTCATGATCACCTTCGTCACCGGCGCGACACCTTGATCTCCATCGTAGCATCGTTGTCGTCTCGCCAACTATTGCTTCTACGACTATCGCTACCGCTTAGTGATAAAGTAAAGCAATTACGGGGCGATTGCATTTCATACAATAAAGCGACAACCATATGGCTCCTGGCAGTTGCCGATAACTTTACAAAACATGATCATCTCATACAAAACCGTATATCTCATCATGTCTTGACCATATCACATCACAACATGCCCTGCAAAAACAATTTAGACGTCCTGTACTTTGTTGTTGCAAGTTTTACGTGGCTGCTACGGGTTTAGCAAGAACCTTTCTTACCTATGCATACAAAAACCACAGCGATGTTTCGTCAAGTATGTGCTGTTTTAACCTTCACAAGGACCGGGCGTAGCCACACTTGATTCAGCTAAAGTGAGAGAGACAAACACCCGCCAGTCACCTTTAAGCAACGAGTGCTCATAACGGTGAAACCAGTCTCGCGTAAGCATACGCGTAATGTCGGTCCGGGCCGCTTCATCTCACAATACCGCCGAAGCAAAGTATGATATGATGGTAAGTAGTATGACTAGTATCGCCCACAACTCATTGTGTTCTACTCGTGCATATCATCTACGCATAGACCTGGCTCATGATGCCACTGTTGGGGAACGTAGTATTTTCAAAATTGTCCTACAATCACGCAAGTTCTATCTACTAGATGCATAGCAACGAGGGGGAGAGTGTGTCTACGTACCCTCGTAGACCGGGAACGGAAGCGTCAAGTGACGCGGTTGATGTAGTCGAACTTCTTTGCGATCCAACCGATCAAGCACCGAATGTACGGCACCTCCACGTTCAGCACACGTTCAGCTTGATGACGTCCCACGATCTCTTGATCCAGTTGAGCTTCACGGGAGAGTTTCGCCAGCACGACGGCGTGGTGACAGATATGATGTATCTACCGGCGCAGGGCTTCGCCTAAGCACTGCAACGGTATGACCGAGGTGTGTTTCTGTGGAGAGGGGCACCGCACACGGCTAAAACAATTCAACTTGTGTGTCCTAGGGTGCCCCCCTGCCCCCGTATATAAAGGAGCAAGGGAGAGGCCGGCCCTAGAGGGGGTGCGCCAAGTGTGGGGAGTCCTACTAGGACTCCCAAGTCCTACTAGGATTCCCCTTTCCTTTCCGGAGTAGGAGAGAAGGAAAGAGGTGGAGAGGGAGATGAAAAAGGGGGCTGCACCCCTTGTCCAATTCGGACCAGAGGGGGGGGGGCGCGCCTCCTTCCTTTTGGCCTTTCTCCTCTATTCCCGTATGGCCCAATAAGGCCCATATACACCAAAAAATACCCGAATCACTCGGAACCTTTCCGATGTCCGAATATAGTCGTCCAATATATCGATCTTTACGTCTCGACCATTTCGAGACTCCTCGTCATGTCCCCGGTCTCATCCGGGACTCCGAACTCCATTGATACATCAAAACTCATAAACTCATAATACCGATCGTCATGAAACGTTAAGCGTGCGGACCCTACGGGTTCGAGAACTATGTAGACATGACCGAGACTCATCTCCGGTCAATAACCAATAGCAGAACCTGGATGCTCATATTGGCTCCCACATATTCTATGAAGATCTTTATCGGCCAAACCGCATAACAACATACGTTGTTCCTTTTGTCATTGGTATGTTACTTGCCCGAGATTCGATCGTCGGTATCTCTATACCTAGTTCAATCTCGTTACCGGAAAGTCTGTTTACTCGTTCTGTAATACATCATCTCGTGACTAACTCATTAGTCTTTTGCTTGCAAGGCTTATTATGATGTGCATTACCGAGAGGGCCCAGAGATACATCTCCGACACTCGGAGTGACAAATCCTAGTCTTGATCTATGCCAACACCACGAACACTTTCGGAGACACCTGTAGAGCATCTTTATGATCACCCAGTTACGTTGTGACGTTTGATAGCACACAAGGTGTTCCTACGGTATTCGGGAGTTGCATAATCTCATAGTCATAGGAACATGTATAAGTCAAGAAGAAAGCAATAGCAGTAAAACTAAACGATCATAGTGCTAAGCTAACGGATGGGTCTTGTCCATCACATCATTCTCCTAATGATGTGATCTTGTTAATCAAATGACAACTCATGTCTATGGTTAGGAAACATAACCATCTTTGATCAATGAGCTAGTCTAGTAGAGGCATACTAGGGACACTCTGTTTTGTCTATGTATTCACACATGTACTAAGTTTCCGGTTAATACAATTCTAGCATGAATAATAAACATTTATCATGATATAAGGAAATATAAATAACAACTTTACTATTGCCTCTAGGGCATATTTCCTTCAAAAGGAACCGTGTGCTAATTGTTAGATCCGCTCTTCTCTCAACCCCGCGCCCCGCAACCGTAGTAGGGATTCTTGTGATCCCATAGGTGTCGATCCAAATACACCGACATCTTTGGCGCGCCAGGTAGGGGACGCAGTTGTGATAATCGGCTTTAGCAGTCAGTTCGACGCTTCTTCATCATCATGGCGCCCAAGAAGAAGACGACAGTGGCGGTTGGCCAGTCGGAAGCCGGACAGCCGGTCACGACACGGGCGAGCAGCGGACCGGTTGTGGAAAGGACCCGGGGCGCTGCTCGCGAACACCAACGCCGTCCCGTCAGGGGTCGAAGTGCGTCGCAGTCCGTGCAGGTTTCGCTACCGTTGACCCCAGCCAAAGCCCTGGCGCGCGCGCAGTTGCTCCTTGACTTTCCTCCCCTTACGGGGAAACTTGACGAATGGAGAGCCACCATCCGAAGCCTCGTCGCAGTCGCCAACAAGGATGAACCAAATCCAGCGGAGCTCCTTGGTCGACGCTCCGATGGAGTCCCACGCACCGGCGGCGGGAGGGCCGGTAGCGTCGTGGCTACGGTGCATTCGCCTCCCCCTCACCCGGTGCCGCGTGCATCGACTCGTCGAGACGTCGCGGGCGACGCCATTTCCATAACGTCATCCGACCCACGGACCCACGGCGACCAGCGTCAAGTTCTTCAGGAGTGAGCTCATGAAGACACTCGAACCACCATTGAGCGCCGGCGCAGAGCGCGCCACCAATCAGACAGACGAGCGGGGCCTGCTGTGTACCGCCCAGCACCGAAGAGCCCTGGGGGTCTACCTTACGAGGTAGGCTGTCCGGCTTTTACCTGTGAGCTGCGGCAGTTCCAGTGGCCCTCTCACCGCACCTTCAAGCCTGACGTTGGCAAGAAGTACAACGGCAAGACCCACCCGTCGGAGTTCCTCAGCATCTACACCATCACGATGCAAGCTGCCGGGGCCCGCGATGATAAGGTGCTTGCGAATTACTTTCCGTTGGCTCTCAAACCTAACGCCATGTCGTGGTTGATGCACTTGCCAGTAGACTCTATTTCCTCCTGGTCCGACTTGTGCCATGAGTTTGTTGACGCCTTTACTGGAGGTCACCATGCCCATGGCCAAGCGAGTGACCTGCACGTCATACCCCAGAAGGAAGCTGAGAGTCTGCACAAGTACATACAAAGGTTCAGCCGGGTGTAGTACAACATCCCTGACGTCCACCCTGCCGCCATCATCAGCGCGTTCCATCAGAATGTGCGTAATCGCAAGATGCGTGAAGAACTGGCGATGACCAAGGTGAAAGATGTGGCAAAACTCTATGTTCTTGCTGACAGATGTGCCCAGGTTGAAAAGGGAAGGAAGTACCCCGGCGAAGACGCCGGTGCGGAAACCGACTCTTCAGATGAGGATACTGCCGCCCCGGCGTAGAAGGGCCGCCATCGCAACAGGAAGCGCAAGGGTAAAGCCGTGCTTGCCATCGAGGGATCTGATGACACCGGCTCCGCCAAGAAAACCAGGGCGGGTGACCCTGGCAAGGAAATTGCTGGGTGTGTCGCCTGCCGGGCCTTAGCGGCTGCTGAGAAGCCAGGGAACTCCGGTAATCGATACTGCAAGATCCATCGCACCAAGGGCCATGATCTCCAGGACTGCCGACAGGTAGAGCTCCCTGCTGAAAAGCAGAGGGCTGAATATGAGAGGCGGGACAAGGAGAAGGGCCAGGACGGTGCTGAAGGGTCCGGCAAGAAGCATGACGGCCAAGCAGGCCGTCGCAGCAAGGATAAACAGCAGGAGAGGCCCGCCCGGGGACGTGACAGAAGGACCGAAGACGACGATCACGAGGAGGACGACGAGTCCGGCGGCCAAGAATTTCAGAAAGCTATGGAAGCCATGTGCATCGACGACGGCTCCTCGCTGCATACTTCTCACCGCCAACTCAAACAGTGGGCGCGTGAGATTTCAGCGGCGGAGCCGTCGTCCGGTGCCCAAAAGCCGCTGAAATGGTCCAGCACACCTATCATCTTTGCCGTTGAGGATCACCCTGATCGCACTACTGCGGTCGGGTGCTTGCCATTGTTGGTTTCACCAACAATACGCAACCTCAAGGTGACAAAGATGCTAGTCGATGGCGGGGCCGGTCCGAACCAACTCTCGCCCACCGTGATCGAGAAGCTGCAAGTTCCTGATGGAGACCTCGAAGAGATGGGCACGTTTCATGGGGTCAACCCGGGAAGAAGCCAACCAAAGTGGAATGTCACGCTGCCCGTGACTTTTGGAAGTGATCTGAACTATAGGACGGAGAGGATTGTGTTCGATGTTGCCAAGATCCCCTTGCCTTACAACGGGATCCTTGGCCGCCTAGCGCTAGCCAAGTTCATGGCAGCGTCACAGTACGCCTACAACACCCTGAAGATGCCAGGATCTGTGACAATCATCACCATCCCCTCCGATAAGAAAGAGGCGCTGATCTGCGCTGACCAACTGTACCAGGAAACGGTTGCAGCAGCTGCCGCTACGAGGGCACTTGCTCCTACCGCTGGAGCCCCGGGGGGGAAGAAGAAGAAGACCGGTGAGACCTCAGAAACCCACTCCGGCAAGTGCACCTCTTCGGAGTGCTGTGCTCCCGTCGAGGACGTGCCAGAGAGCTCCACCGGAAAGAAGAAGGCCCGTGAGACCTCGGACACCCACTCCGGCAAGCGCACCTCTTCGGAGTGTCACGCTCCCGTCGAGTGCGTGCCAGAGAGCTCCACCGGCAGGAACAAGAGGTCCAGGGCCACGCCGCCGAGAACCAAGAAGGTTTACGTCAAGGAGGACGGCACAGGAGGGGCTTTCACCATAAGCTCCTCCCTTGACTACAAATAGGAAGACGAGCTCGTCACCTTCCTGCGGGCGAATGTCGACGTGTTTGCATGGCAAGCATCCGACATCCCCGGCGTTCCCAGGGAGGTGATTGAGCACCACCTTGCTGTCTGTCCCCATGCGCGGCCCGTCAAGCAGAAGGTCAGGAAGCAAGCTTTGGAACGGCAAGAGTTCATCACAGAGGAGATCCGGAAATTGGAAGTTGCGGGTTTGGTAAGAGGAGTGCTCCATCCAACGTGGTTGGCCAATCTAGTGGTAGTGCGCAAGGCAAATGGGAAGTGGAGGCTGTGTATTGATTACACAGATATCAATAAAGCTTGTCCCAAGGACCCCTTCCCGTTGTCGCGCATCGACCAGATTGTTGACTCCACGGCTGGGTGTGACCTGCTGTCATTCCTCAATGCCTACTCCGGCTACCACCAGATCTTCATGACAAGAGAAGACGAAGAGGACGGCATTCATCACCCCATGTGGTACGTACTGTTTCGTACGAATGCCTTTCGGGTTGAAGAGTGTTGGCTCGACGTTTGCAAGGGCAGTACAGATTGGTTTTGAACCCCAGCTCCATAGAAATATGGAGGCTTATATGGATGATATAGTGGTCAAAACCAAGAACAGGGCAACCCTTATACCAGATTTACAAGAAACATTTGCCAACCTATGCAAGATCAACCTCAAGCTGAACACTAAGAAGTGCGTCTTCGGCGTCCCGTCCGGCAAGCTTCTCGGGTTCTTTGTTTCGCAGCGGGGGATAGAGGCCAATCCGGACAAGATCAAAGCTATAGAGCAGATTGAAGCACCCAAACGGGTCAAGGACGTGCGTTGGCTTGCTGGCTGCGTTGCCGCCATGAGCAGATTCATTTCCAAGTAGACAGAGTGCGCCCTCCCCTTCTTCAAGATTTTGAAAAAGGCAGGGCCGATGGAGTGGACGGCAGAAGCTGAAGCAGCATTACAAGATTTGAAGAGGTATCTTTCCTCCATGCCAATAGTAGGTGCGCCTAGGCCACAAGAACCGTTGCTTCTATACTTGGCGGCGACGAACCAGGTGGTCAGCGCCGCACTAGTGGCACAGAGAGAAATTGATGACGGGGCCATAGCAGGGACAGAGCCTGGTGCCACTGGCGCAGAGATGACACGGCCGGTTGGAGTGCAGCCAAGGAAGAAAATGATGCAGCACCCGGTCTACTTTGTTAGCTCCCTCTTGCATAGGGCTAGATCAAGGTACTCCGGTGTTAAAAAATTGCTCTTCGGCCTTCACATGGCCTCGAGGAAGCTACGTCGCTACTTCCAGGCGCACGAGATCACTGTCGTCACTCGCCTCCCTCTACAACGGATATTGGACAATCCAGATGCAACGGGAAGGATCGTAGAGTGGGCACTGGAGCTATCCAGCTTTGGCCTCTAATTTGAAAGTACCTCGACAATTCGGAGCCGAGTCCTGGCAGAGTTCGTCGCAGAATGGACAGCAACGCCTGATGAAGAAGTCCAGGAAACTGCTCTCCCCGGCAAAGAGGCGAGTTGCAACTGGATCATGTACTTTCATGGAGCTTTCTCCTTGCAGGGCGCCAGGGCTGGCGTACTGCTGGTCGCGCCCACTGGAGAGCACCTCAAGTACGTGGTCCAAATGCACTTCCCCAGGGAGGTATCGACGAACAACACTGCTGAGTACGAGGGGCTGCTTGCTGGTCTTAGGATCGCGGCAGACCTCGGAATCAAGAAGCTCATTGTCAGGGGCGACTCGCAGCTTGTCATCAAACAAGTCAACAAGGATTACCAGAGCCCGTTGATGAAGGCCTACATCGATGAAGTGAGAATGTTGGAAGAGCGCTTTGATTGTATACAGGCGGAGCACGTTCCCCGAGTGGAGAACGACATCGCCGATTACCTGTCAAAGCGCGCTGCCCTCAAGCTACCTGTAGAACCAGGTACCTTCGTGCTTCATCTTTCTCAGCTATCCGTCGATCCATCAACAGAGCAGAACAAGCGGAGGAAATCAGGGCCCGGCCAGAACTTTCCCGCCGAGCTCCCCGGAGCCGCCGGCAAGAATGTTGCCGGAGACACTGAGCCCGCCACAGGACGGCTAGCTCCGGCGGAGCATCAAGCTTTTGCCGTCAAGACAGCCGCTCCTTTGGTGGAGGAAATGCCTTTGGTCCTCGCCGTCGAGCCCCAGGCTCCAGCGTGGGCGCAGCATACCGTCCGATTCCTCCACACTGGGGAACTTCCTGAGGAGCAGGAAGAAGCGGAGAAAGTAGCCCGTCGGTCTGTTATGTACCATTTCGTTGATGACGTCCTGTACAGAAAGAGACCGAACGGCGTGAAATTGAAGTGCATCCCTCAAGAGGAAGGACTGGAGCTGTTGGCAGAGATACATGGAGGCATATGTGGATCCCACATAGGGTCAAGAGATCTTGCCGGCAAGGCATTCCGGCAAGGCTTCTTCTGGCCCACTACCCTCCAAAATGCGACGTCACTGGTCACCAGGTGTGAAGCGTGCCAGTTTCATTCAAAGAAACTTCATCAACCAGCTCAAGCCCTTCAAACCATTCCTCTCTCCTGGCCCTTCTCGGTCTGTGGGCTCGACATACTGGGCCATTTCCCCCGCGCTGTCGGGGGCTTTGAATACTTGTACATTGTAATCGACAAGTTCACAAAGTGGCCAGAGGTGGAGGCAGTGAGGAAGGTCACAGCTCAGTCAGCCGTCAAGTTCTTCAAGCTACTAGTGTGCCGTTTTGGTGTACCCAACAGGATCATCACCGACAACGGCACGCAGTTCACAAGCCGCACCTTCATGGAATATACCCAAGACCTCGGCAGCAAAGTCTGTTTCGCACTACTAGGAAAAGGCCTACTAATGGCGCACCTAATTTGGCCATTAATGGCGCATTAGTGGTGCGCCATTACTAGCACGCCATTAGTATATTTTACTAATGGCGCACCTCTGGTGCGCCATTAGTATGCACAGTAGTGCGCCATTAGTATGCCTCCCAGGGGCCATGTGTACCCAGGTGCTTTGGCATACTAATGGCGCACTCCAGCAGGATGCTCCATTAGTAATGTCCGCATAGTAATGGCGCACTGACTGGTGATGCGCCATTAGTATCCTTTGGCATACTAATGGCGCACTGTGTTGTGATGCGCCATTAGTATGAATATTAGGTTTTTTTAATATTATTTTTCTGTTTTTTTGCACAGATTACAAAATGTATAATTGCACAGAATATAGACAGCACACATGAACAACAAATTCATCGAATACAATAGAAGATTAGTCTCTGAATACAATTCATCATATTAGTCTCCGAATACAATTCATCATATTAGTCTCTGAATACAGTTCATCATATTAGTCTCCGAATACAATTCATCATATTAGTCTCCGAATTGAAAAGACCGAACAAAGATAGAACAATATATCACAAGTCTCGAGACCGCGAGTAGCGAGTTTGTCTTCACATTACAAGTCGATATCGATCATCTAAACTACCATCACATAGAAGAGAGTTGCGGTCATCACGATGAGCATCATCACGATGAAACTCGTCTTCATCCGGTTCCTCCAACGCTCCCTCCCCTCTCCCGCTAGATAGCGGGCGTATCTAGATTCGGCCTCGGCCCTAGTGGTGTACCCTTTGTAACTGTTACCGCTGAATCGGTGAACCTGTCTCCGACACTCCTCCCAGTCGTCGTAGACTCCGGGAACCTTACCCTTGTACACGACATACGACGGCATCGCTATATATGCACTAGCCAAACGAAACATTAGTACCAATTCACAGACAATTCATAAGCAATATATAAGTATGCAACAGAACGATCGAAAGAGAAAAGCAAGACATTAATAGCATCGATTACATCTAAGTTGAACGACTCTCGAAACCAAAGAGACATACTACAAGTTCATTAAAGTTTAATTACAACATGAGCCAATCGATGTTTCAGAACTAGACACAGCATCACTGCTTTCGACTCGACTCAAGGGACCGGAGCGTGGATGAAGCCGCCGTCTATCGTGGGAGTCATGAAATCACGGGCGTTGTCAGCCTGCATTTGTAGCATTGTGTCGATGTCACTGTTCGACGGTTGATTTCTGAGGTAGAACTGCACCGAGGTACGAAGGACATCTTGATGGATGATTTCCGCAAACTCCGACTGGATGCGAAAGAATTCTTGTCTGATGTCCGCGTCCTGGATTGCCGACACGCTCGCGGCCCAATCTTTGAGATTACTCGGTAGCAGAAGTTGATGATGGTCCCGTACGATCGCCCGCATGTGATGGATGGCGTAGTAGGCACCCTTCTGACCGCCAGGCGGCTGCTTGACGCAGCAGAACGTCGTATTTTGGGAGAACATGTGCCTGCCGTACTTACGAATGGGCCTGGTGAAGGTGCCTCCAGATTTGGCGTAGCCGGGGAGAACATCATCAAGAACCTTCTTGACATTTGTGCAGTCTACTTTCGACTGACGGTCCGGGTCGAAATACGTGGCCATGGAATATTTGGGGCTTAGGAGGATGAGCGTGCACTGTATGTCACTGCAGAAAACACGGAATGTTAAAAGAAGAACGATCGAAATCTAAGAATTCATATGTCACGGGTCGGTTGAGGCGGATGACTTACTCGGGGAAAGTAAGGCACGAGGAAGTTATCCTTATCACGGTTTGCCAGAATGACGCCTTCGAGGTAAGAACTCGCGACTTGCCGGTCCCCAGCGCTGCCCAAGATCTTGGCACGCATGTAGAAGGGGTCGACTATCACGATGTCCGGGGTCTTGTCGCGAATGATCCGCATCTCCATACTCAGCGAAAATAGCCGAACGAAGGTGTAGTGCAGCAGAAGAAGGTTCAACATAGCGTGGATGTCATTAAACCGCAGGACGATCGTACCCCCGATTGAGTTATCCACAAAGCCCTTGCCCTCTGGCACCTTGGCCGCGAAAACCGGGTATGCCACATCCTTCTCTCTGAGACGCCGCTTCTCCAAAGAAAGAACACTGTCATGCAGACTCCGCATAGCACCGGTTGCAGCATCGAGCATATTTCTCGGTAGCATCGGCCTACCCGCCACATGCACCCTCCTCATTACATCCTCAGGTGAAGGTGGCCCGTCCTGAGCAAGGATCGTACTCGGTGCCGGCTGGCTCGCACCCTTGTTAGTTTTTCTTTTGCGTGCCTTCTTCTTGATCTCCTGAATTGGGACCGAGTTCTGCTCAGAGACCGCCTTCTTGAGTGTGTTGGGGCTGATAATATTTCGCACCTCGTCTATCTGAGGCTCGGTGAAGTCGGCAGCTGGAGGCGTCTCCTGAGAGCTGAACGGCAGACGACGCCTGTTGCAACTTGGCTTCTCCGCGGTACCAGCTAGATCGCGCACGTCTTTTGTTGGGTTGGGTTCTTGAGAAGGAGGCCCCATGAAGTCGTCACCGTACCCATGATCGGCAAAGTACTGATCGACGTTGGCAAATGTATCGTCGTCGTCATCGTTCTGATCCTGTGCCATATGCATGTTTGGATCCAGTGGCATAGGGATTTCCGGCACCGCTGCGGTGGTCTTGCCATGGGGACGACTTGGCGCCGGCACGACTAGCGGTGTTGTCTTTGGGGTGGTGTCCCCCGCCCCCAAACGAATCTGGCTCTTCGGCCAAAGCAGGGGCCAGCTCAAGCAGGCGCTGAGTGTCATCACGTCATCATCGTCGGCCCCGACGGGTCGAATCGGAGGTAACACCTCGTCGCAGCCTGGCAGCACCCGAACCAGTTGAACCTTAAACAAGTTGGGTGGCATCTGGGTACCGTGGAACAAGGGGTTGCCCGGTTGAACGATTTTGCCCTTGGCGACATCGACCAACTCGTTGTTCACGAAGTGCAGGAGAGTGCACGGAACGTTGGCGGCGCCCTGCGAAAACATGTAGGGCGTCAGGGATGCCCAGTCAAAGGCAAAGAGATGAAGTCCTCGGCCGAGAGAGGCTTAATTAGTTACCGTGATGATGGCGTCGAGCTCGGCTAATGTCGAGGCACCGCCAACGGCGGGCGTGCAGTTGACGGAGGGGCCGCTTGCTGCAGAGGTGCCGGCCGGCGTACACCCGGGTGCATTAAGCTCCCGTGCCGGCGTCGGAGACACCAATGCCGCCTCCGCCGGAGACACCAATGGCCCCGCCATCGCGTTCTGCGAGTTGCTGGCCGTGAAGCTGGGAATCGGGGGCGGCCCCTGTTGGCCACCCGTAATCCACGCCTGCAACCCCTCGATCAAGCTAGGCACAATGGCGGTGATCGTCGCTCCGAGCTGTTGTTGCACTTGCTCTTGGACAATCTCCGGAATCTGCGCCACCTGTGCCTTGAGTTCTTGAACCTCGCGCGCCTGGCTTTCTGAGCTGGTCTTTTTCTCCTTTCACCCACCAGCGTTATAGTATGACGACCATTTTGTCGACAAGCCTTTGCCGGCCACACGACCAGCTGACGTCGGCTTCTCGACCTTATCCTTGTTCTTCATTACATTCAACGCCCTATTTAGAGTCGTGTCCCAAGGGCTGCTCTTAGTCGACCCCGCGCTACTGCTTTCAGTCTCCTGCGGAAGGAATGTGAATCATTTAGAAATTTGGCTTCATTAATTAGAATGCAACCATATGGAACTAATTACGCGGGGGTGTATTCCTTACCAGAACAGCCTCAAGCGCCCTGGTCTTCGGATCCGTGGTAAGCTCCTTTGTTTTCGGGACCTTCTTCTACCGGGCCCTGACAAAGTTCCTGGTCTTCTTGTCACCGTATTTATCGAAGAGGGGCGGTAGGCCTTGCTCGGCACGATCCGCCTCCTCCTTGTCCCATATAGGCTCCGCCACTCTGTAACCACCGGGACCGAGTGTGTGTTCCCCTAAGTTGAGCTCCCGCATTTCTTTCCCCCACTGACTTGATTCGGAGTGTGCGGTCCTCGAGCAATTGATCTTGAACTCGTTGTAGTCATCTTCGGTGATCGAAGGATTTTTCTCCTTGATCTTCTCATAACTCTCACCTTTCTCGATCATTCTCTTCACATTAGTTTTCCAAGTAGACAGGGCCTTGCTCATCCTCGTGAGGGCAACACTATTCACTTTATTCCCTTTGAGGCTTGTGTTATCAAATTGAGCGGGGAACTTGTATCGTTCGTGCAGCTTCGTGAAGAGGAGGTTGCGCAAATTCCCTCGGTCAGGATGCCTCAGGTTCTCGGTGTTGATCGAGACTGTGCTCCGGAGAATGCACCCGAGCTGAAGCGAGTACCCCTTGACTATTCGTTCGGGCGCCGTTGGATTCCTGTCGGAGTCCACTTCAGTAACTTCCTCTTTGAGGGTGCGGAGCACGGTCGGGCGCCGGTCCTTCCGTTGCCTCTTCGGTTGGCTGCCATCTATGCGTGCGCCGCCATCATCAGTGGTGGCATCCTCGGCGGCACCATCAGTGGTGGCATCAGTGGGGTCATCCTCGGAGGTACCATCAGCGGTGTCAGGATCGGTGGGGAAGGCGGCGTCCTCATACAAGTGAGGTTGTTCCTCCATCTCCTGGGACAGCTCCCAGAATGCCTTCCCGCCCGAACCGCCGGCCTTATCGTTGTTGGCCATGTTTCTCTCTAAATAGGAACAAAGTTTGGTCAAAAAGTTGGTTATTGTCAAGGAACAAGATCATGGTCTCATCATTTAGGGTTTGTCGACACCGAGGCATCCTAAAAGCTAAGCTTTTATAATGGAGGGTTTTTCGACACCGAGGCACCCTAAAAGCCTAAGCTTTCATCATTTCGGTTTTTATCGACACCGAGGCACCCTAAAAGCCAAGGTTTCATAATTTATGGTTTGTCGACACCGAGGCATCCTAAAAGCTAAGCTAGGAAGGAGAATTCTGATTTGGGCCTAATCACTTGGCTCTATTGCCGCCTATGGTTTAATGCAGCTAGAATAAAGGGGCACTTGATCCTACTTAATTAACTACTAAGATACCCCGGCCCATGCATTAGTCACAAGTACCCCATATGTCCTATTTTTTAGCAAAGTCATGCTAAAATTCACGGAAAATTTCAGCATGACCTTTGCTGAAAATAGGACATATGGAGTACCCGAATTTGCCGGAACGGAAGTTAATCGACATTCCAGCAAACTCAAGGGCCTCTCGGGGTACCTGCAAAACTATCACAATGTGATCATCATCTTTACAAGTCTTTCTCAATGTGATCATCATCTTTACAAGTCTTTCTCAATGTGATCACAAGTAATTCAGAGGCATCACAAGTAATTCAGAGCATCACAAGGCATTAGTAGTTCAGTACATGAACAAGTTTTACCAAGCACATCAATATGTACTGTATTTCATTGTGGAGTGATATACAGTATGTTACAGCAAAGAAACTGCTTAATCCACATGCCTCAGCTTATCAACAGTCATTACTTGTCAAATACAGAAGAAGGAACAATTTATTTGTGACATAGTTACAAATGATGACAGAATAAAGCAACACCCTGTACTAGCCTAAAAACATATAATTAGAGCAACTTCATATTGTGTAGGAAATGATAGAAAAACTGGCTTGGCCTAGTGTATGTTCTGCAGTTACTGAAAATTCAGTTACTGTAGTTGTTGCCACTTGTAGTTACACTAAGGATCTGATCTTAGCACTGGTTATAGTAAGGATTTGGTTTCAGTAGCTTGCTTAGATTTTGTTTTCAGTAAGGATCTCAAGTTCTCAATTATGACAACATTTGGTTTTCAGTAGTGAGTCTAAGATCTTATTTCCTGAATCTTTAATTCAGGTGTTCGTTTACTTTTGTCAAAATCATGGAGTATAATTGTGCCTACATGGAGTATAATTATTTCCTAAAGATTACCTTCAAGTCCTACACTAGTGAAACTACTCCAAGTCCTACACTAAACTACTGAAACTACTCCAAGTCCTACACTAAACTACTGAAACTACTCCAAGTCCTACACTAAACTAGTGAAACTACTACAAGCAAACAAGTAAAGAAGAGAGAAGAGAGACGAAGAAAGAAGGTTTCAGTTAATTAATTTAAGGAGTGTACACTAAACTAAGCAAGTACTACTGCTTGCAAGTCCTACACTAAACTGAAAATGTTTCAGTTAATATTAATTAAATGAAAATTTTCCAGTTAATTTTAATTAACTGAAATTTTTTCAGTTAATTAAAGTTTCCTTTCGATTTAGAGTTAAACACTAGCACTACCTGACATGAGTAAGCACTAGCAATATTGACAGGAGTAAACAGTACCACTGATATACTCCTAAAACTGAAGTATGTACTGGAGTAAACAGCACCCAAGCTTTGAGGTACGGTACATTTCGTCAGCTCCATTCAAGCTCCAAAGCAACTAAATCCACTAAAAGAAACATCAAATAAAGTGACAAAACCAAACACACCTGCCCGCTGAATTGGAAGTGTACATTCCATTTTTTGTACTGAAAGGAATGAGGTTGCTGGGACAAGAAAATATGTACGGTTTACAGTCAAGACCAAACCAGAGAATATGTATTGATCATTTAAGGGACTATCTGAATGAACTGTCCCAAACCCTATCGCCAGTGGTACCCACGTTGCCATTCCAAAGGGTGGCCATTCCAAAGGCCGCGGCTGCCCACGTGGCCTACTCCAACACTGCTCCGGTCATGGCCACCATAGCCAAGGTGTGCAGTGTCGACTCCATCATAGCCTACGGGTGCCTTAGGTGTGCCCAAAAAATTGTGGTGTACGAGGTTCCATGCCCGTAACAGATTTAAGGGCCACTCACGTTTCCTGAAACTAATATCCCTTATATATTTCTTGCTGGATCTGGTATTGCTACTCCATAGTGAACTGGCTAGTATTTTATTACTTCTTGTTTAATTAACTCATTTTATGATTCATTCGTGATGATGCATTTATAATTAATCATCAAGCTAGTTCCACCGATCCCCGAAAAAAAGGGTTAAGTCAGTCATAGAAATTGTTATGCCATTAGTTGCTCATTGTAAATGTATCTCCAACAAAATTGGAATGCTCGAAGGACACATTCAGGAACAGAGGGTGAGAAAAATAAACTTCATAGCATCTCCTAAACAGAGTACTACGAGCGTGCAATAGAATTAGTGTGCATTGAAAAAGCTCCATGAAGAAACATACCAGCAAATGATTAGTGTGCATTGAAAATGCATTAGTGTACAGAGGTAGTTAAAGAAAATGTTCACAATTGTTGAGTCACTAAACAGTACCACTGATATACTCCTAACGGTGCACTACTGACGTTAACAATTGTTGACTCAAGCGTTGATGATTCAGTCCACAGGTAAAAAAGAGAGGCAAATATGCCCTTGCAATTGTAAACCTAACTTCTACTGACGTTAACAATTGTAGTCACTTTCGGCAATACAGATGGAAGAGCAAGCTTCGTGCGTAGGGGAATCCATGGGTAGGAGGAGGATGCCATGGGTAGGAGGAGGATACATTGGCGTGGTGTTGGCGACGGTGAGGGGCCCGTGGTCGGCGAGGATCTGGAGGAGGCAGCCCGCCGGAGATGGCCACGCACCTGGGGGAGGTCGGGGCGTCGGGGGCGCGGGCGTCGAGGCCGGGGCGTCGGGGGCGCGGGCGGCGGCGGCGTAGCTCCGGGCGTCCGGGGCGTCGGGGGTGCGGGCAGCGGTGGCGTAGCTCCGGGCGTCGAGGCCGGGGCGTAGGGGGCGAGGGCGTCGGCGGTGAGGTAGAGAGAGGCGTCGGGGAGAGGGGGGCGAGGGCGTCGGCGGTGAGGGAGAGAGAGGCGTCGGGGAGAGGGGGGAGAGATTTGGCGAGAGGGAGAGAGAGGAGGGTGCGGCCGGCCCCAAGTATGGGGGGATTACTAATGGCGCACCGCTGCTATGTGCGCCATAAGTATGCAGACTCTAATGGCGCACCGCCCCCAGGTGCGCCATTAGTATTGTGTTCTACTCACTAGCCCGACAGAAAGCTATATATTTCACCTAACCCACTACCTAACAGAACTCCCACACTAGCCCGACTGGTCAGCACACTGCACACCCACTAGGAGGTCCTGGGTTTGATTCCCAGCCTCCCCAATTTTTTTTTTGCTTTTAAAAAATGCTGTTTGACACTTATTTGTGTCTAAATATGTTCAAACTAGTTTAAATCGTAACAGTAATATTTTTTTATAAAAAAGTAATAATTTTTTAAAAAATATCATCAAATTTGTTATTTGAAAATATTTATGAATATGAAAAAATATCATCAAATTTATTATTTTGAATATATCATGGGTTGGCGGCGGCGGTTGAGTAGGGGAATCGAGGGTGCAGGGGGTCGGCGGCGGCCGGTGGACCGGGGGGTGCTCGGCGGTGGCAGTTGAGTAGGGGAATCGAGGGTGCGGGGGGTCGGCGGCGGCGGCCGGTGGACCAGGGGGTGCTCGGCGGCGAGGGGGACCGGATCTGGCGAGGTGGGATAGCGATCGAGATGGAGGGGGGGTCGAGATCGAGTGTCCATGAAATTTAAAAATATTCATGATAGTTCAAAAAGTGCCCATGAAATACAATCGAGAAATGAAGGGTACGATTTAAATACAATCGATCTTAGCTAGCTAACTGTTCACAATCTTCTTGCCCTTCTTTTTTGCAAATGGAGTTCTTCTGTGGAACGGACGTCCTTTAGGTAGGGTGGTCCTGCTTCTTCTTGTGGTGTAAGCTGCTACTTCATCATCGTCGTCATGTTCGATCCTCGGGTCGCCGTACTTGTGCAAGTCTTGCTCATTGGCTACTCCATCCATTCCGATGATCTTCCTTTTGCCTCTCCTCACGACAGCACGACTGGGCTTTGATGGATCGGTAATGAAGAAGCATTGGTCAACTTGGGAAGCCAGTACCCATGGCCCATTTTTCGCGGTGACGTTTGCGCCCGCGGTCTTGGATTTGGCTTCGGGTATAACCATGGTGGTGAAATACCGGTCTTCTTTTAGGACGCTCTTGGCCCATCTGATACAGAACATCGGGACCTTCTCTCCAGCGTAGCTCAGCTCCCAGATCTCCTCGATCCTTCCGTAGTATCTGTCCTTGTCATTACCGGTGTAGGATTCCATCGTTACCCCAGAGTTCTGATAACCATCGCTCTTCATGTCCTTGGCCTCGGTGTAGAATGTGTAGCCGTTGATATCGTACGCCTCATAGGTCATCAGGTTGTGCTCGGCGCCCTGTGACAAGGCGAATATGAGTTGTTCTTCCGCGGAAGAATCATCATGTAAAGGGTACGACAGAAGCTTCTGCTTGAACCAATGCGTGAAACATGAGTTGTGCTCTTTGATTATATCTCCGTCCGTCCTCTGTTGGCCTAGGTCATTGTACGTCTTCTCAATAAAGGTTTTGTGCTGAACCACCCAAGGATCGACCACGTCTATGTGTTGTAGCGCGACTAGGTTTGCTCTTTCAAAGTCGGCGAGTCGACCCTCGAAGTCGACATGCATTTCGCGGCGACCCTCACGGTGACCCCATCCAGCGAGCCTGCCGAGGTGCCTGTTGACGGGCAGACCAACGGGGTTCTCGATGCCTAGATAATTCGTGCACTAGGAGATGCACTCTTCGGTCAGAAAGCCCCTGGCTATGCTTCCCTCTGGACGTGACATGTTGCGAACGTATCCTTTGATGACACCATTCATCCTTTCGAACGGCATCATGCTGTGCAGGAACGTCGGCCCGAGTTGGATGATATCGTCCATGATATGGACCAGCAGATGCACCATAACGTCGAAGAATGCGGGCGGGAAGTACATCTCAAGCTCGCATAGTATCACCACGATCTCTTCCTGTAGCCTTCTGAGTTGCCTCACGCCAACAGACTTCCGAGAGATGACGTCGAAAAAGTTGCATAGGCCAAATAGGGTTTCACGGACGTGCGCGTCCATGATACCACGGATTGCAACTGGAAGTATCTGCGTCATCAGCACGTGACAGTCGTGAGACTTCATCCCGCTGAACTTCAGCTTCGCCCGGTCTAGGTATCTGCTTATCTTCCCCGCGTAACCGTAAGGAAGTTGTACTCCTACGAGGCAGGTGAAAAACTGCTCGATCTCCTCCTGACTTAGAGTGAAGCAGGCGGGAGGGTAGTCATTTCCGGTCTTCTTGGCCTTTTTTCCTTTGCGACGACTTTCCGTGTCCTGCTTCGCCTCATCATCATGATCATCATCATGATCATCATATATAGCGTGAAGCTCCTGCCTGATGCCCATTGATTTCAAGTTTGCCCTTGCTTTCGGCCCATCTTTGGTCCTCTCTGGCATGTTGAGCAGGGTACCAAGCAGACTCTTGCACACGTTCTTCGTGATATGCATTACATCAAGGCTGTGAGGCACACGGTGGATCTTCCAGTACGGCAAGTCCCAGAAAATAGACCTCGTTTTCCATACCTTCAGCAGCGGCTCTGGCGCCTTTCGCTTCTTTCCCGGCTCTGGCGCCTTTTGCTTCTTTCCTGGCAGTGGGCAATCTTTCCAATTTTTCAATAGCTCGTCTATTTCCTCGCTGCTCCTCGTACGCGGGCGTCCTCGGGGTTCGGTTTCACCATCGAACAGATCCTTGCGTTTTCTCCACAGGTCATCGTCGCGAAGCCACCTTCGATGTCCCATGAACACGGTTTTCGAAGACCCGGGATCTCTATCTAGCTGGCGATACGTTGTGTCATCCATGCACCTGACGCATCCAGAAAATCCGTGGACCACCTGCCCCGCGACATATCCGTAACCGAGATAGTCGTGCACCGTCGTGAGCAGTGCGGCTCTCATAGGGAAATATTCTTTCTTTGCGGCGTCCCACGTATTGGCTGGCGTTTTCCACAGCATGTCTAGCTCCTCTTTCAGCAGCCCCAGATACAGATTGATGTCGTTCCCTGGTTGTTTCGGTCCTTCAATTAGCATACTCATGTGAATGTACTTCCTCTTCATGCACAACCAGGGGGGAAGGTTGTACATCCACACAAACACAGGCCAGGTGCTATGTGTGCTTCTCTGGCTGCCAAACGGATTGACTTCATCGGTGCTCGCGCCCAGCACGATGTTCCTTGGATCGTTCCCAAATTCTAGGTCTTCGAAGTTCAACGCTTGCCACTGGCTCGCATCCTTAGGGTGACTCAGCATCTTGTCTTTTTTATCTATCTCCGGATCATTTGCGTCATCTTCTCGCTTCTTCTCCTCCCTATCCGCGTGCCAACGCAGGAGCTTTGCTACCTTAGGGGCCGCGAAATACCACTGCAGACGAGGAGTGATCGGAAAGTACCACACCACTTTTCGAGGAGCTTTCTTCCTCTTCTTGTATCGAGTGACGCCGCACACTGGACATATGGTAGACTCCGCGTGCTCGTCCCGATAAATGATGCAATTGTTCATGCACACATGGTATTTCACGTGCGGTAAATCCAGAGGACACACGATTTTCTTCGCCTCCTCCAAACTGGTGGGGCAGTTGTTCCCCTTGGGAAGACATTCGTGCCAGAATGACATGTTCTCGTCGAAGCATGCGTCGGTCATTTTGTGTTTTACCTTCATCTCCAGAGCCATGAGCGTTACTTTCAGGCGGGTATCCTCGGGCCTGCATCCTTCATACAATGGAGTAACCGCGTCTAACTCAAGTTGATCCATCTTGGCTTTCTCTCGGGCGGCAGCTCTTGCGTTATCGGTCTGCTTGAGAAGCAGCTCTTGAATATGAGGGTCCTGCACCCAGCCCATCGATGGTCCAGCATCGTCTGCTCCGCCGGCATCATCATCTTCATGATCATGCCCGTCGTCTGCTCCGGCATCTTCCTCATCATCATGTCCTGCATCTTCTACATGATGACTGTGTACAGCATCACCCTCGTGATCATCTCCTGGGGATTCTTCGTCTTCTCGCCCGCACGAGAAGCGGTGGTTGTCTTGCTGCCCTTCCTCATTTCTTCCCCGGCCCCCATGGACGACTTCGTAGTCATCTTCATCACCTTGCCACCGATAGCCATCCATGAAACCACGCAAGAAAAGGTGGTCCCGCACCTGCCCGGAATCCGGGTCCGCAATAAGGCTCTTCAGCTTGCATCTTCGACACGGACATCTTATCTCCGTCTCGTTCATTTGAAGCATCTCGGCCTTCGCGGACCTCAAAAACCTATTCACGATGCCTTCGGTCATCGTGCGCACCATGGTCGCCTGCGGGGTAGACCAAGAAAAAATTTGCCATGACTTTCCCTAAAAATAGGACAAAAAAGAAAGCTTAATGCCAAAATTCTCACCGAAACGGAAATGAATCAACATTCTGGGAAAATATTGGCAACTATCGCATTTCAAATACCGGTACACCTCCAAACACAAACACATATGCAACACAACAAACATATGCAACACCACGAACATACATAGATCTAGCTAGGCCATAAAAAGTGCATGTGCACATTGTTGTATGGAGTACAACATAAATATAGCTTCCCCCCTTACTTACCTATCAAAACAAGGTAATTTAACCACTTAATTTGAATGAATATATGGTGGAAATGAGGTGAAAAAGAGGAGGGACCCGAGAGGAGAGGAGGTGGAGAGAATGAAGTGGGGGAGAAAGTGAGTGTGGGTAGGAGAGGTTGTCCAAAATATCTTGTTGCTGCCCGCTTACTAATGGCGAACCCACTCTAAATGCGCCATTAGTAATCAAGGTTACTAATGGCGCATTTATAGTAGGTGCGCCATTACTAGTTTAAAAAAAAAATAACATACTAATGGCGCACTGTCGCACAGTGCGCCATTACTAGTATAAACTAGTAATGGCGCACTCTGGGACAGTGCGCCATTAGTAGTTTTGTAAAAAAAAGAATAAAAAATATCATAAAAAAAGAACATTAATGGCGCACTTTACTACTGATGCGCCATTACTAGTTACAACTAGTATTGGCGCACTTCGTACCGATGCGCCATTAGTATGTTTGGACAGCCGCGCTAGTTCAAAAAAAAACTTTTTGATACTAATGGCGCACTCTGGGCCTGGTGCGCCATTAGTAGGTTGAATTTTAATGGCGTATCTGTTGTTGGTGCGCCATTACTATATACTAATGGCGCACTGCTTGTCTGGTGCGCCATTAGTATCAATTCCATCTATAGCCCTTTTCCTAGTAGTGTCGCTTCCGTTGCTCACCCCCGAAGCAATGGTCAAGCTGAGAGGGCAAACGCTGAAATGCTGTGAAGGTTCAGGACAAAGACCTTTGACAGGCTGCACAAAAGCGGGAGGCGCTGGATTGATGAGTTGCTGGCGGTTCTTTGGTCGATCAGAACGACGCCAAATCGAGCCACCGGCCAGACACCCTTCTCCCTGATATACGAGGCGGAAGCAGTTCTCCCCACTGAACTCATATACGGGTCACCTCAAGTGCTCGCTTATGATGAGCTTGAGCAAGAGCAACTGCGGCAAGAAGATGCGCGTTCAATCGGCCAGGAATACGAACAAGTTGACGCCAAAGTGGGAAGGCCCTTATCGGGTAATACGAGTCACCAGGCCTGGCGCAGTCCGCCTGGAGACTGAAAATGCCATTCCGGTGAGCAATTCCTGGAACATTGAGCATCTTCGCAAGTTTTACCCATAAGGCGCGGCTTGCCGGGCCCCCTGGCAAGCCACCCTTTTGTACCAGCCTTGCCGGCAAGGCATGTAACCCTTTGTACAAAGTCAGGCGCAGACCCTGAGCATAAATAAATGAAGCGCTGGCGCCCTAAGTTATAGCATGCATGCTGAGTCGAGTCTCGTCCTTGGTTAGGGTTGGTAGTGCTTAGCGGCGGCTAACCCCTAGCTTAGAGGTTGAGTTTGCGTCTCTTTGTCTTTCCTCTATCTCCTTTGGTTCACAAGACGCACAGGCATCCTTGCCGAGGCCACTTGGGGAGAAGAAAGAGGAACATATCAGCATCAAGGCCCCGGCAAGCCAGTGTTGCCGGGGGCTACAAGAGCAAAGATTCACCCACGGCAAACCAGGGTTGTCGGGGGCTGCGGATTCAGATAAGTTCTTCATCCCCTATCATGCATTCCATTATGGACTGACTTATGTGAAACCTCGTTCTTTTCCTTAAGCTACCGTGCTCCCATAACTCTAGGCCCTAGGGCTCGTTCCTGGGACTAAGTTTGGTTGTAGTCGCGGCAGCGAAAAGGTGAGACGAGGAGCCTAAGACCACTTCATCCCTGCCTCCGCCAAGGGCATGAGAAAGGTCGAGCGAAGTAGGGAGACGGCAAGGCATGTTGTCGGGCAAGAAAATGTTTATCTTAGAGATATCAGGGATTTATTCCCTGTTGTGGGTTCTACCTGCGAACAAATGACCCGGCAAACATTCCTTTTTCATTAAAAACATTCCACTCAGGTACAGTCCATAGGGAATGAAAAACATGAACAAGGAGATTACAAGTTTTAAACATAACAGATGCCTAAGGCTTACAAACTAAAAAGAGATAAGATGCCCGTAATGCCTTTCTTGTCCCTCTCCTCAGGAGGCAGGTCAAGGAGGCGAGAAGGGCAAAAGGGGCGCCTAGGCGAGCTACGGGTGGCAGAAGACACCAAGAGGACATCTCGGTGGGCGCCCAAGGGCTGGATGGTGATGACTGCGCCGGAGGTAGAGCTCGAAGACGAGGCGGCAGGACATCAGTACACGTCGAAGGCGTCGGTACCCGCATACTCCGACATGACGACCTTGCCGCACGCCTTCTTCCTCTTCCTCTTCCGCAGCCTCCCTACGCCAGCCGCCAAGAAGGCGGACCCAAGAAGTTCAAGGAGCCGGCGACGCAGATACGGTGCCACCAGAAGCGGCGCCCGACACCTAGTCGGACCCGTCATCATGCCGCCCACCGCCCTCGTCGTCGCTGCCGCTGTCCTCCTCGTCACCCTCGTTCGAGGAGGAGTCTTCGTCATCGGAGAAGCTCTCCACGCAGCACCTCGCACAAGTCCCGAAGTGCCCGAAGACCTTGACGGAGAGATGGCCGTCCTCCATCAACTTGAAATGGAGGGTGAGCCCATCCGTCAGGCTGTGGATGCGGGCGAACGTCTTCCATCCTTGACGAAGATACATCACATGAGGGGCAGGGAAGTCGACGCGGACCCGCGTGCCACTGATCCCACAGCCCCTCATGTGCAGCTGCAGCGACTCCGGCGGATCCACCTCCATCTCCCGCGCAAATGGGGTCGGGAGACGAAGGCGACGGCGCGGCGGCCCCCGCAACCTGACGAAGAACTCGCAAGGGTCATCCCCAATATGGCCTTCCATTGGAGGAGGGGCTGCTGGCGGGGGCGAGGCCGGCGGGCCGCCCCGTCCTCCTCTTCCTCGAGCGCCCCGGCCTCGCCCCCTCCCTCTTCCCCTCAGGGCCGGTTCTGCCACCGCAGGTGCAGGAGAAGGAGGGACGCGTTGTCGAGCAGCGACCCTCGCCGTCACCGTTGAAGAGCCGGGATTTCCTCTCTCCATGGCGAACAGAAGAGAGGAGCAGAAGCTGAAGGAGAAAGAAGAAGGAGGAGTGCGGGGCGCCATCCCTTCCCTCCCGCTCTTTATAAAGGGGCGGGGCTCGGGCTCGACCGCCCCGCTCGGCCAATCTAGACGCAGAAGGTGAGGGAGCCGGGACCGACCCGTCGCCCCAACCAGCGACGGCACGGTTTCCCGCCTCCACCGTTCGCCACCTCAACAGCATGGAGGGCACGTGGCGGGCATGCAGAACCGAGGGGACGGGTGAGGCGACCTCTCCCCACCCCGTGATCGTGGGGAGTGGACGCCTTAACGACCGCGCCTCTGCCCCATTCAGTAAATGGGTTGCGCCTCCACGCCTCCCCCCCCGTTTACGGGGAAGGCGCGAAGCCGCCTCCTTTTGCATTTACTGCGATGTGACGCATGCCTGCGGAAACCGCCCCACGCATGCCGCCCACGTCACGCACGCCCCTCCACCCCACGTCGTGCGCGCGGGTCGTGGGAGGCGCAGCGCGCGGAAAATCTCACCGCGGTGAAAACCGCCCACCTGCCCGCGCACCGTTCTGGGCCTGGCCCAACAACGCGTCGCGCTCATGTGTGGCCCATGCTCGGGGGCTCCTGTCGGTGTACAAAAAGAGAGGTACACCTTTTGTACCCCAATGACTGTGCACGGGCAGTCTGAGCCACGGGCACCACCACACCAAGCACAGCAGGGGAGGTGAGCCAAGGTAAGACTGAAGCAAGATGGAATTAGAGCAATGCCAAGAACAAGACAACAAAGAGAAAAGGGTCGAAGCGGCTTCCCCCAGCAAAATCCTTGCCGGGAGCCAGTTTCAGCAGCCCTGGCAAGATCCTAATCGGGGCCGGCTCTGGCAGCCCCGGCAAGACCCTTGCCGCGGTAGCTCTCCCCACGCCTACGGAGCGGATCACCCTTGAGTCCACTACCCCCATGGGGCAAGGATTCGGGAGATATCCCCGTGGTGGCATGCAGATCTTTGTGAAGATATTCAAGGACAGATACACACACTAAGAGGACGACGACCCTTGGCGGGATCCCAGCCAAGGAGGACCACAAGACCCCCGGCAAGCACCTTGCCGGGGATGACAGTAGGCGCCGTGGCAAGACCCTTGCCGGGGCCCCCTGCAAGGCCCTTGCCGAGGACATCCGCGGGGCCACCATCAGGCCCGCGCCAACTACGCTTCTACCGCCCCATGCAGCTGCCGACCCAACCAGCTGGGCAGGCACCTGCGTGGCGACATGCAGATCTTTGTGGAGACCCGCCATTGCGCCACCTCAGCTGCCTGCCGGCCTACATGGCGCCCCAGGCACCGATGGCCAGGGCGCGTGTCAATATGAGGAGGAGCGGCGACGGACAAGACGGACGTCTCCCCTCGTCCCCGATAAAGCGAGGACACCTAAGCTAAGCGCATTAAATGCGCCTTGTCCTGTAATGCGAGGGATAACCTCGCATCACTGTACCCTTTCCACCTCCTGTGTGCCACTGTGGCAACCCCTTTTTCCTATAAAAGGAGGCCCGAGGCGACCAGGAGAAGGATTCGGCTTTTTAGAACTCCTCACGACCCAGCTTTTGGAGCCCCTCGCTAGCTGAAGAACACAAACATATAATGCGCCAAAGAAGGAGTAGGGTTTTACGCATCTTTGTGGCCCGAACCTGGGTAAAGGAACCGTGTGCTAACTGTTAGATCTGCTCTTCTCTCAACCCCGCGCCCCGCAACCGTAGTAGGGATTCTTGTGATCCCATAGGTGTCGATCCAAATACACCGACATTCTGCCCCCGCGCTGCAAGTCAAGCTGCCCCTACATTACCGCGAGATGGCTACTGGAGAAGCAAAGAGAGGCAAACTACATATGCGTGGAGATTAACAACAAAAGAAATCAGTGCATTGTCGTTCGGTGAACCGAGCAAGAACAAGTAATACTAGTCAAGTACAAGTTTATTTCCACTAGAGCATTCACATGGAAAGCAAGTGCATGCATGCATCAGTGTTCTGAAGACCACGTTGCCAAATCAACCGGAGCACGAGTCCTGGTGATTTAAGTTGACAGTCTAAAACATCATCAGTTATTCAAAGACATCAGGTGATATCTATCTAGGTTTGTTTATTTAGCACATATTATTTTTGTCAAAGAACAGTTTATCTTTGCTTTGGCCTGCAATATTGTTTATGCAGGGTAATTGTTCACTGCGAGAAGCGATGACCATGCCATGATGAATATATGTGCAAATCGCCGCTTTACAGCCCAATTTACCTCAACATGGCATGACTCGTCCATCTGCTCCGCCTTACAACGCCACGGTCGTTTTATTGTCCACCCTCGCGGCAGGTTCATGGCCGTCTCTAACGACCGCGCCGGTTTACAACGTCGTGGCCGTCTCTAGCGACCGCGCCGGATTACAGCGTTGTAGCCGTCTCTCTCGTCCGCACCGGTTTACAACACCATGGCCGTATTTCGCGACCGCGCCGGCTTACAACGAGGAGGGAGACTAACCCGTCGGCGCCAACCGGCCCATCTGTTGTTCGAGAAAATCAGGTGTTATCCCTCCTATATATTTTATCAGGACATTTTATTTCCTTTGAGCACCATTACACTGCCATGTTGGTGTTTTTATATACAGGTAAAATCATTGTTATACTGCGGATATAAAACATGCACTGGGAACGTTCTACAATGGCGTTTTCCTCCATGTCACGTTACCTGATGAACAGGTGGCCGGTTCATGCGTCCACACCGGTTTACAACGTGGAGGACAACTTGCCCGTCCGTACCGGCTTATAATATTGCGGCCGAATTATCTGTCTGCTGTTATGGTCGACTCGGCCGTGATTGATGTCAGTTTCACCGTGATGACAATCAACTCCACGATGGATAATTTTTGGCCCAAAGATGTCAGGTGAAATCCATCCAGTATATTTTTATATTATATATCGTTTTATTTAAAAGAGCAATTACTCCGGATTGCAAAGTCATCTAATGCAGGGCCCTAAACCGCCACGGTGCCGTTTTAAACCGTCGGTCCTTCGTCTTCCTTGCGGGTGTTGCATCCAAACCGCCGCTGCGAGCTGTCAGTGTATCAGCCATCTTTTTCATAGGAGTATCACATGGGGGATTCCGTATGCAAGGGAGTTCCTATGGCCTCTTAAACCGGCGCCCCCGATAAACCGGGGAATCAGCCATCTTTTTCACAAAAGAGTATCACATGGGGGCTTCCAAAGAAGCTTTCCATGGCCTCTTAAACTGGCGCCCTTGATAAAATCAAGGAATCAGCCGTCTTCTTTATACAAAAGAGATTCACATGGGGGCTTCCAAGGAAGCCTTCCATGGCCTCTTAAACTGGCGCCCTTGCTAAATCAAGGAATCAGCCATCTTTTCTATACAAAACAAGAATCACATGGGGGCTTCCGCGGGCAAGGAAGTTTCCCATGGTCTCTTGAGCAGGCGGCGATTTGAAGCCCATCATAAGAGCACTCCTCTGGTTGCTTCGGCAATTTCCACATGATGATGAGGGGTAAAAGAGAGTTTGATGCCTGGCACAACTCAAATATATGACCCGACGAGCAATGCTCACACACTACCTGGGGGCTCTCAGCGAGTTGAATACCCTTGTAGTGAACATGGCTTGGAAGCCCGGTGCATACACCTAAAACCCCGGATTAACCTGCCTGCATCAAGTAAATCACGCCGTCCAGGTAAACCTGTTATGACCCGTCGAACGAATCACAAGTCAATCCTTCGGGACCCTGAACTTGGTCACGTTAAATTGATGATCATCAAGTGATTACCCAAGCCAAAATCTTTATGAGATTTTGAAACATTGGGTAGCTGTTGACAGGCTTTGCTAAAATGGTTAATGACAATAGCCTGGCAGCTCATAAAAAGCCTAGAATTTGGAGCCTGGTAGCTCGTAAAAAGCCTCGACTACATGGTCTTATTTGCCCAAAAAACTTTATTTTCTATTTTTTTTTCACAAACTTTTGTCTTCAAGGTCATTGGTTTTTCAACCAAGTCCATTGATTCAAGACTGGATAACTACAAAGTTGTCACTACATCTGTATCTACAGAGCTATAGTCTGGGTCATGAACACCAGTACTAGTTTACAGTTAAACTGGCGTTCATTGTAACCCGGATCAGCCTTCATAATAAGCCGACAAATAATCAAGGGAATCATCAGCACTTACACCTTGAATTGTTTCTGCCGGATTAAGGTTTATTATGATACACTTAGTCACAGGTATGATACATACTTATACTTTATACACAGTTCAAGTTATCAACTTAGATCATGTGCTTGGGCATTATGACCCGTCCGGCGATAGACCGCCAGGACACTTTGAACATTGTTTTATGCAGAAACAGGTGGAATAAACCGTCAAAGGCATTATAAGCAAGAAATAATTATGACCGGCGTTTATTAAACCGGCCTGGCTTTTGACTATAAGTCACTAGTACGAGATAAGATAATGACCGGCGTTTATTAACCCGGCCTGGTTGTGATCAAATATTACTGGAACCGGTTTTCAAACCGGGTTATAATATTCAAATCTTTAAATAGCCAACATGGCTGGATTTTTATTATGGTTATCAAATACCAATATTATGATTCAGGTTTTCAAAGTCGCTTTAGCGTAATGTATATTATTTTATCAATGGGTATGATTTATACTACAAAGGAACAGTCCCGAGTCGCTGCAGGCTTACAACCCGACACTTGGGGGCTACATTATTCAAGTTGAGATTACATCAAATATGCAAGTCTCATGTCGCTGCAAGCATGCACCATGACACTTGGAGGCTAATGCAAAGTCATTTTTGCTCACTTTATTGAAGACCCGACTCATCACATTATAATGAGCCGGCCCTTGGGGGCTACCAATTGCTCGTGTCAACAATTCAAGGTACACAATTATTAATCCATTATATTGAAGGGTCCACTTCTCAGTTGGTAAAGCACAAAGCTCTTAACCTTGTGGACGTGGGTTCAAACCCCATGATGGGAGTTACATTATATAATGTTATTTTCAATGATTATATCTACAAAGTCCCTGCTCATTATTACATAATGACCCGACCCTTGGGGGCTACATGTTGTTGTTCAAGTCTACATGATCATATTTTTCAAAGTCCGTGCTCATTATTTGCATAATGACCCGGCCCTTGGGGGCTATACTGGTTGAAGTTTTTGAGCATCAGGCAATTAAAAGTCCCAGATTGCTGCAAGCATGACAACCCGGCACTTGGGGGCTACATAATATGGAATATTTAGTTTTACTAGTGACTGGGATGAACAATCTGGATTTCTTCAAGGTTGCAACATTTATATTGAAACAAGTCTTAAGCTATTACTATGGTCTCCTCTTAAGACTTGGGGGCTATAGGTAATATGCATATAAAGGAGGAAATGACAAGGATATAAGGATGATCAGGTGCCGGTTCAGGAAAATATTTTAGCCCAGAGCAGAACCTATCAAATTTATTCTCGCATTTATGTATGCAGGAAGGATTAAGTTTAACATGGATAAATCCAAATTAAACTGGGGGCTAATGTCGGGAATATACCCCGCGGCGTAACCTGGCTGGAAGTATAACCCGGCCGGACTTGGCGTTTCATTAGTAAACCGCCGGAGGATTGGCGACTTATGAGTCTGACGGTTCACTGGTGTGATGATTCACAAGCCTAGCGACTCATTGGTGATCCGGTGGGTGTTTTAGATGGATGACAGGGCCCAAGGCCCAGAAGGCCGGTTCATGTTATGGTGGGCCGGTTTATGAAGAAAGCACAAGGATTATTATCCTATAAAGGAAGCAAGACTAGGACTCCTTGTAATAGAGTAATCCTAATCCTACTAGGACTCTACATGTAACCCGCCCGTTCAACATATATAAGGAGGGGCAGGGCTCCCCAAAGAGGGACAAGTTCTCACAAGTTAGAAGCGCCATATTCTCTAGGGCTAGACACAAAGAGCTGGTTTACCGGCGACACCATGAGGATCATAATGAGACCTAGCCTCAAACAGCTTGTAGGGCTATTACCGGATGATGTTTCCCGGTTCCCGAAGCTGTCTAAATCCTTGTCTTGCGTTGCGTCTCTCGATTCCGCTCAACCCCTCTCAAGCTACTACATAGATACGCGGCCTCACGACTAAGTCCTTACACTAGAACATCTGCCGTGACAAATCCACGACACATGGCAAGGCGTTTGTCACGGGCTGGAGCTCCTAAAGAATGGGCTGGTCTGGCGTATAGCTAATGGACAAAAGGTTAGAATCTCATGGAACAGATAACTAGTTCGAGGCCACACTAGTTCGCTTGTTTCGAGCATTGGAAAATGTCGGTTCAAATGAGTGCCTGATTTGCTTGATCATAATGCAAACTGGGATATGCCTAGGCTACATCTGTTTTCTTGCCAGTGGACTTTCAGTAGATTTGCAAGCTTCGTCCTTCACCTCGATTGGGTGAGGACTTCTTGGTCTGGGCACCCGAACGCAATGGTCTTTTCTCTATACATAGTACCTATTGGGAGGCTGCTGATGTGGTTAATTGCTCTCTATTCACCTGTAGGAGAAGTTCTCTGCATGGATCCAGGGACATTTGGAATCTGATTTGGTCATGTCCATCACCACCAAAAGTCCTATCCTTTGCCCGGTGAGCAGCTACAGATTCATTTGTACCTTGCTAAATAGAAAGCGTAGATCGCTTAAGGTGTATGGTACATGCACTATTTGTGGAAGAGAGGATGAAGACTCCTTTCATGTGTTATGTGTCTGTGACAACGCCGAGCCTCTATGTAAAGCTATGTCAAAGATCTGGGAACTTCCGGACCTAACTAGAATCAAACGCCGTGATGATTGTCTTATTCGGCTAATGAGTGATGTGAACGAACATGTCTGGGTCCATGTGCTTATGCTTCTCTGGAGGGCGTGGCACGTACAGAATGAACTGGTGCACGCAAAGCCAACCCCTCCAATTGACGTGACAACCTGGTTCTTGGCTAGTTACCTGGACTCGCTTGCCTGTCTTAAGCTTGATCCTAACGCAAACTTTGTCAAGGGTAAGATGTTGGTTAACCACATTTTCCCAATGATGCATGCCACATGTGATAATAATGCAATTTCAAGTACCCCTTGGCTACCTCCTTGTCAAGGGCGAGTTAAGATAACAATGGATGGCTCCGGGACCATCTTGGAAAGCATAATATTTAGTGCATGCAGTTATCTTGGTGATTGTGTTGATGTGTTGGAATCTGAATTTCTTGCTATTTGACAAGGGTTTAGCTTGGCACTGCAACGAGGTAATCAATCCATTGATGTTGAGTCCGACTTCTTGGAGGCGCTTTCCATGGTGGTTAAAGGTGGAAGCAATTAATCTAAATAGTCTTTCTAGATCACATAATTAAAACATAGTATGGGGGACATGACTCTTCTATTACTCATATCAATCATACAGGTGCTATGGCAAACTTGGGTAGAGGCCAGGGTCGTACCATAGTATGGCCTGGTTCGGGCCAAATGAGGTCTTAGATATTGTCTTACGAGATTGTAATCCCTAATTCTGAGCAATAACGACATACGAGATTGTAATCCCTAATTCTGAGTAATAAAGTTTTATTTCGCAAGAAAAGTGTCACATACATTTTTTTCAAATTCATGAATATTTTCTAAATGTCACATGCATTTTTTGAGTCGTACTAACGTTTTACACCCGCTGGGTTAGACTTTGTTCGATTGGATATCAGGGCTCTGCCGGATGGGAGAGGAGCGACCTGACTGGCTCAAAGGGGTCGTGCTCGCTCAATTCATCTAAAGGTAGCCTAGCCGTGTGTGTGGCGCTTCGTCATGAAACCAACTTCCTAGATACATCCTACATTGCAGCCTCCACCATCCATCCCGCACCACGTGCGTCATACGTATATACATACAACGTATTACCACGTCATTTCCATCCCAGAAAAATTCTCCCCCGAAAAAATTTCCCCTTGCCGTGGCTCTCACTAACTAGCTTGGACCTCGAGTAGTAACGGCGATAGGAAAGTTTCATTCATGTCAATGGAGGAGGAGGCTGGCCGAGGGGCGTCGTGGAATCGCGGGGACGGCCGCCGAGGGTCTCGGCCTCTTGCTGCACCTCGGCCTCTCATCCGCACGAATCTTGTTCGACCTCGACCTCCACGTCGTCCTCTTGCTCTACGCTTCCCCGATCCCGGTCGTGAATCTCGCCCACGTTGTCTATGACGACCCGGTGGCAGTGCCTGGAAATGATGTGCTGGTGCCGGTGGCGCCCGCGGTGACCGAGAGCGTTGCGGTCGTGGACATGGAGATCAGAGAGATAGGAAGGGCTCGATTGTATATGCTCAAAAACATGTTTTCGGATCATCCCAGCCTATAGCACTGACGCCACTGCACTGGTGCTGTGCCACCTTTCCCTGCAGCAGCAGCAGCCGCCCGACGAAGCGATCCCGTTGGTCCCCTGGGCAGGCAGCGGCGCACGCCAGTCGAGGCGGAGAACCGACATGGTGCGGTGGTGGGTGCATGACCAGCTCTAGAACAAACACCGCCTGCCCAGGGACAAGCCGCTGAGCTACATCGGGGAGAAGGTCTTGACTCCGGTACAAGTCAGACATGAACCCGTGGCACGCCCGCTTCCTCCTCCTGGCCTACGCATGCGCCCACCTCCGTGCCATCCTCAACCCCGCCGAGATCACCGCGTGCGGCTTTAACACCACCGATCCCAAGCCGATTAGGATCCCCGGAGTGACGGCCAGGCCGACGACCTACCCGGGCATGTCCTTGTCCATCCATGTCAGCAGCAGGGGCCGGGGTCGTGGCCAGTGCAAGTTTGACCGCCTGAAGCTGAACAAATTCCACCGTAACGACCCCACCGTAAGGGGTACATGAGCTTCATGGTCGACTGCAACCTAGAGGCCGATGACGGCGTCGAGGTGTGGGCGTTCCGGAGGCCGCATGGGATCCGTCCATGGCTTCTGATCGCCAAGTATGACGGCGTCCGCCCCGCCTGAAATCCGTAAAGTGTGTGTTGTTTGAGTTCGATCCTCTCGCTGGGATGTCATATTGCATGTGAACTGTATGTGTCACAGTACTCTCCGGTCGTAGTGAGCTACAGCCTAACGGTCGATTAGTCTTGGATCAAGTTGTTGTATCTTAGTGATCAGCTAGCTAGCTCTCCTTAATCATGTTGCAAATACAATTCTGACTATGAATGCAATCTTTTCTATAACATTGTACTTACACTGGTAGGTGAGACACCCTTCATTTTTACAATTGTACCAAGGAATGACTTGCATAATTGTACATGTTTAACATTTTTCAAATACATGTTTTTTGAATATATATTTTGCTGCCTACTTTTCGTCATACACATTTGTATATGTTTGGTCTATATCTAAAACATTATTAACATTCATCAAATACGTATATGATTTACATGTTCTTGTACATTTTTTGGACTACGTGTCAAATATTTTCTGAAAACACATTGAATTAACTTTTGAAATGATACAAACCATTTTTTAAACCATGCGAACATTTTTTATACTGTAAATTTTTTTTGTTTATAAAATGTCACAAACACATTTTAGAAACGCATGAACAAGTGTAACATACATTTTCTTTGACTGCTATGAATTTTTTGAATTAAACAAACATTTTTATAAACTGTCACAAACATAATTTTCAAATTCATGAAGATAGTCTGGCCTGATCTGCGCGTCCTCGGTTCGTCCGAAGGTAGCCTAGCCATGTATGCCCTCCATTGCGAAACAGAAACCCTAGATACATCGTCCTCCACCGTCTGTCCTGTGCCGCGTATTTATATACTACCTCATGTCCCGTTTACTCCGTGTATTGGATTTGGGTCAAGTGGAACTTTGCAAAGTTTGACCAGATTTATTTCTAAAAATAACAACACCTACAATACAAAATATATAAGCTATGAAACTACATTTCATAAAAAATCTAACAATATTGATTTGGCATTATAAATATTGAAACTTTTGTTTATAAGTTTGGTCAAAGTAGAGATACTTTAACTTCGAACATAACTTATATGCAAACTAAAAAGGACCGGAGGGAGTACATATACATCCATATTGCCAAGTGATTGCCCCCCCCCCCCAAAGTATTTTTACCCGAAACTATTTTCCCCATGCGAGGGCGCTTACTAGCTAGCTTGGACCTCGAGTAACGGCGCTAGGGCAGTTTCGTGTCGATGAAGGAAGGATTTTCAAGGGGTGTGGATCATCGGGGCGGCAGACGAGGGGCTTGACCTCAAGATACACGTCAGCCTGCCTTCTGCTCGGACTGCGCTCGATATCGAACTGAAAGCTGATCTCGTGGTCTTCGCCGGCCCGATCCCTATGGAGAATCTTACCCTTGTCTGGTACGACCGTAGGAGGGCCCAGCAGCGGTCGATGGGGACGACGTGCCGGTGCTGGTGATGCCCGCAGTGACTGAGAGTATTGCGGCCGAAGACATGGATATGGGGCCCATCATCGTCTACGAGGGCCTGGTCGGCGGGGAAGGCACAACCACCGAGGTCAGCTTTTCCCATGCTGGACAAGCAACACGTCGAGGCCCAGCAGATTGTCCCGTCCAGCGGCGTCGACATGGTCACTGAGGTCGGGGTGTTGGCCACGCTGGACGACTAGCACGTCGAGGCTGAGAAGATCGTCCCGGCCGACAGCGCCAACTCCACCGCGCTGGCGTTGTGCCACCTCCTAGCATGGGGATCTTGTTGCTCCCCTGGGCAGGCAGTCGCGTACGATAGTCGAGGCGGAGGAGGGTCATCAGGGTGCGGGCATGGGTTCACAACAAGCTCCATAATAAACTCCACCCCACCAAGGGACTTGTCGTTGAGAGACATCTGGGAGAAGGTCCTGATCCAGTCGGGCATGAACCCGCGGTACGCCCGCTTCCTTCTCTCGGCCCATGCATGCGCCCGCCATGGCGCCTTCGTGGGGGACATGCATGCATTCAATGATTGGAGACTGCTTAGCATAACATGCAATGGTCAATTCTCTGCGCGCAATGGTATTGATTAGCACATAAACATCAAGTTCTCTTGTTTCCGCCCAGCTTGGTCGCCGGTACGGAGGGAGGATGAAAAATGCTCGTTTCACATTTGGACGCCCCAACCCATGTGCGTAATTATCACATTGAGAACTATGCAACCACGGGAATTTGGAGGGACTCGATACTAATAATTACAATTGATTATATCAGTATTCTAACCGCCTACAAGGCATCAATATAATCCGTCAATCCATCGCTTCAATTGTCATTCCTCTTCTCTCCATAGCGCGTTGTAGTGTCGACCATCTTCATCGTCCTGGACGGCTGGGCTACACACTTGCATACACTCTGCAATCTAGCTTTCTTGCGGTTTGTATACGTACTGCAGCCATGTCGAGCGATAACGAGGACAACAGTTCTGCCAGCAGTGTGGCGCTCGATGATAGGTCAACATTGGAATCATCCCTCTCGTCTTCCATAAATCCAGCTTTGAGCCCAGACCTAGATTTTATTCACATCATGAAAGGGACGCTGCCGCCCGAGTGGTCGAACAACAAGCAGATGTATGAGGAGCCATGAGTGGACCAAGAAGATGACGACGATGATGATGAGGAGGAATGGTCGACCGAGGAGGAGGAGGACGACATCAACGAAGATGATGGCGGCGGCGGTGATGAAAAGCCAACGGTCAGCGCAGGAAGCATTCTCCCCAGGACGATCTCGCAAGGCAATCCAACAACAGCAAGAAAAAGGACTAAATTAATCAGACTGTATATATATGTGTTGTCGTTTGCTCATATTAATTCGTTATCACTGTTTCCCCTGTGAATCTCATCGTAGAAGCTTAGCAATACGTATTCAACAGAGATTGTTTACATTATCGCCCACATGTTGGTTTTTGAATTGTGTGCCCTCTCGAGCACACAATTCAAAAAAATCATATGCGTTGTCTATAATTATCGCACCCAATTCTGATTACCGACCTGTTTGCTGGATATCACACACATCTTGGTACACCGAATTGTTTGTGTTCTTCTCGATCATCGCAAACAGTTCATCCGACTGAACTGAATGCTACCTATCGCACACACCTTGATATGGCTGACCATTTCTATTGTTCTGGCTCCTCGCAAACATTTTGTATGTAGCAACTGTATGCCATACATCGCGCACGCACCTATAATCTAAATCGTGTTTGATGTATGCGCCATGGCAAACCGGTCGTATTATTTGTGATGGTTTAACTACAACACCGCTTGTGATTTATGCATCGCACACAGTTTTGTCGAATGGTCTCTGATTGTAGTTTCACGTTAGCAGCATCCGACGGTAGTGTGTAATTTCTAATTCTGACAAAATAAAGACTTACGAGATTGTAATACCTAATTCTGAGTAATAAAGAGTTATTTCGCCAAAGAGTGTCACGTACATTTTTTAAATTAGTGAACACTTTATAAATGTCACATGAACTTTTTGAAAGTTACTAACATTTTACGTCCATTGGGTTAGCCCTAGTTGGATTGGCTATGAGGGCTCCGCATGATGGGAGATGAGCGATGTGACTGGCTCGCGGGGCTAGTGCTCCCTCAATTCATCTGATCGTAGCCTAGCCGTGCACTTGCCCCTTCGTGGTGAAACCAAAACCCTAGATACATCCTATGTCGCACCCTCCTCCGACCGTCCCGTGCCTCGCGCATCGTATGTATATACATACGGTGTTTTGTGTTGTGAAGTTTTCAAGTTTTGGGTAAAGATTCGATGGACTATGGAATAAGGAGTGGCACGAGCCAAAGCTTGGGGATGCCCAAGGCACCCCAAGGTAATATTCAAGGACAACCAAGAGCCTATGTTTGGGGATGCCCCGGAAGGCATCCCCTCTTTCGTCTTTGTTTATCGGTACCTTTACTTGAGGCTATATTTTTATTCACCACATGATATGTGTTTTGCTTGGAGCGTCGATTTATTTTATTTTGCTTGCTGTTTGAATAATATCCCAAGATCTGAAATTCCTAAATGTTAGAGAGTCTTCACATAGTTACATAATTATTCGACTACTCATTGATCTTCACTTATATCTTTCGGAGTAGTTTGTTATTTGATCTAGTGCTTCACTTATATCTTTTTAGAGCACGGCGGTGGTTTTATTTTGAAGAAATAGATGAACTCTCATGCTTCATTTATATTATTTTGAGAGTCTTTTAGAACAGCATGGTAATTTCCTTAGCTTATGAATTTAGTCCTAATATGATGGACATCCAAGAGGGATATATTAAAAACATCCATATAAAGTGCATTGAATACTATTAGAAGTTTGATTCCTTATGATTGTTTTGAGATATGAAGATGGTGATACTAGAGTCATGCTAGTAGAGCAATTGTGAATTTGAGAAATACTTGTGTTGAGGTTTGCAAGTCCCGTAGCATGCACGTATGGTAACCGTTATGTAATAAATTTGAAGCATGAGGTATTTCTTTGATTGTCTTCCTTTGTGTGGAGGTCGGGATCGCGCGATGGTTAACTCCTACCAACCCTTCCCCTAGGAGCATGCGTGTAGTGCTTGGTTTTTGATGGCTTGTAGATTTTTGCAATAAGTATGTGAGTTCTTTATGACTAATGTTGAGTCCATGGATTATACACACTCTAATCCTTCCACCATTGCTAGCCTCTCTAGTGCGGCGCAACTTTCGCTGGTACCATACACCCACCATATACCTTCCTCAAAACAGCCACCATACCTACCTATTATGGCATTTCCATAGCCATTCCGAGATATATTACCATGCTACTTTCCACCATTTCGTTTATAATTACACACTCCATCATTGTCATATTGCCTTGCATGATCATGTAGTTGACATCGTAATTGTGCAAAGCCACCATTCATTATTTTTTTATACATTTTACTCTTGATTCATTGCACATCCCGGTACACCGCCGGAGGCATCCATATAGAGTCATATTTTGTTATAGTATCAAGTTGTAATATTTGAGTTGTAATTAAATAGAAGTGTGATGATCATCATTATTAGAGCATTGTCCCAAAAAAAGACCAAAAAAAGAAAGGCAAAAAAAAGATAAAGGCCAAATAAAAAAAGGAAGGCCCAAAAAAAGAAAAGAAAAAGAAAAAAGGGGACAATGCTACTATCTTTTTGTCACACTTGTGCTTTAAAGTAGCACCATGATCTTTATGATAGAGAGTCTCTTATTTTGTCACTTTCATATACTTGTGGGAATTTTTCATTATAGAACTTGGCTTGTATATTCCAACAATGGGCTTCCTCAAATGCCCTAGGTCTTCATCAGCAAGCAAGTTCGATGCACACCCACTTAGTTTGTTTTGTTGAGCTTTCATACATTTATAGCTCTAGTGCATCCGTTGCATGGCAATCCTTACTCACTCACATTTATATCTTTTGATGGGCATCTCCATAGCCCATTAATATGCCGAGTTGATGTGAGACCATCTTCCTCTTTTTGTCTTCGCCACGACCACCACTCTATTCCACCTATAGTGCTATATCCATGGCTCACGCTCATGTATTGCGTGAAGTTGAAAAAGTTTGGAAAAATTAAAGTATGAAACAATTGCTTGGCTGAAACCGGGGTTGTGGATGATTTGGGTATCTTGTGTGACGAAGATGGAGCATGTCCGAACTATATGATTTTATAGGGATGAACTTTCTATGGCCATGTTATTTTAAGAAGACATGACTACTTTGTTAGTTTGCTTGAAGTATTATTATTTTTATGTCAATATTAATCTTTTGTCTTGAATCTTTCGTATCTGAACATTTAGGCCACAATAAAGAAAATTGCATTGACAAATATGTTACGTAGCATTCCACATCAAAAAATTCGGTTTTCATCATTTACCTACTCGAGGACGAGCAGGAATTAAGCTTGGGGATGCTTGATACGTCTCCAACGTATCTATAATTTAGATTGTTCCATAATATTATATTATCCATCTTGGATGTTTTATATGCATTTATATGCTATTTTATATGATTTTTGGGACAAACCTATTAACCTAGAGCCCAGTTGTCACATCCCTAGTTTAGTACTTGCATTAGGACTAGCTAGAGTGTGCATCATGTTTACTTATCAAAGAAACTTGAAATGGGAATGACAGAAACCCCAGCACCCCTCTTCTAACAACTAGGGTTTGATAAAATCTTTTCCAATGTACCCAAAATGCCCTTCAAAAATGTTCATCATTTCTGCCTTGGTCCTAAACCTCTGCCAAAAATGGTGCACAATTTTCTAGGACCTCTAAGGTCTCTGGATTAAATAATATGGTATTTGTATTTGGGCATTTAAATGCTTTAAAATATTTTAAATGCTCAAATAATCATAAACTATAATGTTCCATGCTGTTCATATTATATACAGTGGGCATGACAAGTTTTATGAGTTATAAAAATGTTCTGGCATTTATATTAATTAAACAAAGTTGCAAAAGAAATGAAACAGAAAAGAAATAGGAAAGAAAAGAAAGAGAGAAAGGTTTTACCTGGAGCCCAGCACTGTTGCAGGCCGGCCCAGCCCACCAGCGCTGCTTCTGTCGCCTTCCTCCTCGCGCCAGAAGGCAGCGCGCGTGGCCACCGCGCGCCGGCACGCGCCCGGCCACCTCCAGCCTGCCTGCCTGCGTCCCCGACGGCCTGGACGCCTCCCTGCGTCGCCACGCAGCTGCCCCGACCCCTCCCTCATTTCCCCTCGTCCCCATCGCCTTCCCCTGGCTCTCTCCCTCTCATCACCGAGGCTGCCCGTCGCCGCCGTTCGCCGTTGCCGCACCTAGAGCCTCCCCCTCGTCCCGTGAGAGTGTCCAGAAGGATCGCCGCGACGCCCTCTTCCTCCTCGCTGAGCCACGGATTGCCGGGAGCCCTGCAACGCCTTCACGCCGTCGTCCCCAACCTCGGATCGCCGGAGCACCTTGCCGTCGATTAAGGAGCTGCAGAGCATCCCCGACCTCTCCGTCGAGCTCGCTAGCACCGCTGTGAGCCCCTACGCCGAATCCCTTCCTCCTCCGCCTCGTTTGCACCGCGTAGCTGCTGCTCCGCTGATCACTGATGGGCCTCTAACCCCTCGTTGGTTACCCCAAGTGGAAGGTGAAAGATGCAGTGTTGTGGAAGTTTTTCCCTTAGCAAAGATGCCAAGGATCGAATCCCCAGAGACTACTAGGTTCAACAAGTAGGTGTCAACTGCTAACGGCGCGGATTAGCAATCAACGTGGACCTGCACACAGATACAAATAACTTTGCTCCCAACGAGTACAGAGAGGTTGTCAATCCCTCCGGCCTTGTAGTTCACAAAGGATTAAACGCAAATGATAGTAGTGATAGATAATGTTTGCAATAGTAAATAATAGCAAAAAGTAAATAGCGGATGTGATCAATGATGGTAATATGGACCGGAGTCTCATGATGTTCACTAGTGATGTCTCTCTCCCAAAAGACGATAAAACAACTATGTGAGGTAAACGAATTACAGCTGGGCAATTGACAGGACCACGAACGCAAACCAATGCTGACTACATTGCAAGAAAGGTTGAGGTTCAAAGCATGGGCGGTACGCCAAAGTAAATAGACCGAAATCCATCAATATCTACTACTAATCATCCACCTTGAGATATCTATCCAGAACATCTCGCTGGTATTAAGTTGCGAGTCCCACCCATAGTGTAAACTCAATGCAACAGACAACTGCATTAAAAGAACTTTGCGTAAAGTAAACAATCCTTGCACCCGCGGGCACAAGCACCGTTGTTTTCCCCCTTGTGGCAACAACACATCTCCTAGACTCATGTTTCTGTCACTCAAGCTAGTCATCGAGGGGCATGAACCCACAATCGAGCATAACGTTCCCTCTTGGAGTCACTACGTATTACTTGGCCAAAGCAATAAATAACAACGGAGAACATGCAAGAATTACTTATGAACATAAATATAAAAGAGGTAGATCAAATATATTACTCAAGATCAATCTGAACATAATCTCATAATCCATCGGATCCCAGCAAACTCATCATAGCAACAGCATAAGGATTACATATGTGCCTCGATCATGTAGGGCAGCTCACGAGGACTAATTAGTGAAGCACAAGAAGGGGAGGAGAACATCACATAGCTACTAGTCATGGACTCATGGTCCAAGGGAGACTACTCACAACTCATCCGGGAGGCGTCCATGGTGGTGGAGAGGCTCCCGATGGTGATCCTCCCCTCCGGCAGGGTGCCGGGAAGAGTTCTCCTGGTGCTCCCGATCTTGGAAGCGGCAGCGGCGGCGAAACAGAGATGAGATCGCGAAAAAGAGTTCCCGTCCCGAGGGTTTCGAAGGACGCTCTAAATATATGCCGAAGGGGGGCACCAGACGGGGCTCGGGGGGCCCAGGCGCCCCCCCGGCGCGGGCCAGGGGGGGCGCGCCGCCAGGGCGCCTGGAGCCCTGGTGCCCCCCCCC
>LR738713.1:751889709-751907752 GCA_902687465.1 Secale cereale | reverse complement strand
CCCCCCCCCCCCCCGGCTGTTCCTTCGGGCGCAAGGTAGGTTTCGGAACGCTGATTTTTTATATAATTTTTCTAGATTTTTCCTGGCAGTTCTCGTAACGTGAAAACCTGAAATTCAAAAACAGCCGAAAACAGAAACTGGCACCGGGGTGCACTGGATTAGTAGGTTAGTCCAAATATGATCAAAAGTGTATGGAAGTGTATGAATATCATAGAAATATCACCCAAAAGTGGCATGGAGCAAGCAGAAATTATAGATACGTTTTGGACGTATCAATCACCGAAACCCGCCGCCGTCGTGCTTGCCGCCGGTGATGCTCCGGTGACCATTTGGTCACGGACGCACGTCCATCTCGCTCGCCGCAGCACGTAGATGAGCTAGGTACCACGCACGCATCGCCTAGGCCACTGCAGCCGCGTCTCCACACACGCCCGAACGCCGGCCGCCGTTGTCGAGCTCGTTGTCGTCGCCTCCGGCCACCACAGGCCCGGCGACCACCACCATTCGACGCGAAACGACGAGGGAACTCCAACGCGCCAACCGCAGCTCGAACCATGCCCTGTAGGCGATTTCCGAAGCTCGCCGCCGTGTTTGGCCTCGCCGGCGTCACTTCGCCGGCGAGTTTGACTCGTTTGACCGGGGGGTTGACCACCCCTGGGTCGCTGACGTGTGGGCCACCCCTCCCCTAATTAGCTAGTTTAATTAAGTAAATGCTAATTAAATCAGTTAGTTAATTTAGTCACTGACCCGTGGGCCCAGACCCCACTGACAGCTAATTAGTCTTTAGCTTAACAATAATCAACTTTGTTATTTAGCTATGACACTGACATGTTGGGCCCACATGTCATGTTTGACTGGACCAGGTCCTTTTGACTAACTGACGTCAGCATGATGTCATGCTGACGCAGTAAAGGATTTTCTGGGATTTTTTAGATTTAAAAATAATTCAGGAAATTCCAGAAAATGCCTAAACTTCAAAAAATCATATAAATTCAACAGTAGCTCAGATGAAAATAATTTATATATGAAAAATGATCAGAAAAATCCAATCTTTCCAATGGCACTGTTTTCATGCATGTTTGAGCAAGTTAACCTTGCTGTATACATTAAAACATGATAATGCACATAATTAAATAATAGTTTGAATTCCAATTTGAATCTTTGATTCAAATAGGCTCAAACCCTTCTGGTTATAGTTGCATTAGCCCAAAACACATGCATCTTGCCATGTCATGAGCATGCATCATATTGTTGCATTTGTTTGCTTATTGATTGTATCGCCGGTATTCTCCGTGTTAGGTCCTGCTCCCGAGGATACTTCTGCGTATCCAGCTGAAGAGCAGTACCCGACAACCACTCTGTCAGGCAAGCAATCATTGATCATTCCGATACAAACCCATCTTCTCGCTCCTGCTCTCTTTTACTGCATTAAGGCAACAGCGTGTGAACTGCTACTTGCTGCGGTAGTTGAACCCTATTCCCTTGCATGACCTGTCATTGCCACAGTAAATAGTTGAAACCCACTAGCATGTGTAGGAGTTGATTGAGCCATGTGATGTGTGATCCACCATGCTATTTGTTTATGTTGCCTGCTATGCTTAGAGTTGTGTCTGGTCCGGTTCATCTGGGTGATGGATCAGAGTGAAATGATTATACCGATAAAGTGAAGGAAGTGTGGAATATGCTTGGTAAAGGTATCGATGAAAGGCCATGTAGGAGTACGTGGTGGGTTGTTTCATTGGAATCGTCCATAGGACCCAAGATCTGTGTGTGTGATTCAAGTTACAGTTACTACCACACATTGGGCCCTGAAATATGACCCCACTCGACTTATCGACTGCCATGTTCTCTGTCCAGGAGTTGCAACTAGTTTCTGGTGTTTGTAGTTTACTGGTGGTCGTGCACAGCGCTGACCCTCGGGGTGGGCTGTGATGCGATAGGTACGTGGCACGGTGTACCGGTTGCCCGTTTGGTGACTCGGGAACCCTGTACACATCGTTTGGGGCCGTGAGCGACACCCCGGCCGGATCTCCCCACGGATGGAACCCAAATAGGCCATAAACCTGGACGAGAGACTTGAGTGGTTGGTTAGGTCATGGTCTACACCCACGTCGTCTTTCGCTTGAAGTCTGCCGAGCACATGTCGTGTGCAGACGCTAAGTGGTGAAAATATGTGTGAAGAAGTACACCCCTGCAGGGTTATCAATCTATTCGAATAGCCGTTGTTCGCGGTACGGACTACTTGGTTACTCTTACAGTTCATAGACAAGTTGATGGATACTACTAAAAGCCTCAAGATAAGTGTGAGTGCCGTGGATGGCCCTTCCGTAGGATGACGGAAGAGGATCCTTGGTAGTGTATTGTTGTGGTGAGTAGAGGACTCGTGTTCGTAATAACATCTTGCAATCCGTTGAGAGTTGGAGTATAGGTTAGCCAAGAGTCAAAGCTGGCTTTCTGCTATAAACTCCACTGCCCCCTGTTGATAATGTTGCATGTATAATAGGTTCTGTGGTAAGACTTGCTGAGTACCTTTTGTACTCATGTTTGCTTAATAACTGTTGCAGAGAACCCTGCCCCTGCTGATGGGTTCTACATGGACGTTGACGTCGACGAGTAGCTTGACACCCAGACGGAGATCTGGAGCTTGTGAAGGGCCTTGTAGATAGTCAGGCTACACCAAGCCTGTTTTATTTTCTAAGTTGTCTGTACTCAGACATGTAGCTTCCGCTTGTGCTTGTATGACTGTATGACTTGAGTGTTGGGTCATGTGACCCCTACCTGTATGGATATGTTATGTATGGCTCTTGGAGCCTCTTAAATAAAGTACTTTGAGTCATAGAGTTCTGTTGTGATGCAATGTTGTATTTGCACATATTGAGCATATTGTGTGTATGATTGAAATGCTTGGTATGTGTGGGATCCGACACCTAGTTGTTTTCCTTTGGTAGCCTATCTTACAGGGAAATGCCTCCTAGTGTCTCCAATGAGCCTTGGTAGCTTGCTACTGCTCGGAACACGTAGGCTGGCCGGCATGTGTCCTTCTTCGTTCCTGTGTCTGTCCCTTAGGGGAAATGTCACGCGTTGTTCCTTTAAGTCCATGTAGCTTGCTACGACTTGGGTTCATACGTTGATGACCGACACGTTCGTTGCTGGGTCATGGATGCCTTTCTCTATAATTTAGTGCCACTTTTGGTTTATAACTAGCCATGTCGGCCCGGGTTCTCTGTCATATGGATGCTAGCGACACTGTCATATACGTGTGCCAAAATGCGCAAACGGTCCCGGGCCATGTAAGGTGGCACCCGTGGGGTTATCGTGCGTGAGGCCGCAAAGTGATATGACGTGTTACAGCTAGATCGGTGTGACTTAGGATCGGGGTCCTGACACCAGTGTCGGTTTTTGTTATTGTTATTTTCCTTGTTTTTGAGTTTTATAGAAAAGGAATACCAAACGGAGTCCAATTGACGTGCCAATTTTTGATGATTTTTTATGGACCAAAAGAAGCCCCCGGAGTAAAAGAGTTGGGCTAGAAGAGTCCCGAGCCGTCCACGAGGGTGGAGGGTGCGCCCTACCCCCTCGGCGTGTGCCCCTATCTCGTGGACGGCTCGGAGACCCCCTTGACGTGAGACCGACGCCAGAAATTCCTATAAATACAGAAACCCGTGAAAAGAAACCTAGATCGGGAGTTCCACCGCCGCAAGCCTCTGTAGCCACCGAAAACCAATATAGATCCGTTCCGGCACCCTGCCGGAGGGGGGAATCCCTCTCCGGTGGCCATCTTCATCATCCAGGAACTCTCCATGATGAGGAGGGAGTAGTTCACTCTCGGGGCTGAGGGTATGTACCAGTAGCTATGTGTTTGATCTCTCTCTCTCTCTCTATCTCTATCTCTCTCGTGTTGTTGAGATGGCACGATCTTCATGTATCGCGACCTTTGCTACTATAGTTGGATTTTATGATGTTTCTCCCCCTCTACCTTCTTGTAATGGATTGAGTTTTCCCTTTGAAGTTATCTTATCGGATTGGGTCTTTAAGGATTTGAGAACACTTGATGTATGTCTTGTGTGGGATACCCGTGATGGCAATGGGGTATTCTATCGATTCACTTGATGTATGTTTTGGTGATCAACTTGCGGGTTTCGTGACCTTGGGAATATATGCATAGGGGTTGGCACACGTTTTCGTCTTGACTCTCCGGTAGAAACTTTGGGGCACTCTTTGAAGTTCTTTGTGATGGTTGAATAGATGAATCTGAGATTGTGTGATGCATATCGTATTATCATGCCCACGGATACTTGAGGTGGCAATGGAGTATCTAGGTGACATTAGGGTTTTGGTTGATGTGTTTCTCCGGTAGAAACTTGAGGTGGTTTCGTACCCTATAATAATCTCTTCGTTTGTTCTCCACTATTAGTGACTTTGGACTGACCCTTTGTTGCATGTTGAGGGATAGTTATATGATTCAGTTATGTTATTATTGTTGAGAGAACTTGAACTAGTGAAAGTATGAACCCTAGGTCTTGTTTCAAAGCATTACAGTACCGTTTATGCTCACTGTCATCATTAGTTACCTTGCTCTTTTTATATTTTCAGATTACAAAAACCTATATCTACCATCCATATTGCACTTGTATCACCATCTCTTCGCCGAACTAGTGCACCTATACAATTTACCATTGTATTGGGTGTGTTGGGGACACAAGATACTCTTTGTTATTTGGTTGCAGGGTTGTTTGAGAGAGACCATCTTCATCCTACGCCTCCTATGGATTGATAAACCTTAGGTCATCCACTTGAGGAAAACTTGCTACTGTCCTACATACCTCTGCACTTGGGGGCCCAACAACGCCTACAAGAAGAAGGTTGCGTAGTAGACATCACTCGCGGGGGTGGTGCTCGCTCAATTCATCTGAAGGTAGCCTAGCCGTGCGCGTGCCACTTTGTCTTGAAACCAAAACCCAAGTTACATCCTACGTCGCACCCTCCACCGACTGTCCCGCGCCTTTCATATCGTATGTATATACATACTGCGTATTGCCAGGTCATTTCCAACCCAAAAACACCACCCTTCCCCCCAAACTCGGAAGAATTCCCCAGTGCCGCCGCGCCACTAGCTAGTTTCGACCTTGAGTAGTAACGGTGTCAGGGAAGTTTCATTCGTGTTGATCGAGGAGGAGCAACACCCCGCTGAGACCACCGTGTGTGGCCTCAACACCATCGATCCCAAGCCGATTAGGATTGTTGGGGTCGAACCCTTCTTGTTATCTCTCTCTTTCTATCTCTCTATGGAACGAAGGTAGAAGTAGAAAGGAGCTAAACACACTAGGGTTGCTGGCGAAGAACGCCTCGGTGCCAACGTCCGGCCTCGATCTACACTTCGACACAAACACAAGCACGTACTTGTGCACCTATATGCCACATGCGCGCGCACACACTTACACATGATACACCTATATGCTCATACGTACACCTTACCATGGCCGTGACGCGGCAATGGACCGGTGACTGGCTCGATCAGCATGCACACACGCACATGATCACCACCCATACTGTGGCTTATTCCAACATTAGGATCCCCGGGGTGATGGCCAGGCCGACGACATATCCAGGCGTGTCCTTGTCCATCTACGTTAGCAGCGGGCACCGGGGTCGTGGCCAGTGCAAATCTGACCACCTGAAGCTGAACAAATTCCACCGCAATATGCCACGGTCATCATCGGTAAGGGGTACTGGAGCTTCATGGTGGACCGCGGCCTGGAGGCCAGCCACGGTGTCGAGGTGTGGACGTTCCGGTGGCCGCTTGATATCCGCCTGTGCCTTCTAATCGCCAAGAAGGACAGTGTCAGCCTCGCCCGACACCCGTAGAATGTGTAGTTTTAGTTTGGTCCTCTCGCTGGGATCTCATATTGCATTTCAGCTGTGTCTAACAGATGGTGCTCTCTGGTCGTAACCCGTAGCATGTGTAGTTTCAGTTTGATCCTCTCGCTGGGATCTCATATTGCATGTCAGCTGTGTCTGCCAGATGGTGCTCTTGGTCGTAAAGAGCTCTAGCCAAGCGGTCGCTTGGTCTTTGGTCAAGTTGTTGTATCTTTGTGCTCAGCTAATTTTTTTTTGCGAAGTATCAGATAGCTAACTCTCCTTAATTATGTTGCAAGTACAATTCTGATTATGGATGCAGTCTTTTCTAAAGATTGTGCTTACACTGGTATGTGAGACACCCATCGTTCTACAATCGTAGCAAGGAATGGCTTGCATAATTGTACATGTTCAACATTTTTCAAATACATGTTTTGCTGCCTACTTTTTTTCATACACATTTCTATATGTTTTGCATATATCTAAAACATTCTTAACACGATTAACATTTGTCAAATACATACATAATTAACATGTTTTCCAAATACACATTGAATTAACTTCTGAAATGATACAAAACAATTTTTAAACCATGTGAACATTTTTATATTGTATAAACATTTTTTATAAAATGTCACCAACATAGTTTAGAAACGCATGAACATAGTTTTAAATGTAGCATACTTTTTCTTTGAATGCTATGATTTTTTTGATTTAGACAAACATTTTTTATAAAATGTCACAAACATATTTTTGAAATGCATCAACATAGTCTGGCCTAATCCGCACGTGTTCGGTTCGTCCCGAAGGTAGCCTAGCCGTGTATGCCCCACTTTACAAAGTTTGACCAAATTTATTTAAAAAAAACAACATGTACAATACAAAATATATGAACTGTGAAACTACATTTCATAACAAATCAAACAATATTGATTTGGCATTGTAAAAATTGATAGTTTTGTCTATTAGTTAGGTCAAAGTAGAGATACTTTAACTTTGAACATAACTTACATGCAGACTAAAAAGGACCGGAGGCAGTACATATAGAACGTTAAGGCAGTTTCGTTTCGATGGAGGAAGGATGTCCAAGGGGGGCGTGGATCTGCATGGACGGCGGCCTAGGGGCTTGACCTCGAGCTGCACGTTGGCCTGCCTTCCGCTCAGACTACGTTCGATATCGACCTCAACGTCGATCTTGTGCTCTTCGCCGGCCTGATCACGGTGGAGATTTGGCCCTTGTAAGGTACGGCCCTCCGAGGGCCCGATGGCGGTAGTTGGGGACGATGTGCCGCTGCTGGTGCTGCTCGTGATGATCGAGAGTGTTGTGGTCACGGACGTGGATATGGGGGCCACCATTATCTACGAGTGCCTGGTGGACAGGGAAGGCATAGTCACCGAGGTCGGGGTTTTGGCCACGGTGGACGACGAGCACGTTGACGCCTAGCAGATCTTCCCGGCCTGCGAGGATGACATGGTCAATGAGGTTGTTATTTCGGCCCCGCTAGATGACGAGCACGTCTAGGCCGGGTATCCACTCGGCCGGCGATGAGGGCCACGTAGAGAATGAACTGGTGCAGGAAAAGCCAACCCCTCCAATTGACGTCACAGCCATGTTCTTGGCTAGTTACCCGGACTCGCTTGCCTGTCTTAAGCTTGATCCTAATGCATACTTTGTCAAGGGTAAGATGTTGGTTAACCACATTTTCCCAATGATGCATGCCACATGTGATAATAATGCAACTTCAAGCACCCCTTTGCTACCTCCTTGTCAAGGGCGAGTTAAGATAAAAATGAATGGCTCCATCCTAAGTGGAAAGGAGGGAGTTGGCATGGTGCTCCAGGACCATCTGGGATGCATAATATTTAGTGCCTGCGGATATCTTGTTGACTGTGTTGATGCGTTGGAACCTGAATTTCTTGCTATTTGAAAAGGGTTTAGCTTGGCACTGCAATGGGGTAATCAATGGTGATCCGGTGGGTGTTTTAGATGGATGACAGGGCCCAAGGCCCAGAAGGCCGGTTCATGTTATGGTGGGCCGGTTTATGAAGAAAGCACAAGGAATATTATCCTATAAAGGAATCAAGACTAGGACTCCTTGTAATAGAGTAATCCTAATCCTACTAGGACTCTACATGTAACCCGCCCGTTCAACATATATAAGGAGGGGCAGGGCTCCCCAAAGAGGGACAAGTTCTCACAAGTTAGAAGCGCCATATTCTCTAGGGCTAGACACAAAGAGCCGGTTTACAGGCGACACCATGAGGATCATAATGAGACCTAGCCTCAAACAGCATGTAGGGCTATTACCGGATGATGTTTCCCGGTGCCCGAAGCTGTCTAAATCCTTGTCTTGCGTTGCGTCTCTCGATTCCGCTCAACCCCTCTCAAGCTACTACATAGATACACGGCCTCACGACTAAGTCCTTACACTAGAACATCTGCCGTGACAAATCCACGACACATGGCAAGGCGTTTGCCACGGGCTGGAGCTCCTAAAGAACGGGCTGGTCTGGCGTATAGCTAATGGACAAAAGGTTAGAATCTCGTGGAACAGATAACTAGTTCGAGGCAACACTAGTTCGCTTGTTTCCAGCATTGGAAAATGTCGGTTCAAATGAGTGCCTGATTTGCTTGATCATAATGCAAACTGGGATATGCCTAGGCTACATCTGTTTTCTTGCCAGTGGACTTTCAGTAGATTTGCAAGCTTCGTCCTTCACCTCGATTGGGTGAGGACTTCTTGGTTTGGGCACCCGAACGCAATGGTCTTTTCTCTATACATAGTACCTATTGGGAGGCTGCTGATGTGGTTAATTGCTCTCTATTCACCTGTAGGAGAAGTTCTCTGGATGGATGCAGGGACATTTGGAATCTGATTTGGTCATGTCCATCACCACCAAAAGTCCTATCCTTTGCCCGGTGAGCAGCTACAGATTCATTAGCACCTTGCTAAATAGAAAGCGTAGATCGCTTAAGGTGTATGGTACATGCACTATTTGTGGAAGAGAGGATGAAGACCTCTTTCATGTGTTATGTGTCTGTGACAACACCGAGCCTCTATGTAAAGCTATGTCAAAGATCTGGGAACTTCCGGACCTAACTAGAATCAAACGCCGTGATGATTGTCTTATTCGGCTAATGAGTGATGTGAACGAACATGTCTGGGTCCATGTGCATATGCTTCTCTGGAGGGCGTGGCACGTACAGAATGAACTGGTGCACGCAAAGCCAACCCCTCCAATTGACGTGACAACCTGGTTCTTGGCTAGTTACCTGGACTCGCTTGCCTGTCTTAAGCTTGATCCTAACGCAAACTTTGTCAAGGGTAAGATGTTGGTTAACCACATTTTCCCAATGATGCATGCCACATGTGATAATAATGCAATTTCAAGTACCCCTTGGCTACCTCCTTGTCAAGGGCGAGTTAAGATAACAATGGATGGCTCCATCCTGAGTGGAAAGGAGGGAGTTAGCATGGTGCTCCGGGACCATCTTGGAAAGCATAATATTTAGTGCATGCAGATATCTTGGTGATTGTGTTGATGTGTTGGAATCTGAATTTCTTGCTATTTGACAAGGGTTTAGCTTGGCACTGCAACGAGGTAATCAATCCATTAATGTTGAGTCCGACTGCTTGGAGGCGCTTTCCATGGTGGTTAAAGGTGGAAGCAATTAATCTAAATAGTCTTTCTAGATCACATAGTTAAAACATAGTATGGGGGACATGACTCTTCTATTACTCATATCAATCATACAGGTGCTCTGGCAAACTTGGGTAGAGGCCAGGGTCGTACCATAGTATGGCCTGGTTCGGGCCAAATGAGGTCTTAGATATTGTCTTGCGAGATTGTAATCCCTAATTCTGAGCAATAATGACTTACGAGATTGTAATCCCTAATTCTGAGTAATAAAGTGTTATTTCGCAAGAAAAGTGTCACATACATTTTTTTTCAAATTCATGAATATTTTCTAAATGTCACATGCATTTTTTGAGTGGTACTAACGTTTTACACCCGCTGGGTTAGACATCGTTCGATTGGATATCAGGGCTCTGCCGGATGGGATAGGAGCGACCTGACTGGCTCAAAGGGGTCGTGCTCGCTCAATTCATCTAAAGGTAGCCTAGCCGTGTGTGTGGCGCTTCGTCATGAAACCAACTTCCTAGATACATCCTACATTGCAGCCTCCACCATCCATCCCGCACCACATGCGTCATACGTATATACATACAACGTATTACCACGTCATTTCCATCCCAGAAAAATTCTCCCCCGAAAAAATTTCCCCTTGCCGTGGCTCTCACTAACTAGCTTGGACCTCGAGTAGTAACGGCGATAGGAAAGTTTCATTCATGTCAATGGAGGAGGAGGCTGGCCGAGGGGCGTCGCGGAATCGCGGGGACGGCCGCCGAGGGTCTCGGCCTCTTGCTGCACCTCGGCCTCTCATCCGCACGAATCTTGTTCGACCTCGACCTCCACGTCGACCTCTTGCTCTACGCTTCCCCGATCCCGGTCGTGAATCTCGCCCACGTTGTCTATGACGACCCGGTGGCAGTGCCTGGAAATGATGTGCTGGTGCTGGTGGCGCCCGCGGTGATCGAGAGCGTTGCGGTCGTGGACATGGAGATCAGAGAGATAGGAAGGGCTCGATTGTATATGCTCAAAAACATGTTTTCGGATCATCCCGGCCTATAGCACTGACGCCACTGCACTAGTGCTGTGCCACCTTTCCCTGCAGCTGCAGCAGCCGCCCGACAAAGGGATCCCGTTGGTCCCCTGGGCAGGCAGCGGCGCACGCCAGTCGAGGCGGACAACCGACATGGTGCGGTGGTGGGTGCATGACCAGCTCTAGAACGAACACCGCCTGCCCAGGGACAAGCCGCTGAGCTACATCGGGGAGAAGGTCTTGACTCCGGAACAAGTCGGACATGAACCCGTGGCACGCCCGCTTCCTCCTCCTGGCCTGTGCATGCGCCCACCTCCGTGCCATCCTCAACCCCGCCGAGATCACCGCGTGCGGCTTTAACACAACCGATCCCAAGCCGATTAGGATCCCCGGAGTGACGGCCAGGCCGACGACCTACCCGGGCATGTCCTTGTCCATCCATGTCAGCAGCGGGGGCCGGGGTCGTGGCCAGTGCAAGTTTGACCGCCTGAAGCTGAACAAATTCCACCGTAACGAGCCCACCGTAAGGGGTACATGAGCTTCATGGTCGACTGCAACCTAGAGGCCGATGACGGTGTCGAGGTGTGGGCGTTCCGGAGGCCGCATGGGATCCGTCCATGGCTTCTGATCGCCAAGTATGACGGCGTCCGGCCCGCCTGAAATCTGTAAAGTGTGTGTTGTTTGAGTTCGATCCTCTCGCTGGGATGTCATATTACATGTGAACTGTGTCTGTCACGGTACTCTCCGGTCGTAGTGAGCTACAGCCTAACGGTCGATTAGTCTTGGATCAAGTTGTTGTATCTTAGTGATCAGCTAGCTAGCTCTCCTTAATCATGTTGCAAATACAATTCTGACTATGAATGCAATCTTTTCTATAACATTGTACTTACACTGGTAGGTGAGACACCCTTCATTTTTACAATTGTACCAAGGAATGACTTGCATAATTGTACATGTTTAACATTTTTCAAATACATGTTTATTGAATATATATATTGTTGGGGAACGTAGTATTTTAAAATTTTCCTATGATCACGCAAGATCTATCTACCAGATGCATAGGAACGAGAGGGAAGAGTGTGTCTACGTACCCTCGTAGACCGGAAGCGGAAGCGTCAAGTGACGCGGTTGATGTAGTCGAACTTCTTCGCCATCCAACCGATCAAGCACCGAACGTATGGCACCTCCGCGTTCAGCACACGTTCAGCTTGATGACGTCCCACGAGCTCTTGATCCAGTTGAGCTTCACGGGAGAGTTTCGTCAGCACGACGGCGTGGTGACAGATATGATGTATCTACCGGCGCAGGGCTTCGCCTAAGCACTGCGACGGTATGACCGAGGTGTGTTTCTGTGGAGGGCGGCACCGCACACGGCTAGAACAATTCAACTTGTGTGTCTTTGGGTGCTCCCCTGCCCCCGTATATAAAGGAGCAAGGGGGGAGGCCGGCCGGCCCTTGTTTGGTGCGGCTAGGGGTGCAATCCTACTAGGAATAGGATTGCAATCCTATTCCTAGTAGGAATCACCAAAGAAGGAAGAGAGGGAAAGGAAAAGAGGGAGAGGTGGCGCCCCCCAATCCTAGTCCAACTAGGAACCCTAGGTGGGGCGCCGGCCAGCCCTATGGGCTGCCTCTCTCTTTCCCTTAAGGCCCACTATGGACCATCCCCCTTCGTAGGGGGTTCCGGTAACCCCCTCCGGCAATCCCGTTAAATCCGAAACTTTTCCGGAACACTTCCGGTGTCCGAATATAGTCGTCCAATATATCAATCTTTATGTCTCGGACATTCCGAGACTCCTCGTCATGTCCGTGATCTCATCCGAGACTCCGAACTACCTTCGGTACATCAAAACTCATAAACTCATAATACCGATCGTCATCAAACGTTAAGCGTGCGGACCCTACGGGTTCGAGAACTATGTAGACATGACCCAGACTCATCTCCGGTCAATAACCAATAGCGGAACCTGGATGTTCATATTGGCTCCTACATATTCTACGAAGATCTTTTATCGGTCAGAACCGCATAACAACATACGTTGTTCCTTTTGTCATCGGTATGTTACTTGTCCGAGATTCGATCGTCGGTATCTCCATACCTAGTTCAATCTCGTTACCGGCAAGTCTCTTTACTCGTTCCGTAACACATCATTTCGTGACTAACTCATTAATCTTTTGCTTGCAAGGCTTATTGTGATGTGTGTTACCGAGAGGGCCCAGAGATACCTCTCCGACACTCGGAGTGACAAATCCTAATCTTGATCTATGCCAACACCACGAATACTTTCGGAGACACCTGTAGAGCATCTTTATGATCACCCAGTTACGTTGTGACGTTTGATAGCACACAAGGTGTTCCTACGGTATTCGGGAGTTGCATAATCTCATAGTCATAGGAACATGTATAAGTCATGAAGAAAGCAATAACAGTAAAACTAAACGATCATAGTGCTATGCTAACGGATGGGTCTTGTCCATCACATCATTCTTCTAATGATGTGATCCCGTTGATCAAATGACAACTCATGTCTATGGCTAGGAAACATAACCATCTTTGATCAATGAGCTAGTCTAGTAGAGGCATACTAGGGACACTCTGTTTTGTCTATGTATTCACACATGTATTAGGTTTCCGGTTAATACAATTCTAGCATGAATAAAAGACATTTATCATGATATAAGGAAATATAAAATAACAACTTTATTATTGCCTCTAGGGCATATTTCCTTCATATATTGCTGCCTACTTTTCGTCATACACATTTGTATATGTTTGGTCTATATCTAAAACATTATTAACATTATTAACATTCATCAAATACGTATATGATTTACATGTTCTTGTACATTTTTTGGACTACGCGTCATATATTTTCTGAAAACACATTGAATTAACTTTTGAAATGATACAAACCATTTTTTAAACCATGCGAACATTTTTTATACTGTAATTTTTTTTTGTTTATAAAATGTCACAAACACATTTTAGAAACGCATGAACAAGTGTAACATACATTTTATTTGACTGCTATGATTTTTTTGAATTAAACAAACATTTTTATAAACTGTCACAAACATAATTTTCAAATTCATGAAGATAGTCTGGCCTGATCTGCGCGTCCTCGGTTCGTCCGAAGGTAGCCTAGCGATGTATGCCCTCCATTGCGAAACAGAAACCCTAGATACATCGTCCTCCACCGTATGTCCTGTGCCGCGTATTTATATACTCCCTCATGTCCCGTTTACTCCGTGTATTGGATTTGGGTCAAGTGAAACTTTGCAAAGTTTGACCAGATTTATTTCTAAAAATAACAACACCTACAATAAAATATATATAAGCTATGAAACTACATTTCATAAAAAATCTGACAATATTGATTTGGCATTATATATATTGAAACTTTTGTCTATAAGTTTGGTCAAAGTAGAGATACTTTAACTTCGAACATAACTTATATGCAAACTAAAAAGGACCGGAGGGAGTACATATACATCCATATTGCCAAGTGATTGCCCCCCCCCCCAAAAGTATTTTTCCCCGAAACTATTTTCCCCATGCGAGGGCACTTACTAGCTAGCTTGGACCTCGAGTAACGGCGCTAGGGCAGTTTCGTGTCGATGAAGGAAGGATTTTCAAGGGGTGTGGATCATCGGGGCGGCAGACGAGGGGCTTGACCTCAAGATACACGTCAGCCTGCCTTCTGCTTGGACTGCGCTCGATATTGAACTGAAAGCTGATCTCGTGATAGGAACTGAAAGCCCGATCCCTATGGAGAATCTTACCCTTGTCTGGTACGACCGTAGGAGGGCCCAGCAGCGGTCGATGGGGACGACGTGCCGGTGCTGGTGATGCCCGCAGTGACTGAGAGTATTGCGGCTGAAGACGTGGATATGGGGTCCATCATCGTCTACGAGGGCCTGGTCGGCGGGGAAGGCACAACCACCGAGGTCAGCTTTTCCCATGCTGGACAAGCAACACGTCGAGGCCCAGCAGATCGTCCCGTCCAGCGGCGTCGACATGGTCACTGAGGTCGGGGTTTTGGCCACGCTGGACGACTAGCACGTCGAGGCTAAGAAGATCGTCCCGGCCGACAGCGCCAACTCCACCGCGCTGGCATTGTGCTACCTCCTAGCATGGGGATCTTGTTGCTCCCCTGGGCAGGCAGTCGCGCACGGTAGTCGAGGCGGAGGAGGGTCATCATGGTGCGGGCATGGGTTCGCAACAAGCTCCATAATAAACTCCACCCCACCAAGGGACTTGTCGTTGAGAGACATCTGGGAGAAGGTCCTGATCCAGTCGGGCATGAACCCGCGGCACGCCCGCTTCCTTCTCTCGGCCCATGCATGCGCCCGCCATGGCGCCTTCGTGGGGGACATGCATGCATTCAATGACTGGAGACTGCTTAGAATAACATGCAATGGTCAATTCTCTGCTCGCAATGGTATTGATTAGCACATAAACATCAAGTTCTCTTGTTTCCGCCCACCTTGGTCGCCGGTACGGAGGGAGGATGAAAAATGCTCGTTTCACATTTGGACGCCCCGACCCATGTGCGTAATTATCACATTGAGAACTGTGCAACCACGGGAATTTGGAGGGACTGGATACTAATAATTACAATTGATTATATCAGTATTCTAACCGCCTACAAGGCATCAATATAATCCGTCAATCCATCGCTTCAATTGTCATTCCTCTTCTCTCCATAGCGCGTTGTAGTGTCGACCATCTTCATCGTCGTGGACGGCTGGGCTACACACTTGCATACACTATGCAATCTAGCTTTCTTGCGGTTTGTATACGTACTGCAGCCATGTCGAGCGATAACGAGGACAACAGTTCTACCAGCAGTGTGGCGCCCGATGATAGGTCAACATTGGAATCATCCCTCTCGTCTTCCATAAATCCAGCTTTGAGCCCAGACCTAGATTTTATTCAGATCATGAAAGGGACGCTGCCGCCCGAGTGGTCGAACAACAAGCAGATGTATGAGGAGCCGTGAGTGGACCAAGAAGATGACGACGATGATGATGAGGAGGAATGGTCGACCGAGGAGGAGGAGGACGACATCAACGAAGATGATGGCGGCGGCGGTGATGAAAAGCCAACGGTCAGCGCGGGAAGCGTTCTCCCCAGGACGATCTCGCAAGGCCATCCAACAACAATAAGAAGAAGGACTAAATTAATCAGACTGTATATATATGTGTTGTCGTTTGCTCATATTAATTCGTTATCACTGTTTCCCCTGTGAATCTCATCGTAGAAGCTTAGCAATACGTATTCAACAGAGATCGTTTACATTATCGCCCACATGTTGGTTTTTGAATTGTGTGCCCTCTCGAGCACACAATTCAAAAAAATCATATGCGTTGTCTATAATTATCGCACCCAATTCTGATTACCGACCTGTTTGCTGGGTATCACACACATCTTGGTACACCGAATTGTTTGTGTTCTTCTCGATCATCGCAAACAGTTCATCCGACTGAACTGTATGCTACCTATCGCACACACCTTGATATGGCTGACCATTTCTATTGTTCTGGCTCCTCGCAAACATTTTGTATGTAGCAACTGTATGCCATACATCGCGCACGCACCTATAATCTAAATCGTGTTTGATGTATGCGGCATGGCAAACCGGTCGTATTATTTGTGATGGTTTAACTACAACACCGCTTGTGATTTATGCATCGCACACAGTTTTGTCGAATGGTCTCTGATTGTAGTTTCACGTTAGCAGCATCGGACGGTAGTGTGTAATTCCTAATTCTGACAAAATAAGGACTTACGAGATTGTAATACCTAATTCTGAGTAATAAAGAGTTATTTCGCCAAAGAGTGTCACGTACATTTTTTAAATTAGTGAACACTTTATAAATGTCACATGAACTTTTTGAAAGTTACTAACATTTTACGTCCATTGGGTTAGCCTTAGTTGGATTGGCTATGAGGGCTCCGCATGATGGGAGATGAGCGATGTGACTGGCTCGCGGGGCTAGTGCTCCCTCAATTCATCTGATCGTAGCCTAGCCGTGCACTTGCCGCTTCGTGGTGAAACCAAAACCCTAGATACATCCTATGTCGCACCCTCCTCCAACAGTCCCGTGCCTCGCGCATCGTATGTATATACATACGGTGTTTTGTGTTGTGAAGTTTTCAAGTTTTGGGTAAAGATTCGATGGACTATGGAATAAGGAGTGGCAAGAGCCTAAGCTTGGGGATGCCCAAGGCACCCCAAGGTAATATTCAAGGAAAACCAAGAGCCTATGTTTGGGGATGCCCCGGAAGGCATCCCCTCTTTCGTCTTTGTTTATCGGTACCTTTACTTGAGGCTATATTTTTATTCACCACATGATATGTGTTTTGCTTGGAGCATCGATTTATTTTATTTTGCTTGCTGTTTGAATAATATCCCAAGATATGAAATTCCTAAATGTTAGAGAGTCTTCACATAGTTACATAATTATTCGACTACTCATTGATCTTCACTTATATCTTTCGGAGTAGTTTGTCATTTGATCTAGTGCTTCACTTATATCTTTTTAGAGCACGGCGGTGCTTTTATTTTGAAGAAATAGATGAACTCTCATGCTTCACTTATATTATTTTGAGAGTCTTTTAGAACAGCATGGTAATTTCCTTAGCTTATTAATTTAGTCCTAATATGATGGACATCCAAGAGGGATATATTAAAAACTTCCATATAAAGTGCATTGAATACTATGAGAAGTTTGATTCCTTATGATTGTTTTGAGATATGAAGATGGTGATACTAGAGTCATGCTAGTAGAGCAATTGTGAATTTGAGAAATACTTGTGTTGAGGTTTGCAAGTCCCGTAGCATGCACGTATGGTAACCGTTATGTAATAAATTTGAAGCATGAGGTATTTCTTTGATTGTCTTCCTTTGTGTGGAGGTCGGGATCGCGCGATGGTTAACTCCTACCAACCCTTCCCCTAGGAGCATGCGTGTAGTGCTTGGTTTTTGATGGCTTGTAGATTTTTGCAATAAGTATGTGAGTTCTTTATGACTAATGTTGAGTCCATGGATTATACACACTCTAATCCTTCCACCATTGCTAGCCTCTCTAGTGCGGCGCAACTTTCGCTGGTACCATACACCCACCATATACCTTCCTCAAAACAGCCACCATACCTACCTCTTATGGCATTTCCATAGCCATTCCGAGATATATTGCCATGCTACTTTCCACCATTCCGTTTATTATGACACACTCCATCATTGTCATATTGCCTTGCATGATCATGTAGTTGACATCGTATTTGTGGCAAAGCGACCATTCATTATTTTTTTATACATTTTACTCTTGATTCATTGCACATCCCGGTACACCGCCGGAGGCATCCATATAGAGTCATATTTTGTTATAGTATCGAGTTGTAATATTTGAGTTGTAATTAAATAGAAGTGTGATGATCATCATTATTAGAGCATTGTCCCAAAAAAGACCAAAAAAAGAAAGGCAAAAAAAAGATAAAGGCCAAATGAAAAAAGGAAG
>LR738713.1:751867850-751881948 GCA_902687465.1 Secale cereale | reverse complement strand
GGGTGAGTAGCACAAGAGGAGAGGAGAGCGGGGGAAGCCGCCCCGGTCGTCCCCATGGAGGCGGCGCGAGCGCGGGGTCGGGGGAGGGAGGGAGGGAGCGAGTGCGGTGAGTACTGTCCTCAAGAAGTTTCCGCCACCTCTCCCTGTAGCAGCAGCAGCCGCCTGACGAAGGGATCCCATTGCTCCCCTGGGCAGGCAGATGCGCACGCCAGTCGAGGCGGAGGGCCGACATGTTGCGGGGGTGGGTGCGCGACCAGCTCCAGAACAAACACCGCTGCCCAGGGACCTGCCGCTGAGCTACATCTGGGAGAAGGTCCTGACTCCGGTACAAGTTGTACATGAACCCGTGGCATTCCCGCTTCCTCCTGGCTCGCGCACGCGCCCGCCTCCGCCCCTTTTTATACCCCGCCGAGATCACCGTGCGGCTTCAACACCTTCGATCCCAAGCTGATTAAGATTGTCGGGGTCGAACCCTTCTTGGTCTCTCTCTCTCTCTCTCTATGGAACGGAGGTAGAAGAAGAAAGGAGCTAAATGCACTAGGGTTGCTGGCGACGAACGCCTCGCTACCAAACAGCAATTTTTTTCCAGTTCGAACTATTTACAAATGACTCAACTTACCACCGTATTTGTTGCTAACCGGGACGTAGCACCAACGCTCGCCACGGTCACCCCATGTACGCTTCCTAGCGATCCGGTTTTCGAACGTGAGCTGCCCACTCCTCCGTTTGACCTGGATGCCATCCTACGCCCGCCGTTGTTACACTACAGTGCTACCTGCAAACCTGGCTTGACACAAGCCTATCCTCGAACGTGGCCAAACCAACATCCAGACTCGATCTAGACTTTGACGCAAACACAAGCACGTACTCGTGCACCTATACGCCACATGCATGCGCACACACGCACACATGATACACCCGTATGCCCATACGTACACCTTGCCGGGCAGCAACTCGGCAATGGACTGGTGACTGGCCCGATCAGCGTGCACACACACACATGATCACCACCCATACCGTGGCTTATTTCAACATTAGGATCCCCGGGCTGAGGGCCAGGCCGACGACATACCCGGGCGTGTCCTTGTCCATCTACGTTAGCAGCGGGCGCCGGGGTCGTGGCCAGTGCAAGTCTGACCGCCTGAAGCTGAACAAATTCCACTGCAATATGCCACGGTAATCAACGGTAAGGGGTACTAGAGCTTCATGGTAGACTGCGGCCTGGAGGCCGGCGACGGCGTCGAGGTATGGGCATTCCGGTGGCCGCCTGATATACGACCGTGCCTTCTAATCGCCAAGAAGGACGGTGTCCGCCCCGCCCGATACCCGTAGAATGTGTAGTTTCAGTTCGATCCTCTCGCTGGGATCTCATATTGCATGTCAGCTATGTCCGCCAGATGGTACTCTTCGGTCGTAAAGAGCTATAGCCTAGCGGTCGCTTGGTCTTGGGTCAAGTTGATGTATCTAGTGATCAGCTTTTTTTTTTTTGCAAAGTATCAGCTAGCTAACACTCCTTAATTATGTTGCATGTACAATTCTGAATATGAATGCAATCTTTTCTAAACATTGTACTTACACTGGAATGTGAGACACACTTCATTTCTACAATCGGAGCAAGGAATGGCTTGCATAATTGTACATGGTCAGCATTTTCCAAATACATGTTTTGCTGCCTACTTTTTTTCATACACATTTCTCTATGTTTTGTATATATCAAAAACATTTTTAACACGATTAACATTTGTCAAATAGGTACATGATTAACATGATTTTCAAATACACATTGAATTAACTTCTAAAATGATACAAAACATTTTTTAAACTATGTGTACATTTTATTATATTGTATAAACATTTTTTTATAAAATATCACCAACATAGTTTAGAAACGCATGAATATAGTTTTAAATGTAACGTACATTTTCTTTGAATGCTATAATATTTTTGAATTACACAAACATTTTTTATAAAATGTCACAAAAATATTTTTGAAACGCATGAACATATTCTGGCCTGATCCGCGCGTGCTCGGATACATTGTCCACCATCGTCTGTCCTGCGCCGCGCCGTATTTGTATACTCCCTTCGATCCATTGGATTTGGGTCAAGTCAAACATTACAAAGTTTGACCAAATTTATTTTTAAAAATAACAACATGTACAACACAGAATATATGAACTGTTAAACTACATTTTATAACAAATGAAACAATATTGACTTGTCATTGTAAATATTGATAGTTTTGTCTATAAGATAGGTCAAAGTAGAGATACTTTAATTCCGAGCATAACTTATGTGCAGACTAAAAAGGACCGGAGGCAGTACATATATAGCGCTTGGGCAGTTTCGTTTCGATGGAGGAAGGATGTCCAAGGTGCGTGGATCTGCGTGGACGGCGGCCTAGGGGCTTGACCTCAAGCTGCACGTCGGCCTGCCTTCCGCTCATACTGCATTCGATATCGACCTCAACGTGGATCTCGTGCTCTTCACTGGCCCCATTAGAGGGCCCGGTGGCGGTGGGTGCGGACGACGTGCCGGTGTTGGTGCCGCTTGCGGTGACAGAGAGTGTTGTGGTCACAGACGTGGAAATGGGGGCCACCATCATCTACGAGGGCCCGGTGGGCGGGGAAGGCGCAGTCACCGAGGTCGGGGGTTTGGCCACGGTGGACGACGAGCACGTCGAGGCCTAGCAGATCGTCCCGGTCGGCGGGGACAACATGGTCAATGAGTTCGTTGTTTCGGCCAGCTGGACGACGAGCACGTCGAGGCCGGGTAGATTATCCCGTCCGGCAGCGCCGCCTCCACTTCGCTAGTGTTGTGCCACCTCCCAGCGCGGGGATCCCATTGCTACCCTAGGCAGGCTATGGGGCACGCCAGTCTAGGCAGAGGAGGGCCATCCTGGTGCGGGCGTGGGTGTGTGATGAGATCCAGAAAAAACACCACCTTCCAAGGGACCTGCCACTGAGCGACACCTGGGAGAAGGTCCTGATCCAGTCGTACATGAACCCACGGCACGCCCGCTTCCGACTCTCGGCCCGTGCACGAGCCCGCCATCGCACCTTCCTGTACGCCGCCGCCGTCATACCCGGGCATGTCATTGACCGTCCACGCGAGAAGTGGCCTGGCTAGTGGCCACTTTGATCTCCTGAAGCTGAACAATTCCATTGCTACAACTCCACAATCATCAATGCTAAGGGGTACGTGCCTTCCATGTTAGATAGCAGCCCTTTTCTATTATCTCCAACTGGATACACCACGCCACACCAGACTAGGATTTTACAGCCGTTTTTTGTAGCCAATAGAGACGTAGCACTCACGCACACACTAACAGACTCAAACGTACATCCGACTTTATAGCAAACGATATGTGGCCCTCACGTAGTCCAGGGCGACCTGGTCTTCCCTCGAACGTGCGCAGCCAGCTCCTCCGCAAGACCTGGTGCCATCGTGCTACCGCTGCATCCTGCCTGCCTCGCCACTCCACACGATCGCAGGCTCAGCCACAGTCCGACTCAACCTAGACTCTTACACGCACGCATACATGCACGCAGGCCATACAGTGCCGAGACACGCACATACACACTCGCCACACCTCCGCTGCGTCCCGCCCGTCTCGCGCGCACCTGACGCGCCCAACGAGCCCGACAGCACCAGTGCATCCCGCACAGCCCGCGCGCACCCGACGTACCCCGACCAGCCCGACCACACACTCTGTGGCTTATTCCAACACACACCCCCTAAGCCACGGCCTAGAGGAGTCCGTCGTCGTCGACGTTGGCGCCAGTCAAGAGAGCCTGCTCCGCCGCCGGTCCTTTCCGCAGCTGTGGGCACTCGCGCCGGAAGTGCCCGTGCTCCCCGCACTTGTAGCAGCGCCTGCGTCTGTTGCCGCCGCTCCCCGACGCCACGCTGTGCCCGTCGTCGTCGTTCCGTGCCCCGACTTGATGCCGCTCCCGCACTCGCCACTGCGCCGCCGTGAACAGGAGATGTCCGTCCGCCCGCTCGTCGCTGTCCTGCCGTTGACGCCGAACTCGCCCGTCGAACGTGCGCAGCCGCCCGAGCACTTCGTCGAACGCCATCGTCATCACGTCGTGGAACTGCTCGATGCCGGCGAAAACAAGGAAGAGCCGATCCGGCACCGTATCCAGCAGCTTCTTGACAGTGCCGCGTCGCCCAGCGTCTCACCGAGGTTGGCGTACCTCGCCGCCATCGCCGCGAGCCTCCCGCCGTACATGTCGAGCTCCTCGCCGTCCGCCAACTTCAAGCGATCGGCGCCGACGAACCTCACCTTCAGGGAGTCCCATACCTCCCTAGCGGTGACCTTCGTCGACACCTGCAGCAGCGCATCCTCCGTCAATGCCCCGAGAAGCAACGCGCGCGCCCTCTTATCCTTCCGCGCATTCACCGCCACTTCGCCCGGCGCCACCACCTCCCATATGGTGTGGACGTCGAGGATCGCCTGCGCCTTGATGGCCCAGACCATGTAGTTGTCCGCGGTTAGCATCGGCATCGCCATCGTCGCCGATCCGCCCGCGCCGCCGCCGTGTGGGACGAGCGCCATGGTCGCCGGTTATCACCCGAACCGAAGCTCAGTATACAAATTGTTGTTACCGCTCTCTCTCACACCGGACGGGGGATAAAGGTAGAAGAAGCACATCAGTATTTTTTCCGGCAGCAACGCAGCCCTTTTCTATTATCTCCAACTGGATACACCAAGCCACACCAGACTAGTATTTTACAGCCGTTTTTGTAGCACGCACTAACAGACTCAAACGTACAGCCGGCTTTAAAGCTAACAATACGTAGCCCTCACAAAGTCCAAGGCGATCTGGTCTTCCCTGGAATCCTGTGCAGCTAGCTCCTCCGCATGACCTGGTGCCATCATGCTACCGCTGCATCCTGCCTGCCTCGTCACACGATCGCAGGCTCAGCCATAGTCCGACTCAACCTAGACTCCTACACGCACACACACACGTAGGCAGGCCATACAATGCCCAGACACACACATACACACTCGCCACACCTCCGCTGCGTCCCGCCCGTCCCGCGCGCACCTGACGCGCCCGACGAGTCCGACACCACCAGTACGTCCCACACGTCCCGCGCGCACCCAACGAGCCCGACCCCACACGGCGTGGCTTATTCTAACATTTACATTATATAACATTTTTAAAAAGTGTTACGTATAGTTTTTTGAATTTCATGAACATTTCTTAAATGTCACACTTATTTTTCTGAATGGTACGGACATTATCTAAAAGTTGAGCTGGCACATCCATTGGGTGAGTGTCTGTGCGATAGGATATATAGGGATATCATTCCAGGGGAGTGGGCGATCCACGGGATAGGATAGGAGTGACGTGATAGGCTCGCGTGGTTGTGGGGCCGGATCACTAGCGTGGCGGAAGCAGCTTTATCCGTAGCGGGGGCCACCGTGTGGCGGCCGGGTGTGCCCTATTTGTATGGTCTTTGTTTTCGTTTGCATGTAGCCGCATCACGAAAACGTAAGATACAACATATAAAGACCTAGGGCTGGGCTGCATACGGCGCCTACCGACCGTCCGTGCTTGCGGCGCCGTATGTATACATAGCCCGTAGTCTTGTTCCCCTCCCAAAAGCATTTCCCCCGAGTCATTTTCACTCAAGTAGCACATGACGCTTAGCTTCTCTTGAGTAACGACACGAGTTTAGACAGGGCAGTTTCGTGTTGAGCATGACTGAGGGGCGTGGATCTACGCGGACGGCGATGGGGGGCCTCGACCTCGAGCTGTATTTCGGCATGCCGTACGCGCCAATTTCCCATGACTTCGACCAGAATGTCAACCTCGCAGTGTTTGCCGTCCTGATCAAGATGGAGGCCGTCACGGTGTTCGCCGGCCCGATCCTGGTGGAGAACGTCGCGGTCGCAGAGGTGGAGGATGGTAACGAGAACGACCTTGCCATCGTCGTGTACCAGGGCCCGGTGGGCGGGCACGACGCTGTGACCAGGGCGGGGAAGCTCTGGTTTTGGTGTCGGCTGCGCTGACTGAGGTGCAGAGCGATCTTGCCATCGTCGTGTACGATGGTCCGCTGGATGAACTACCAAACACAAAGGAATCTGTCCATGTATATCCTATATGATTTCAAACCATGGCGACACACAAATTGAATACTAATTGTACATCTTCAATACTAGCATTTCATTTATCACTTCTATTGTAAGTTGCTAATACTGGATTGACATTGTTCTTACACCGGTAGCAAAGAATGGTGTATGCACTGCATAAACATTGTTCATGTTTAACAATTCTCCAATACGTGATTTTCTCAATTATATGTTTTTCTAAGTACCTTTTTCATACACATTTCTATAATTTTTGTATAAATCTAAAAAAAATTAGACACTTTTAACATTCGTCTACATGATGAACATGTTTTTAACATTTTGGACTACTTGTTAAATATTTTTGAAATACACATGGAATTATCTTTTGAAATGCTACAAAGTATTTAAATTATGCAAACAGTGTTTACATTGTATAACCTTTCTTCAAAAATATACAAACATATTTTGAACCACGTGAACATAGTTTTAAATGTAACGTACATTTTCTTTGAATGCTACAATTTTTATTTTGAATTACCACAAAACATTTTTATTAAATTGTATAACATTTTTTTAAAGTGTCACGTACATTCTATGTCCACGGGTCAGCTACTGAACCCTTCAGAATCATCGATCCATTCTATTTTGGGGAACCTGTCCGGAGGATACAATAGAAGTGATACAAAATGTATTGGGTGTCACATGTTCTCATTTCGAGGAGAAATACCTGGGTTTGCCGACACCCAATGGCCGGTTGACTAAGGGCAAGCTTCGAAATTGGCAAGTTAAGTGGAGTAAGTGCTTGTTTTGCTTTTGATGGGCATCCTACACATGCTGGCAAAGAAGTTTTGTTCCAATCAGTTCCTCAGTCAATTCCTACCTTTATTATGTGTCTGTTCAAGATCCCATTTGGTGTTTGTGATGACCGGAATCATATGGTTCGGAACTATTATTGGGGCGCGGAGAAAGTTAAAAGGAAAACTCACTGGTATGCTTGGCATAAGATGACCCAGCCAAAGTCACAAAGGGGCCTCGGGTTTTGGGATTTCCAAATCTTCAATCAAGCTCTGTTGACAAGACAAGCCCATCGTATCTTAATTTTTCCGGACAACCTATGTTCAAGACTGCTCAAAGCCAAGTATTATCCAAGTGGACTCTTAGAGGACACGGTGTTTTGGGAGAACCATCTCAATCATGGCAAGGCGTTTGTCAAGGGCTGGAGCCCCTAAAGAAGGGGCTGGTCTGGCGTATAGCTAATGCACAAAAGTTTAGAATCTGGCGGAACAAATATCTAGTTTGAGGCAACACTAGTTCGCTTGTTTCCAGCATGGGAAGATGTCAGTTCAAATGAGTGCCTGATTTGCTTGATCATAATGGAAACTGGGATATGCCGAGGCTACATCAGTTTTCTTGCCATTGGACTTTCAGGAGATTTGCAAGCTTCCCCCTTCACCTCGATTGGGTGAGGACTTCTTGGTCTGGGCACCTGAACGCAATGGTCTTTTCTCTATACATAGTGCCTATTGGCAGGCTGCTGATGTGGTTAATTGCTCTCTATTCTCTTGTAGGAGAAGTTCGCTGGACGGATGCAGGGACGTTTGGAATCTGATTTGGTCATGTCCAGCACCACCGAAAGACCTATCCTTTGCGCGGTGAGTGATTCCTCTCCAACGTATCTATAATTTTTGATTGTTCCATGCTATTATTTATGAAGTCTTGGATGTTTAATGGGCTTTATCATTCACTTTTATATCATTTTTGGGACTAACCTACTAACCCAAAGGCCCAGTCCAGATTGATGTTTTTTGCCTATTTCAGGGTTTTGCAGAAAAAGGATATCAAACGGAGTCCAAACGGAATGAAACCTTCGCGAGAGAAATTTTTGGACAAAATCACGCACACCGAGCTTGAGAACCACGTCAGGGGATCGGGGGCTGGCCCACGAGGGTGGGGGGCGCGCCCCCCTTCCCAGGGCATCCCCCCTGCCTCGTGGCCCCCTCGAGCGTCCCCTGGTGCCCTCCTTCTTCCTATATAAGTCTACATACCCCAGAACCTCCGTGAATAGAGAGAAAACCCTAATTGCACCGCCGTACCTTCTGTTCCCGTGGAGATGCCATCTTGGAGCCTATTCCGGAGCTCCACCGGAGGGGGATCCATCACGGAGTCCTTCATCATCATCATCATCGCCCTTACCATGAGTTGTGAGTAGTTTACCACAGACCTTCGGGTCCATAGCTAGTATCTAGATGGCTTCTTCTCTCTCTCTCTGGATCTCAATACAAAGTTCTCCTTGGTCTTCGCGGAGATCTATTCGATGTAATCTCTTTTTGCAGTGTGTTTGTCGAGATCCGATGAATTGTGAGTTTATGATCAAGGTTATCTATGAAAGGTATTTGGTTCTTCTCTGAACTTTTTATGTGTGCTCATAATATCCTTGCAAGTCTCTTCGAATTATTGGTTTGGTTTGGCCTACTAGATCTATAGTTCTTGCAATGGGAGAAGTTCTTGGCTTTGGGTTCAATCTTGCGATGTCCTTTCCCAGTGATAGTAGGGGCAGCAAGGCACATATTGTATTGTTGCCATCGAGGATAAAAAGATGGGGTTTATATCATATTGCTTGAGTTTATCCCTCTACATCATGTCATCTTGCTTAAGGCGTTACTCTGTTCTTATGAACTAAATACACTAGATGCATGCTGGATAGTGATCGATGTGTGGAGTAATAGTAGTAGATGCAGAATCGTTCGGTCTACTTGTCTCGGACGTGATGCCTATATTCAATGATCATGCCTAGATAGTCTCATAATTATTCGCTTTTCTATCAATTGCTTGACAGTAATTTGTTTACCCGCCGTAGAATATCTCTATCATGAGAGAAGCCACTAGAGAAAACTATGGCCCCCGGGCCTATTCTCAACATATCAATCTACATCTACTTTACTTTTATCGCTTTTATTTTTCGTTCTTTTAAACTAAAAATACCAAAAATATAAACTATCATCTCTATCAGATCTCACTTTCGTAAGTGACCGTAAAGGGATTGACAACCCCTTATAGCGTTGGCTGCAAAGTTCTTATTTGTTTGTGCAGGTGAGAGGGACTCGCGCGTGGTCTCCTACTGGATTTATATCTTGGTTCTCAAAAACTGAGGGAAATACTTACGCTACTGTGCTGCATCTCCCTTTCCTGTTCGAGGGAATACAACGCTAGCTCAAGAGGTAGCAAGAAGAATTTCTGGCGCCGTTGTCGGGGAGGCTTACGCAATAGTCATATACCAAGTACCGATCACAAACCCTTATCCTTCGCATTACATTTTTTGCCTCTCGTTTTCCTCTCCCCCACTTCACCCTTGCCGTTTTATTCGCCCTTCTTCTGCCGTGTGTTTACCGTTCGCCTTTCTGTTTGCTTGTGTTGCTATGTGCCCTCAATTATCTTACATCTTCGCTTGCTAAAGTATGGATCCTCATCCACTTGCTAATCTCTTTAAGAGATCCAATTATGTTGAACCTATTGCTAGTGAGCTGCGTGCACTAGATTATCTTTATGAGGTTTTGCTCGAAATTTATGAATCTGGAAATTGTGAGGAATTGTTTAAAGAAAAAGTGATTCATGTTAGCTCCTTAAATAAAAAGCATGATTGCAATGATACTATTATAAATGTCAATTGTGTTAATGATATGCAAAACCCTAAGCTTGGGGATGCTAGTATAGCTATGCCCACTACTTGTTACAATGATCATGATTGGGGTGATTCTTCTTATGATCCTGGAAATTTATTTAAGCCCCATGATGAATATGAGATGGATAATAATGTTTGCAATAATATTGAAAGTGGGTTTGGAAGAGTGTCAACTTTAGATCCCACATATTTGGAGAATGTTCAATCTTATGAATTTTTTGATAAAAGTGGGTTTGGAGAGGTCATGACTTTACTTAATGTTAATCCCACTATTTTGGAAGAGTGTCAACTTTGCATGCATGTGGATAATGTTGAGAATATGTTATGTGATAGCTATTTTGTTGAATTTGATCACGATCCTACATGCAATTATTATGAGAGAGGGATATATGGTTGTAGAAATTTTCATGTTACTAAATTACCTCCCATTATGTTGAGATTGATATTGTTTCTTTCTCCTTCCTTGCATATGCTAGATCTTGCTTGTCTCGGTAATTTGTTTTCCTATAAGATGCCTATGCATAGGAAGTATATTAGACTTATATGTGTTTTTCACATGTCTTATGATGCTCTCTTTGTGCTTCAATCCTTGTCTTCCATGTGAGCATCATTGAATTCTCAAGCCTATCTTAGTGGCTATAAAGAAAGAGCTTGTTGGGAGGCAACCCAATTTTATATTTTTTTTTTTGTTTTTGCTGCTGCCAGGAAATAAATATTGCATCTAGCCGCTGATTTGATGTGGTTTCATGTTTTGTTTAGTGTTTGTGCCAAGTAGAACCTTTGGGAAGACTTGTGTGAAGTTTATGTGATCTTGCTGTGAAAAACAGAATCGTTAGCGCTCGCTAAATTGGTCTTCAGATTTTACTGGAGCGTGCTTTTTAGTTGATTCTTTTTGCAGATGACCGGCAGACAAATTCCGCAAATTTACCAATTTAGTTTGAAATTTTTGGAGTTCAAGAAGTAGGCAAAACCTGCGGATTACTACAGACTATTCTGTTTTTGACATATTCTGTTTTTCGTGTGTTGATTGCTTATTTCAATGCATCTATGAGTAGTATTGGAGGATATGAACCATAGAAATGTTGGAATACAGTAGGTTTAACACCAATATAAACAAATAATGAATTCATTGCTGCACTTTTGAGTAGTGGTTTGCTTTCTTATACTAACAGAGCTAACGAGAATTTTTGTCTAAGTTTTGTGTTGTGAAGTTTTGAAGTTTTGAGTATTGCTTTGATGGACTATGGAACAAGGAGTAGCAAAGGCCTAAGCTTGGGGATACCCATGGAACCCCAAGTAAATTCAAGATAATCAAAAGCCTAAGCTTGGGACGCCCCGGGAAGGCATCCCCTCTTTCGTCTTCATCCATCGGTAACTATACTTGGAGCTATATTTTTATTCGCAACATGATATGTGTTTCGCTTGGATCGTCTTGTATAATTTGAGTCTTTGCTTGTTAGTTTGCCACAATCATCCTTGGTGGACAGACCTATTTGAGAGAGTTAAATATTTCCTAGAAATTGTTATAACACTCTATATGCTTCACTTATATCTTTTGAGTTGAATAGTTTTTGCTCTAGTGCTTCACTTATATCTTTTAGAGCACGGTGGTGGTAATATTTTGTAGAAATTGTTGAACTCTCATGCTTCACTTATATCCTTTTGAGAGTCTATTAAAACAGCATGGTAATGTGTTTAGGCTAAAGAAACTAGTCTTCACATGATAGGCATCCAATGTCAATGTAGTAAAAAAAATTCACATCAAGTGCATATGAGTTCTTATGACTAATGTTGAGTCCATGGATTATACACACTCTCACCCTTGCACCATTGCTAGCCTCTCTTGTACCGCGCAACTTCTGCCGGTGCCATAAACCCACTATATATCCTTCCTCAAAATAGCCACATATTATTCCCCAAAACAGCCATCATACCTACCTATCATGGCATTTCCATAGCCAATCCGAGATATATTGCCATGCAACTTTGCACCGTTCCGTTCACATGACACGCATCATATTGTCATATTGCCTTTGCATGATCGTGTAGTTGACATCGTATTTGTGGCAAGGCCACCATGCATAATTTTTATACATGTCACTCTTGTTTCATTGCACATACCGGTACACCGTCGGAGGCATTCATATAGAGTCATACTTTGTTGTTGTAGTATCGAGTTGTAATGAAAGTGTGATGATCATCATTATTAGAGCATTGTCCCATGGGAGGAAAGGCTAAATCTATAAAGCCCCTCCGCAAAAAAAAGGAAAAAAAAAGAAAGGCCAAAGAAAAAAAAAGAAAGGCCCCAAAAGAAGAAAAAAAAGAAGAAAAAAAGGTACAATTGCTATTATAGAACTTGGCTTGTATATTCCAACGATGTGCTTCCTCAAATACCCTAGGTCTTCGTGAGTAAGCAAGTTGGATGCACAACCACTAGTTTCCTTGTTGAGCTTTTATTCATATTTAGCTCTAGTGCATCCGTTGTGTGGCAATCCCTACTTGAAATCGGGGTTGTGCATGATATGAATATTTTGTGTGATAATGAGGGAGCATAGTCAACACTATATGATTTTGTAGGGATAACTTTCTTTAGCCATAGTATTTTGAGAAGACATGATTGCTTTGTTAGTATGCTTGAAGTATTGTTATTTCTTATGTCAATATATACTTTTATCTTGAATCCTTTAGATCTGAACATTCATGCCACAATTAAGAGAATTACATTGAAAACTATATTGGTTAGCATTCCACATCAAAAATTCTTTCTTTATCATTTACCTACTCAAGGACGAGCAAGAATTAAGCTTGGGGATGCTTGATATGTCTCCAACGTATCTATAATTTTTTATTGTTCCATGCTATTATTTATGAAGTATTGTATGTTTAATAGGCGTTATCATTCACTTTTATATCATTTTTGGGACTAACCTACTAACTCAAAGGCCCAGTCCAGATTGTTGTTTTTTGCCTATTTCAGGGTTTTGCAAAAAAAGAATATCAAACGGAGTCCAAACGGAATGAAACCTTCGCGAAAGATATTTTTCGAGAAAATCACACACGCGGAGCTTGAGAACCACGTCAGGGGATCGACGGCTGGCCCATGAGGGTGGGGGGCGCGCCCCCCTTCCCAGGGCGCGCCCCCCTACCTCGTGGCCCCCTCGAGCGTCCCCCGGGGCCCTTCTTCTTCCTATATAAGTCTACGTACCCCAGAACCTCCATGAACAGAAAGAAAACCCTAATTCCACTGCCGTACCTTTTGTTCCCGTGGAGATCCCATCTTGGAGCCTGTTCCGGAGCTCCACCGGAGGGGGATCCATCACGGAGTCCTTCATCATCATCATCATCGCACTCACCATGAGTTGTGAGTAGTTTACCATAGGCCTTCAGGTCCATAGCTAGTATCTAGATGGCTTCTTCTCTCTCTCTGGATCTCAATACAAAGTTCTCCTCGGTCTTCGAGGAGATCTATTCGATGTAATCTCTTTTTGCGGTGTGTTTGTCGAGATCCGATGAATTGTGAGTTTATGATCAAGGTTATCTATGATAGATATTTGGGTCTTCTCTGAACTTTTTATGTGTGCTCATAATATCCTTGCAAGTCTGTTCGAATTATTGGTTTGGTTTGGCCCACTACTAGAAAAAAGCTTATTAGTGGCGCACCACTTTTGGGTATTAGTGGCGCACCTCTGGTGCGCCACTATTACCACGCCACTAGTAATGTGTATTAGTGGCGCACCAGAGGTGCGCCATTACTAATCCAGATATCAGTGGCGCACCACCTGGTGCGCCACTACTAAGTATAAGGGTGCGCCACTGATATTTTTTCAGAATTTTTTTTTTCAAAAATTTTTTTTTTTTCAAATATTTTTTTTTTTCAAATTTTTTTTTTCAAATTTTATTTCCAGAATTGCTACAGGTGCGCCACTGATATTGCTACAGGTGCGCCACTAGTAACAATTTTTTTTTTCAAATTTTTTTCCAGAATTTTTTTTTTCAATTTTTTTTTTCAATTTTGGCGGGAATTTTTTTTTCAATTTTTTTTTCCTTAATCTCGGGTCACTATGGCTTAATCTCGGGTCAAATCGCACTCCGTGGTCAAACTTCCCGGAAGGTCACCCATCCTACACTACTCCAGCCCAAGCACGCTTAACTTCTGAGTTCTATCCAACCCCAGCACCAGCTCACTTAGCAGGCACTTGTTGATATATCTATCATATCAATCCTATTAAACCTTGTTGATGTCTAGGAGTTTGTTCATGTTCATGAGTGTGATGAAATTTTGAAAAAATATTTCAAACTTCCCGGTCATTTTACATATCATATTTTGAATTTTTTTT
>LR738713.1:751853275-751867840 GCA_902687465.1 Secale cereale | reverse complement strand
AGACCCACGGTGCGCCACTACTATTTTTGAATTTTCAAAAAAAAAATTTATTCCAAAAAAAATAGTTTTTCAAAAAAAAAATTTCAAAAAAAAAACTATATTAGTGGCGCACCACACCCACGGTGCGCCACTACTATTTTTGAATTTTCAAAAAAAAATATTTATTCCAAAAAAAATAGTTTTTCAAAAAAAAAAATTCAAAAAAAAAACTATATTAGTGGCGCACCAAACCCACGGTGCGCCACTACTATTTTTGGACCACCATGCCCAGCCTTACCAGTGGCGCACCAGGGCAAGGTGCGCCACTACTATCAAAAATAGTAGTGGCGCACCTTGTCCTGGTGCGCCACTGGTAAGCCTGGGCATGGCTGGTTACTGTTCAAAAACATAGTAGTGGCGCACCCCACACCTGGTGCGCCACTAGTAATGTCACTATTAGTGGAGCACCTGTTTGTGGTGCGCCACTGCTATATAGTAGTGGCGCACCACATCTCTGGTGCGCCACTAACAGTGATATTACCTATAGCCTTTTTTCTAGTAGTGGCCTACTAGATCTATAGTTCTTGCAATGGGGGAAGTGCTTGGCTTTGGGTTGAATCTTGCGGGGTCCTTTCCAAGTGACAGTAGGGGCAGTAAGGCACATATTGTATTGTTGCCATCGAGGATAAAAAGATGGGGTTTATATCATATTACTTGAGTTTATCCCTCTACATCATGTCATCTTGCTTAAGGCGTTACTCTGTTCTTATGAACTCAATACACTAGATGCATGCTGGATAGCGGTCAATGTGTGGAGTAATAGTAGTAGATGCAGAATCATTTCGGTCTACTTGTCTCGGACGTGACGCCTATATACAATGATCATGCCTAGATAGTCTCATAATTATTCGCTTTTCTATCAATTGCTTGACAGTAATTTGTTTACCCGCCGTAGAATATCGCTATCATGAGAGAAGCTAGTAGAGAAAACTATGGCCCCCGGGCCTATTCTCAACATATCAATCTACATCTACTTTCCTTTCATCACTTTTATTTGTTGTTCTTTTAAACTAAAAATACCAAAAATATAAACTATCATCTCTATCAGATCTCACTTTCGTAAGTGACCGTAAAGGGATTGACAACCCCTTATCGTGTTGGCTGTGAAGTTCTTATTTATTGTGCAGGTGCGAGGGACTCGCGCGTGGTTTCCTATTGGATTGATACCTTGGTTCTAAAAAACTGAGGGAAATACTTACGCTACTGTGCTGCATCTCCCTTTCCTCTTCGAGGGAATACAACGCAAGCTCAAGAGGTAGCAGTGAGCAGCTACAGATTCATTAGCATCTTGCTAAATAGAAAGCGTAGATCGCTGGAGGTGTATGGTACTTGCCCTATTTGTGGAAGAGAGGATGAAGACTCCTTTCATGTGTTAAGTGTCTGTGACAACGCCCAGACTCTATGTAAAGCCATGTCAAAGATGTGGGAACTTTCCGGACCTAACTATAATCAAACGCCGTGATGGTTGTCTTATTCAGCTAATGAGTGATGTGAACAAACATTTCTGGGTCCGTGTGCTTATGCTTCTCTGGAGGGCGTGGCACGTACTGAATGAACTGGTGCACGCAAAGCCAACCCCTCCAATTGACGTCACAACCTGGTTCTTGGCTAGTTACTTGGACTCGCTTGCCTGTCTTAAGCTTGATCCTAATGCAGACTGTGTCAAGGGTAAGATGTTGGTTAACCACATTTTCCCAATGATGCATGCCACATGTGATAATAATGCAATTTCAAGCACCCCTTGGCTACCTCCTTGTCAAGGGCGAGTTAAGATACAAATGGATGATGGCTCCATCGTGAGTGGAAAGGAGGGAGTTGGCATGGTGCTACGGGACCATCTTTGAAAACATAATATTTAGTTCATGCAAATATCTTGGTGATTGTGTTGATGTGTTGGAATCTGAATTTCTTGCTATTTAACAAGGGTTTAGCTTGGCACTGCAACAGGGTAATCAATCCATTGATGTTGAGTCCGACTGCTTGGAGGCGGTTTCCATGGTGGTTAAAGGTGGAAGCAATTAATCTAAATAGTCTTTCTTGATCACATAGTTAAAACATAGTATGGGGGGACATGACTCTTCTATTACTCATATCAATCTAACTGACAATGGTGTTAGTCATGCTATGGCAAACTTGGGTAGAGGCCAGGGTCGTACCATAGTTTGGCTTGTTTCGGGCCAAATGAGGTCCTAGATATTGTCTTACAAGATTTTTATCCCTAATTCTGAGCAATAAAGACTTACGATATTGTAATCCCTAATTCTGAGTAATAAAGAGTTATTTCGCAAGAAAAGTGTCACATACATTTTCTTTTTCAAATTCATGAATATTTTCTAAATGTCACATGCATTTTTTGAATGGTACTAACGTTTTACATCCATTGGGTTAGACTTCGTTCGATTGGATATGAGGGCTTCGTCGGATGGGAGAGGAGTGACCTGACTGGCTCAAAGGGGTCGTGCTCGCTCAATTCATCTGAAGGTAGCCTAGCCGTGTGCGCACCGCTTCGTCGTGAAACCAACTTCCTAGATACATCCTACATTACACCCTCCACCATCCGTCCTGCTGCTCGTGCGTCGTACGTATATACATACAATGTATTGCCAGGTCATTTCCATCCCAAAAAAATTCTCCCCCAAAACAATTTCCCCTTGCCGTGACTCTGACTAACTAGCTTGGACCTCGAGTTGTAACGGAGATAGGACAGTTTCGTTCATGTCAATCGAGGAGGAGGCTGGCCGAGGGGCGTCATGGAATCACGGGGACGATCGTCGAGGGTCCCGGCCTCGAGCTTCAACTCGGCCTCTCATCCGCACGAATCTTGTTCGACCTCGACCTCCACATCGACCTCTTGCTCTACGCTTCCCCAATCCCGGTAGAGAATCTCGCCTCACCGTCTATGATGACCCGGTGGCAATGGCTGGAAATGATGTGCTGGTGGAGGTGCCGCCCGCGGTGACTGAGAGCGTTGCGGTTGTGGACATGGGGATCAGAGAGATAGGAAGGGCTCGATTGTATATGATCAACAACATATTTTCAGATCATACCGGCCTACAACACTGACGCCACCGCACCGGCGCTGTGCCACCTCTCCCTGCAACAGCAGCAACCGCCCGACGAAGGGACCCCGTTGCTCCCCTGGGCAAGCAGCGGCGCACGCCAGTCGAGGCGGAGGGCCGACATGGTGCGGGGGTGGGTGTGTGACCGGCTCTAGAACAAACACCGCCTGCCAGGGACATGCCGCTGAGCTACATCGGGGAGAAGGTCCTGACTCCGGTACAAATCGGACATGAAAACGTGGCATGCCCGCTTCCTCCTCCTGGTCCGCGCATGCGCCCACCTAAGTGTCATCCTCAACCCCGTCGAGATCACCGCGTGCGGCTTTAACACCACCGATCCCAAGCCGATTAGGATCCCCGAAGTGATGGCCAGGCCGACAACCTACCCGGGCAGGTCCTTGTTCCATCTATGTCAACAGCGGGGTCTGGGGTCGTGGCCAGTGCATGTCTGACCATCAGAAGCTAAACAAATTCCACCATAACGACCCCACCGTCATCAACAGTAAGGGGTACAAGAGCTTCATGGTGGACTGCGGCCTGGAGGCCGGCGACGGCATCGAGGTGTGGGCGTTCCGGTGGCCCCCTGGGATCCGTCCATGGCTTCTGATCGCCAAGAATGACGGCGTCTGTCCCGCCTGAAACCCGTAAAGTGTGTGTTGTTTGAGTTCGATCCTCTCGTTGGGATGTCATATTGCATGTGAACTGTGTCTGTCAGGGTACTCTCCGGTCGTAGTGAGCTACAGCCTAACGGTTGATTGGTCTTGGGACAAGTTGTACTATCTTAGTGATCAGCTAGCTAGCTCTCCTTAATCATGTTGCAAATACAATTCTGATTATGAATGCAATCTTTTCTATAACATTGTACTTACACTGGTAGGTGAGACACCCTTCATTTTTACAATTGTACCAAGGAATGACTTGCATAATTGTACATTTTTAACATTTTTCAAATACATCTTTTTTGAATATATGTTTTGCTGCCTACTTTTCGTCATACACATTTGTATATGTTTGGTATATATCTAACACATTTTTAACATGATTAACATTTGTCAAATACGTATATGATTTACATGTTCGTGTACATTTTTTTGACTACGCGTCAAATATTTTCTGAAAACACATTGAATTAACTTTTGAAATGATACAAACCATTTTTTAAACCATGTGAACATTTTTTATACTGTATAAAATTTTTGTTTATAAAATGTCACAAACATATTTTAGAAACGCATGTACATAGTTTTAAATGTAACGTACATTTTCTTTCACTGCTACGATTTTTTTGAATTACACAAACATATTTTTCAAATTCATGAAGATAGTCTGGCCTAATCTGCGCGTCCTTGGTTCGTCCGAAGGTACCCTAGCCATGGATGCCCTCCTTTGCGAAACCGAAACCCTAGATACATTGTCCTCCATCATCTGCCCTACGCCGCGTATTTATATACTCCTTCATGTCCCATTTACTCCGCGTATTGGATTTGGGTCAAGTCAAACTTTGCAAAGTTTGACCAGATTTATTTTTTAATATAACAACACCTACAATACAAAATATATAAGCTATGAAACTACATTTCATAAAAATTCAGACAAAATTGATTTGGCATTGTGAATATTAAAACTTTTGTCTATAAGTCTGATCAAAGTAGAGATACTTTAACTTCGAACATAACTTATATGTAGACAAAAAAGGACCGGAGGAGTACATATACAGCCATATTGCCAAGTCATTGCCCGAAACTATTTTCCCCATGTGAGGGCGCTTACTAGCTAGCTTGGACCTCGAATAACGGCGCTAGGGAAGTTTCGTGTCGATGAAGGAAGGATTTTCAAGGGGCGTCAATCTTTGGGGCGGCAGACGAGGGGCTTGACCTCAAGATATACGTCAACCTGCCTTCTGCTCGCACTGCGCTCGATATCGACCTCAAACCTGATCTCGTGCTCTTCGCCGGCCCGATCCCTGTGGAGAATCTTACCCTTGTCGGGTACGACCGTAGGAGGGCCCAGCGACGGTCGATGGGGACGACGTGCCGGTGCTAGTGAGGCCCGCAGTGACCGAGAGTATTGCGGCCGCAGACGTGGATATGGGGCACATCATTGTTTACGAGGGCCTGGTCGACGCGGAATGCACAACCACCGAGGTCCGGTTTTTCCCATACTAGACGAGTAACATGTCGAGGCCGAGCAGATCATCCCATCCAGAGGGGTCGACATGGTCACTGAGGTCGGGGTTTTGGCCATTGCTCTAGTGCTTCACTTATATCTTTTTAGAGCACGGCGGTGGTTTTATTTTCAAGAAATAGATGAACTCTCATGCTTCACTTATATTATTTTGAGAGTCTTTTAGAATAGCATGTTAATTTGCTTAGGTTATGAATTTAGTCCCAATATGATGGACGTCCAAGAGGGATATATTAAAAACTTCCATATAAAGTGCATTGAATACTATGAGAAGTTTGATTCCTTATGATTGTTTTGAGATATGAAGATGATGATGCTAGTCATTCTAGTAGAGCAATTGTGAATTTGAGAAATACTTGTGTTGAGGTTTGCCAGTATATTTTTATATTATATATCGTTTTATTTAAAAGAGCAATTACTCCGGATTGCAAAGTCATCTAATGCAGGGCCCTAAACCGCCACGGTGCCGTTTTAAACCGTCGGTCCTTCGTCTTCCTTGCGGGTGTTGCATCCAAACCGCCGCTGCGAGCTGCCAGTGTATCAGCCATCTTTTTCATAGGAGTATCACATGGGGGCTTCCGTATGCAAGGGAGTTCCTATGGCCTCTTAAACCTGCGCCCCCGATAAACCGGGGAATCAGCCATCTTTTTCACAAAAGAGTATCACATGGGGGCTTCCATAGAAGCTTTCCATGGCCTCTTAAACCGGCGCCCTTGATAAAATCAAGGAATCAGCCGTCTTCTTTATACAAAAGAGAATCACATGGGGCACTACTAGAAAAAAGCTCATTAGTGGCGCACCACTTTTGGGTATTAGTGGCGCACCTCTGGTGCGCCACTATTACCACGCCACTAGTAATGTGTATTAGTGGCGCACCATAGGTGCGCCATTACTAATCCAGATATCAGTGGCGCACCCCCTGGTGCGCCACTACTAAGTATAAGGGTGCGCCACTGATATTTTTTCAGAATTTTTTTTTTAATTTTTTTTCCAGAATTGCTACAGGTGCGCCACTAGTAACAATTTTTTTTTTCAAATTTTTTTCCAGAAATTTTTTTTTCAAATTTTTTTTTCAATTTTGGCGGGAATTTTTTTTTCTTAATCTCGGGTCACTATGGCTTAATCTCGGGTCAAATCGCACTCCGTGGTCAAACTTCCCGGAAGGTCACCCATCCTACACTACTCCAGCCCAAGCACGCTTAACTTCTGAGTTCTATCCAACCCCAGCACCAGCTCACTTAGCAGGCACTTGTTGATATATCTATCATATCAATCCTATTAAACCTTGTTGATGTCTAGGAGTTTGTTCATGTTCATGAGTGTGATGAAATTTTGAAAAAATATTTCAAACTTCCCGGTCATTTTACATATCATATTTTGAATTTTTTTAAAAAAAAACTATTTTTTTTTTAAAAACCAATTTTTTTTAAAAAAACCATTTTTTTTCAAAAAAAACATTTTTTCAAAAAAAACCATTTTTTTCCCAAAAAACATTTTATCAAAAAAAATTATTTATTCCAAAAAAAATAGTTTTTCAAAAAAAAAACTATATTAGTGGCGCACCACACCCACGGTGCGCCACTACTATTTTTGAATTTTTTTGAATTTTTTTGCCTCTAGATCTTAAAAGCCCCGTATCTTTTATTCGGTTAGGTTTTTGGGGATTCTAAGAATCTTCAACGGGGTTCCCCCCGGTTGAATTCGGATGTAACTTTTCGAGTAGATGCTTTTTCATATAAAAAACTTTTTCATCGGAGTTCGTATGCAAAAGTTATGCCCATTTTACAAATTCTCGAGAGATTTTGCAAAAAAAGTCGAAATTCATGTTTGTAAATTTTGCTAACAACTAGACCACAAATCACATTGGAATCTTATTTTTTTTTATTTTTTTGACATTTCTATCATTTTCTTTTATTTATTTTTTTAACTGAAAAGGCGGTCCACAGGGGGGGTGCATTTGGTGAAAATGCGTCCCAGGTTACCAGTGGCGCACCCCTTCACTGGTGCGCCACTAGTAGCCAGGAATACTAGTGGCGCACCAGTGAAGGGGTGCGCCACTGCTATGGTTTTTTTTTTGGACCACCATGCCCAGCCTTACCAGTGGCGCACCAGGGCAAGGTGCGCCACTACTATCAAAAATAGTAGTGGCGCACCTTGTCCTGGTGCGCCACTGGTAAGCCTGGGCATGGCTGGTTACTGTTCAAAAACATAGTAGTGGCGCACCCCACACCTGGTGCGCCACTAGTAATGTCACTATTAGTGGAGCACCTGTTTGTGGTGCGCCACTGCTATATAGTAGTGGCGCACCACATCTCTGGTGCGCCACTAACAGTGATATTACCTATAGCCTTTTTTCTAGTAGTGGGGGCTTCCAAGGAAGCCTTCCATGGCCTCTTAAACTGGCGCCCTTGCTAAATCAAGGAATCAGCCATCTTTCCTATACAAAACAAGAATCACATGGGGGCTTCCGCGGGCAAGGAAGTTTCCCATGGTCTCTTGAGCAGGCGGCGATTTGAAGCCCATCATAAGAGCACTGCTCTGGTTGCTTCGGCAATTTCCACATGATGATGAGGGGTAAAAGATAGTTTGATGCCTGGCACAACTCAAATATATGACCCGACGAGCAATGCTCACACACTACCTGGGGGCTCTCAGCGAGTTGAATACCCTTGTAGTGAACATGGCTTGGAAGCCCGGTGCATACACCTAAAACCCCGGATTAACCTGCCTGCATCAAGTAAATCACGCCGTCCAGGTAAACCTGGTATGACCCGTCGAACGTATCACAAGTCAATCCTTCGGGACCCTGAACTTGGTCACGTTAAATTGACGATCATCAAGTGATTACCCAAGCCAAAATCTTTATGAGATTTTGAAACATTGGGTAGCTGTTGACAGGCTTTGCTAAAATGGTTAATGACAGTAGCCTGGCAGCTCATAAAAAGCCTCGAATTTGGAGCCTGGTAGCTCGTAAAAAGCCTCGACTACATGGTCTTATTTGCTCAAAAAACTTTATTTTCTATTTTTTTTTGTTTTCACAAATCTTTGTCTTCAAGGTCATTGGTTTTTCAACCAAGTCCATTGATTCAAGACTGGATAACTACAAAGTTGTCACTACATCTGTATCTACAGAGCTATAGTCTGGGTCATGAACACCAGTACTAGTTTACAGTTAAACCGGCGTTCATTGTAACCCGGATCAGCCTTCATAATAAGCCGACAAATAATCAAGGGAGTCATCAGCACTTACACCTTGAATTGTTTCTGCCGGATTAAGGTTTATTGTGATACACTTAGTCACAGGTATGATACATACTTATACTTTATACACAGTTCAAGTTATCAACTTAGATCATGTGCTTGGGCATTATGACCCGTCCGGCGATAGACCGCCAGGACACTTTGAACATTGTTTTATGCAGAAACAGGTGGAATAAACCGTCAAAGGCATTATAAGCAAGAAATAATTATGAAGTTGCCAACTGAAGCAACCTCATACAACTGGGATATTTATAGATAATGACCGGCGTTTATTAAACCGGCCTGGCTTTTGACTATAAGTCGCTAGTACGAGATAAGATAATGACCGATGTTTATTAACCCGGCCTGGTTGTGATCAAATATTACTGGAACCGGTTTTCAAACCGGGTTATAATATTCAAATCTTTAAATAGCCAACATGGCTGGATTTTCATTATGGTTATCAAATACCAATATTATGATTCAGGTTTTCAAAGTCGCTTTAACGCAATGTATATTATTTTATCAATGGGTATGGTTTATACTACAAAAGAATAGTCCCGAGTCGCTGCAGGCTTACAACCCGACACTTGGGGGCTACATTATTCAAGTTGAGATTACATCAAATATGCAAGTCTCATGTCGCTGCAAGCATGCACCATGACACTTGGGGGCTAATGCAAAGTCATTTTTGCTCACTTTATTGAAGACCCGACTCATCACATTATAATGTGCCGGCCCTTGGGGGCTACCAATTGCTCGTGTCAACAATTCAAGGTACACAAGTATTAATCCATTATATTGAAGGGTCCACTTCTCAGTTGGTAAAGCACAAAGCTCTTAACCTTGTGGACGTGGGTTCAAACCCCATGATGGGAGTTACATTATATAATGTTATTTTCAATGATTATATCTACAAAGTCCCTGCTCATTATTACATAATGACCCGACCCTTGGGGGCTACATGTTGTTATTCAAGTCTACATGATCATATTTTCAAAGTCCGTGCTCATTATTTGCATAATGACCCGGCCCTTGGGGGCTACACTGGTTGAATTTTTGAGCATCAGGCAATTACAAGTCCCAGATTGCTGCAAGCATGACAACCCGGCACTTGGGGGCTACATAATATGGAATATTTAGTTTTTACTAGTGACTGGGATGAACAATCTGGATTTCTTCAAGGTTGCAACATTTATATTGAAACAATTCTTAAGCTATTACTATGGTCTCCTCTTAAGACTTGGGGGCTATAGGTAATATGCATATAACGGAGGAAATGACAAGGATATAAGGATGATCAGGTGCCGGTTCAGGAAAATAATTTAGCCCGGAGCACAACCTATCAAATTTATTCTCGCATTTATGTATGCAGGAAGGATTAAGTTTAAGATGGATAAATCCATATTAAACTGGGGGCTAATGTCGGGGATATACCCCGCGGCGTAACCTGGCTGGAAGTATAACCCGGCCGGACTTGGTGTTTCATTAGTAAACCGCCGGAGGATTGGCGACTTATGAGTCTGGCGGTTCACTGGTGTGATGATTCACAAGCCTAGCGACTCATTGGTGATCCGGTGGGTGTTTTAGATGGATGACAGGGCCCAAGGCCCAGAAGGCCGGTTCATGTTATGGTGGGCCGGTTTATGAAGAAAGCACAAGGAATATTATCCTATAAAGGAAGCAAGACTAGGACTCCTTGTAATAGAGTAATCCTAATCCTACTAGGACTCTACATGTAACCCGCCCGTTCAACATATATAAGGAGGGGCAGGGCTCCCCAAAGAGGGACAAGTTCTCACAAGTTAGAAGCGCCATATTCTCTAGGGCTAGACACAAAGAGCCGGTTTACCGGCGACACCATGAGGATCATAATGAGACCTAGCCTCAAACAACATGTAGGGCTATTACCGGATGATGTTTCCCGGTGCCCGAAGCTGTCTAAATCCTTGTCTTGCGTTGCGTCTCTCGATTCCGCTCAACCCCTCTCAAGCTACTACATAGATACGCGGCCTCACGACTAAGTCCTTACACTAGAACATCTGCCGTGACAAATCCACAACACATGGCAAGGCGTTTGCCACGGACTAGAGCTCCTAAAGAACGGGCTGGTCTGGCGTATAGCTAATGGACAAAAGGTTAGAATCTCGTGGAACAGATAACTAGTTCGAGGCAACACTAGTTCGCTTGTTTCCAGCATTGGAAAATGTCGGTTCAAATGAGCGCATGATTTGCTTGATCATAATGCAAACTGGGATATGCCTAGGCTACATCTGTTTTCTTGCCAGTGGACTTTCGGTAGATTTGCAAGCTTCGTCCTTCACCTCGGTTGGGTGAGGACTTCTTGGTCTGGGCACCCGAACGCAATGGTCTTTTCTCTATACATAGTACCTATTGGGAGGCTGCTGATGTGGTTAATTGCTCTCTATTCACCTATAGGAGAAGTTCTCTGGATGGATGCAGGGACATTTGGAATCTGATTTGGTCATGTCCATCACCACCAAAAGTCTTATCCTTTGCCCGGTGAGCAGCTACAGATTCATTAGCACCTTGCTAAATAGAAAGCGTAGATCGCTTAAGGTGTATGGTACATGCACTATTTGTGGAAGAGAGGATGAAGACTCCTTTCATGTGTTATGTGTCTGTGACAACGCCGAGCCTCTATGTAAAGCTATGTCAAAGATCTGGGAACTTCCGAACCTAACTCGAATCAAACGCCGTGATGATTGTCTTATTCGGCTAATGAGTGATGTGAACGAACATGTCTGGGTCCATGTGCTTATGCTTCTCTGGAGGGCGTGGCACGTACAGAATGAACTGGTGCACGCAAAGCCAACCCCTCCAATTGACGTGACAACCTGGTTCTTGGCTAGTTACCTGGACTCGCTTGCCTGTCTTAAGCTTGATCCTAACGCAAACTTTGTCAAGGGTAAGATGTTGGTTAACCACATTTTCCCAATGATGCATGCCACATGTGATAATAATGCAATTTCAAGTACCCCTTGGCTACCTCCTTGTCAAGGGCGAGTTAAGATAACAATGGATGGCTCCATCCTGAGTGGGAAGGAGGGAGTTAGCATGGTGCTCCGGGACCATCTTGGAAAGCATAATATTTAGTGCATGCAGATATCTTGGTGATTGTGTTGATGTGTTGGAATCTGAATTTCTTGCTATTTGACAAGGGTTTAGCTTGGCACTGCAACGAGGTAATCAATCCATTGATGTTGAGTCCGACTGCTTGGAGGCGCTTTCCATGGTGGTTAAAGGTGGAAGCAATTAATCTAAATAGTCTTTCTAGATCACATAGTTAAAACATAGTATGGGGGACATGACTCTTCTATTACTCATATCAATCATACAGGTGCTATGGCAAACTTGGGTAGAGGCCAGGGTCATACCATAGTATGGCCTGGTTCGGGCCAAATGAGGTCTTAGATATTGTCTTACGAGATTGTAATCCCTAATTCTGAGCAATAACGACTTACGAGATTGTAATCCCTAATTCTGAGTAATAAAGTGTTATTTCGCAAGAAAAGTGTCACATACATTTTTTTTCAAATTCATGAATATTTTCTAAATGTCACATGCATTTTTTGAGTGGTACTAACGTTTTACACCCGCTGGGTTAGACTTTGTTCGATTGGATATCAGGGCTCTGCCGGATGGGAGAGGAGCGACCTGACTGGCTCAAAGGGGTCGTGCTCGCTCAATTCATCTAAAGGTAGCCTAGCCGTGTGTGTGGCGCTTCGTCATGAAACCAACTTCCTAGATACATCCTATATTGCAGCCTCCACCATCCATCCCGCACCACGTGCATCATACGTATATACATACAACGTATTACCACGTCATTTCCATCCCAGAAAAATTCTCCCCCGAAAAAATTTCCCCTTGCCGTGGCTCTCACTAACTAGCTTGGACCTCGAGTAGTAACGGCGATAGGAAAGTTTCATTCATGTCAATGGAGGAGGAGGCTGGCCGAGGGGCATCGTGGAATCGCGGGGACGGCCGCCGAGGGTCTCGGCCTCTTGCTGCACCTCGGCCTCTCATCCGCACGAATCTTGTTCGACCTCGACCTCCACGTCGACCTCTTGCTCTACGCTTCCCCGATCCCGGTCGTGAATCTCGCCCACGTTGTCTATGACGACCCGGTGGCAGTGCCTGGAAATGATGTGCTGGTGCCGGTGGCGCCCGCGGTGACCGAGAGCGTTGCGGTCGTGGACATGGAGATCAGAGAGATAGGAAGGGCTCGATTGTATATGCTCAAAAACATGTTTTCGGATCATCCCGGCCTATAGCACTGACGCCACTGCACTGGTGCTATGCCACCTTTCCCTGCAGCAGCAGCAGCCGCCCGACGAAGGGATCCCGTCGGTCCCCTGGGCAGGCAGCGGCGCACGCCAATCGAGGCGGAGAACCGACATGGTGCGGTGGTGGGTGCATGACCAGCTCTAGAACAAACACCGCCTGCTCTGGGACAAGCCGCTGAGCTACATCGGGGAGAAGGTCTTGACTCCGGTACAAGTCGGACATGAACCCGTGGCACGCCCGCTTCCTCCTCCTGGCCTGCGCATGCGCCCACCTCCATGCCATCCTCAACCCCGCCGAGATCAACGCGTGCGGCTTTAACACCACCGATCCCAAGCCGATTAGGATCCCCAGAGTGACGGCCAGGCCGACGACCTACCCAGGCATGTCCTTGTCCATCCATGTCAGCAGCGGGGGCCGGAGTCGTGGCCAGTGCAAGTTTGACCGCCTGAAGCTGAACAAATTCCACCGTAACGACCCCACCGTAAGGGGTACATGAGCTTCATGGTCGACTGCAACCTAGAGGCCGATGACGGCGTCGAGGTGTGGGCGTTCCGGAGGCCGCATGGGATCCGTCCATGGCTTCTGATCGCCAAGTATGACGGCGTCCGCCCCGCCTGAAATCCGTAAAGTGTGTGTTGTTTGAGTTCGATCCTCTCGCGGGGATGTCATATTGCATGTGAACTGTGTCTGTCACGGTACTCTCCGGTCGTAGTGAGCTACAGCCTAACGGTCGATTAGTCTTGGATCAAGTTGTTGTATCTTAGTGATCAGCTAGCTAGCTCTCCTTAATCATGTTGCAAATACAATTCTGACTATGAATGCAATCTTTTCTATAACATTGTACTTACACTGGTAGGTGAGACACCCTTCATTTTTACAATTGTACCAAGGAATGACTTGCATAATTGTACATGTTTAACATTTTTCAAATACATGTTTTTTGAATATATATTTTGCTGCCTACTTTTCGTCATACACATTTGTATATGTTTGGTCTATATCTAAAACATTATTAACATTATTAACATTCATCAAATACGTATATGATTTACATGTTCTTGTACATTTTTTGGACTACGCGTCAAATATTTTCTGAAAACACATTGAATTAACTTTTGAAATGATACAAACCATTTTTTAAACCATGCGAACATTTTTTATACTGTAAATTTTTTTTGTTTACAAAATGTCACAAACACATTTTAGAAACGCATGAACAAGTGTAACATACATTTTCTTTGACTGCTATGATTTTTTTGAATTAAACAAACATTTTTATAAACTGTCACAAACATAATTTTCAAATTCATGAAGATAGTCTGGCCTGATCTGCGCGTCCTCGGTTCGTCCGAAGGTAGCCTAGCCATGTATGCCCTCCATTGCGAAACAGAAACCCTAGATACATCGTCCTCCACCGTCTGTCCTGTGCCGCGTATTTATATACTCCCTCATGTCCCGTTTACTCCGTGTATTGGATTTGGGTCAAGTGAAACTTTGCAAAGTTTGACCAGATTTATTTCTAAAAATAACAACACCTACAATATAAAATATATAAGCTATGAAACTACATTTCATAAAAAATCTGACAATATTGATTTGGCATTATAAATATTGAAACTTTTGTCTATAAGTTTGGTCAAAGTAGAGATACTTTAACTTCGAACATAACTTATATGCAAACTAAAAAGGACCGGAGGGAGTACATATACATCCATATTGCCAAGTGATTGCC
>LR738713.1:751841681-751853149 GCA_902687465.1 Secale cereale | reverse complement strand
TATTTTTACCCGAAACTATTTTCCCCATGCGAGGGCGCTTACTAGCTAGCTTGGACCTCGAGTAACGGCGCTAGGGCAGTTTCGTGTCGATGAAGGAAGGATTTTCAAGGGGTGTAGATCATCGGGGCGGCAGACGAGGGGCTTGACCTCAAGATACACGTCAGCCTGCCTTCTGCTCGTACTGCGCTCGATATCGAACTGAAAGCTGATCTCGTGATCTTCGCCGGCCCGATCCCTATGGAGAATCTTACCCTTGTCTGGTACGACCGTAGGAGGGCCCAGCAGCGGTCGATGGGAACGACGTGCCGGTGCTGGTGATGCCCGCAGTGACTGAGAGTATTGCGGCCGAAGACGTGGATATGGGGCCCATCATCGTCTACGAGGGCCTGGTCGGCGGGGAAGGCACAACCACCGAGGTCAGCTTTTCCCATGCTGGACAAGCAACACGTCGAGGCCCAGCAGATCGTCCCGTCCAGCGGCGTCGACATGGTCACTGAGGTCGGGGTTTTGGCCACGCTGGACGACTAGCACGTTGAGGCTGAGAAGATCGTCCCGGACGACAGCGCCAACTCCACCGCGCTGGCGTTGTGCTACCTCCTAGCATGGGGATCTTGTTGCTCCCCTGGGCAGGCAGTCGCGCACGGTAGTCGAGGCGGAGGAGGGTCATCATGGTGCGGGCATGGGTTCGCAACAAGCTCCATAATAAACTCCACCCCACCAAGGGACTTGTCGTTGAGAGACATCTGGGAGAAGGTGCTGATCCAGTCGGGAATGAACCCGCGGCACGCCCGCTTCCTTCTCTCGGCCCATGCATGCGCCTGCCATGGCGCCTTCGTGGGGGACATGCATGCATTCAATGACTGGAGACTGCTTAGCATAACATGCAATGGTCTATTCTCTGCGCGCAATGGTATTGATTAGCACATAAACATCAAGTTCTCTTGTTTCCGCCCACCTTGGTCGCCGGTACGGAGGGAGGATGAAAAATGCTCATTACACATTTGGACGCCCCGACCCATGTGCGTATTATCATATTGAGAACTGTGCAACCACGGGAATTTGGAGGGACTGAATACTAATAATTACAATTGATTATATCAGTATTCTAACCGCCTACAAGGCATCAATATAATCCGTCAATCCATCGCTTCAATTGTCATTCCTCTTCTCTCCATAGCGCGTTGTAGTGTCGACCATCTTCGTCGTCCTGGACGGCTGGGCTACACACTTGCATACACTCTGCAATCTAGCTTTCTTGCGGTTTGTATACGTACTGCAGCCATGTCGAGCGATAACGAGGACAACAGTTCTGCGAGCAGTGTGGCGCCCGATGATAGGTCAACATTGGAATCATCCCTCTCGTCTTCCATAAATCCAGCTTTGAGCCCAGACCTAGATTTTATTCAGATCATGAAAGGGACGCTGCCGCCCGAGTGGTCGAACAACAAGCAGACGTATGAGGAGCCATGAGTGGACCAAGAAGATGACGACGATGATGATGAGGAGGAATGGTCGACCGAGGAGGAGGAGGACGACATCAACGAAGATGATGGCGGCGGCGGTGATGAAAAGCCAACGGTCAGCGCAGGAAGCGTTCTCCCCAGGACGATCTGGCAAGGCCATCCAACAACAACAAGAAGAAGGACTAAATTAATCAGACTGTATATATATGTGTTGTCGTTTGCTCATATTAATTCGTTATCACTGTTTCCCCTGTGAATCTCATCGTAGAAGCTTAGCAATACGTATTCAACAGAGATCGTTTACATTATCGCCCACATGTTGGTTTTTGAATTGTGTGCCCTCTCGGGCACATAATTCAAAAAAAATCATATGCGTTGTCTATAATTATCGCACCCAATTCTGATTACCGACATGTTTGCTGGGTATCACACACATCTTGGTACACCGAATTGTTTGTGTTCTTCTCGATCATCGCAAACAGTTCATCCGACTGAACCGTATGCTACCTATCGCACACACCTTGATATGGCTGACCATTTCTATTGTTCTGGCTCCTCGCAAACATTTTGTATGTAGCAACTGTATGCCATACATCGCGCACGCACCTATAATCTAAATCGTGTTTGATGTATGCGCCATGGCAAACCGGTCGTATTATTTGTGATGGTTTAACTACAACACCGCTTGTGATTTATGCATCGCACACAGTTTTGTCGAATGGTCTCTGATTGTAGTTTCACGTTAGCAGCATCCGACGGTAGTGTGTAATTCCTAATTCTGACAAAATAAAGACTTACGAGATTGTAATACCTAATTCTGAGTAATAAAGAGTTATTTCGCCAAAGAGTGTCACATACATTTTTTAAATTAGTGAACACTTTATAAATGTCACATGAACTTTTTGAAAGTTACTAACATTTTACGTCCATTGGGTTAGCCTTAGTTGGATTGGCTATGAGGGCTCCGCGTGATGGGAGATGAGCGATGTGACTGGCTCGCGGGGCTAGTGCTCCCTCAATTCATCTGATCGTAGCCTAGCCGTGCACTTGCCGCTTCGTGGTGAAACCAAAACCCTAGATACATCCTATGTCGCACCCTCCTCCGACCGCCCCGTGCCTCGCGCATCGTATGTATATACATACGGTGTTTTGTGTTGTGAAGTTTTCAATTTTTGGGTAAAGATTCGATGGACTATGGAATAAGGAGTGGCAAGAGCCTAAGCTTGGGGATGCCCAAGGCACCCCAAGGTAATATTCAAGGACAACCAAGAGCATATGTTTGGGGATGCCCCGGAAGGCATCCCCTCTTTCGTCTTTGTTTATCGGTACCTTTACTTGAGGCTATATTTTTATTCACCACATGATATGTGTTTTGCTTGGAGCGTCGATTTATTTTATTTTGCTTGCTTTTTGAATAATATCCCAAGATCTGAAATTCCTAAATGTTAGAGAGTCTTCACATAGTTACATAATTATTCGACTACTCATTGATCTTCACTTATATCTTTCGGAGTAGTTTGTCATTGATCTAGTGCTTCACTTATATCTTTTTAGAGCACGGCGGTGGTTTTATTTTGAAGAAATAGATGAACTCTCATGCTTCACTTATATTATTTTGAGAGTCTTTTAGAACAGCATTGTAATTTCCTTAGCTTATGAATTTAGTCCTAATATGATGGACATCCAAGAGGGATATATTAAAAACTTCCATATAAAGTGCATTGAATACTATGAGAAGTTTGATTCCTTATGATTGTTTTGAGATATGAAGATGGTGATACTAGAGTCATGCTAGTAGAGCAATTGTGAATTTGAGAAATACTTGTGTTGAGGTTTGCAAGTCCCGTAGCATGCACGTATGGTAACCGTTATGTAATAAATTTGAAGCATGAGGTATTTCTTTGATTGTCTTCCTTTGTGTGGAGGTTGGGATCGCGCGATGGTTAACTCCTACCAACCCTTCCCCTAGGAGCATGCGTGTAGTGCTTGGTTTTTGATGGCTTGTAGATTTTTGCAATAAGTATGTGAGTTCTTTATGACTAATGTTGAGTCCATGGATTATACACACTCTAATCCTTCCACCATTGCTAGCCTCTCTAGTGCGGCGCAACTTTCGCTGGTACCATACACCCACCATATACCTTCCTCAAAACAGCCACCATACCTACCTATTGTGGCATTTCCATAGCCATTCGGAGATATATTGCCATGCTACTTTCCACCATTCCGTTTATTATGACACACTCCATCATTGTCATATTGCCTTGCATGATCATGTAGTTGACATCGTATTTGTGGCAAAGCGACCATTCATTATTTTTTTTATACATTTTACTCTTGATTCATTGCACATCCCGGTACACCGCCGGAGGCATCCATATAGAGTCATATTTTGTTATAGTATCGAGTTGTAATATTTGAGTTGTAATTAAATAGAAGTGTGATGATCATCATTATTAGAGCATTGTCCCAAAAAAGACCAAGAAAAGAAAGGAAAAAAAAGATAAAGGCCAAATAAAAAAAGGAAGGCCCAAAAAAAGAAAAAAATATAAAAAAGGGGACAATGCTACTATCTTTTTTTCACACTTGTGCTTTAAAGTAGCACCATGATCTTTATGATAGAGAGTCTCTTATTTTGTCACTTTCATATACTAGTGGAATTTTTCATTATAGAACTTGGCTTGTATATTCCAACAATGGGCTTCCTCAAATGCCCCAGGTCTTCATCAGCAAGCAAGTTCGATGCACACCCACTTAGTTTCTTTTGTTGAGCTTTCATACATTTATAGCTCTAGTGCATCCGTTGCATGGCAATCCCTGCTCACTCACATTTATATCTATTGATGGGCATCTCCATAGCCCATTAATATGCCGAGTTGATGTGAGGCCATCTTCCTCTTTTTGTCTTCTCCACGACCACCACTCTATTCCACCTATAGTGCTATATCCATGGCTCACGCTCATGTATTGCGTGAAGTTGAAAAAGTTTGGAAAAATTAAAGTATGAAACAATTGCTTGGCTGAAACCGGGGTTGTGCATGATTTGGGTATCTTGTGTGACGAAGATGGAGCATGTCCGAACTATATGATTTTGTAGGGATGAACTTTCTATGGCCATGTTATTTTAAGAAGACATAACTACTTTGTTAGTATGCTTGAAGTATTATTATTTTTATGTCAATATTAAACTTTTGTCTTGAATCTTTCGTATCTGAACATTCATGCCACAATAAGGAAAATTGCATTGACAAATATGTTACGTAGCATTCCACATCAAAAAATTCGGTTTTTATCATTTACCTACTCGAGGACGAGTAGGAATTAAGCTTGGGGATGCTTGATACGTCTCCAACGTATCTATAATTTTGATTGTTCCATAATATTATATTATCCATCTTGGATGTTTTATATGCATTTATATGCTATTTTATATGATTTTTGGGACAAACCTATTAACCTAGAGCCCAGTGTCAGTTTTTGTTTTTGTTATTTTCCTTGTTTTTGAGTTTTATAGAAAAGGAATACCAAACGGAGTCCAATTGACGTGCCATTTTTTGATGATTTTTTATGAACCAAAAGAAGCCCCCGGAGTAAAAGAGTTGGGATAGAAGAGTCCCGAGCCGTCCACGAGGGTGGAGGGTGCGCCCTACCCCCTCGGCGTGTGCCCCTATCTCGTGGACGGCTCGGAGACCCCCTTGACGTGAGACCGACGCAAGAAATTCCTATAAATACAGAAACCCGTGAAAAGAAACCTAGATCGGGAGTTTCACCGCCGCAAGCCTCTGTAGCCACCGAAAACCAATCTAGATCCGTTCCGGCACCCTGCCGGAGGGGGGAATCCCTCTCCGGTGGCCATCTTCATCATCCAGGCACTCTCCATGATGAGGAGGGAGTAGTTCACTCTCGGGGCTGAGGGGATGTACCAGTAGCTATGTGTTTGATCTCTCTCTCTCTCTCTCTCTCTCTCTCTCTCTCTCTCTCTCTCGTGTTGTTGAGATGGCACGATCTTCATGTACCGCGACCTTTGCTACTATAGTTGGATTTTATGATGTTTCTCCCCCTCTACCTTCTTGTAGTGGATTGAGTTTTCCCTTTGAAGTTATCTTATCGGATTGGGTCTTTAAGGATTTGAGAACACTTGATGTATGTCTTGTGTGGGATACCCGTGATGACAATGGGGTATTCTATCGATTCACTTGATGTATGTTTTGGTGATCAACTTGCGGGTTTCGTGACCTTGGGAATCTATGCATAGGGGTTGGCACACGTTTTCGTCTTGACTCTCCGGTAGAAACTTTGGGGCACTCTTTGAAGTTCTTTGTGCTGGTTGAATAGATGAATCTGAGATTGTGTGATGCATATCGTATTATCATGCCCACGGATACTTGAGGTGGCAATGGAGTATCTAGGTGACATTAGGGTTTTGGTTGATGTGTGTCTCCGGTAGAAACTTGAGGTGGTTTCGTACCCTATTATAATCTCTTCGTTTGTTCTCCGCTATTAGTGACTTTGGACTGACCCTTTGTTGCATGTTGAGGGATAGTTATATGATTCAGTTATGTTATTATTGTTGAGAGAACTTGAACTAGTGAAAGTATGAACCCTAGGTCTTGTTTCAAAGCATTACAGTACCGTTTATGCTCACTGTCATCATTAGTTACCTTGCTGTTTTTATATTTTCAGATTACAAAAACCTATATCCACCATCCATATTGCACTTGTATCACCATCTCTTCGGCGAACTAGTGCACCTATACAATTTACCATTGTATTGGGTGTGTTGGGGACACAAGATACTCTTTGTTATTTGGTTGCAGGGTTGTTTGAGAGAGACCATCTTCATCCTATGCCTCCTATGGATTGATAAACCTTAGGTCATCCACTTGAGGAAAACTTGCTACTGTCCTACATACCTCTGCACTTGGGGGCCCAACAACGCCTACAAGAAGAAGGTTGCGTAGTAGACATCACTCGCGGGGGTAGTGCTCGCTCAATTCATCTGAAGGTAGCCTAGCCGTGCGCGTGCCACTTTGTCTTGAAACCAAAACCCAAGTTACATCCTACGTCGCACCCTCCACCGACTGTCCCACGCCTTTCATATCGTATGTATATACATACTGCGTATTGCCAGGTCATTTCCAACCCAAAAACACCACCCTTCCCCCCAAACCCGGAAGAATTCCCCAGTGCCGCCGCGCCACTAGCTAGCTTCGACCTTGAGTAGTAACGGTGTCAGGGAAGTTTCATTCGTGTTGATCGAGGAGGAGCAACACCCCGCTGAGACCACCGTGTGTGGCCTCAACACCATCGATCCCAAGCCGATTAGGATTGTTGGGGTCGAACCCTTCTTGTTATCTCTCTCTCTCTTTCTATCTCTCTATGGAACGAAGGTAGAAGTAGAAAGGAGCTAAACACACTAGGGTTGCTGGCGAAGAACGCCTCGGTGCCAACGTCCGGCCTCGATCTACACTTCGACACAAACACAAGCACGTACTTGTGCACCTATATGCCACATGCGCGCGCACACACTTACACATGATACACCTGTATGCTCATACGTACACCTTGCCACGGTCGTGACGCGGCAATGGACCGGTGACTGGCTCGATCAGCATGCACACACGCACATGATCACCACCCATACCGTGGCTTATTCCAACATTAGGATCCCCGGGGTGATGGCCAGGCCGACGACATATCCAGGCGTGTCCTTGTCCGTCTACGTTAGCAGCGGGCACCGGAGTCGTGGCCAGTGCAAATCTGACCACCTGAAGCTGAACAAATTCCACCGCAATATGCCACGGTCATCATCGGTAAGGGGTACTGGAGCTTCATGGTGGACCGTGGCCTGGAGGCCAGCCACGGTGTCGAGGTGTGGGCGTTCCGGTGGCCGCTTGATATCCGCCTGTGCCTTCTAATCGCCAAGAAGGACGGTGTCATCCCCGCCCGACACCCGTAGAATGTGTAGTTTCAGTTTGGTCCTCTCGCTGGGATCTCATATTGCATGTCAGCTGTGTCTAACAGATGGTGCTCTCTGGTCGTAACCCGTAGCATGTGTAGTTTCAGTTTGATCCTCTCGCTGGGATCTCATAATGCATGTCAGCTGTGTCTGCCAGATGGTGCTCTCTGGTCGTAAAGAGCTCTAGCCAAGCGGTCGCTTGGTCTTGGGTCAAGTTGTTGTATCTTTGTGCTCAGCTAATTTTTTTTTGTGAAGTATCAGATAGCTAACTCTCCTTAATTATGTTGCAAGTACAATTCTGATTATGGATGCAGTCTTTTCTAAAGATTGTGCTTACACTGGTATGTGAGACACCCATCGTTTCTACAATCGTAGCAAGGAATGACTTGCATAATTGTACATGTTCAACATTTTTCAAATACATGTTTTGCTGCCTACTTTTTTTCATACACATTTCTATATGTTTTGCATATATCTAAAACATTCTTAACACGATTAACATTTGTCAAATACATACATGATTAACATGTTTTCCAAATACACATTGAATTAACTTCTGAAATGATACAAAACAATTTTTAAACCATGTGAACATTTTTATATTGTATAAACATTTTTTATAAAATGTCACCAACATAGTTTAGAAACGCATGAACGTAGTTTTAAATGTAGCATACATTTTCTATGAATGCTATGATTTTTTTGATTTAGACAAACATTTTTTATAAAATGTCACAAACATATTTTTGAAATGCATCAACATAGTCTGGCCTAATCCGCACGTGTTCGGTTCGTCCCGAAGGTAGCCTAGCCGTGTATGCCCCACTTTACAAAGTTTGACCAAATTTATTTAAAAAAAAAACAACATGTACAATACAAAATATATGAACTGTGAAACTACATTTCATAACAAATCAAACAATATTGAATTGGCATTGTAAAAATTGATAGTTTTGTCTATTAGTTAGGTCAAAGTAGAGATACTTTAACTTTGAACATAACTTACATGCAGACTAAAAAGGACCGGAGGCAGTACATATAGAACGTTAAGGCAGTTTCGTTTCGATGGAGGAAGGATGTCCAAGGGGGGCGTGGATCTGCATGGACGGCGGCCTAGGGGCTTGACCTCGAGCTGCACGTCGGCCTGCCTTCCGCTCAGACTACGTTCGATATCGACCTCAACGTCGATCTTGTGCTCTTCGCCGGCCTGATCACGGTGGAGATTTGGCCCTTGTAAGGTACGGCCCTCCGAGGGCCCGATGGCGGTAGTTGGGGACGACGTGCCGCTGCTGGTGCTGCTCGTGATGATCGAGAGTGTTGTGGTCACGGACGTGGATATGGGGGCCACCATTATCTACGAGTGCCTGGTGGACAGGGAAGGCACAGTCACCGAGGTCGGGGTTTTGGCCACGGTGGACGACGAGCACGTTGACGCCTAGCAGATCTTCCCGGCCTGCGAGGATGACATGGTCAATGAGGTTGTTGTTTCGGCCCCGCTAGATGACGAGCACGTCTAGGCCGGGTATCCACTCGGCCGGCGATGAGGGCCACGTAGAGAATGAACTGGTGCAGGAAAAGCCAACCCCTCCAATTGACGTCACAGCCAGGTTCTTGGCTAGTTACCCGGACTCGCTTGCCTGTCTTAAGCTTGATCCTAATGCATACTTTGTCAAGGGTAAGATGTTGGTTAACCACATTTTCCCAATGATGCATGCCACATGTGATAATAATGCAACTTCAAGCACCCCTTTGCTACCTCCTTGTCAAGGGCGAGTTAAGATAAAAATGAATGGCTGCATCCTAAGTGGAAAGGAGGGAGTTGGCATGGTGCTCCAGGACCATCTGGGATGCATAATATTTAGTGCCTGCGGATATCTTGTTGACTGTGTTGATGCGTTGGAACCTGAATTTCCTGCTATTTGAAAAGGGTTTAGCTTGGCACTGCAATGGGGTAATCAATCCATTGATGTTGAGTCCGACTACTTGGAGGGGGTTTCCATGGTGTTGAAAGCTGGAAGCAATTAATCTAAATAGTCTTTCTTTATCACATAGTTAAAACATAGTATGGGGGGACATGACTCTTCTATTACTCATATGAATCATACAGGCAATGGTGTTAGTCATGCTATGGCAAACTTGGGTAGAGGCCAGGGTTGTACCATAGTTTGGCTTGGTTCGGGCCAAATGAGGTCTTAGATATTGTCTTACAAGATTTTTTCCCCTAATTCTGAGCAATAAAGACTTACGGGATTGTAATCCTTAATTCCGAGTAATAAAGAGTTATTTCACAAAAAAGTGTCACGTATATTATTTTTTTCAAATTCGTAAACATTTTCTAAATGTCACATGCATTATTTGAATGGTACTAACATTTACATCCATTGGGTTAGCCTTCGCTCGATTGGATATGAAGGCTCGGCCGGATGGGAGAGGGGCAACCTGACTGTCTCACAGGGATCGTGCTCGCTCAATTCATCTGATGGTAGCCTAGCCGTGTGTGCGTCGCTTCGTCGTGAAACCAACTTCCTAGATACATCCTACATCGCCGCCCGGCACCTCGCACGTCGTAAGTATATACATACAACGTATTGCCAGGTCATTTCCAATCAAGAAATATTTTCCCCCGAAAAAGTTTCCCCTTGCCGTGGAGCTCACTAACTAGGGTGGACCTCCAGTAGTAATGATGATAGGCCAGTTTCGTTTGTGTCAATCTTTGAGGAGGGTGGCCGAGGGGCGTCGTGGAACCGTGGCGATGGCCGCCGAGGGGCTCAGCCACGAGCTGCACCTTGGCCTCTCAGCCACACGAATTGTATTCGACCTCGACTTCAATGTTGACCTCTTGCTCTACGCTGCCCCAATCCCGGTAGAGAATCTAGCCCTCGTCGTCTATGAGGACCCGGTGGCAGTGGCTGAAATGACGTGCCGGTGCCGGTGCCGCCTGCGATGACCGAGGGCGTTGCGGTCGTGGACATGGGGATCAGAGAGATAGGAAGGGCTCAATTGTATATGCTCAAACACATGTTTTCGGATCATCCCGGCCTACAATGTTCACATCACCGCACTGGCGCTGTGCTACCTCTCCCTGTACCGAAAAAGGGTTTCCCCCCGCTTTGCATACAAAGCAACCAACCAAACCATACAGGGATAGGTGCTGGGGCGGAAGCAGCATAGTCACGGCCAAAAGAAACGACAGAGAAAAGCAAAATAAACAAATGCCGACAACAGCGGATCAACAAAAACGAAGAAGCCTCGCGATCGCAGTGCCCACCAGGATCTTCCACTAGACTCCAAGACTCCGAAGCGCCGGCACCTATCAACACCTCCAAGAACGATCGCGACGATGACGACGCTGATCCCAAGGGTTTCCCCCGGTACACGACGAGGCGAGAGGAAGGGTGGCCCCGACGCCCTCCCGGAAGGTCAGGTGGAACCCACAGGCGCCACCATGCCAGTGTCGGCCATGCCGACAGGGGTTTCCCCCGATCCCAACCCGCACCTCGAGCGCCCCGGAGCCTGCCACCAAACCAACGACCACCGTGCGCCAACGCGGTCATAAGGCCCCCACGCCGTCTCACCACGACACCGCGAAGTGAGGACATCACGGGGAAGAATCAGAGCCGGGACTAGGGCATCAGCACCGTTAGCACGCGGGAGGGCCCCATCTCCACCGTCAATGACAGTAGCCATCCGGATGCAATAGCAGGAGCACACCAGGCCCGGCCGAGCCCTCGTGGGCCCGTAAAGCTCCCGCCTTCGCGCTGCTGCCCGCACGCCGTCGGTGCCGCCGCCCCAAATCCGAGCTGCTCCTCCTCCTCACTGCGCCGCAGACAACGAGGCCACACCCGGGGGCTAGCCCGCTAGGACCCAGATGGGGCCCTAAGGGCCCAGATCTGGGCTGAGGACGCGCCGCCGGCCAACCTGCGCCACCAGGACGCCCCGCCGCCAAAGGATGGTGCCACCACTGCGGCGGGCCGCCGCCAACCACCACCAGGCCGCCGGGCCTCCGTCGGCCGAAGGGCACCCGCCGCCAACCCTGACCTCGGGTC
>LR738713.1:751793425-751841521 GCA_902687465.1 Secale cereale | reverse complement strand
GGGGGGGGGGAGTAGCACAAGAGGAGAGGAGAGCGGGGGAAGCCGCCCCGGTCGTCCCCCCGGAGGCGGCGCGAGCGCGGGGTCGGGGAAGGGAGGGAGGGAGCGAGTGCGGTGAGTACTGTCCTCAAGAAGTTTCCGCCACCTCTCCCTGTAGCAGCAGCAGCCGCCCGACGAAGGGATCCCATTGCTCCCCTGGGCAGGCAGATGCGCACGCCAGTCGAGGCGGAGGGCCGACATGTTGCGGGGGTGGGTGCACGACCAGCTCCAGAACAAACACCGCTGCCCAGGGACCTGCCGCTGAGCTACATCTGGGAGAAGGTCCTGACTCCGGTACAAGTTGTACATGAACCCGTGGCATGCCCGCGTCCTCCTGGCTCGCGCACACGCCGCCTCCGCACCTTTTTATACCCCGCCGAGATCACCGTGCGGCTTCAACACCTTCGATCCCAAGCTGATTAAGATTGTCGGGGTCGAACCCTTCTTGTTCTCTCTCTCTCTCTCTCTCTCTCTATGGAACGGAGGTAGAAGAAGAAAGGAGCTAAATGCACTAGGGTTGCTGGCGACGAACGCCTCGCTACCAAACAGCAATTTTTTTCCAGTTCGAACTATTTACAAATGACTCGACTTACCACCGTATTTGTTGCTAACCGGGACGTAGCACCAACGCTCGCCACGGTCACCCCATGTACGCTTCCTAGCGATCCGGTTTTCGAACGTGAGCTGCCCACTCCTCCGTTTGACCTGGATGCCATCCTACGCCCGCCGTTGTTACACTACAGTGCTACCTGCAAACCTGGCTTGACACAAGCCTATCCTCGAACGTGGCCAAACCAACATCCAGACTCGATCTAGACTTTGACGCAAACACAAGCACGTACTCGTGCACCTATACGCCACATGCATGCGCACACACGCACACATGATACACCCGTATGCCCATACGTACACCTTGCGGGGCCGCGACTCGGCAATGGACTGGTGACTGGCCCGATCAGCGTGCACACACACACATGATCACCACCCATACCGTGGCTTATTCCAACATTAGGATCCCCGGGCTGAGGGCCAGGCCGACGACATACCCGGGCGTGTCCTTGTCCATCTACGTTAGCAGCGGGCGCCGGGGTCGTGGCAAGTGCAAGTCTGACCGCCTGAAGCTGAACAAATTCCACTGCAATATGCCACGGTAATCAACGGTAAGGGGTACTAGAGCTTCATGGTGGACTGCGGCCTGGAGGCCGGCGGCGGCGTCGAGGTATGGGCATTCCGGTGGCCGCCTGATATACGACCGTGCCTTCTAATCGCCAAGAAGGACGGTGTCCGCCCCGCCCGATACCCGTAGAATGTGTAGTTTCAGTTCGATCCTCTCGCTGGGATCTCATATTGCATGTCAGCTATGTGTGCCAGATGGTACTCTTCGGTCGTAAAGAGCTATAGCCTAGCGGTTGCTTGGTCTTGGGTCAAGTTGATGTATCTAGTGATCAGCTTTTTTTTTTTTTTTTTTTTTTTGCAAAGTATCAGCTAGCTAACACTCCTTAATTATGTTGCAAGTACAATTCTGAATATGAATGCAATCTTTTCTAAACATTGTACTTACACTGGAATGTGAGACACACTTCATTTCTACAATCGGAGCAAGGAATGGCTTGCATAATTGTACATGGTCAGCATTTTCCAAATACATGTTTTGCTGCCTACTTTTTTTCATACAGATTTCTCTATGTTTTGTATATATCAAAAACATTTTTAACACGATTAACATTTGTCAAATAGGTACATGATTAACATGATTTTCAAATACACATTGAATTAACTTCTAAAGTGATACAAAACATTTTTTAAACTATGTGTACATTTTATTATATTGTATAAACATTTTTTTATAAAATATCACCAACATAGTTTAGAAACGCATGAATATAGTTTTAAATGTAACGTACATTTTCTTTGAATGCTATAATATTTTTGAATTACACAAACATTTTTTATAAAATGTCACAAACATATTTTTGAAACGCATGAACATATTCTGGCCTGATCCGCGCGTGCTCGGATACATTGTCCTCCATCGTCTGTCCTGCGCCGCGCCGTATTTGTATACTCCCTTCGATTCATTTTATTCTGCGTATTGGATTTGGGTCAAGTCAAACATTACAAAGTTTGACCAAATTTATTTTTAAAAATAACAACATGTACAACACAGAATATATGAACTGTTAAACTACATTTTATAACAAATGAAACAATATTGACTTGTCATTGTAAATATTGATAGTTTTGTCTATAAGATAGGTCAAAGTAGAGATACTTTAATTTCGAGTATAACTTATGTGCAGACTAAAAAGGACCGGAGGCAGTACATATATAGCGCTTGGGCAGTTTCGTTTCGATGGAGGAAGGATGTCCAAGGGGCGTGGATCTGCGTGGACGGCGGCCTAGGGGCTTGACCTCAAGCTGCACATCGGCCTGCCTTCCGCTCATACTGCATTCGATATCGACCTCAACGTGGATCTCGTGCTCTTCACCGGCCCCATTAGAGGGCCCGGTGGCGGTGGTTGCGGACGACGTGCCGGTGTTGGTGCCGCTTGCGGTGACAGAGAGTGTTGTGATCACAGACGTGGAAATGGGGGCCACCATCATCTACGAGGGCCCGGTGGGCGGGGAAGGCGCAGTCACCAAGGTCGGGGGTTTGGCCACGGTGGACGACGAGCACGTCGAGGCCTAGCGGATCGTCCAGGTCGGCGGGGACAACATGGTCAATGAGTTCGTTGTTTCGGCCAGCTGGACGACAAGCACGTCGAGGCCGGGTAGATTATCCCGTCCGGCAGCGCCGCCTCCACTTCGCTAGTGTTGTGCCACCTCCCAGCGCGGGGATCCCATTGCTACCCTAGGCAGGCTATGGGGCACGCCAGTCTAGGCAGAGGAGGGCCATCCTGGTGCGGGCGTGGGTGTGTGATGAGATCCAGAAAAAACACCACCTTCCAAGGGACCTGCCACTGAGCGACACCTGGGAGAAGGTCCTGATCCAGTCGTGCATGAACCCACGGCACGCCCGCTTCCGACTCTCGGCCCGTGCACGAGCCCACCATCGCACCTTCCTGTACGCCGCCGCCGTCATACCCGGGCATGTCCTTGACCGTCCACGCGAGCAGTGGCCTGGCTAGTGGCCACTTTGATCTCCTGAAGCTGAACAATTCCATTTCTACAACTCCACAATCATCAATGCTAAGGGGTACGTGCCTTCCATGTTAGATAGCAGCCCTTTTCTATTATCTCCAACTGGATACACCACGCCACACCAGACTAGGATTTTACAGCCGTTTTTTGTAGCCAATAGAGACGTAGCACCCACGCACGCACTAACAGACTCAAACGTACATCCGACTTTATAGCAAACGATATGTGGCCCTCACGGAGTCCAGGGCGACCTGGTCTTCCCTCGAACGTGCGCAGCCAGCTCCTCCGCGAGACCTGGTGCCATCGTGCTACCGCTGCATCCTGCCTGCCTCGCCACTTCACACGATCGCAGGCTCAGCCACAGTCCGACTCAACCTAGACTCGTACACGCACGCATACATGGACGCAGACCATACAATGCCGAGACACGCACATACACACTCGCCACACCTCCGCTGCGTCCCGCCCGTCTCGCGCGCACCTGACGCGCCCAACGAGCCCGACACCACCAGTGCATCCCGCACAGCCCGCGCGCACCCGACGCGCCCCGACGAGCCCGACCAAACACTCTGTGGCTTATTCCAACACACACCCCCTAAGCCACGGCCTAGAGGAGTCCGTCGTCGTCGACGTTGGCGCTAGTCAAGAGAGCCTGCTCCGCCGCCGGTCCTTTCCGCAGCTGTGGGCACTCGCGCCGGAAGTGCCCGTGCTCCCCGCACTTGTAGCAGCGCCTGCGCCTGTTGCCGCCGCTCCCCGACGCCACGCTGCGCCCGTCGTCGTCGTTCCGTGCCCCGACTTGATGCCGCTCCCGCACTCGCCACTGCGCCGCCGTGAACAGGAGATGTCCGTCCGCCCGCTCGTCGCTGTCCTGCCGTTGACGCCGAACTCGCCCGTCAAACGCGCGCAGCCGCCCGAGCACTTCGTCGAACGCCATCGTCATCACGTCGTGGAACTGCTCGATGCCGGCGACAATAGGGAAGAGCCGATCCGGCACCGTATCCAGCAGCTTCTTGACAGTGCCGCGTCGCCCAGCGTCTCCCCGAGGTTGGCGTACCTCGCCGCCATCGCCGCGAGCCTCCCGCCGTACATGTCGAGCTCCTCGCCGTCCGCCATCTTCAAGCGATCGGCGCCGACGAACCTCACCTTCAGGGAGTCCTATACCTCCCTAGCGGTGACCTTCGTCGACACCTGCAGCAACGCATCCTCCGTCAATGCCCCGAGAAGCAACGCGCGCGCCCTCTTATCCTTCCGCGCGTTCACCGCCACTTCGCCCGACGCCACCATCTCCCATATGGTGTGGACGTCGAGGATCGCCTGCGCCTTGATGGCCCAGACCATGTAGTTGTCCGCGGTTAGCATCGGCATCGCCATCGTCCCCGATCCGCCCGCGCCGCCGCCGTGTGGGACGAGCGCCATGGTCGCCGGTGATCACCCGAACCGAAGCTCAGTATACAAATTGTTGTTACCGCTCTCTCTCACACCGGACGGGGATAGAGGTAGAAGAAGCACATCAGTATTTTTTCCGGCAGCAACGCAGCCCTTTTCTATTATCTCCAACTGGATACACCAAGCCACACCAGACTAGTATTTTACAGCCGTTTTTGTAGCACGCACTAACAGACTCAAACGTACAGCCGGCTTTAAAGTTAACAATACGTAGCCCTCACAGAGTCCAAGGCGATCTGGTCTTCCCTGGAATCGTGTGCAGCTAGCTCCTCCGCATGACCTGGTGCCATCATGCTACCGCTGCATCCTGCCTGCCTCGTCACACGATCGCAGGCTCAGCCATAGTCCGACTCAACCTAGACTCCTACACGCACGCACACACGTACGCAGGCCATACAATGCCCAGACACACACATACACACTCGCCACACCTCCGATGCGTCCCGCCCGTCCCGCGCGCAGCTGACGCGCCCGACGAGTCCGACACCACCAGTACGTCCCACACGTCCCGCGCGCACCCGACGAGCCCGACCACACACGCCGTGGCTTATTCTAACAGTTACATTGTATAACATTTTTAAAAAGTGTTACGTATAGTTTTTTGAATTTCATGAACATTTCATAAATGTCACACTTATTTTTCTGAATGGTACGAACATTATCTAAAAGTTGAGCTGGCACATCCATTGGGTCAGTGTCTGTGCGATAGGATATATAGGGATATGATTCCAGGGGAGTGGGCGATCCACGGGATAGGATAGGAGTGACGTGATAGGCTCGCGTGGTTTTGGGGCCGGATCACTAGCGTGGCGGAAGCAGCTTTATCCGTAGCGGGGGCCACCGTGTGGCGGCCGGGTGTGCCCTATTTGTATGGTCTTTGTTTTCGTTTGCATGTAGCCGCATCACGAAAACGTAAGATACAACATATAAAGACCTAGGGCTGGGCTGCATACGGCGCCTACCGACCGTCCGTGCTTGCGACGCCGTATGTATATATAGCCCGTAGTCTTGTTCCCCTCCCAAAAGCATTTCCCCCGAGTCATTTTCACTCAAGTAGCACATGACGCTTAGCTTCTCTTGAGTAACGACACGAGTTTAGACAGGGCAGTTTCGTGTTGAGCATGACTGAGGGGCGTGGATCTACGCGGACGGCGATGGGGGGCCTCGACCTCGAGCTGCATTTCGGCATGCCGTACGCGCCAATTTCCCATGACTTCGACCAGAATGTCAACCTTGCAGTGTTTGCCGTCCTGATCAAGATGGAGGCCGTCACGGTGTTCGCCGGCCCGATCCTGGTGGAGAACGTCGCGGTCGCAGGGGTGGAGGATGGTAACGAGAACGACCTTGCCATCGTCGTGTACTAGGGCCCAGTGGGCTGGCACGACGCTGTGACCAGGGCGGGGAAGCTCTGGTTTTGGTGTCGGCTGCGCTGACTGAGGTGCAGAGCGATCTTGCCATCGTCGTGTACGATGGTCCGGTGGATGAACTACCAAACACAAAGCAATCTGTCCATGTATATCCTATATGATTTCAAACCATGGCGACACACAAATTGAATACTAATTGTACATCTTCAATACAAGCATTTCATTTATCACTTCTATTGTAAGTTGCTAATACTGGATTGACATTGTTCTTACACCGGTAGCAAAGAATGGTGTATGCACTGCATAAACATTGTTCATGTTTAACAATTCTCCAATACGTGATTTTCTCAATTATATGTTTTGCTAAGTACCTTTTTCATACACATTTCTATAATTTTTGTATAAATCTAAAAAAAATTAGACACTTTTAAGATTCGTCTACATGATGAACATGTTTTTTAACATTTTGGACTACTTGTTAAATATTTTTGATATACACATGGAATTATCTTTTGAAATGCTACAAAATATTTAAATTATGCAAACAATGTTTACATTGTATAACTTTTCTTCAAAAATATACAAACATATTTTGAACCACGTGAACATAGTTTTAAATGTAACGTACATTTTCTTTGAATGCTACAATTTTTATTTTGAATTACCCCAAAACATTTTTATTAAATTGTATAACATTTTTTTAAAGTGTCACGTACATTCTATGTCCACGGGTCAGCTACTGAACCCTTCAGAATCATCGATCCATTCTATTTTGGGGAACCTGTCCGGAGGATACAATAGAAGTGATACAAAATGTATTGGGTGTCACATGTTCTGATTTCGAGGAGAAATACCTGGGTTTGCCGACACCCAATGGCCGGTTGACTAAGGGCAAGCTTCGAAATTGGCAAGTTAAGTGGAGTAAGTGCTTGTTTTGCTTTTGATGGGCATCCTACACATGCTGGCAAAGAAGTTTTGTTCCAATCAGTTCCTCAGTCAATTCCTACCTTTATTATGTGTCTGTTCAAGATCCCATTTGGTGTTTGTGATGACCGGAATCATATGGTTCGGAACTATTATTGGGGCGCGGAGAAAGTTAAAAGGAAAACTCACTGGTATGCTTGGCATAAGATGACCCAGCCAAAGTCACAAAGGGGCCTCGGGTTTTGGGATTTCCAAATCTTCAATCAAGCTCTGTTGACAAGACAAGCCCATCGTCTCTTAATTTTTCCGGACAACTTATGTTCAAGACTGCTCTAAGCCAAGTATTATCCAAGTGGACTCTTAGAGGACACGGTGTTTTGGGAGAACCATCTCAATCATGGCAAGGCGTTTGTCACAGGATGGAGCCCCTAAAGAAGGGGCTGGTCTGGCGTATAGCTAATGGACAAAAGTTTAGAATCTGTCGGAATAAATATCTAGTTTGAGGCAACACTAGTTCGCTTGTTTCCAGCATGGGAAGATGTCAGTTCAAATGAGTGCCTGATTTGCTTGATCATAATGGAAACTGGGATATGCCGAGGCTACATCAGTTTTCTTGCCCGTGGATTTTCAGGAGATTTGCAAGCTTCCCCTTTCACCTCGATTGGGTGAGGACTTCTTGGTCTGGGCACCTGAACGCAATGGTCTTTTCTCTATACATAGTGCCTATTGGCAGGCTGCTGATGTGGTTAATTGCTCTCTATTCTCTTGTAGGAGAAGTTCGCTGGACGGATGCAGGGACGTTTGGAATCTGATTTGGTCATGTCCAGCACCACCGAAAGACCTATCCTTTGCGCGGTTAGTGATTCCTCTCCAACGTATCTATAATTTTTAATTGTTCCATGCTATTATTTATGAAGTCTTGGATGTTTAATGGGCTTTATCATTCACTTTTATATCATTTTTGGGACTAACCTACTAACCCAAAGGCCCAGTCCAGATTGCTGTTTTTTGCCTATTTCAGGGTTTTACAGAAAAAGGATATCAAACGGAGTCCAAACGGAATGAAACCTTCGCGAGAGAAATTTTTGGATAAAATCACGCACACGGAGCTTGAGAACCACGTCAGGGGATCGGGGGCTGGCCCACGAGGGTGGGGGGCGCGCCCCCCTTCCCAGGGCGTCCCCCCTGCCTCGTGGCCCCCTCGAGCGTCCCCTGGTGCCCTCCTTCTTCCTATATAAGTCTACATACCCCAGAACCTCCGTGAATAGAGAGAAAACCCTAATTGCACCGCCGTACCTTCTGTTCCCGTGGAGATGCCATCTTGGAGCCTGTTCCGGAGCTCCACCGGAGGGGGATCCATCACGGAGTCCTTCATCATCATCATCATCGCCCTTACCATGAGTTGTGAGTAGTTTACCACAGACCTTCGGGTCCATAGCTAGTATCTAGATGGCTTCTTCTCTCTCTTTCTCTGGATCTCAATACAAAGTTCTCCTTGGTCTTCGAGGAGATCTATTCGATGTAATCTCTTTTTGGAGTGTGTTTGTCGAGATCCGATGAATTGTGAGTTTATGATCAAGGTTATCTATGAAAGGTATTTGGTTCTTCTCTGAACTTTTTATGTGTGCTCATAATATCCTTGCAAGTCTCTTCGAATTATTGGTTTGGTTTGGCCTACTAGATCTATAGTTCTTGCAATGGGAGACGTTCTTGGCTTTGGGTTCAATCTTGCGATGTCCTTTCCCAGTGGCACATATTGTATTGTTGCCATCGAGGATAAAAAATATGGGGTTTATATCATATTGCTTGAGTTTATCCCTCTACATCATGTCATCTTGCTTAAGGCGTTACTCTGTTTTTATGAACTAAATACACTAGATGCATGCTGGATAGTGATCGATGTGTGGAGTAATTGTAGTAGATGCAGAATCGTTCGGTCTACTTGTCTCGGACGTGATGCCTATATACAATGATCATGCCTAGATAGTCTCATAATTATTCGCTTTTCTATCAATTGCTTGACAGTAATTTGTTTACCCGCCGTAGAATATCTCTATCATGAGAGAAGCCACTAGAGAAAACTATGGCCCCCGGGCCTATTCTCAACATATCAATCTACATCTATTTTACTTTTATCGCTTTTATTTGTTGTTCTTTTAAACTAAAAATACCAAAAATATGAACTATCATCTCTATCAGATCTCACTTTCGTAAGTGACCGTAAAGGGATTGACAACCCCTTATAGCGTTGGCTGCGAAGTTCTTATTTGTTTGTGCAGGTGAGAGGGACTCGCGCGTGGTCTCCTACTGGATTTATACCTTGGTTCTCAAAAACTGAGGGAAATACTTACGCTACTGTGCTGCATCTCCCTTTCCTCTTCGAGGGAATACAACGCTCGCTCAAGAGGTAGCAAGAAGAATTTCTGGCGCCGTTGCCGGGGAGGCTTACGCAAAAGTCATATACCAAGTACCGATCACAAACCCTTATCCTTCGCATTACATTTTTTGCCTCTCGTTTTCCTCTCCCCCACTTCACCCTTGCCGTTTTATTCGCCCTTCTTCTGCCGTGTGTTTACCGTTCGTCTTTCTGTTTGCTTGTGTTGCTATGTGCCATCAATTATCTTACATCTTCTCTTGCTAAAGTATGGATCCTCATCCACTTGCTAATCTCTTTAAGAGATCCAATTATGTTGAACCTATTGCTAGTGAGCTGCGTGCACTAGATTATCTTTATGAGGTTTTGCTCGAAATTTATGAATCTGGAAATTGTGAGGAATTGTTTAAAGAAAAAGTGATTCATGGTAGCTCCATAAATAAAAAGCATGATTGCAATGATACTATTATATATGTCAATTGTGTTAATGATATGCAAAACCCTAAGCTTGGGGATGCTAGTATAGCTATGCCCACTACTTGTTGCAATGATCATGATTGGGGTGATTCTTCTTATGATCTTGGAAATTTATTTAAGCCCCATGATGAATATGAGATTGATAATAATGTTTGCAATAATATTGAAAGTGGGTTTGGAAGAGTGTCAACTTTAGATCCCACATATTTGGAGAATGTTCAATCTTATGAATTTTTTGATAAAAGTGGGTTTGGAGAGGTCATGACTTTACTTAATGTTAATCCCACTATTTTGGAAGAGTGTCAACTTTGCATGCATGTGGATCATGTTGAGAATATGTTATGTGATAGCTATTTTGTTGAATTTGATCATGATCCTACATGCAATTATTATGAGAGAGGGAAATATGGTTGTAGAAATTTTCATGTTACTAAATTACCTCCCATTATGTTGAGATTGATGTTGTTTCTTTCTCCTTCCTTGCATATGCTAGATCTTGCTTGTCTCGGTAATTTGTTTTCCTATAAGATGCCTATGCATAGGAAGTATATTAGACTTAGATGTGTTTTTCACATGTCTTATGATGCTCTCTTTGTGCTTCAATCCTTGTCTTCCATGTGAGCATCATTGAATTCTCAAGCCTATCTTAGTGGCTATAAAGAAAGAGCTTGTTGGGAGGCAACCCAATTTTATATTTATTTTTTGTTTTTTCTGCTGCTAGGGAATAAATATTGCATCTAGCCTCTGATTTGATGTGGTTTCATGTTTTGTTTAGTGTTTGTGCCAAGTAGAACCTTTGGGAAGACTTGTGTGAAGTTTATGTGATCTTGCTGTGAAAAACAGAATCGTTAGCGCTGGCTAAATTGGTCTTCAGATTTTACTGGAGCGTGCTTTTTAGTTGATTCTTTTTGCAAATAACCGGCAGACAAATTCCGAAAATTTACAAATTTAGTTTGAATTTTTTGGAGTTCAAGAAGTAGGCAAAACCTGCGGATTACTATAGACTATTCTGTTTTTGACATATTCTGTTTTTCGTGTGTTGATTGCTTATTTCAATGCATCTATGAGTAGTATTGGAGGATATGAACCATAGAAATGTTGGAATACAGTAGGTTTAACACCAATATAAACAAATAATGAATTCATTGCTGCATTTTTGAGTAGTGGTTTGCTTTCTTATACTAACAGAGCTAACGAGAATTTTTGTCTAAGTTTTGTGTTGTGAAGTTTTGAAGTTTTGAGTATTGCTTTGATGGACTATGGAACAAGGAGTAGCAAAGGCCTAAGCTTGGGGATACCCATGGAACCCCAAGTAAATTTAAGATAATCAAAAGCCTAAGCTTGGGATGCCCCGGGAAGGCATCCCCTCTTTCGTCTTCATCCATCGGTAACTATACTTGGAGCTATATTTTTATTCGCAACATGATATGTGTTTCGCTTGGAGCGTCTTGTATAATTTGAGTCTTTGCTTGTTAGTTTGCCACAATCATCCTTGGTGGACAGACCTATTTGAGAGAGTTAAATATTGCCTAGAAATTGTTATAACACTCTATATGCTTCACTTATATCTTTTGAGTTGAATAGTTTTTGCTCTAGTGCTTCACTTATATCTTTTAGAGCACGGTGGTGGTAATATTTTGTAGAAATTATTGAACTCTCATGCTTCACTTATATCCTTTTGAGAGTCTATTAAAACAGCATGGTAATGTGTTTAGGCTAAAGAAACTAGTCTTCACATGATAGACATCCAATGTCAATGTAGTAAAAAAAATTCACATCAAGTGCATTGAATAGAATGAGATGTTGGATGCTTGATAATTGTTTTGAGATATGAGGATAGTGATATTAGCGTCATGCTAGTGGAGTTATTATAAAATTGAGAAATACTTGTGTTAAGGTTAGTGATTCCCTTAGCATGCACGTATGGTGAACCGCTATGTGACGAAGTTAGATTATGAGGTATTTGTAGACTACCAACCTTTGTGTGGAGGTCGGGGGCGCACGATGGTTAACTCCTACCAACCTCCTCCCTAGGAGAATGAATTGATTACTTTGTTTTGATGACTCATAGATTTTTTTCAATAAGTATATGAGTTCTTATGACTAATGTTGAGTCCATGGATTATACACACTCTCACCCTTGCACCATTGCTAGCCTCTCTTGTACCACGCAACTTCTGCCGGTGCCATAAAACCACTATATATCCTTCCTCAAAATAGCCACATATTATTCCTCAAAACAGCCATCATACCTACCTATCATGGCATTTCCATAGCCAATCCGAGATATATTGCCATGCAACTTTCCACCGTTCCGTTCATATGACACGCATCATATTGTCATATTGCCTTTGCATGATCATGTAGTTGACATCGTATTTGTGGCAAGGCCACCATGCATAATTTTTATACATGTCACTCTTGTTTCATTGCACATACCGGTACACCGTCGGAGGCATTCATATAGAGTCATACTTTGTTGTTGTAGTATCGAGTTGTAATGAAAGTGTGATGATCATCATTATTAGAGCATTGTCCCATGGGAGGAAAGGCTAAATCTATAAAGCCCCTCCACAAAAAAAAGGAAAAAAAAATAGAAAGGCCAAAGAAAAAAAATAGAAAGGCCCCAAAAGAAGAAAAAAAGAAGAAAAAAAAGGTACAATTGCTATTATAGAACTTGGCTTGTATATTCCAACGATGTACTTCCTCAAATGCCCTAGGTCTTCGTGAGTAAGCAAGTTGGATGCACAACCACTAGTTTCTTTGTTGAGCTTTTATTCATATTTAGCTCTAGTGCATCCGTTGTGTGGCAATCCCTACTTGAAATCGGGGTTGTGCATGATATGAATATTTTGTGTGATAACGAGGGAGCATAGTCAACACTATATGATTTTGTAGGGATAACTTTCTTTAGCCATAGTATTTTGAGAAGACATGATTGCTTTGTTAGTATGCTTGAAGTATTGTTATTTCTTATGTCAATATATACTTTTATCTTGAATCCTTTAGATCTGAACATTCATGCCACAATTAAGAGAATTACATTGAAAACTATATTGGTTAGCATTCCACATCAAAAATTCTTTCTTTATCATTTACCTACTCGAGGACGAGCAAGAATTAAGCTTGGGGATGCTTGATACGTCTCCAACGTATCTATAATTTTTTATTGTTCCATGCTATTATTTATGAAGTATTGTATGTTTAATTGGCGTTATCATTCACTTTTATAACATTTTTGGGACTAACTTACTAACTCAAAGGCCCAGTCCAGATTGATGTTTTTTGCCTATTTCAGGGTTTTGCAGAAAAAGAATATCAAACGGAGTCCAAACGGAATGAAACCTTCGCGAGAGATATTTTTCGAGAAAATCACACACGCGGAGCTTGAGAACCACGTCAGGGGATCGACGGCTGGCCCATGATGGTGGGTGCGCGCCCCCCTTCCCAGGGCGCGCTCGCTACCTCGTGGCCCCCTCGAGCGTCCCCCGGGGCCCTTCTTCTTCCTATATAAGTCTACGTACCCCAGAACCTCCATGAACAGAAAGAAAACCCTAATTCCACCGCCGTACCTTTTGTTCCCGTGGAGATCCCATCTTGGAGCCTGTTCCGGAGCTCCACCGGAGGGGGATCCATCACGGAGTCCTTCATCATCATCATCATCGCACTCACCATGAGTTGTGAGTAGTTTACCATAGACCTTCAGGTCCATAGCTAGTATCTAGATGGCTTCTTCTCTCTCTCTATATCTCAATACAAAGTTCTCCTCGGTCTTCGAGGAGATCTATTCGATGTAATCTCTTTTTGCGGTGTGTTTGTCGAGGTCCGATGAATTGTGAGTTTATGATCAAGGTTATCTATGATAGATATTTGGGTCTTCTCTGAACTTTTTATGTGTGCTCATAATATCCTTGCAAGTCTGTTCGAATTATTGGTTTGGTTTGGCCTACTAGATCTATAGTTCTTGCAATGGGGGAAGTGCTTGGCTTTGGGTTGAATCTTGCGGTGTCCTTTCCAAGTGACAGTAGGGGCAGCAAGGCACATATTGTATTGTTGCCATCGAGGATAAAAAGATGGGGTTTATATCATATTGCTTGAGTTTATCCCTCTACATCATGTCATCTTGCTTAAGGCGTTACTCTGTTCTTATGAACTCAATACACTAGATGCATGCTGGATAGCGGTCAATGTGTGGAGTAATAGTAGTAGATGCAGAATCATTTCGGTCTACTTGTCTCGGACGTGATGCCTATATACAATGATCATGCCTAGATAGTCTCATAATTATTCGTTTTTCTATCAATTGCTTGACAGTAATTTGTTTACCCGCCGTAGAATATCGCTATCATGAGAGAAGCCACTAGAGAAAACTATGCCCCCCGGGCCTATTCTCAACATATCAATCTACATCTACTTTCCTTTTATCGCTTTTATTTGTTGTTCTTTTAAACTAAAAATACCAAAAATATAAACTATCATCTCTATCAGATCTCACTTTCGTAAGTGGCCGTAAAGGGATTGACAACCCCTTATCGTGTTGGCTGTGAAGTTCTTATTTGTTTGTGCAGGTGCGAGGGACTCGCGCGTGGTTTACTATTGGATTGATACCTTGGTTCTAAAAAACTGAGGGAAATACTTACGCTACTGTGCTGCATCTCCCTTTCCTCTTCGAGGGAATACAACGCAAGCTCAAGAGGTAGCAGTGAGCAGCTACAGATTCATTAGCATCTTGCTAAATAGAAAGCGTAGATCGCTGGAGGTGTATGGTATTTGCCCTATTTGTGGAAGAGAGGATGAAGACTCCTTTCATGTGTTAAGTGTTTGTGACAACGCCCAGACTCTATGTAAAGCCATGTCAAAGATGTGGGAACTTTCCTGACCTAACTATAATCAAACGCAGTGATGGTTGTCTTATTCGGCTAATGAGTGATGTGAACGAACATTTCTGGGTCCGTGTGCTTATGCTTCTCTGGAGGGCGTGGCACGTACTGAATGAACTGGTCCACACAAAGCCAACCCCTCCAATTGACGTCACAACCTGGTTCTTGGCTAGTTACCTGGACTCGCTTGCCTGTCTTAAGCTTGATCCTAATGCAGACTATGTCAAGGGTAAGATGTTGGTTAACCACATTTTCCCAATGATGCATGCCACATGTGATAATAATGCAATTTCAAGGACCCCTTGGCTACCTCCTTGTCAAGGGCGAGTTAAGATACAAATGGATGATGGCTCCATCGTGAGTGGAAAGGAGGGAGTTGGCATGGTGCTACGGGACCATCTTGGAAAACATAATATTTAGTGCATGCAAATATCTTGGTGATTGTGTTGATGTGTTGGAAACTGAATTTCTTGCTATTTAACAAGGGTTTAGCTTGGCACTGCAACAGGGTAATCAATCCATTGATGTTGAGTCCGACTGCTTGGAGGCGGTTTCCATGGTGGTTAAAAGGTGGAAGCAATTAATCTAAATAGTCTTTCTTGATCACATAGTTAAAACATAGTACGGGGGGACATGACTCTTCTATTACTCATATCAATCTAACTGACAATGGTGTTAGTCATGCTATGGCAAACTTGGGTAGAGGCCAGGGTCGTACCATAGTTTGGCTTGGTTCGGGCCAAATGAGGTCCTAGATATTGTCTTACAAGATTTTTATCCCTAATTCTGAGCAATAAAGACTTATGATATTGTAATCCCTAATTCTGAGTAATAAAGAGTTATTTCGCAAGAAAAGTGTCACATACATTTTTTTTTAAATTCATGAATATTTTCTAAATGTCACATGCATTTTTTGAATGGTACTAACGTTTTACATCCATTGGGTTAGACTTCGTTCGATTGGATATGAGGGCTCCGCCGGATGGGAGAGGAGTGACCTGACTGGCTCAAAGGGGTCGTGCTTGCTCAATTCATCTGAAGGTAGCCTAGCCGTGTGCGCACCGCTTCGTCGTGAAACCAACTTCCTAGATACATCCTACATTACACCCTCCACCATCCGTCCTGCACCTCGTGCGTCCTACGTATATACATACAATGTATTGCCAGGTCATTTCCATCCCAAAAAAATTCTCCCCCAAAACAATTTCCCCTTGCCGTGGCTCTGACTAACTAGCTTGGACCTCGAGTTGTAACGGAGATAGGACAGTTTCGTTCATGTCAATCGAGGAGGAGGCTGGCCGAGGGGCGTCATGGAATCACGGGGACGACCGTCGAGGGTCCCGGCCTCGAGCTGCACCTCGGCCTCTCATCCGCACGAATCTTGTTCGACCTCGACCTCCACATCGACCTCTTGCTCTACGCTTCCCCAATCCCGGTAGATAATCTCGCCTCACCGTCTATGATGACCCGGTGGCAATGGCTGGAAATGATGTGCTGGTGGAGGTGCCGCCCGCGGCGACTGAGAGCGTTGCGGTTGTGGACATGGGGATCAGAGAGATAGGAAGGGCTTGATTGTATATGATCAAGAACATATTTTCAGATCATACCGGCCTACAACACTGACGCCACCGCACCGGTGTTGTGCCACCTCTCCCTGCAACAGCAGCAACCGCCCGACGAAGGGACCCTGTTGCTCCCCTGGGCAGGCAGCGGCGCACGCCAGTCGAGGCGGAGGGCCGACATTGTGCGGGGGTGGGTGCGTGACCGGCTCTAGAACAAACACCGCTTGCCAGGGACATGCCGCTGAGCTACATCGGGGAGAAGGTCCTGACTCCGGTACAAGTCGGACATGAACACGTGGCATGCCCGCTTCCTCCTCCTGGTCCGCGCATGCGCCCACCTAAGTGTCATCCTCAACCCCGTCGAGATCACCACGTGCGGCTTTAACACCACCGATCCCAAGCCGATTAGGATCCCCGAAGTGATGGCCAGGCCGACGACCTACCAGGGCAGGTCCTTGTTCCATCTATGTCAGCAGCGGGGTCTGGGGTCGTGGCCAGTGCATGTCTGACCATCAGAAGCTAAACAAATTCCACCGTAACGACCCCACCGTCATCAACGGTAAGGGGTACATGAGCTTCATGGTGGACTGCGGCCTGGAGGCCGGCGACGGCATCGAGGTGTGGGCGTTCCGGTGGCCCCCTGGGATCCGTCCATGGCTTCTGATCGCCAAGAATGACGGCGTCTGTCCCGCCTGAAACCCGTAAAGTGTGTGTTGTTTGAGTTCGATCCTCTCGTTGGGATGTCATATTGCATGTGAACTGTGCCTGTCATGGTACTCTCCGGTCGTAGTGAGCTACAGCCTAACTGTCGATTGGTCTTGGGACAAGTTGTACTATCTTAGTGATCAGCTAGCTAGCTCTCCTTAATCATGTTGCAAATACAATTCTGATTATGAATGCAATCTTTTCTATAACATTGTACTTACACTGGTAGGTGAGACACCCTTCATTTTTACAATTGTACCAAGGAATGACTTGCATAATTGTACATTTTTAACATTTTTTAAATACATCTTTTTTGAATATATGTTTTGCTGCCTACTTTTCGTCGTACACATTTGTATATGTTTGGTATATATCTATCACATTTTTAACATGATTAACATTTGTCAAATACGTATATGATTTACATGTTCTTGTACATTTTTTGGACTACGCGTCAAATATTTTCTGAAAACACATTGAATTAACTTTTGAAATGATACAAACCAGTTTTTAAACCATGTGAACATTTTTTATACTGTATAAAAATTTTGTTTATAAAATGTCACAAACATATTTTAGAAACGCATGAACATAGTTTTAAATGTAACGTACATTTTCTTTCACTGCTACGATTTTTTTGAATTACACAAACATATTTTTCAAATTCATGAAGATAGTCTGGCCTGATCTGCGCGTCCTTGGTTCGTCCGAAGGTAGCCTAGCCATGTATGCACTCCTTTGCGAAACCGAAACCCTAGATACATTGTCCTCCATCATCTGTCCTGTGCCGCGTATTTATTTACTCCTTCATGTCCCATTTACTCCGCGTATTGGATTTGGGTCAAGTCAAACTTTGCAAAGTATGACCAGATTTATTTTTTAAAATAACAACACCTACAATACAAAATATATAAGCTATGATACTACATTTCATAAAAAATCAGACAAAATTGATTTGGCATTGTGAATATTGAAACTTTGGTCTATAAGTTTGATCAAAGTAGAGATACTTTAACTTCGAACATAACTTATATGCAGACAAAAAAGGACCGGAGGAGTACATATACAGCCATATTGCCAAGTCATTGCCCGAAACTATTTTCCCCATGTGAGGGCGCTTACTAGCTAGCTTGGACCTCGAATAACGGCGCTAGGGAAGTTTCGTGTCGATGAAGGAAGGATTTTCAAGGGGCGTCGATCTTTGGGGCGGCAGACGAGGGGCTTGACCTCAAGATATACGTCAACCTGCCTTCTGCTCGCACTGCGCTCGATATCGACCTCAAAGCTGATCTCCTGCTCTTCGCCGGCCCGATCCCTGTGGAGAATCTTACCCTTGTCGGGTACGACCGTAGGAGGGCCCAGCGACGGTCGATGGGGACGACGTGCCGGTGCTAGTGAGGCCCGCAGTGACCGAGAGTATTGCGGCCGCAGACGTGGATATGGGGCACATCATTGTTTACGAGGGCCTGGTCGGCGGGGAATGCACAACCACCGAGGTCCGGTTTTTCCCATGCTAGACGAGTAACATGTCGAGGCCGAGCAGATCATCCCATCCAGAGGGGTCGACATGGTCACTGAGGTCGGGGTTTTGGCCATTGCTCTAGTGCTTCACTTCTATCTTTTTAGAGCACGGCGGTGGTTTTATTTTCAAGAAATAGATGAACTCTCATGCTTCACTTATATTATTTTGAGAGTCTTTTAGAATAGCATGTTAATTTGCTTAGGTTATGAATTTAGTCCCAATATGATGGACGTCCAAGAGGGATATATTAAAAACTTCCATATAAAGTGCATTGAATACTATGAGAAGTTTGATTCCTTATGATTGTTTTGAGATATGAAGATGATGATACTAGAGTCATTCTAGTAGAGCAATTGTGAATTTGAGAAATACTTGTGTTGAGGTTTGCAAGTCCCATAGCATGCACGTATGGTAACCGTTATGTAACAAATTTGAAGCATGAGGTATTTCTTTGAATGTCTTCCTTTGTGTGGAGGTCGGGAACGCGCGATGGTTAACTCCTACCAACCCTTCCATCATTGCTAGCCTCTCTAGTGCCGCGCAACTTTCGCCGGTACCATACACCCACCATATACCTTCCTCAAAACAGCCACCATACCTACCTTTTATGGCATTTCCATTGCCATTCCGAGATATATTGCCATGCAACTTTCCACCACTCCGTTTATTAAGACACACTCCATCATTGTCATATTGCCTGCATGATCATGTAGTTGACATCGTATTTGTGGCAAAGCCACCATTCATAATTTTTTCATACTTGTCACTCTTGATTCATTGCACATCCCGGTACACCGCCGGAGGCATCCATATAGAGTCATATTTTGTTATAGTATCGAGTTGTAATATTTGAGTTGTAATTAAATAGAAGTGTGATGATCATCATTATTAGAGCATTGTCCAAAAAAGGCCAAAAAAGAAAGTCAAAAAAAAAAAGATAAAGGCCAAACAAAAAAAGAAGGCCCAAAAAAAGGAATAAAAAGGGGACAAAGCTACTATTTATTTTTCGCACTTGTGCTTCAAAGTAGCACCATGATCTTTATGATAGAGAGTCTCATATTTTGTCACTTTCATATAATAGTGGGAATTTTTCATTATAGAACTTGGCTTGTATATTCCAACAATGGGCTTTCTCAAATGCCCGAGGTCTTCATGAGCAAGCAAGTTGGATGCACACCCACTTAGTTTCTTTTGTTGAGCTTTCATACATTTATAGCTCTAGTGCATCCGTTGCATGGCAATCCCTACTCACTCACATTTATATCTATTGATGGGCATCTCCTTAGCCCATTAATATACCTAGTTGATGTGAGACCATCTTCCTCTTTTTGTCTTCTCCACGACCACCACACTATTCCACCTATAGTGCTATATCCATGGCTCACGCTCATGTATTAAGTGAAAGTTGAAAAAGTTTGAAAAATTTAAAGTATGAAACAATTGCTTGGCTGAAACCGGGGTTGTGTATGATTTGGGTATCTTGTGTGACGAAGATGGAGCATAGCCAAACTATATGATTTTGTAGGGATGAACTTTCTATGGACATGTTATTTTGAGAAGACATGACTACTTGTTTAGTATGCTTGAAGTATTATTGTTTTTATGTTAATATTAAACTTTTGTCTTGAAACTTTCGGATCTGAACATTCATGCCACAATAAAGAAAATTGCATTGACAAATATGTTAGGTAGCATTCCACATCAAAAAATTCTGTTTTCATCATTTACCTACTCGAGGACGAGCAGGAATTAAGCTTAGGGATGCTTGATACGTCTCCAACGTATCTATAATTTTTGATTGTTCCATGCTATTATATTATCCATCTTGTATGTTTTATATGCATTTATATGCTATTTTATATGATTTTTGGGACAAACCTATTAACCTAGAGCACAGTATCAGTTTCTGTTTCTGTTTTTTCCTTGTTTTTGAGTTTTACAGAAAAAGAATACCAAACGGAGTCCAATTGACGTGCCAATGTTTGATGATTTTTTATGGACCAAAAGAAGCCCCCGGATTAAAAGAGTTGGGCCAGAAGAGTCCCGAGCCGTCCACGAGGGTGGAGGGCGCGCCCTACCCCCTCGGCGTGTGCCCCTATCTCATGGACGACTTGGAGACCCCCCTAACGTGAGACCGACGCCAGAAATTCCTATAAATACAGAAACCCCTGAAAAGAAACCTAGATTAGGAGTTTCGCCGCTGCAAGCCTCTGTAGCCACCGAAAACTAATCTAGACCCGATCCGGCACCCTGCCGGAGGGGGAATCCCTCTCCGGTGGCCATCTTCATCATCTAGGTGCTCTCCATGACGAGGAGGGAGTATTTCACTCTCGGGGCTCAGGGTGTGTACCAGTAGCTATGTGTTTGATCTCTCTCTCTCTCCCATGTTCTTGAGACGGCACGACCTTGATGTATCGCGAGCTTTGCTACTATAGTTGGATTTTATGATGTTTCTCCCCCTCTACCTTCTTGTAATGGATTGAGTTTTCCCTTTGAAGTTATCTTATCGGATTGAGTCTTTAAGGATTTGAGAACACTTGATGTTTGTCTTGCGTGGGATAACCGTGGTGACAATGGGGTATTCTATCGATTCACTTGATGTATGTTTTGGTGATCAACTTGTGGGTTCCGTGACCTTGGGAATCTACGCATAGGGTAGGCACACGTTTTCGTCTTGACTCTCCGGTAGAAACTTTGGCGCACTCTTTGAAGTTCTTTGTGTTGGTTGAATAGATGAATCTGAGATTGTGTGATGCATATCGTATTATCATGCCCACAGATACTTGAGGTGGCAATGGAGTATCTAGGTGACATTAGGGTTTTGGTTGATGTGTGTCTTAAGGTGTTATTGTAGTACAAACTCTAGGATAGATTGAACAGAAAAAATAGCTTCGTGTTATTTTACAACGGATTCTTGAATAGATCGATCAGAAAGAATAACTTTGAGGTGGTTTCGTACCCTACAATAATCTCTTCGTTTGTTCTCCGCTATTAGTGACTTTGGAGTGACTCTTTGTTGCATGTTGAGGGATAGTTATATGATTCAGGTATGTTATTATTGTTGAGAGAACTTGAACTAGTGAAAGTTTGAACCCTAGGCCTTGTTTCAAAGCATTGCAGTACCGTTTATGCTCACTGTTATCATTAGTTACCTTGCTGTTTTTATATTTTCAGATTACAAAAACCTATATTTACCATCCATATTGCACTTGTATCACCATCTCTTCGCCGAACTAGTGCACCTATACAATTTACCATTGTATTGGGTGTGTTGGGGACACAAGAGACTCTTTGTTATTTGGTTGCAGGGTTATTTGAGAGAGACCATCTTCATCCTACGCCTCCCATGGATTGATAAACCTTAGGTCATCCACTTGAGGGAAACTTGCTACTGTCCTACAAACCACAGCACTTGGAGGCCCAACAATGTCTACAAGATGAAGGTTGTGTAGTAGACATCACTTGCGGGGGTGGTGCTCGCTCAATTCATCTAAAGGTAGCCTAGCCGTGCGCGTGCCACTTCGTCTTGAAACCAAAACCCAAGATACATCCTACGTCGCACCCTCCACCGACTGTCCCGCGCCTTGCATATAGTATGTATATACATATGGCGTATTGTCAGGTCATTTCCAACCCAAAAACACCATCCGTCCCGCCAACCCCGAAAGAATTCCCCGGTGCCGCCGCGCTCACTAGCTAGCTTTGACCTTGAGTAGTAACAGTGTCAGGGAAGTTTCATTCGTGTTGATCAAGGAGGAGCACCACCCCACCGAGACCACCGTGTGTGGCCTCAACACCATCGATCCCATGCCGATTAGGATTGTTGGGGTCGAACCCTTCTTGTTATCTCTCTCTCTTTCTATCTCTCTATGGAACGGAGGTAGAAGTAGAAACGAGCTAAACACACTAGGGTTGCTGGCGAAGAACGCCTCGGTGCCAACGTCCGGCCTCGATCTACACTTCGACGCAAACACAAGCACGTACTCGTGCACCTATATGCCACATGCGCGCGCACACACTTACACATGATACACCCGTATGCTCATACGTACACCTTGCCACGGCCGTTACGCGACAATGGACCGGTGACTCGCTCGATCAGCACGCACACACGCACATGATCACCACCCATACCATGGCTTATGACAACATTAGGTTCCCCGGGGTGATGGACAGGCCGACGACATATCCGGGCGTGTCCTTGTCCGTCTACGTTAGCAGCGGGCACCGGGGTCGTGGCCAGTGCAAGGCTGACCGCCTGAAGCTGAACAAATTCCACCGCAATATGCCACGGTCATCTTCGGTAAGGGGTACTGGAGCTTCATGGTGGACAGCAGCCTGGAGGCCAGCCACGGCGTCGAGGTGTGGGCGTTCCGGTGGCTGCTTGATATCCGTCTGTGCCTTCTAATCGCAAAGAAGGACGGTGTCAGCCCCGCCCGACACTCGTAGAATGTGTAGTTTCAGTTTGATCCTCTCGCTGGGATCTCATATTGCATGTCAGCTGTGTCTGCCAGATGGTGCTCTCTGGTCGTAAAGAGCTATAGCCAAGCGGTCGCTTGGTCTTGGGTCAAGTTGTTGTATCTTTGTGATCGGCTAAATTTTTTTTTTGCGAAGTATCAGCTAGCTAACTATCCTTAATTATGTTGCAAGTACAATTCGGATTATGGATGCAATCTTTTCTAAACATTGTGCTTACACTGGTATGTGAGACACCCATTGTTTCTACAATCGTAGCAAGGAATGACTTGCATAATTGTACATGTTCAACATTTTTCAAATACATGTTTTGCTGCCTACTTTTTTTCATACACATTTCTATATGTTTTGTATATATCTAAAACATTCTTAACACGATTAACATTTGTCAAATACGTACATGATTAACATGTTTTCCAAAGACACATTGAATTAACTTCTGAAACATTTTTAAACCATGTGAACATTTTTATATTGTATAAACATTTTTTATAAAATGTCACCAACGTAGTTTAGAAACGCATGAACATTGTTTTAAATGTAATATACATTTTCTTTGAATGCTATGATTTTTTTGATTTAGACAACCATTTTTTATAAAATGTCACAAACATATTTTTGAAATGCATGAATATAGTCTGGCCTGATCCGCACGTCCTCGGTTCGTCCCTAAGGTAGCCTAGCCGTGTATGCCCCACATTACAAAGTTTGACCAAATTTATTTTAGAAAAACAACATGTACAATACAAAATATATGAACTATGAAACTACATTTCATAACAAATCAAACAATATTGATTTGGCATTGCAAAAATTGATAGTTTTGTCTATAAGTTAGGTCAAAGTAGAGATACTTTAACTTTGAACATAACTTACATGCAGACTAAAAAGGATCGGAGGCAGTATATATACAGCGCTAGGGCAGTTTCGTTTCGACGGAGGAAGGATGTCCAAGGGGGGCGTGGATCTGCGTGGACGGCGGCCTAGGGGCTTGACCTCGAGCTGCACGTCGGCCTGCCTTCCGCTCAGACTATGTTCGATATCGACCTCAACGTCGATCTTGTGCTCTTCGCCAGCCTGATCACGGTGGAGATTTGGCCCTTGTAAGGTACGACCCTCCGAGGGCCTGATGGCAGAAGTTGGGGACGACGTGTCGGTGCTGGTGCCGCTCGCGATGACCGAGAGTGTTGTGGTCACACACGTGGATATGGGGGCCACCATCATCTACGAGTGCCTGGTGGACAGGGAAGGCGAAGTCACCGAGGTCGGGGTTTTGGCCATGGTGGAGGACGAGCACGTCGAGGCCTAGCAGATCGTCCCGACCTGCGGGGAGGACATGGTCAATGAGGTCGTTGTTTCGGCCATGCTGGATGACGAGCACGTCGAGGCCGGGTAGATTATCCCGTCCAGCAGTGCCGACTCCACTGCGCTAGTGTTGTGCCACCTCCCAGCGTGGGGATCACATTTTCTACGGGCAGGCTATGGGGCACACCAGTCTAGGCGGGGGAGGGCCATCCTGGTGCGGGCGCGGGTGCGGGACGAGCTCCAGAACAAACACCACCTTCCAAGGGACCTGTGAGCTACATCTGGGAGAAGGTCCTGATCCAGTCGGACATGAACACGCGGCACTCCCGCTTCCGACTCTCGGCCCGTGCATGCGCCTGCCATCGTGCCTTCTTGTACGCCGTCGCCGTCATACCCGGGCATGTCCTTGTCCCTCTACGCAAGCAATGGCCAGGCTAGTGGCTACTTTGATCGCCTGAAGCTGAACAATTCCATTTATACAACTCCACCATCATCAATACTAAGGGGTACGTGCCATCTATGTTAGATAGCTACCTGGAGGTGGGCGATGGCGTCGAGTTTCGGGCATTCCAGTGGCCACCTGGGATCTGTCCGTGTCTTCTGATCGCCTAGAAGGACGGCATTGGCCCCGCCCTAAACACGTATAGTGTGTAGCCTTTCATCCTCTTGCTGGGATCTCAATATGAAATATTGCATGTCAATTGTGTCTGGCACATGGTACTCTTGTTGTTGTTACTCTTTTTTATTGTGCAAGGAATTTGTCATTGTTGTTGTTGTATTGTAGTGAGCTAGCCTAGCGGTGTTTTGGTCTTAGGTTAAGTTGTTGTATCTTGGTGATCAGCTAGGTTAGGTTGTCGACACAAAACTTCCCTATCTAACCTAGCATCATAACTTGAAGGAAGGGGGTGATCTGCAGGATGGGAGAGGAGCGACATGACTACATCGCAGGGTTGTTACATTGTATAATATTTTCAAAAAGTGTTACGTATAGTTGTTTGAATTTCATGGACATTTCTTAAATGTCACACACATTTTTTTGAATGGTACAGACATTATCTAAAAGTTGAGCTGGCACATCCATTGAGTCAGTGTCTGTGCGATAGGATATGAGTGATAGGATATGAGGGAAGTGGGCGATCCACATGATAGGAGATGAGTGACGTGATAGGTTCGCGTGGTTGTGGGGCCGGATCACTGGAGTTGCGAAAGTTGCTTTATGCGTAGCGGGTCGACCATGTGGCACTCGAGGGTGCCTGATCCGTATGGTCTTGGTTTTCGTTTGCATGTAGCCACATGACGAAAACCTAAGATACAACATATAAAGATCTTGGGCAGGGCTGCATACGGCGCCTCTCGACCGTCCGTACCTGCGGCGTATGTATATATAGCCCATAGTCTTGTTCCCCTCCCGAAAGTATTTCCCCCAAGTCATATTTCACTCAAGTAACACATGACGCTTTGCTTCCCTTGAGTAATGACACGGGTTTAGGTATATGGCAGTTTTGTGTCGAGGATGGCTGAGGGCGCCTATCCACTCGGCTCGCGATGAGGGCCACGTACAGAATTAACTGGTGCACGAAAAGCCAACCCCTCCAATTGACGTCACAACCTGGTTCTTGGCTAGTTACCCGGACTCGCTTGCATGTCTTAAGCTTGATCCTAATGCATACTTTGTCAAGGGTAAGATGTTGGTTAACCACATTTTTCCCAATGATGCATGCCACATGTGATAATAATGCAACTTCAAGCACCCTATTGCTACCTCCTTGTCAAGGGCGAGTTAAGATAAAAATGAATGGCTCCATCCTAAGTGGAAAGGACGGAGTTGGCATGGTGCTCCAGGACCATCTGGGAAGCATAATATTTAGTGCGTGCCCATATCTTGGTGACTGTGTTGATGTGTTGGAATCTGAATTTCCTGCTATTTGAAAAGGGTTTAGCTTGGCACTGCAATGGGGTAATCAATCAATTGATGTTGAGTCCGACTACTTGGAGGGGGTTTCCATGGTGTTGAAAGCATGGGCGGAGCCAGCAGTGGGTCGAGCCAGGTCGGCCGACCCGGCTCAATAATTGGCAAAAAAAAATTACCTAGGCAGCATCACCCAATCGCTGTCGCTCCCCTGCCCAATCTCGCGACCTGCCTCCCGTGGACGGTGGACCAGAGCCGCGCCGCGGCGCCGCCCAAGCAGCCGCCCAGGACGCCGGCAGCAGATCCCGGCGCGGCGGTGCCCCGCGCCCCACCTCCCCGTCTCGCCGGTGCCCCGGCGTCTGCTCGCTCCGCCCCGGCGTCTGCTCACCTCCAGCCCAGGCCGCCGCCCAAGCAGCCGCCCAGGACGCCGGCAGCAGATCCCGGCGCGGCGGTGCCCCACGCGCCACCTCCCCGTCTCGCCCAAGCAGTCGAATTCCCCATGGACGCCGAAGAGGAATCACGCAAGAGGGCACGCATAGAGGTTGATTTTTCCCCTTTTTATTGAGTTTTGCTGTCTATGTGTCTACTAATTAGCAGTATGCTCACATTTTATTTTCGTTTTCAATGTTGTAGGCAAATATTCCTGAAATCTTTGATCTAGAAAATGTTGTTGGGGATCCTGGACTTCGTAGACCAATTGAGGAATTTGGTACCCCTGAAATCAGAGATAAAATGAGATGGGCATATTTGTCGAGAGGCCGCAATCGTTTAATTGGTCATAATTTTCACAAAGGTCCGGATAGGCGGTCATTTCTAGATGCATGGTATGCTAAGCATGATTGGTTAGAGTATAATGTTGAGAAGAAAGCTGCATTTTGTTTCCATTGTTTTCTTTTCAAATCTTCAAGCAATAGTAACCACTTTGGATATGATGTTTTCACAAAGAAGGGGTTTTCAAATTGGAAGAAAGCCTCGGAAATCTTCAAGACTCATATAGGTGGACCAAGTAGCATTCACAACAATGCAAGAAATAGTTGTGAAGATTTCAGAAATAAAAAGCAAAGTGTGGCATATGCTATTGTTTCTCATGAAGAACAATCACATATTAAATATGAGATTCGTTTGAGGGCTGTTTTGGGTGTTGTCAGATTTCTACTTGAACAAGGTCTAGCTTTCCGTGGGCATGACGAGTCTAGCACTTCAATGAACAAGGGCAATTTCCGTGAGTTGTTGGATTGGTATGGTGCAAGATGCAAGGATGTAGCCGATGTGATTAATGAGAATGCTCCTGGCAATTGTCAATTGACATCTCCTGAAATCCAAAAAGATATAGTGCAAGCATGTGCAGAAGAGATTACACAAGTCATTATGAGTGAGCTGGGAAATTCTGGTTTCTCTCTACTTGTTGATGAGTCTCGTGATGTATCGGTTAAAGAGCAAATGGCTGTGATGGTGAGGTGAGCTCGGAAATTCTGTTTTCTCTCAATTATCATACTCTCACAAACTCAATTATCATACTCTCACAAACTGAACTTATATGTTATTGCTTGTAGGTTTCTGAACCAAAAAGGAAAGATCATGGAAAGATTGCTTGGTGTTGATCATGTTCTTGATACGAGATCGGCTTCTTTGAAAAGCAATCTAGATGCAATGTTTCTTAAACATAATTTGTCAATGTCTAGATTAAGAGGTCAAGGATATGATGGTGCCTCTAATATGCGGGGTGAGCTACATGGTTTGAAAACATTGATATTGGCTGACAACCCTCATGCTTTTTATGTGCATTGTTTTGCCCACCAACTTCAATTGGTTGTTGTGGCGGTTGTGAAAAATGTTCTGCCAGTTGGTCAGTTCTTTGGTCACTTGAACAAGATTGTTCTTATGGTTAGTTCTTGTACACAGTTTGTAAATAGTTGTCTTCAAATGTTTGTCTATGTATCAATTCTAATTTATAAATGCACATATTTTGTAGGTGAGTGCCTCTTGTAGAAAGAAAGATGCATTGTTGCAAGCGCATCATGACCGTATGGTAGCACAGCTAGAGAGTGGGGAGATCTCATCGGGTAGAGGCCAAAATCAAGAGACAAGTTTAACAAGACCAGGTGATACTTGTTGGGGGTCACACCATAAAACTCTAGTTCGTATTCAACTAATGTGGGATTCAGTTATTGAAGCGCTATGCAGTGTTTCTCATGATGGGACAGATGCCGAGGAGAAAGGTGTGGCTTCAGGTTATATCATATACATGGAAACCTTTGAATTTGTTATTATCTTGCATTTGATGATTCGACTGCTTGGTTTAACAAATGGTTTGTCAAACGCATTGCAATCCAAAGATCAGAATATAGTGAGCGCCATGAATATGATTGTCTCAGTGAAAAATGCATTGCAGAAATTGAGAGATGATGGATGGGAGCCTCTATTGCTTGCTGCTACTAACTTCTGTGGTGGAAGAAATATTACAGTACCGAATATGGATGATAACATTGCAGCTAGGGGTTACCCAAGGAGCTCACGCAAGATGGTTACTTGCTTGCATCATTACAAGGTAGAAATCTTTAATGAGGTGCTTGATAGAATCATAGTTGAGATGAATCATAGATTTTCTGAAGCTTCTACACGCCTATTATTGTGCACTGCATGCCTTGATCCTAGAGACTCATTCAGCAACTTTGATAATGCTATGCTAGTTGAGCTTGCAACCATGTACTCTGCTGATTTCTCTTCATATGATTGTTCTCTATTGGTTGATGAACTGGACATATATGTTGATGTGATGAAGAGAAGTCCTGATTTCATAGCATGTGACAGTTTGAGTGATCTTGCTCTCAAGTTAGTTCAGAAGAGATACCATGAGACCTTTCCATTGGTCTACCGCCTTATTACACTTGCTTTGACATTACCTGTGGCAACAGCATCAGTTGAGAGGGTTTTCTCGGCGATGAATATTATAAAATCAGATCTTCGGAACAAGATAGGGGATGATTGGCTCAATGATTTGATGATTTGCTATGTTGAGAAAGATATATTTGCCAAAATTGATGACAAGAAGATTATGCTACGTTTCCATTCCTACAGCGAGCGTAGAGGTCATCTTCCTCGGGGCTTTCGTCTTCCAAGCTTAGATGCAACTTAATGGTATGATACTATCTTATCAAAATGTAGCTCTATTTTGTTGTTCTTGTTCTTTATAGTCATTTTGTTGTTGTACTTGATGAAATATGCAAATTGAATCTGTTTGGACCTTTTTTGTTGAATACATTTGCTCTTTTCTGTCAAAAAAAATTTAGAGCTTATTTTCGACCCCCCTCAGTTCAATTCCTGGCTCCGCCACTGGTTGAAAGCTGGAACCAATTAATCTAAATAGTCTTTCTTGATCACATATTTAAAACATAGTATGGGGGGACATGACTCTTCTATTACTCATATCAATCATACCGGCAATGGTGTTAGTCATGCTATGGAAAACTTGGGTAGAGGCCAGGGTTGTACCATAGTTTGGCCCCTAATTCTGAGCAATAAAGACTTACGAGATTGTAATCCTTAATTCCGAGTAACAAAGAGTTATTTCACAAAAAAGTGTCACGTACATTTTTTTTTCAAATTCGTAAACATTTTCTAAATGTCACATGCATTTTTTGAATGGTACTAACATTTACATCCATTGGGTTAGCCTTCGCTCGATTGGATATGAGGGCTCCGCCGGATGGGAGAGGGGCAACCTGACTGGCTCACAGGGGTCGTGCTCGCTCAATTTATCAGAAGGTAGCCTTGCCGTGTGTGCGCCGTTTCGTCGTGAAACCAACTTCCTAGATACATCCTACATTGCCGCCCCGCACCTCGCACGTCGTTAGTATATACATACAACGTATTGCCAGGTCATTTCCAACCAAGAAATATTTTCCCCCGAAACAATTTCCCCTTGCCGTGGAGCTCACTAACTAGCTTGGACCTCCAATAGTAATGATGATAGGCCAGTTTCGTTCGTGTCAATCTAGGAGGAGGATGGACGAGGGGCGTCGTGGAACCGCGGGGACGGCCGCCGAGGGGCTTAGCCACGAGCTGCACCTCGGCCTCTCATCCGCACGAATCGTGTTCGACCTCGACTTCAATGTTGACCTCTTGCTCTACGCTGCCCCAATCCCGGTAGAGAATCTCGCCCTCGTCGTCTATGAGGACCCGGTGGCAGTGACTGGAAATGACGTGCCGGTGCCGGTGCCGCCTGCGGTGACCGAGAGCGTCGCGGTCGTGGACATGGGGATCAGAGAGATAGGAAGGGCTCAATTGTATATGCTCAAAAACATGTTTTCAGATCATCCCGACCTACAACGCTGACATCACCGCACTGGCGTTGTGCCACCTCTCCTTGTACCGAAAAAGGGTATCCCCCCGCTTTGTATACAAAGCAACCAACCGAACCATACAGGGATATGTGCTGGGGCGGAAGCAGCACGGTCACGCCCAAAAGAAACGACAGAGAAAAGCAAAATAAACAAATGCCGACAACGGCGGATCAACAAAACCGAAGAAGCCTCGCGATCGCAGCGCCCACCAGGATCTTCCACTAGACTCCAAGACTCCGAAGCGCCGGCACCTATCAACACCTCCAAAAAGGATCGCGACGATGACGACGCTGCTCCCAAGGGTTTCCCCCGGTACACGACGAGGCAAGAGGAAGGGTGGCCCCGACGCCCTCCCGCAAGGTCAGGCGGCACCCACAAGCGCCACTGCGCCAGTGTCGGCCATGCCGACAGGGGTTTCCCCCGATCCCAACCCGCACATCGGGCGCCCCGGAGCCTGCCACCAAACCAACCACCACCGTGCGCCAACGCGGTCATGAGGCACCCACGCCGTCTCACCACGGCACCGCGAAGTGACGACGGGACGGGGAAGAATCAGAGTCGGGACTAGGGCATCAGCACCATCGGCACGCGGGAGGGCCCCACCTCCACCGTCAGCGGTAGTAGCTATCCGGACGCAATAGCAGGAGCACACCAGGCCCGATGGAGCCCTCGTGGGCCCGTTAAGCTCCGGCCTTCGCGCTGCTGCCAGCACGCCGTCGGTGCCGCCGCCCCAAGTTAGAGCCGCTCCTCCTCCTCACCGCGCCGCAGACAACAAGGCCATGCCGTGGGCCAGCCCGCTATGACCCAGATGGGGCCCTAAGGGCCCAGATCTGGGCCGAGGACGCGCCGCTGGCCAACTTACGCCACCAGGCCGCCCCGTCGCTAAAGGACGGCGCCACCACCGCGGCGGGCCGACGCTAGCCACCACCAGGCCGCCGGGCCGCCGTCGGCCAAAGGGCACCCGCTGCCAACCCTGACCCCGGGTTAGGAGGTGCGCGCGCGGGGGAAGGAAGGGCCCACCGCCGCCAGCCCGCCCGGCGGGGGGGAGGAGCACGGGGGAGGGGGAGGAGAGGAGAGCGGGGGGAGCCGCCCCGGCCGCCCCCCGGGGAGGCGGCGCGAGCGCGGGGTCGGGGTAGGGACGGAGGGAGGGAGTGCGGTGAGTACTGTCCTCAAGAAGTTTCCGCCACCTCTCCCTGTAGTAGCAGCAGCCGCCCGATGAAGGGATCCCGTTGCTCCCCTGGGCAGGCAGCAGCGCACGCCAGTCGAGGCGGAGGGCCGACATGGTGCGGGGGTGGGTGCGCGACCAGCTCCAGAACAAACACCGCCTGCCCAGGGACCTGCCGCTGAGCTACATCTGAGAGAAGGTCCTGACTCCGGTACAAGTTCTACATGAACCCGTGGCATGCCCGCTTCCTCCTGGCTCGCGCACGCGCCCGCCTCCGCACCTTTTTATACCCCGCCCAGATCACCGTGCGGCTTCAACACCTTCGATACCAAGCTGATCAATATTGTTGGGGTCGAACCCTTCTTGTTCTCTCTCTCTCTATCTCTCTCTATGGAACGGAGGTAGAAGAAGAAAGGAGCTAAATGCACAGGGGTTGCTGGCGACGAACGCCTCGCTGCCAAACAACAATATTTTCCGGCTTGAACTATTTACAAATGACTCGATTTACCACCGTATTTGTTGCTAACCGGGACGTAGCACCCACGCTCGCCACGGTCACCCGAGGTACGCTTCCTAGCGATCCGGTCTTCGAACGTGAGCTGCCCACTCCTCCATTTTGTAAGTTTTAACCTGCTGTATCTGTTCGACAGTTAGTTCAGTTCTGCAGTTTTTTTTTGTATTCAGTATACATAAGTGCAGTCACGTGTTGATTTGGTCAATGTTTGACTGCCCGCCAGAAGCGTGCTGCGTTCACGCTGCGGCCATAGTTTTAGTCGTTGGTTAGATAATGCAATGACACGATCCAAGCTCATGGGATGGCATGCGCATAAACTGGATCGTGCCACTGTTTTCGTTCAGTTTGTTACCTGACGGAATAAAAGGCTGAAACAGAAAAGATGCAGATTATGCGCGTCGCAAAACTCTCTCTCTCTCTCGTGACTGCGTTTCCTCTCTGTTCCTTTCCACCTCCCGTGCGTGTGGTGTGTTCTTCAGAGAGAAACTTCGGACAAGGCGAGATAAGATCACAGCCAGAAAACTAACATTTGGTATACAGAGCTTTAGGTTTAGGACCTTGGGCGTTTGGCAGCGGTGATCGGAGGAGCTTTGGCGGCGGCGATGGGGGATACATCTCCTAAGAAAAGCGACGGGAAGAGCAGCGGCAGCGGTGGCGGAAAGTACACGCCGCCGGCGGCCAGGAGGTCGACCACAGGCGACGGTGATGGTGCCGTGGTGTTGGCTGCTCCGTCGAGAGCCACCAATGTGCCCGTGCAGTACCCTATGCTGACGGACACGAACTACTCTCTGTGGGCCATCAAGATGAAAGTGTTGATGAAGGCGCTCCGCATCTGGTCGGCGATTGACGGCTCCGGCGAGTACGACCAAGCGGCGGACGAGGGGGCCTTCGCGGCGCTCTCCCAGTCCGTCCCGGATCATGTTATGCTGCAGGTTGCAGACTGTGACACCGCGCAGGAGGCGTGGGAGATGATCCGATGTGCCCGCGTCAGGGAGGATCGCGTGAAGAAGGCACGTGCGCGGCAACTGAAGAGGCAGTTCGATCGCCTCGACATGGCGGACGGGGAAACTATCCCAGAGTTTGCTAGGAAACTCACCACGTTGGTGAGTGAGATCCGCTCCCTCGGCGTTACCCTCGCCGACATCGTCAACACCATCGAGCAGTGGGGCGACGTCACCACGATGACGGTGCAGGAGGCTGTCGGGCGCCTCACGGCGTTCGAGGAGAACCAGCGGGGGCGCCGCCAGAGCCGTGGCGACAACAACGAGCAGCTGATGCTCGTGACCCGTGCGCTGGAAACCCTTATGAAAGGGAAGAAGATCGTCAACAACAACGGGGCCTCCGGCTCTGGTGCGAAGAAAGGAGGTGGCCAGAGCGGCGGACAAGGCGACGGGCAGGACAAAGGCCGTGGTGATCGCGGCCAGAACAGTGGTAAGGGCAAACAGAAAAAGCATCGTAAGTTTGACATCTCGAAAGTAAAATGTTTTAACTGTGATGTGAGTGGGCACTTTGCCTCGGACTGTCCGGAGCCAAAGCGGGAGCGAGCTAACCTAACACAGAAACAAAGTGATGAAGATCCGGCTCTCCTGATGGTTGAAGCTTGTGATTTGGTTCATGGTGCTAGACTGACAGAAAAAAAGGCTCATGTTGAATGAAGAAAAGGTCACACCTAAGCTTTCAGGAACTGCAAACAAGTCTTGGTACTTGGATACTGGAGCTAGTAACCATATGACAGGTTGTGTTGAAAAGTTTGCTGAATTGGACCGAAAGATCACAGGTTCAGTTCGATTTGGGGATGGTTCAGTCGTTGGCATTGAAGGGCGCGGGTCAGTACTGTTCCTAGCTCATAATGGTGAGCACCGTCTCTTAACGGAGGTGTACTACATCCCAAGATTGAAGAGCAACATTATCAGTCTTGGGCAACTCGATGAGTTTGGTTGCAAGTATTCAGTGGATGAAGGACTGATGATAGTCCTCGACAAGGAGCGCAAGGTGCTAGCAAAAGTAAGAAGAGCACCAAACAGGCTGTACATTCTGAATATTGAGCAGTCTGAACCGGTGTGTCTGCTGTCGAGAGCATCAGAAACACCCTGGCTATGGCATGCGCGTTTTGGACACATAAGTTTCCATGCATTGCGGTTATTGTCCAGAGAGAACATGGTGGTAGGTCTGCCAATGATCGATCAAGTAGATCGTCTCTGTGAGAGTTGTCTAGTCGCAAAGCAGAGGCGAGCTCCTTTTCCAGCTGAAGCTTCCTATCGAGCTGACAAGGCACTGCAATTGCTCCATGGGGACCTTTGTGGTCCTATCTCCCCTGCAACTTTTGCGGGGAAGAATTATTTTTTGCTATTGGTTGATGACCACACCAGGTACATGTGGGTTGTGCTGATCAAAAGCAAAGATGAAGCACTTGAGGCAGTTAAGAAGATAAGAGCAGCAGTAGAGGTTGAGCTGAATCTGAAAGTCATGGCCCTGCGGACAGATCGTGGAGGGGAATTCACTTCCAAGAACTTTGCTCATTTCTGTGAAGGCCTCGGAATCAAGCATTACTTGACTGCACCATATTCTCCTCAACAGAACGGTGTTGTTAAGAGGAGGAATCAGACTGTGGTGGGCATGGCAACAAGCTTGCTGAAGAGCAAAGGGTTACCCAGTCAGTTCCGGGGCGAAGCAATAGCTACTGCAGTGTACTTGCTGAATCAAGCACCGACAAAAAGCGTCTGTGGCATGACCCCATATGAAGCCCTGTACAAGGTGAAGCCAAGAGTAGATCACCTTCGTACGTTTGGATGCATTGGCCATGTAAAGAAGGTTGGGGGGCATCTCCCAAAACTTGCTGATCGTAGTTCAGAAATGGTGTTAATCGGATATGGACAGAATAGCAAAGCATACAGAATGTTTGATCCTTGCACAAAGAATTTGTGTGTGTCTCGAGATGTTGTATTCGAAGAAGACAGACGCTGGGAATGGGCGTCAGGTGAAACCGAGCAGAGGCCTGAAAATTTCACAGTAGAGTACAGTGTACATCTGGATGATGCACATACTGTTGCCCAGCCAAAGTGTACTGTTCATCATCCGACAACAGAAAGTCTGAAGGACAACGGACTCACGCCTGAAGAAATAGCTGCAGGTTTCAGACCGGATGATTTTCTCACCCCAGCTAGAGATGAAGCACCTACTGGACCTCGGTTTGTGTCACCTCCGACCGGCGCCTCGACGCCGACGAGCACGGAGGGTCCACGCAGGTATCGGTTAATGGAAGAACTAATTGAGGAAGCGCCAGAAACTGTTCTGTCGCAGTCATGTTTGCTCGGTATGGAAGAACCGACAACTTACACTGAGGCAAATGAAGAAGAGGCTTGGAAAGAAACCATGCAAGCAGAGTTGAGCTCAATTAAGAGCAACAACACTTGGGAGCTTGCAGATTTGCCAAATGGACACCAAGCCATAGGGCTTAAGTGGGTCTATAAATTAAAGAAAGATCCAGAAGGAAGAGTGGTGAAGCACAAGGCCAGGTTAGTTGCTAAGGGTTATGTGCAGCGTCAAGGGATAGATTATGAGGAGGTGTTCGCGCCTGTGGCTCGATTGGAGACAGTGCGTATCCTGATGGCAATTGCAGCACAAGAGAAGTGGGAGGTGCATCATATGGATGTGAAGTCTGCATTTTTAAACGGGGATTTAAGTGAAGAAGTGTATGTCACTCAGCCTCCTGGTTATGTAATTGAAGGGCAAGAACACAAGGTGCTAAAACTGCATAAGGCGCTTTATGGTCTGAAGCAGGCTCCTCGGTCCTGTAATGAAAAGTTGGACAAAACACTTGCTGATTTGGGTTTTGAAAGGTGTCCATATGAACATGCTGTGTACAAGAGGTCTCAATTGGTGGTCGGTGTCTATGTGGATGACCTGATCATCACCGGTCCGAGGTTGGCTGAAATAACTGAATTTAAAGAGCAAATGAAGAAGTTGTTCAGCATGAGTGACCTGGGGTTGTTGAGTTTCTATCTTGGAATAGAAGTTAAACAGATGTCTCATGGGATTTTTCTGAATCAGTCAAGTTATGCAGCAAAGATACTGGAGAAGTGTGGAATGACAACTTGCAATGATGTGAAAACTCCAATGGAGGCTCGTGTGCACTTGAGCAAGTTCAGTACTTGTGAGCCGGTTGATGCAACAGAATACAGAAGCATCATTGGAAGTCTGAGATATTTGAGTCACACCCGCCCTGACATTACCTTTGCTGTCGGGGTTGTAAGCCGATACATGGAGAATCCGGCGAATGATCACATGGCTGCTGTGAGGCACATACTAAGGTATGTAAAAGGGACACAGGATCTCGGTTGCTTCTATGGAAGAACTGAAGAAGAAGGAATGCGCATGTGCGGATACAGTGATAGTGATTTGGGTGGTGATGTGGATGATAGGAAAAGCACAACTGGTGTCATCCTCTACCTCGGATCTAGCCCGGTGAGCTGGTTTTCACAGAAACAAAAGATAGTTGCCGTGTCTTCCTGTGAAGCTGAATATGTAGCAGCAGCTGTTGCTTCTTGTCAGGCTGTGTGGCTCAAAAGATTGCTTGAAAACCTGACCGGGACAGAAGGTGAATCCGTGTTGCTGAATGTTGATAATCAGTCAGCGATAGCTCTGAGCAAAAACCCAGTTCATCATGAAAGAAGTAAGCACATTGACATTAAGTATCACTATGTCCGTGAGTGTGTTGAAACTGGGGAAATTGATATTCAGCATGTGCGCACTGGTGATCAACTTGCCGACATTCTGACCAAGCCACTTGGAAGAATGAAATTCCTGGAGCTAAGGGAGAGAATCGGCATGCGCACGATGGGACAGATACATCAAGTTTAAGGAGGTGGATGTAAGTTTTAACCTGCTGTATCTGTTCGACAGTTAGTTCAGTTCTGCAGTTTTTTTTTGTATTCAGTATACATAAGTGCAGTCACGTGTTGATTTGGTCAATGTTTGACTGCCCGCCAGAAGCGTGCTGCGTTCACGCTGCGGCCATAGTTTTAGTCGTTGGTTAGATAATGCAATGACACGATCCAAGCTCATGGGATGGCATGCACATAAACTGGATCGTGCCGCTGTTTTCGTTCAGTTTGTTACCTGACGGAATAAAAGGCTGAAACAGAAAAGACGCAGATTTTGCGCGTCGCAAAACTCTCTCTCTCTCGTGACTGCGTTTCCTCTCTGTTCCTTTCCACCTCCCGTGCGTGTGGTATGTTCTTCAGAGAGAAACTTCGGACAAGGCGAGATAAGATCACAGCCAGAAAACTAACACGTTTGACCTGGATGCCATCCTACGCCCGCCGTTGTTACACTACAGTGCTACCTGCAAACCTGGCTTGACACAAACCTATCCTCGAACGTGGCCAAACCAACATCCAGACTCGATCTAGACTTTGACGCAAACACAAGCACGTACTCGTGCACCTATACGCCACATGCATGCGCGCACACACACACATGATACACCCGTATGCCCATACGTACACCTTGCCACGGCCGCGACGCGGCAACGGACTGGTGATTGGCTCGATCAGCGTGCACACACACACATGATCACCATCCATACCGTGGCTTATTCCAACATTAGGATCCCCGGGCTGAGGGCCAGGCCGACGACATACCCGGGCGTGTCCTTGTCCATCTACGTTAGCAGCGGGTGCCGGGGTCGTGGCCAGTGCAAGTCTGACCGCCTGAAGCTGAACAAATTCCACTGCAATATGCCACGGTCATCAATGGTAAGGGGCACTGGAGCTTCATGGTGGACTGCGGCCTGGAGGCCGGCGACGGCGTCGAGGTATGGGCATTCCGGTGGCCGCCTGATATCCGACTGTGCCTTCTAATCGCCAAGAAGGACGGTGTCCGCCCCGCCCGATACCTGTAGAATGTGTAGTTTCAGTTCGATCCTCGCGCTGGGATCTCATATTGCATGTCAGCTATGTCTGCCGGATGGTACTCTTCGGTCGTAAAGAGCTATAGCCTAGCGGTCGCTTGGTCTTGTGTCAAGTTGATGTGTCGTAGTGATCGGCTTTTTGTTTTGTTTTGCGAAGTATCAGCTAGCTAACACTCCTTAATTATGTTGCAAGTACAATTCTGAATATGAATGCAATCTTTTCTAAATATTATACATACACTGGTATGTGGGACACACTTCATTTCTACAATCGTAGCAAGAAATGGCTTGCATAATTGTACATGGTTAGCATTTTCTAAATACATGTTTTGCTGCCTACTTTTTTTCATACACATTTCTCTATGTTTTGTTTATATCAAAAACATTTTTAACACGATTAACATTTGTCAAATAGGTACATGGTTAACATGATTTTCAAATACACATTGAATTAACTTCTAAAATGATACAAAACATTTTTTAAACTATGTGTACATTTTATTATATTGCATAAACATTTTTTTATAAAATATCACCAACATAGTTTAGAAACGCATGAATATAGTTTTAAATGTAACGTACATTTTCTTTGAATGCAATAATATTTTTGAATTACACAAACATTTTTTATAAAATGTCACAAACATATTTTTGAAACGCATGAACATATTCTGGCCTGATCCGCGCGTGCTCGGATACATTGTCCTCCATCGTCTGTCCTGCGCCGCGCCGTATTTGTATACTCCCATCGGTTCTTTTTATTCTGCGTATTGGATTTGGGTCAAGTAAAACTTTATAAAGTTTGACCAAATTTATTTTTAAAAATAACAACACGTACAATACAAAATATATGAACTGTTAAACTACATTTTATAACAAATGAAAAAAATATTGACTTGTCATTGTAAATATTGATAGTTTTGTCTATAAGATAGGTCAAAGTAGAGATACTTTAATTTCGAGCATAACTTATGTGCAGACTAAAAAGGACCGGAGGCAGTACATATATAGCGCTTGGGCAGTTTCGTTTCGATGGAGGAAGGATATCCAAGGGGCGTGGATCTGCGTGGACGGCGGCCTAGGGGCTTGACCTCAAGCTGCACGTCGGCCTGCCTTCCGCTCATACTGCATTCGATATCGACCTCAACGTGGATCTCGTGCTCTTCACCGGCCCCATTAGAGGGCCCGGTGGCGGTGGTTGCGGACGACGTGCCGGTGTTGGTGCCGCTTGCGGTGACAGAGAGTGTTGTGGTCACAGACGTGGAAATGGGGGCCACCATCATCTACGAGGGCCCGGTGGGTCGGGAAGGCGCAGTCACCGAGGTCGGGGTTTTTGCCACGGTGGACGACGAGCACGTCGAGGCCTACCAGATCGTCCCGGTCGGCGGGGACGACATGGTCAATGAGTTCGTTGTTTCGGCCAGCTGGACGACGAGCACGTCGAGGCCGGGTAGATTATCCCGTCCGGCAGCGCCGGCTCCACTGCGCTAGTGTTGTGCCACCTCCCAGCGTGGGGATCCCATTGCTCCCCTGGGCAGGCTATGGGGCACGCCAGTCTAAGCGGAGGAGGGCCATCCTGGTGCGGGCATGGGTGTGTGATGAGATACAGAACAAACACCAACTTCCAAGGGACCTGCCGCTGAGCGACACCTGGGAGAATGCCCTGGTCCAGTCGTACATGAACCCGCGGCACGCCCGCTTCCGACTCTCGGCCCGTGCACGAGCCCGCCATCGCGCCTTCCTGTACGCCGCCGCCGTCATATCCGGGCATGTCCTTGACCGTCTACGCGAGCAGTGGGCTGGCTAGTGGCCACTTTGATCTCGTGAAGCTGAACAATTCCATTGCTACAACTCCATAGTCATCAATGCTAAGGGGTACGTGCCTTCCATGTTAGATAGCTGCCTGGAGGCGGGCGCTATCGTCGAGGTGCGGGCATTCCAGTGGCCACTTGGGATCCGTGTCTTCTGATCGCCAAGAAGGACGGGGTCGGCCCCGCCCTAAACACGTAGAGTGTGTAGCCTTCCATCCTCTCACCGGGATCTCAATATCTCATACTGCATGTCAATTGTGTCTGGCATATGGTACTCTTGTTGTTGTTACTATTTTTTAATTGTGTGAGGAATTTGTCATTATTGTTGTTGTTGTATTGTAGTGAGCTACCCTAGCGGTGGCTTGGTCTTAGGTTAAGTTGTTGTATCTTTTTTTTGCGGGGTAAGTTGTTGTATCTTAGTGATCTGCTAGGTTAGGTTGTCGACACGAAACGGCCCTACCTAACCTACCGTCGTTACTCGAAGGAAGGGGGTGATCGGCAGGATGGGAGAGGACCGACATGACTGTCTCGCGGGGTTGTTACTGTTGTTGCCGCTCTCTCTCACACCAGACGGAGGATAGAGGTAGAAGAAGCACAGCAGTATTTTTTTCGGCCGCAACGCAGCCCTTTTCTATTATCTCCAACTGGATACACCACGCCACACCAGACTAGGATTTGACAGCCGTTTTTGTAGCCAATAGAGATGTAGCACCTACACACGTACTAACAGACTCAAACGTACATCCGGCTTTATAGCTAACGATACGTGGCCCTCACGGAGTCCAGGGCGATCTGGTCTTCCCTCGAACGTGCGCAGCCAGCTCCTCCGCAAGACCAGGTGCCATCGTGCTACCGCTGCATCCTGCCTGCCTCGCCACTCCACACGATCGCAGGCTCAGCCACAGTCGGACTCAACCTAGACTCCTACACGCACGCATGCAGGCCATACAATGCCGAGACACGCACATACACAATCGCCACACCTCCGCTGCGTCCCGCCCGTCCCGTGCGCACCTGACGCGTCCGACGAGCCGGACATCACTAGTGCGTCCCGCACGTCCCGCGCGCACCCGACGCACCCCGACGAGCCCGGCCACACACGCCGTGTCTTATTCCAACAGTTACATTGTATAACATTTTAAAAAAATGTTACGTATAGTTTTTTGAATTTCACATTTCTTAAATGTCACACTTATTTTTCTGAATGGTACGGACATTATCTAAAAGTTGAGTTGGCACATCCATTGGGTCAGTGTCTGTGCGATAGGATATATAGGCACATGATTCCAGGGAAGTGGGCGATGCACGGGATAGGAGAGGAGTGACGTGATATGCTCGCGTGGTTGTGGGGCCGGATCACTAGCATGGCCGAAGTAGCTTTATCCGTAGCAGGGGCCACCGTGTGGCGGCCGAGTGTGCCCTATTTGTATGATCTTTGTTTTCGTTTGTATGTAGCCGCATCACGAAAACCTAAGATACAACATAAAAAGGCCTAGGGCAGGGCTGCATACGGCGCCTCCCGACCGTCCGTGCCTGCGGCGCCATATGTATATATAGCCCGTAGTCTTGTTCCCCTCCCAAAAGCATTTCCCCCGAGTCATTTTCACTCAAGTAGCACATGACGCTTAGCTTCTCTTTTGTAATGGCAGGAGTTTAGACATGGCAGTTTCGTGTTGAGCATGACCGAGGGGCGTGGATCCACGCGGACGGCGATGGGGGCCTCGACCTCGAGCTGCATTTCGGCATGCCGTACGCGCCAATTTCCCATGACTTCGACCAGAATGTCAACCTCGCAGTGTTTGCCGTCCTAATCCCGATGGAGGCCGTCACGGTGTTCGCCGGCCCGATCCTGGTGGAGAACGTCGCGGTCGCAGAGGTGGAGGATGGTAACGAGAACGATCTTGCCATCGTCGTGTACCATGGCCCGGTGGGCGGGCACGGTGCTGTGACTAGGGCGGGGAAGCTTTGGTTTTGGTGTCGGCCGCGCTGACTGAGGTGCAGAGCGATCTTGCCATCGTCGTGTACGATGGTCCGGTGGATGAACTACCAAACACAAAGCAATCTATCCATGTATATCCTATATTATTTCAAACCACGGCGACACAAATTGAATACTAATTGTACATCTTCAATACTGGCATTTCATTTATCACTTCTATTGTAAGTTGCTAATACTGGATTGACATTGTTCTTACACCGGTAGGTGAGGCGCCCTTCGTTTTTATATTGGTAGCAAAGAATGGTGTATCCACTGCATAAACATTGTTCATGTTTAACAATTCTCCAATACATGATTTTCTCAATTATATGTTTTGCTGCGTACCCTTTTCATACACATATCTATAATTTTTGTATAAATCTAAAAAAAATACACACTTTCAACTTTCGTCTATATGATTAACATGTTTTTGAACATTTTGGACTACTTGTTACATATTTTTTAAATACACATGGAATTATCTTTTGAAATGCTACAAAATATTTAAATTATGCAAACAGTGTTTACATTGTATAACTTTTCTTCAAAAATATACAAACATATTTTGAACCACGTGAACATAGTTTTAAATGTAACGTACATTTTCTTTGAATGCTACAATTTTTATTTTGAATTACCCCAAAACATTTTTATTAAATTGTATAACATTTTTTTAAAGTGTCACGTACATTCTATGTCCACAGGTCAGCTACTGAACCCTTCAGAATCATCTATTCTATTTGCGGAATCCTGTCCGGAGGATACAATAGAAGTGATACAAAATGTATTGGGTGTCACATGTTCTGATTTCGAGGAGAAATACCTGGGTTTGCCGACACCCAATGGCCGGTTGACTAAGGGTAAGCTTCAAAATTGGCAAGTTAAGTGGAGTAAGTGCCTGTTTTGCTTTTGATGGGCATCCTACACATGCTGGAAAGAAGTTTTGTTCCAATCAGTTGCTCAGTCAATTCCTACCTTTATTATGTGTCTGATGACCTGAATCATATGGTTCGGAACTATTATTGGGGCGCGGAGAAAGGTAAAAGGAAAACTCACTGGTATGCTTGGCATAAGATGACCCAGCCAAAGTCACAAAGGGGCCTCGGGTTTTGGGATTTCCAAATCTTCAATCAAGCTCTATTGACGAGACAAGCCCATCATCTCTTAATTTTTCCTGACAACTTATGTGCAAGACTGCTCAAAGCCAAGTATTATCCAAGTGGACTCTTAGAGGACACGGTGTTTTCAGAGAACCATCTCAATCATGGCAAGGCGTTTGTCACGAGCTGGAGCCCCTAAAGAAGGGGCTGGTCTGGTGTATAGCTAATGGACAAAATGTTAGAATCTGGCGGAACAAATATCTAGTTCGAGGCAACACTAGTTAGCTTGTTTCCAGAATGGGAAGATGTCGGTTCAAATGAGTGCCTGATTTGCTTGATCATAATGGAAACTGGAATATGCCGAGGCTACATCAGTTTTCTTGCCAGTGGACTTTCAGGAGATTTGCAAGCTTCGTCCTTCACCTCGATTGGGTGAGGACTTCTTGGTCTGGGCACCCGAACGCAATGGTCTTTTCTCTGTACATAGTGCCTATTGGCAGGCTGCTGATGTGGTTAATTGGTCTCTATTCTCATGTAGGAGAAGTTCGCTGGACAGATGCAGGGGCGTTTGGAATCTGATTTGGTCATGTCCAGCACCACCGAAAGACCTATCCTTTGTGCGGTGAGCAGCTACAGATTCAATAGCACCTTTCTAAATAGAAAGCGTAGATCGTTGGAGGTGTATGGTACTTGCCCTATTTGTGGAAGAGAGGATGAAGACTCCTTTCATGTGTTAAGTGTCTGTGACAACGCCCAGACTCTATGTAAAGCCATGTCAAAGATCTGGGAACTTTCCGGACCTAACTATAATCAAACGCCGTGATGGTTGTCTTATTCGGCTAATGAGTGATGTGAACGAACATGTCTGGGTCCGTGTGCTTATGCTTCTCTGGAGGGCGTGGCACGTACATAATGAACCGGTGCACGCAAAGCCAACCCCTCCAATTGACGTGACAACCTGGTTCTTGGCTAGTTACCTGGACTCGCTTGCCTGTCTTAAGCTTGATCCTAATGCAGACTTTGTCAAGGGTAAGATGTTGGTTAACCACATTTTCCCAATGATACATGCCACATGTGATAATAATGCAATTTCAAGCACCCCTTGGCTACCTCCTTGTCAAGGGCGAGTTAAGATAAAAATGGATGATGGCTCCATCCTGAGTGGAAAGGAGGGAGTTGGCATGGTGCTCCGGGACCATCTTGGAAAGCATAATATTAAGTGCATGCAGATATCTTGGTGATTGTGTTGACGTGTTGGAATCTGAATTTCTTGCTATTTAACAAGGGTTTAGCTTGGCACTGCTACGGGGTAATCAATCCATTGATGTTGTGTCCGACTGCTTGGAGGCGGTTTCCATGGTGGTTAAAGGTGGAAGCAAGTAATCTAAATAGTCTTTCTTGATCACATAGTTAAAACATATTATGGGGGGACATGACTCTTCTATTACTCATATCAATCTTACCGGCAATGGTGTTAGTCATGCTATGGCAAACTTGGGTAGAGGCCAGGGTCGTACCATAGTTTGGCTAGGTTCGGGCCAAATGAGGTCTTAGATATTGTCTTACACGATTTTTATCCCTAATTCTGAGCAATAAAGACTTAAGAGATTGTAATCCCTAATTCTGAGTAATAAAGAGTTATTTTGCAAGAAAAGTGTCACATACATTTTTTTCAAATTCATGAATATTTTCTAAATGTCACATGCATTTTTTGAATGGTACTAACGTTTTACAGCCATTGGGTTAGACTTCGTTCGATTGTATATGAGGGCTCCGCCGGATGGGAGAGGAGCGACCTGACTGGCTCAAAGGGGTTGTGCTCGCTCAATTCATATGAAGGTAGCCTAGCCGTGTGCGCGCCGTTTCGTCGTGGAACCAACTTCCTAGATACATCCTACATTGCACCCTCCACCATCTGTCCCGCACCTCCTGCGTCGTACGTATATACATATAACGTATTGCCAGGTCATTTCTATCCAAGAAAAATTCTCCCCCAAGACAATTTCCCCTTGTCGTGGTTCTCACTAACTAGCTTGGACCTCGAGTAGTAATCGCGATAGGACAGTTTCGTTCATGTCAATCGAGGAGGAGGCTGGCCGAGGGGCGTCATGGAATCACGGGGACGACCGTCGAGGGTCCCGGCCTCGAGCTGCACCTCTGCCTCTCATCCGCACGAATCTTGTTCGACCTCGACCTCCACATCGACCTCTTGATCCACGCTTCCCCGATCCCGGTAGAGAATCTCACCCTCGTCGTCTATGACGACCCGGTGGCAATGGCTGGAAATGATGTGCTGGTGCAGGTGCCGCCCGCGGTGACCGAGAGCGTTGCGGTTGTGGACATGGGGATCAGAGAGATAGGAAGGGCTCGATTGTATCTGCTCAAAAACATGTTTTCAGATCATACCGGCCTACAACACTGATGCCACCGCATTGGCGCTGTGCCACCTCACCCTGCAGCAGCAGCAACCGCCCGATGAAGGGACCCCATTGCTCCTTGGGCAGGCAGCGGCACACGCCAGTCGAGGCGGAGGGCCGACATGGTGCGGGGGTGGGTGCGTGACCAGCTCAAGAACAAACACCGCCTGCCCAGGGACATGCCGCTGAGCTACATCGGGGAGAAAGTCCTGACTCCGGTACAAGTCGGACATGAACCCGTGGCATGCCCGCTTCCTCCTCCTGGCCCGCGCATGCGCCCACATCCGTGCCATCCTCAACCCCATCGAGATCACCGCGTGCGACTTTAACACCACCGATCCCAAGCCGATTAGGATCCCCGGAATGATGGCCAGGCTGACGTCCTACCCGGGGAGGTCCTTGTCGATCTATGTCAGCAGCGGGGGCTGGGGTCGTGGCCAGTGCAAGTCTGACCATCTGAAGCTCAACAAATTCCACCGTAACGACCCCACCGTCATCAACGGTAAGGGGTACATGAGCTTCATGGTGGACTGCGGCCTATAGGCCGGCGACGGCATCGAGGTGTGGGCGTTCCGGTGGACGCCAGGGATCCGTCCATGGCTTCAGATCGCCAAGAATGACGACGTCCGCCCCGCCTGAAACCCGTAAAGTGTGTGTTGTTTGAGTTCGATCCTCTGGTTGGGATGTCATATTGCATGTGAAATGTGACTGTCATGGTACTCTCCGGTCGTAGTGAGCTACAGCCTAACGGTCGACTGGTCTTGGGTCAAGTTGTAGTATCTTAGTGATCAGCTAGCTAGCTCTCCTTAATCATGTTGCAAATAGAATTCTGATTATGAATGCAATCTTTTCTATAACATTGTGCTTACACTTGTAGGTGAGACACCCTTCATTTTTACAATTGTACCAAGGAATGACTTGCATAATATATGTTTTTAACATTTTTCAAATACATCTTTTTTGAATATATTTTTTGCTGCCTACTTTTCGTCATACACATTTGTATATGTTTGGTATATATCTAACACATTTTTAACATGATTAACATTTGTCAAATACGTATATGATTAACATGTTCTTGTACATTTTTTGGACTACGCGTCAAATATTTTCTGAAAACACATTGAATTAACTTTTGCAATGATACAAACCATTTTTTAAACCATGTGAACATTTTTTATACTGTATAATTTTTTTGTTTATAAAATGTCACAAACACATTTTAGAAATGCATGAACATAGTTTTAAATGTAACGTACATTTTCTTTGACTGCTATGATTTTTTTGAATTACACAAACATTTTTTATAAACTGTCACAAACATATTTTTCAAATTCATGAAGATAGTCTGGCCTGATCTGCGCGTCCTCGGTTCGTCCGAAGGTAGCCTAGCCATGTATGCCCTTCTTTGCGAAACCGAAACCCTAGAAACATTGTCCTCCATCGTCTGTCCTGCTCCTCGTATTTATATACTCCTTCATGTCCCTTTTACTCCGCGTATTGGATTTCGGTCAAGTCAAACTTTGCAGAGTTTGACCAGATTTATTTTTTAAAATAACAACACCTACAATACAAAATATATAAGCTATGAAACTACATTTCATAAAAAATCAGACAATATTGATTTGTCATTGTAAATATTGAAACTTTTGTCTATAAGTTTGATCAAATTTAGAGATACTTGAACTTCGAACATAACTTATATGCAGACCAAAAAGGACCGGAGGAGTACATATACAGCCATATTGCCAAGTCATTGCCCCCCCCCCCCCAAAGTATTTTTGCCCGAAACTATTTTCCCCATGCGAGGGCGCTTACTAGCTAGCTTGGACCTCGAATAACGGCGCTAGGGCAGTTTCGTGTCGATGAAGGAAGGATTTTCAAGGGGCGTCGATCTTTGGGGCGGCAAACGAGGGGCTTGACCTCAAGATACACGTCAACCTGCCTTCTGGTCGCACTGCGCTCGATATCGACCTCAAAGCTGATCTCGTGCTCTTCGCCGGCCCGATCCCTGTGGAGAATCTTACACTTGTCGGGTACGACCGTAGGAGGGCCCAGCGACGATCGATGGGGATGATGTGCCGGTGCTGGTGACGCCCGCGGTGACCGAGGGTATTGCGGCCACAGACGTGGATATTGGGCTCATCATCGTTTACGAGGGCCTGGTCGGCGGGGAATGCACAACCACCGAGGTCAGGTTGTTCCCATGCTAGACGAGTAACACGTCGAGGCCAAGTAGATCGTCCCATCCGGAGGGGTCGACATGGTCACTGAGGTCGGGGTTTTGGCCACGCTGGACGACTAGCACATCGAGGCTGAGAAGATCGTCCGGGCCGACAGCGCTGACTCAACTACGATGGCGTTGTGCCACCTCCCAGCATGGTGATCTTGTTGCTCCCCTGGGCAGGCAGTGGTGCATGGTAGTCGAGGCGGAGGAGGGCGGTCATGGTGCGGGCGTGGGCTCGCAACAAGCTCCATAATAAAATCCACCCCAGTAAGGGACTTGACGTTGAGAGACATCTGGGAGAGGGTCCTGATCCAGTCGGACATGAACCCGCGGCACACCCGCTTCCTTCTCTCGGCCTATACACGCGCCCGCCATGGCGCCTTCGTGGGGGGCATTAATGCATTCAATGACCGGAGACTGCTTAGCATAACATGAAATGGTCAATTCTCTCCACGCAATGGTATTAATTAGGAAATAAACATCAAGTTCTCTTGTTTCCCCCCCCC
>LR738713.1:751743795-751793376 GCA_902687465.1 Secale cereale | reverse complement strand
GGGAGTATGAAAAATGCTCGTTTCACATTTGGACACCCCAACCCATGTGTGTAATTACCACATTGAGAACTGTGCAACCACGAGAATTTGGAGCGACTGTATACTAATAATTACAATTGATTATATCAGTATTATAACCGCCTACAAGGCGCCAATATAATCCGTCAATCCATTGCTTCAATTGTCATTCCTCTTCTCTTCATAGCCCGCTGTAGTGTCGACCATCTTCATCGTCTTGGCCGGCTGTGCTACACACTTGCATACACTCTGCAATCTAGCTTTCTCGCAGTTTGTATACGTACCGCAGCCATGTCGAGCGACAACGAGAACAATAGTTCTGCCAGCAGTGTGGCGCCCGATGATAGGTAAACATTGGAATCATCCCTCTCGTCTTCCATAAGTCCAGTGTTGAGCCCAGACCTCGATTTTATGCAGATCATGAAAGGGACACTGCCGCCCGAGTGGTCCAACGACAACAGACGAACGAGGAGCCATCAGTGGACAAAGAAGAGGACGACGATGATGATGAGGAGGAACGGTCGACCTAGGAGGAGGAGGACGACATCAATGACGATGATGGCGGCGGCGGTGATGAAAAGCTAACGGTCAGCGGCAGGAAGCGTTCTCTCCAAGACGATGTCGCAAGGCCATCCAACAACAACAACAAGGACTAACTTAAGCAGACTGTATATATCTGTGTTGTCGTTCGCTCATATTAATTTGTTATCAATGTTTCGCCTGTCAATCTCATCGTAGAATCTTAGCACTACGTATTCAACATAGATCTTTTACATTATCGCCCACATGTTGGTTTTTTGAATTGTGTGCCCTCTCGAGCATACAATTCAAAAAAAAAATCATTTGCGCTGACTATAATTATCGCACCCAATTCTGATTACCGACCTGTTTGCTGGGTATCACACACATCTTGGTACACCGAGTCGTTTGTGTTCTTCTCGATCATCGCAAACAGTTCATCCGACTGAACTGTATGCTACCTATCGCACACACCTTTATATGGCTGACCATTTCTATTGTTATGTCTCCTCGCAAACTTTTCGTATGAATCAACTGTATGCCATACATCACACACGCACCTATAATCTCAATCATGTTTGATGTATGCGCCATCGGAAACGGTTCATATTATTTGTGATGGTTTAACTACAACACCGCTTGCGATTTATGCATCGCACACAGTTTTGTCGAACGGTCTCTGATTGTAGTTTCACGTTAGTAGCATCCGAGGGTAGTGTGTAATTCCTAATTCTGAGAAATAAAGGCTTACGAGATTGTAATCACTAATTCTGAGTAATAAAGATGTAGGGACCCCGACCCTAATTAAGTCACACCGATCTAGCATGTAACACATCATATCACTTTGTGGCCTCACGCACGGTATCCCCACGGGTGCCATTTTACCTGGCCCGGGACCGTTTGCGCATTTTGGCTCACGTATATGATAGTGTCGCTAGCATCCATATGATAGTGAACCCGGGCCGACATGACTAGTTGTAAACCAAAAGTGCGCTCAATTATAGGGACATGCATACATGACCCAGCAACGAATGTGTCGGTCATCAACGTATGAACCCAAGTCGTAGCAAGCTACAAGGACTTTAAGGAACAACGCGTGACATTTCCCTGAAGGGACAGACACAGGAACGAAGAAGGACACATGTCGGCCAGCCTAAGTTTTCCGGAGCAGTAGCTAGCTACCAAGGCTCAATGGAAGCACTAGGGGGCATTTACCCATAAGATAGGCTACTAAGGGTAAACAACAAGGTGTGGGATCCCACACATACCAAGCATTTCAATAACAGACACACAATATGCTCGATATGTGCAAATACAACATATCATCACAACAAAACTCTATGAATCAAAGTATTTGTTTATTAGGCTCCGAGGAGCCAGATATTACAAACATGGGTCTCATGACCCAACATATACAGAGTATACAAGCAACGGAAGCATAACATGTCTGGTTACAGACAACTACAAATGGAAAAGGCTGTCAAGCCTGACTATCTACATGACCCTCCCAAGGGTACAAGATCGTAGCTGAGGTAACAAGCTAAACGTCAAAGTCCACGCGGAACTACTAGTGAGACTGAAGTCTCCTCTGCAAAAAAGTAAATTAAGCAAAAGTGAGTACAAAGGTACTCAACAAGACTTACATCAGAACTAGCTACATATGCATCATTATCAACAAAGGGGGTTGTGGGGTTTAACTGCAGCAAGCCAGCTTTGACTCGATGGCTAACCTATACTATGACTGCAAGTAACTCTTTTGAGGCGGCGCACGCGAGTCCACATATTCACCATATCAATACACCACTATGAATCCGCTCATGTCTCCCTACGAGAACGCCATCCATATCACTCACGCTTATCTTGCGCATTCTATAGTATCCACTTTCACTTGTCTACGAACTATACATGCAACCCAGTAGTCCATTACCACGAACACGGCTATTTGAATAGATCATGTTAAACCCTGCAGGGGTGTACTTCTTCACACACGCTCTCGTCACTTACCGCCATGTACACGTCATGTATATCGGCAACCTTCAAGCGGAAGCCTAGCGAGGGTGTCGGCTACGACCTGACTAACCACACAAGTCTCTAGTCCAGGTTTATCGCCTATTTGTGTTCCATCCACAAGGAGATCCGGCCGGGGTGTCACTCACGGCCTCAAACATTGTGTATAGGGTTCCCGAGACACCAAACGGGCGACTCGGTACACCATGCCACGGTGTATCTACCGCATCATAGCCCACCCCTCGGGTCAGCGCTATGCACGACCACCAACACATATCCTACAAACCCTAGAAACTAGTTGCAGCTCCTAGACAGAGATTAAGGCAGCTAATAAGTCGAGAGAGTCAATTAAGGATCCCAATGTGTGGTAGTAACTGTCTTGGATTACAAACACAGAACTCAGTTCCCGAGGACGGCTTCAATGAGACAATCCACCATGTACTCCTACATGGCCTCTCATCGCTACCTTTACCAAATTGTGTTCACACACTTAGCTCTCAACAGTAGGACATGTGTAGCGACCACGATCCGAATGGACCGAAGTCTCTGTGTTTCAGTGTCATCCCTGGATCGGTAATGCTGACACACACAGTACTTGAAGGATTTATAACAGAGTGGCAATCACACACTTATTACATCGAGTGCCTCCAAATAGAACTTATTACAAAAGTCTATTTCTTAAGGCCATCTAACAAAATTACAGCGGAAGGCTTGGAAGACAAGTGAGTCCATCAACTCCAACGGCATAGCTGAGTGCATGAAAAACGACCTAGAACGTCTTACTCCTTGTCTGAAAAGTCAGCAACGTAACATGTTGTAGCCCGAAACGGGTCAGCACATGGAATATGCTGGCAAGATAACACAAAAGATGCAAGTAAAAGAATAAAGGCTACACTATATGCATATATGTCTGGTGGAGGCTCTAAGGTTAAATTTTTTGCGTAAAGCCAATTTTTCCCTACAACAAAGGAACAAATTTTATTTTTAACTAACATGGTAGTTGAAACATCATTGAGAAGGTACCTCCAACTCAATCCCAATTAAAGTAATGATTAACCCAGTAAGTTAACTTTAGAGTGATGAGATCAACCAATAATTCAAGTACCACATACTCAAGATTGTCCATAACCGGGGACACAGCTAATCATGATCAGTTTGTACACTCTGCAGAGGTTTGTGCACTTCCCCCACAAGACTCGATCGCCTTCGTTTAATTTCTCGCATTGCATCGTGTTTGAGAAACGGATGACCGAGACACAGTCTTTCCGAAGAGGTCCCCTTAACCGATAGATAGGCCGGTACACCTACAATCCCTCTACATCTGCTAGCCCATCATGGAAAGGTTTCCCACAACTTACTCTACTATGCTAGAGCCCATAATGGCATTGTGGCTGCACATGGAAGTTTCTAGCATGAATAGTTTTATGACCCCTTTGGGCCTGGATGGCATTCCATAGGACAATCACACGGAAACCCCGGGATTTCCAAGGACAACACTGGATTCCCCAGGTCCCTTGCAACCAATCCACCCATATGTGTATTCAAGTAGCCACCTTAAGTTGAACCATTAATTAACAACTCACATCTGTCATGGATTTCACTCAAACCCAAACCACGTCTACGAGCATAGCATGATAACCTAAGCATAGCGTAGAAGTAACTCTCAAGGGTTTGAAAATAATGCAGGAAATAGGTTCTACCTCAAACTACTTCCCAGACCCACAAGTTAAGAGATCCTACTCATGCAATGTGTGAGGGTTTGATCTAATGCATAAAAATTGGGTAATAAAAGGGTATGATCAAAGTGTTACTTGCCTTGCTGATGATTCGCAAAACCTAGAGACTCGTAGTAGCATGCTTCACAGTCCGGGTATTCTATCGCAAGCAAACAATAGCACACATAAGCAATCAAGCAATGGTGCGCAAACAAAACTCCAAAAGATCTAACCAGAAAGTTCAACTTAAGAACTCCGGTTTGCAAAAAGAATAAAATCGAACGAAGCAACAAAACTCAACCTGCGAAAGAAACGAGATCCGTTTACTAGTTTGTTCTAGGATCAAATTTTACAGTAGCAAAACCTTGTTCAAGTTGGTGAAACGGAAAGAGGGCGTCGAGACGAAGATCTGGGATTTTGAATCACCTGATTCCGACTCTCGAGCAAAAAGAAAAACGAAAAACAAGATGAGGGCAGAAATCACGATCGGAATAATCGTGGATAAATACCCCGAAAAAGGAAACTAACGAATAGGCTAACGAACGAACGTTCGCTGTCTGCGGCAAACGGGCGAACAACGTTCATTAGAATGATCGTACAGACGAACGTCCGTGTAGCGACCAGACCTCAAACAGTCTGATCTCCGTGCATCAGTGTCATCCCTGGATCAGTAATGCTGACACGCACGGTACTTGAAGGATTTATAACCGAGTAGCAATCACACACTTATTACATCGATAGTCCAACGATGAATTTATTTACAAATAATATGGCTGAAGGCCATCTAACATGATAACAGCGGAAGGCTTGGAAGATAAGTGAGTCCATCAACTCCAGCGGCATCACTGAGTATAGAACCACGACCTAAAAGGGGCATCTTACTCGTCGTCTGAAAAGTCTGCAACATGAAACGTTGCAGCCCGAAAAACGAGTCAGCACATGGAATATGCTGGCAAGGTAACACAAGAGAATGCAATGAAAGTAAAGCTATACTATATGCAATATGGCTGGTGGAAAGCTCTATGGTTAAGTTTTTGCGTAAAGCCAATTTTTCCCTACTTCAAAGGAATGCATTTTAATTAACTATCATGGTAGTTGAAACATCGTTGAGAAAATAGACATCCTCTCAACCCCAATTAAAAGTAATCATTAAACCCAACAAAATTAAATTAAAGTAACATGTTGAGATTCACATGATAATCCAAGTACCAGATACTCAAGATGTCCAAAACCGGGGACACGACTAATCATGATCAGTTTGTACACTCTGCAGAGGTTTGTGCACTTTTCCCCACAAGACTCGATCGCCTCCGTTTGGTTTCTCGCACTACATGGTGTTTGAGAAACGGATGACCGAGACACAGTCTTTCCGAAGAGATCCCCTTAACCAGATAGATAGGCCGGTACACCTACAAAACCCAACTACATCTGCTAGCCCATCATGGAAAGGTTTCCCACAACTTACTCAACTATGCCGGAGCCCATATTGGCATGTGGCTGCACACGGAAGTTTCTAGTATGAAAAATCTCATGATCCCTTTGAGCCTGGGTGGCGGTCCAAAAGAAAAACAGGCAATCACTGGAATACCCAGATGCCTCAATCCACCAAGATGTGTATTAAAGTTGCCACCTTAAGTTGAACCATTAATTAACAACTCACATCGGTCATGGATTTTACTCAAACCCAAACCACGTCTACGAGCATAGCATGTCCTAACAGCAAACGTAGAAGTAACTCCCAAGGGTTTGAATGTAATGCAGGTAATAGGTACTACCTCAATCTACTTCCCAATCCCACAAGTTAATTAATCCTACTCATGCAATGTGTGAGGGTTTGACTAATGCAATGAAAAATGGGTAATTGGAAAGTATGATCAAAGTGTTACTTGCCTTGCTGATGATCCGCAAAACCTAGAGACTCAAAGTAGCAAGCAGCGCACTCCGGGTACTCTATCGCAATCAAACAAACAAGAATACAATAAGTACTTAACTATTGCACGGGTAAAACTCAAATAGGAGATCTAACCAGAAAGTTCAACTTAAAAACTCCGGTTTGCAAAAATAATCAACTCGAAAGAAGCAACGAAACTCAAACTGCAAAAGAAACGGGCTCCGAATTACTAGTTGGCCTAAAGTCAAATTTTACAGTAGCCAAAACTTTTTTCAAGTTGATCTAACGTAAATAGTCGAGACGAAGATCTGGGATTTTGAATCACCTGATTCCGACTCTCGACCGAAAAGAAAAACGAAAAACAAGATTACGGCAGAAATCGCGAACGGAAAATCGCGGTTAAATACCCCGAAAAAGAAAAACGACGAACAGGCTAACGAACGAACGTTCGCTGTCTGCGGTTATCTAAAAAAAACCATTCGTTTAAACGAACGTACGGACGAACGTCCGCTATTTAACTAAACCGGCGGAAAATAAAAAATCGAACCGATCTATTAAAAAAAACAGATGTAGGTTTTCCTAACTAAAACCGATCTAATAACCGAAAAAAAACTACCTCACTCCGGCGAACTCCGGCGGGCTTCCGGCGAGGGGCGGCGGCGGTGGCTGCGGCTAGCGGCGGGGCGGCGCGGCGGCGGAGCAGCGGCGGCTCGGCGGCGGGGCGGCGGGGCAACGCGGCGGCGAGGCGACGGGAGGCGGCGGCGGCGGCTTCCGGCGGCGAGGCGGGCTACGGTTTTGGGCGGATGCGGGGGCGAGACTGGAGTTGGGCCGGCCTGGGGCGGCTTATAAAGCCCAGGAGTCCTGGGCGAATAAGACTCCTAGTCGGTTTCTGTTTTTTTTTTCTAAAAGAGTCCCGGCGCAGAAAACTAACGAAAAAAATACCAAACGGACTCCAAAATTCCTGATATAAATTTTCACCGTCCTCTAATAATATTTAGGACAAAGTGAACATTTTTCCCGGACCTAAATGCAATTTTGAAAAACGCGTATTTTCCTATGCAAATAAATCCGCGAATAAATCCAGAAAAATTCCAAAAGTGATTTTAACATTTTTCCTCCAATATTTCTGTTATTTTGGAGAAGTCATATTATCTCTGCTCATATATTTTATTTAGAAATATTTTTAGAAGAGAAAAATAATTAGAATCACACTGTCCTCGTACCGGTATTCGAGCGAACTCAAATACGAAAACGGTAAAATCCCCAACTCTCTCCGTAGGTCCTTGAGTTGCTTAGAATTTCGAGGAACGCCACAAACAAAAATGCAAAAACAATGAAATGCAATTATGTTCTATGTATAACATTCCAAATTGAAAATTTGGGATGTTACAAACCTACCCCCCTTAGAATGAATCTCGCCCTCGAGATTCGACTTGGCTAGAGAACAGGTGTGGGTGGTCCGTGCGTAGATCATCTTCTCGTTCCCAGGTGGCTTCTTCCTCGGTATGGTGACTCCACTGAACTTTGCAAAACTTGATCACCTTGCTGCGAGTAACTCTGCTTGAAAACTCGAGAATCTTAATGGGCTTCTCCTCGTAGGTCAGATCACTGTCCAACTGAATTGCTTCCAGGGGTACTATGTCTCTAAGCGGTATATCGGCCATCTCCGCATGACACTTCTTAAGCTGCGAAACATGAAACATGTCATGCACTCCTGACAATCCTTCGGGCAAATCCAACTTATAGGCAACCTCTCCCATGCGTTCCAAAACACGGTAAGGTCCCACAAATCTCGGGGTTAACTTCCCTTTAACTCCGAAACGTTTAACTCCTCGCAGAGGCGATACCCTCAAGTACGCTCTGTCTTCGATCTCATAGGTTATCTCCTTGCGCTTCGAGTCTGCATAACTCTTCTGCCTGGACTGAGCTACCTTCAGTCTATCTCGGATCAACTTAACCTTCTCCTCATACTCTTTGATTAAGTTTGGTCCAAACAATTGTCGGTCTCCAACTTCATCCCACGACAACGGTGTTCGGCATCTCCTTCCATACAATGCCTCGAACGGTGCCATCTTCAAACTGGCCTGGTAACTGTTGTTGTATGAGAACTCCGCGTAGGGCAAGTTGTCATCCCAACTAGATCCATAATCTAATGCACAGGCTCTTAGCATATCTTCCAGAATCTGATTGACTCTCTCCGTCTGTCCATCAGTCTGCGGGTGAAATGCTGTGCTAAACTCTAGTCTGGTTCCCAAAGTTTCATGTAACTGATTCCAGAACTTTGAGGTAAACTGGGTTCCTCTATTTGATACGATGCTCCTGGGAACTCCATGCAGACATACAATTCCGGTAATGTATATCTTAGCCAACTTTGCACTGGTATATGTGGTTTTCACAGGAATAAAGTGGGCTACCTTCGTCAATCGGTCTACTTCTACCCAGATTGAATCTTATCCTGCTTTGGTCCTGGGCAATCCGGTGATAAAATCCATACCAAGCTTCTCCCACTTCCATTCCGGTATTGGCATAGGTTGTAACAATCCTGCTGGCTTCTGATGTTCTGCCTTTACTCTCTGGCATACATCACAAACTGCTACATACTCCGTAATATCCTTCTTCATACCGGTCCACCAGAAAATATCCTTCAAATCCAAATACATCTTAGTATTTCCTGGGTGAATCGAGTATGGTGAATCATGGGCCTCTTGTAAAATCGATTTCCTAATCTCCGGGTCATTGGGCACATAGATTCGATCCTCAAACCATAGGGTGTCGTGTTCATCCTCACGAAATCCTTTAGCTTTTCCTTCGTTCATCCTCTCCTTTATAGCAACAACCTCCTTGTCAGCTTTTTGATCTTCTCTGATTTTATCCATCAGGGTAGACTGGATTTCTAACGTTGCTACATAGCCTCTCGGAACTATCTCCAAACGTAGTTCTCGTAGGTCCTCGGCTAACTCCTTTGGAAACTCCTCCATCAATAGGGTATTGACATGGCTCTTACGCCTTAGCGCATCAGCTACTACGTTAGCCTTTCCGGGGTGATAATGCAATCTCATGTCATAATCCTTAATGAGTTCCAGCCATCTCCTTTGCCTAAGATTCAACTCCTTCTGAGTGAATATGTACTTCAAACTCTTATGATCCGTATATACTTCACAATGGTTTCCAATGAGAAAATGTCTCCACATCTTCAATGCATGCACTACGGCTGCTAACTCCAAATCGTGGGTGGCATAGTTCATCTCATGAGGTTTCAGTTGTCGTGAAGCATACGAAACAAATCTTCCTTCCTGCATAAGAACTGCTCCAAGTCCTCGACTTGAAGCATCGCAGTACACCTCATAATCCTTATGTTGATCTGGCAAAATCAACACAGGGGATGATACCAACCTTTTCTTCAACTCCTAGAAACTAGTCTCACATTCTTCGGTCCAACAGAACTTGGTGTCCTTCTTCAACAACTCCGTCACAGGCTTTGCAATCTTCGAGAAATTCTCGATAAATCTCCGGTAGTATCCTGCGAGTCCAAGAAAACTCCGGATCTCTCCAACGGTCGTCGGTGCTTCCCAATTGGTCACAGTCTCCACCTTGGCGGGATCTACTGCTCTACCTTCTCCGGATATAACATGTCCGAGGAATCCGACTTCCTTCAACCAAAACTCGCATTTGCTAAACTTGGCATATAACTGATGTTCTCTAAGCTTCTCCAATACCAAACGCAAATGCTCTTCATGCTCCTCTTCATCCTTCGAGAAGATCAATATATTATCTATGAACACTACGACGAACTTATCCAAATACTCCATAAACACTTTGTTCATCAGGTTCATAAAGTATGCCGGTGCGTTTGTCAGACCAAACGACATAACGGTGTACTCATACAACCCATACCTAGTGGTAAAGGCCGTCTTAGGGACATCTTGCTCTCGGATCTTCAATTGATGGTACCCTGATCGCAGATCGATCTTCGAAAAGATCTTAGCTCCTTGCAATCTATCGAACAGATCATTGATCATTGGCAATGGGTACTTGTTCTTGATCGTTACTTCATTCAATCCTCGGTAATCAACAACCATTCTTAACGATCCATCCTTCTTCTCCACTAGAAGTACTGGCAAACCCCAAGGCGAAGAACTTGGGCGTATGAATCCTTTATCCAGTAACTCCTTAATCTGCTTCTTAATTTCCTCCAAATCCTTTGCGAGCATCCTATATGGTCTGTTAGAAATTGGCCCGGTGCCTGGCAAAAGTTCAATCAAAAACTCTATATCTCTATCCGGTGGCATGCCAGGTAACTCATCTGGAAACACATCCGGATAATCCTTCACTACTGGCACTTCCTCCTGAACAACTCCTGACAAGGAATTCAATCTACTCCTCTTTGACTCATGCCGGGATACATACTTGATCCTTCTTCCTTCCGGCGTAGTAAGCAAAATGGTCTTACTGGCACATTCAATATTCCCTTCATACTTAGATAACCAATCCATGCCTAATATCACATCCAGTCCTTGAGATTCCAATACTATTAGGTCCGAAGGGAATATGTAATTACCAATCCTTAAGGGCAACTGATCACACCATGACTTGGCCATATACTCTGCTCCTGGTGAGGTTACTAACATGGGCGATCTCAGGGCTTGGGTCGGCAGTTTATACTTATCCACGAATCCCCTTGAAATGTATGAATGCGATGCACCAGTATCGAAAAGAACGAGTGCAGTAAAGGACTTAACTAAGAACTTACCTATAACTGCATCTGGTTGCTCTTCTACTTCTTCCACAGTCACGTGGTTCACTTGTCCTTTGTTGAACGGGTTGGGCTTCTTCCCGGCGCTTCCATTGCCATTCCCATTCTTAACTTCTGGGCATTCATTAGCATAATGTCCAGTCTTCCCGCACTTGTAACAAGTGACATGGCTAAAGTCCCTCTTGGTGGGTGTGGATGGTGTAGGGCGGTTCTGGTTTCCATTGGCTCCATTCCCGTTTCCATTCCCATTTCCATTCTTGGTGCCATTGTGATTGTGCGAGCTACTTCCTCCATGGGTATGCTGAAACTGTCCTACCGCTTTGGGGGTAAAGCGAGGCTTCTGCTGAGCTCCAGAATTATACTTTCCTTGCCCATACTTCCTCTTGCGACTCTCAATCTGTTGATGCTTCCTTTCAATCATCACGGCGCGGTCAACCAACTCCTGATAGTTATTGAAAGTTGCCACCATCAACTGTACACTCATCTCATCATTCAGCCCTTCCATGAATCTCTCCTGCTTCTTGGCATCTGTAGCCACATCATCTGGGGCATAACGAGATAGGGTACTAAACTCATCCACGTACTGGGCTACAGTACGATTCCCTTGGTGCAAGTTGCGAAACTCCTACTTCTTCATACTCATTGCTCCAGTCGAGACATGGGCAGTACGAAAAGCTTGCTGAAACTGATCCCAAGTCACATTGGCTACGGGGTAAGTGGCTGTGTAATTCTCCCACCATGCTGCGGCTGGTCCAGACAACTGGTGTGCGGCAAAACGCACCTTCTCAGCATCCGAGCAATTGGCGGTGGTCAAATCCCTTCCAATCTTGCGTAGCCAGTCATCAGCCACAATTGGTTCGATGCTGCTAGCAAACACGGGTGGTTGCAACCTTAAAAAACGTGTCAGGTTGTCCACGGGTGGTGGTGGTGGAGGGTTATTGTTGTTGTTGTTGTTCTGGTTGTTCTGAGTGTTCTGGACAAGAAGTTGCATCAGGGTGTTCTGCTGCTGGATCAACTGGGTGAGCTCAGGGGGAAACTCGAATTCACGTCTTGGAGGCATCTGATGGGTGTAGAGGGAAGAGATTAGAATAGAAAAGGGGTCTAAGGGAAAATCACTACCCATATGCACATGAGACAAACACACAATCATATCACACCAATCAATTTCAAACAAGGTCTTACAAATCTAACGATCGTTACAAAGGTGTTCTAAAACTAATACTTGGTGTTAAACTACTAGTCACAGGGTGGTCATCTAAAAATATTGATCGGTAGAGGATTCCATAATATCTGCCCGAGCTTCATCTTCATAGTCTTCATCCTTGCTATTCTCAGCTTCCGAATCCGTGTCATCTATGATGATATAATCTTCCGGTGGTATCTCCTTAGGTTCTTCTTCCTCGTCTTCTTCTCCCATGAGTATCCCTAACTTCCGAGTCAAATCATCATTCTTCTCCACGAGTATCTTCATCTCCTCCTCATAACCGTCGCGTGTAGACTTGAGTTCTTATTCTAGCTCCAAATTCCTATTTAGGGCCTTCTTCAAATCTATCATCCCAGCACACATCTGGTGCTCCTGGCGACGAATGTGGTGGTTCAACTCCTGGATGAATGCTGCAATGGATATACCCTTCCTAGTGCTGATCATATCCCAATTCTCATCTTGGCATCCACAAATCTGGTAGATAGTGTCCTTTAGCTCATGTTTGTAGACTTCTCCGATCCTTCCCATAGCAACGTGGGCTGCCATACTCCTTCCTAGGCTCCATGTAGGCGCATTAAAGGAAAATGCTATGAGTGAGGTGACGGGTGCGAACGTCCTTCCTGGAACTTGAGCTTGAATCAACCAACGCTCCTCCTCAGGTAGAGTGGCATTGTAGGTTCCAGTGAAACTTGGTAATCCAATGTTGAGATATCTTGTGACTTCCTTCAGGTGTCGTCCAAATGGCGTGTCATCATCCGGTTGCATGAACTTGTGCGTTGCTTCCACCATCCTAAAGAATAGAAAAGATGAGGAGTCAGAAGAGAGAAGAGTGAATTGTTCTCTAGGGCTTGTCTTAGTGGTCGTGTCCTACAGTCAGCGTGTGCTCTGATACCATATTGTAGCGACCAGACCTCAAACAGTCTGATCTCCGTGCATCAGTGTCATCCCTGGATCAGTAATGCTGACACGCACGGTACTTGAAGGATTTATAATAGAGTAGCAATCACACACTTATTACATCGATAGTCCAACGATGAATTTATTTACAAATAATATGGCTGAAGGCCATCTAACACGATAACAGCGGAAGGCTTGGAAGATAAGTGAGTCCATAAATTCCAGCGGCATCACTGAGTATAGAACCACGACCTAAAAGGGGCATCTTACTCGTCGTCTGAAAAGTCTGCAACATGAAACGTTGCAGCCCGAAAAATGGGTCAGCACATGGAATATGCTGGCAAGGTAACACAAGAGAATGCAATGAAAGTAAAGCTATACTATATGCAATATGGCTGGTGGAAAGCTCTATGGTTAAGTTTTTGCGTAAAGCCAATTTTTCCCTACTTTAAAGGAATGCATTTTAATTAACTATCATGGTAGTTGAAACATCGTTGAGAAGATAGACATCCTCTCAACCCCAATTAAAAGTAATCATTAAACCACACAAAATTAAATTAAAGTAACATGTTGAGATTCGCATGATAATCCAAGTACCAGATACTCAAGATGTCCATAACCGGGGACACGGCTAATCATGATCAGTTTGTACACTCTGCAGAGGTTTGTGCACTTTTCCCCACAAGACTCGATCGCCTCCGTTTGGTTTCTCGCACTGCATGGTGTTTGAGAAACGGATGACCGAGACACAGTCTTTCCGAAGAGGTCCCCTTAACCAGATAGATAGGCCGGTACACCTACAAAACCCAACTACATCTGCTAGCCCATCATGGAAAGGTTTCCCACAACTTACTCAACTATGCCAGAGCCCATATTGGCATGTGGCTGCACACGGAAGTTTCTAGTGTGAAAAATCTTATGATCCCTTTGAGCCTGGGTGGCGGTCCAAAAGAAAAACAGGCAATCACTGGAATACCCAAATGCCTCAATCCACCCAGATGTGTATTAAAGTTGCCACCTTAAGTTGAACCATTAATTAACAACTCACATCTGTCATGGATTTCACTCAAACCCAAACCACGTCTACGAGCATAGCATGTCCTAACAGCAAACGTAGAAGTAACTCCCAAGGGTTTGAATGTAATGCAGGTAATAGGTACTACCTCAATCTACTTCCCAATCCCACAAGTTAATTAATCCTACTCATGCAATGTGTGAGGGTTTGACTAATGCAATGAAAACTAGGTAATTGGAAAGCATGATCAAAGTGTTACTTGCCTTGCTGATGATCCGCAAAACCTAGAGACTCAAAGTAGCAAGCGGCGCACTCCGAGTACTCTATCGCAATCAAACAAACAAGCATACAATAAGTACTTAACTAAGGCACGGGTAAAACTCCAATAGGAGATCTAACCAGAAAGTTCAACTTAAGAACTCCGGTTTGCAAAAAGAATCAACTCGAAAGAAGCAACGAAACTCAAACTGCAAAAGAAATGGACTCCGAATTACTAGTTGGCCTAAAGTCAAATTTTACAGTAGCCAAAACTTTGTTCAAGTTGATCTAACATAAAGAGGGCTTCGAGTCGAAGATCTGGGATTTTGAATCACCTGATTCCTACTCTCGAGCGAAAAGAAAAACGAAAAAAAGATCAGGTCAGAAATCGCGATCGGAAAAATCGCGGTTAAATACCCCGAAAAAGAAAAACGACGAACAGGCTAACGAACGAATGTTCGCTGTCCGCGGTTATCTAACGAAAACCCTTCGTTAAAACGAACGTACTCACGAACGTCCACTATTTGACTAAACCAGCGGAAAATAAAAAACCGAACCGATCTATTAAAAAAACAGATCTAGGTTTTCCTAACTAAAACCGATCTAATAACCGAAAAAAACTACCTCACTCCGGCGGGCTTCCGGCGAGGGGCGGCGGCGGCGGCGGCTGCGGCTAGCGGCGGGGCGGTGCGGCGGCGGAGCAGCGGCGGCTCGGCGGCGGGGCGGCTTCCGGCGGTAGGGCGACGGGAGGCGGCGGCGGCGGCTTCCGGCGGCGGGGCGGGAGGCGGCGGTGGCGGCTTCCTGCGGCGAGGCAGGCTAGGGTTTCGGGCGGCTGCGGGCGCGAGACGGGAGTTGGGCCGGCCTGGGGCGGCTTATAAAGCCCAGGAGTCCTGGGCGAATAAGACTCCTAGTCGGTTTCTGTTTTTTTTTTCTAAAAGAGTCCCAGCGCAGAAAAACTAACGAAAGAAATGCCAAACGGACTCCAAAATTCCCGAAATAAATTTTCACCGTCCTCTAATAATATTTAGGATAAAGTGAACATTTTTCCCGGACCTAAATGCAATTTTGAAAAACGCGCATTTTTCCTATGCAAATAAATCCGCGAATAAATCCAGAAAAATTCCAAAAGTGATTTTAACATTTTTCCTCCAATATTTCTGTTATTTTGGAGAAGTCATATTATCTCCGCTCATATATTTTATTTAGAAATATTTTTAGGAGAGAAAAATAATTAGAATCACACTGTCCTCGTACCGGTATTCAAGCGAACTCAAATACGAAAACGGTAAAATCCCCAACTCTCTCCGTAGGTCCTTGAGTTGCTTAGAATTTCGAGGAACGCCACAAACAAAAATGCAAAAACAATGAAATGCAATTATGTTCTATGTATAACATTCCAAATTGAAAATTTGGGATGTTACAGTCCGCTACATAACTAAACCGAAAAGAAAAACCGATCTAATCTTAAAAAACGGATCTAGGGTTTACGAAAAAGAACCGATCGTTTTTTTTTAAAAACCGGCGACGGCGGGACGGCGGCGGCTACCTCAGGCAAGGCAGCAGCGGCGACTCCGACGGAGAGCCCGGAGGCGGCGGCGGCGACTCCGGCGGGCGGGGCTGGCGGCGGCGCGGCGGCGGGGCGCGGGGCTCGATGCTGGGTGGGGCTAGCGTTCGGGCGACGGGCGAGGTGGGCTGGCGGGCCGGCGGCTGCGCTTTATAAAGATCCCGGCTAGGGGAGTCCTAGCCGGTTACGGCCCAGTGGCGATTATCCTTTTTTTTAAACGAGTCCTGACGTACGAAAACTAAGAAAAGGAATACTAAACAGACTCCAAGAATTCCAAAATAAATTTTCACCGTCCTCTAATAATATTTAGGACAAAGTGAAAATTTTTCCTGGACCTAAATGCAATTTTGAAAAATGGGTATTTTTCCTATGCAAATAAAATCGCAAATAAATCCGAATAAATAGCAAAAGTGATTTTAATATTTTCCCTCCAATATTTCTGTTATTTTGGAGAAGTCATATTATCTCCGCTCATATATTTTATTTAGAAATATTTTTAGGAGAGAAAGATAATTAAAACCAACGCTATCCTCGTAGCGGTATTCGAGTAAACTCAAATAAAAAACGATAGAATTCCCAACTCTCTCCGTAGGTCCTTGAGTTGCTTAGAACTTTCGAGGATCGCCATGCACAAAACGCAAAGAAATATGCAATGGAGTATGATCTATGTATAACATTCCAAATAGAAAATTTGGGATGTTACAAACCTACCCCCTTAGAATGAATCTCGCCCTCGAGATTCGGCTTGGCTAGAGAACAGGTGTGGGTGGTCCTTGCGTAGATCATCTTCAAGTTCCCAGGTGGCTTCTTCCTCGGTGTGGTGACTCCACTGAACTTTGCAAAACTTGATAACCTTACTGCGGGTGACTCTGCTCGAAAATTCGAGAATCTTAACAGGCTTCTCCTCATAAGTCAGATCACTATCCAACTGAATTGCTTCCAGGGGTACTATGTCTCTAAGTGGTATATCGGCCATCTCCGCATGGCACATCTTGAGCTGCGAAACGTGAAACACATCGTGCACTCCTGACAATCCTTCGGGCAACTCCAGCTTATTGGCAACCTCTCCCATGCATTCCAAAACATGGTAAGGTCCCACAAATCTCGGGGCTAGTTTGCCCTTAACTCCAAAACGTTTAACTCCTCGTAGAGGCGATAGTGTCAAGTACACTCTGTCTCCGATTTCATAGGCCATCTCCTTGTGCTTTGAGTCTGCATAACTCTTTGTAACGCCCCGGACACACCCGCCGGTGGTCGTTACTCCTGGCGGGATCTAGACTGGCCTCACATATCAATACTAGTCTTTTCTGCGCACTTTGTCCTCACTCGTGCGCACCCGGGAGCAACTTCCCGGTCGGTCACCCATCCTGAAACTACTCCAAGCTGAGCACGCTTAACTTTGGAGTTCTATCCGAATGGGCTCCCGGAAAAGAAGGAATTCCTTATTGATATGAGTAGTCTATCATCCCTAATAAGGCAGGCCATCACATACACCCCCACTCAGAGGAACCGACGTCCTCGTCGGGCCACAAGAACGTTCCCTCTTGGCACAACCGTCTGTGCTTACAGGACAGCACATGTGCCATGCCGTGTGCCACGACGGGTCACAAACGTCATGCACAACATGACTGCAAACTGTCCGCAAACATCCGTGTAACCGTGAGGGTCGGCTCTGATACCAACTTGTAACGCCCCGGACACACCCGCCGGTGGTCGTTACTCCTGGCGGGATCTAGACTGGCCTCACATATCAATACTAGTCTTTTCTGCGCACTTTGTCCTCACTCGTGCGCACCCGGGAGCAACTTCCCGGTCGGTCACCCATCCTGAAACTACTCCAAGCTGAGCACGCTTAACTTTGGAGTTCTATCCGAATGGGCTCCCGGAAAAGAAGGAATTCCTTATTGATATGAGTAGTCTATCATCCCTAATAAGCCAGGCCATCACACTCTTCTGCCAGGACTGAGCTACCATCAATCTATCTCGAATTAGCTTAAACTTCTCTTCAGACTCTTTGATGAAGTCCGGTCCAAACAACTGTCGATCTCCAACTCCATCCCACATTAACGGTGTTCGGCATCTCCTTCCGTACAATGCTTCGAACGGTGCCATCTTCAAACTGGCTGGTAACTGTTGTTGTACGAGAACTCAGCGTAGGGCAAATTTTCATCCCAATTTGATCCATAATCTAGGGCACAAGCTCTCAACATGTCCTCCAGAATCTGGTTGACTCTCTGAGTCTGTCCATCGGTCTGCGGATGAAAAGCTGTGCTGAATTCCAGCCTCGTTCCCAAAGTTTGGTGTAGCTGATGCTAAAACCTTGAGGTGAACTGTGTTCCTCTATCTGATACAATGGTCCTCGGAACTCCGTGCAGACATACGATCCTGGTCATGTATATCTTGGCCAACTTCACACTGGTATACATGGTTTTCACGGGGATAAAGTGGGCTACTTTGGTCAAATGGTCCACTACTACCCAGATTAAGTCATATCCTGCTTTGGTCCTGGGCAATCCGGTGATAAAATCCATGCCAAGCTTCTCCCACTTCCATTCGGGTATCGGCATAGGCTGTAGCAATCCTGCTGGCTTTTGATGCTCTGCCTTTACTGGCATACATCACATACGGCTTAATACTTGGCAATATCCTTCTTCATTCCTGTCCAAAAGAAACCTTCCTTCAAATCCAAATGCATCTTGGTGTTTCCGGGGTGTCTCGAGTATGGCGAGTCATGTGCTTCTTGCAGTATCAACTTCCTGATCTCCGGGTCGTTGGGCACATAGATTTGATCCTCAAACCACAAGGTGTCGTGCTCATCCTCACGAAATCCTTTAGCATTTCCTTCACTCATCCTCTTCTTTATCTCGAAAGTCTCTTTGTCATCCTTCTGGGCTTCGCGTATCTTTCCCAGCAATGTTGACTGAACCTCCAACGTTGCGACAAAACCTCTAAGAACTATCTCCAAACAAAGCTCCCTGAGATCTTCTGCTATCCCCAAGGGCATTTGCCCTTTTACTAAGGTATTTGCATAACTCTTCCGGCTCAGAGCGTCTGCAACAACATTGGCCTTTCCTCGGTTATAGTGCAGCTTCATATCATAATCCTTTATAAGCTCCAACCATCTCCTCTGTCCGAGGTTCAGCTCCTTCTGAGTGAAAATGTACTTCAAACTCTTGTGATCGATATACACATCACAACGATTTCCAATAAGGTAATGTCTCCAGGTTTTGAGTGCATGCACTACAGCTGCTAACTCCAGATCGTGCGTCGCATAATTCAACTCGTGCGGCTGCAGTTGATGAGATGCATAAGAAACAACTCTTCCATCCTGCATAAGTACTCCTACAAGTCCTAAGCATGAAGCATCACAGTACACTTGGAAATCCTTGCGTATATCTGGCAATATCAGCATTGGGGCTGTTGTCAACCGTTTCTTCAACTCCTAGAAACTTTCTTCACACTCTTTAGTCCAATTGAACTTTGTCTCCTTCTTCAACAATGTCTTCATTGGCTTAGCAATCTTGGAGAAATTTTCTATGAATCTCCGGTAATATCACGCGATTCCAAGAAAACTGCGGATCTCTCCAACTGAAGTGGGTGCCAACCATTCAGTGACTGCCTGCACTTTGACGGGGTCCACTGCTATACCTTCTCCCAATATAACATGCCCTAGGAATCCAAATTCCTTTAACCAAAACTCGCATTTGCTAAACTTGGCATACAACTGATGTTCTCTAAGCTTCGAGTACACCAAAATGCTCCGCGTGTTCCTCCTCATACTTCGAGTACACCAAAATATCATCAATGAATACCACGACAAACTTATCCAAGAACTCCATGAACACCTTGTTCATCATACTCATGAAATAGGCAGGGGCGTTAGTCAATCCAAATGACATAACCGTATACTCATATAGCCCATACCTTGTGGTGAAGGTTGTCTTAGGTATATCCTTCTCTCGGATCTTCAACTGGTGGTATCCAGATCGTAGATCGATCTTGGAGAATACTTTCGCTCCCTGGAGTTGGTCGAACAAATCATTGATCATCGGCAGCGGGTACTTATTCTTAATAGTCACTTCATTCACTGCACGATAATCACGGACCATTCTTAAAGATCCATCCTTCTTCTCGACCAAAAGCACTGGGGCTCCCCAAGGTGATGAACTTTGGCGAATAAAACCTTTCTCCAATAACTCTTTAATCTGCTTCCTGATCTCCTCTAGATCATTCGCTGGCATCCGATATGGTCTCTTTGATATAGGTTCGGTGCCAGGCAACAACTCTATCAAAAACTCAATATCCCTATCTGGTGGCATGCCAGGTAGCTCCTCTGGAAAAATATCAGGATAATCCTTTACTACGTGCACTTCCTCCTGAACAACTCCCGTGAGAGAATGTACTTGTGTCCATTTAGGCGAATGCCTAGATACATACTTAATCCTTTAACCCTCCGGGGTGGTAAGCAAAATAGACTTGCTGGCACAATCGATGTTCCCTCCATACATCGATAGCCAATCCATACCTAATATCACATCCAATCCTTGTGACTCCAAAACTATTAGGTCTGAGGGGAAAACATGGCGTCCTGTGAGCAATGGTGTCTGAAAACATCCTTGATGTGCCATATACTCTGCTCCGGGTGAACATACTAACACGGGGGTCTTAAGGACTTGGGTGGGCATCTTATGTCTATTCACGAATCCCCTTGAAATGATGAATGCGATGCACTAGTATCGAAAAGAACTATTGCGGTAAAAGACTTAACCAAAAACTTACCGACAAGAACATCTGGTTGCTCTTCAACCTCCGCCACAGTCACGTGGTTCACTTGTCCATTGTTGAATGTGTTGGGCTTCTTTCCGGTGCTTGCATTGCCGTTCCCATTCTTAGCTTCAGGGCACTCATTGGCATAATGTCCATTCTTCCCGCACTTGCAACAGGTGACGTGGCTGAAATCTTTCTTGGCGGGTGTGGATGGAGTAGAGAGATTCTGAATATTGTTTGCTCCTATCCCATTCCCATTCTTAGAGCCATTGTGATTGTGGGAACTTCCTCCAGTGTGGGTGTGGCTTCCATGGTTATGGGTGTATCCTCCCGAATTCGGAGTGACGAATCGGGGCTTCTGCTGGGCTCCAGAATTATTCCTTCCTTGTCCATACTTCCTCTTGCGGCTCTCAATCTGCTGCTGCTTCCCTTCAATCATAAGAGCTTTATCTACCAACTCCTGGTAGTTGTTGAAGGTTGCCACCATGAACTGTACGCTCATCTCATCATTTAGCCCTTCCATAAATCTCTCCTGCTTAGCGGCATCTGTGGCCACATCATCTAGGGCATAACGAGATATGGTACTAAACTCATCTACGTACTGAGCCACAGTACGATTTCCATGGTGCAAGTTGCGAAACTCCCGCTTCTTCATGCTCATAGCTCCAGTTGAGACATGGGCAGTACGGAAAGCTTGCTGAAACTGATCCCAGGTGACATTAGCTATAGGGAAAGTGGCTGTGTAATTCTCCCACCATGTTGTGGCTGGTCCAGACAATTGATGTGCAACAAATCGCACCTTCTCATCATCCGAGCAATTGGATGTGGTCAAATCCCTACCAATCTTGCGCAACCAATCATCAGCAACTATTGGTTCAATGCTGCTAGCAAACACCGGTGGTTGCAACCTTAAGATACGTGTAAGGTTGTCCACGGGTGGTGGTGGTGGAGGGTTGTTGTTGTTCTGGTTGTTCTGAGTGTTCTGGACAAGAAGTTGCATCAAAGTGTTCTGCTACTGGATCAACTGAGTGAGCTCAGGTGGAAACTGAAATTCTGGCTCATGTCTCGGAGGCATCTGATGGTGTAGAGGGAAGAGATTAGAATAGAAATGAGGTCTAAGGGAAAATCACTACCCATATGCACATGAGACAAACACAATCATATCACACCAATCAATTTCCAAGCAAGGTCTTACAAAGATCTAACTAACGTTACAAAGGTGTTCTAAATACTACTTTGTGGGGGAGAACTACTAGTCATAGGGTGATCATCTAGAAATTTTGATCGGCAGAAGATTCCATGATGTCTGCTCTAGCTTAATCTTCATAGTCTTCGTCATCACTATCATCGGGGTCTGAATCCGTGTCGTCGATGAGGATGTAATCTTCAAAACGAATCTCCTTGGGTTCCTCTTCCTCTTCTTCTCTTCCTGGTGCTGGATCTCACATGAATACTCCTAGCTTCCTTGTCAAATCATCATTCTTCTCCACTAGTATCAACATCTCCTCCTCGTATCCGTCATGAGTAGACTTGAGTTCTTCTTCTAACTCCGAATTCCTGTTTAGTGCCTTCTTCAAATCTATCATCCCTGCGCACATCTGGTGCTCCTGTCGATGAATGTGCTAGTTTAACTCCTGGATGAATGCTGCAATGGACCTGTCCTTCCGGGTGCTAATCATGTCCCAACACTCATCTCGGCGTCCACAAATCTGGTAGATAGTGTCCTTCAGCTCCTTCTTGTAGACTTCTCCGATCCTTCCCATAGTGATGTGGGATGCCATACTCTTTCCTAGGCTCCAGGTTGGTGCATCAATAGAAAACTCTATTGGCTCAGTGGATGGTGCGAAGGTTCTCCCGGGGATTTGAACTTGAATGCTCCATCGCTCCTCTTCTGGTAAAGTGGCGATGTAGGTCCTGGTAAAGCTTGGTATTCCTATGTTCAGGTATCTAGTGACTTCCTTCAAGTGTCGTCCAAAAGGTGTGTCTTCATCTGGTTGAGTGAACTTGTTCCTTGGGTCCACCATCCTAAAGAAGTAGGAAATGGAGAGAAGTCAGAAATGAGTAGAGAAGAGTGACCTAGGGTACAGTCGGCGTGGGCTCTGATACCATCTTGTAGCAACCACGATCCGAATGGACCGAAGTCTCTGTGTGTCAGTGTCATCCTTGGATCGGTAATGCTGACACACATAGTACTTGAAGGATTTATAACAGAGTGGCAATCACACACTTATTACATCGAGTGTCTCCAAAGAGAACTTATTACAAAAGTCTATGGCTTAAGGCCATCTAGCAAAATAATAGCGGAAGGCTTGGAAGACAAGTGAGTCCATCAACTCCAACGGCATAGCTGAGTGCATGAAAAACGACCTAGAACGTCTTACTCCTTGTCTGAAAAGTCTGCAACGTAACATGTTGCAGCCCAAAATGGGTCAGCACATGGAATATGCTGGCAAGATAACACAGAAGATGCAAGTAACAGAAATAAAGGCTACACTATATGCATATTTAGCTGGCGGAGGCTATAAGGTTAAAGTTTTTGCGTAAAGCCAATTTTTCCCTACAACAAAGGAATACATTTTATTTTTAACTAACATGGTAGTTGAAGCATCATTGAGAAGGTACCTCCAACTCAATCCCAATTAAAGTAATCATTAACCCAACAAGTTAACTTTAGAGTGATGAGATAAACCAATAATTCAAGTACCACATACTCAAGATTGTCCATAACCGGGGACACGGCTAATCATGATCAGTTTGTACACTCTGCAGAGGTTTGTGCACTTTCCCCACAAGACTCGATCGCCTCCGTTTAATTTCTTGCACTGCATCGTGTTTGAGAAACGGATGACCAAGACACAGTCTTTCCGCAGAGGTCCCCTTAACCGATAGATAGGCCGGTACACCTACAACCCCTCTACATCTGCTAGCCCATCATGGAAAGGTTTCCCACAACTTACTCAACTATGCCAGAGCCCATAATGGCATTGTGGCTGCACACGGAAGTTTCTAGCATGAATAGTTTTATGATCCCTTTGAGCCTGGGTGGCATTCCATAGGACAATCACACGGAAACCCCGGGATTTCCTAGGACAACACTGGATTCCCCAGGTGCCCTGCAACCAATCCACCCACATGTGTATTCAAGTAGCCACCTTAAGTTGAACCATTAATTAAGAACTCACATCTGTCATGGATTTCAGTCAAACCCAAACCACGTCTATGAGCATAGCATGATAACCTAAGCATAGCGTAGAAGTAACTCCCAAGGGTTTGAAAATAATGCAGGAAATAGGTTCTACCTCAAACTACTTCCCAGACTCACAAGTTAAGAGATCCTACTCATGCAATGTGTGAGGGTTTGATATAATGCATAAAAACTGGGTAATAAAAGGGTATGATCAATGTGTTACTTGCCTTGCTGATGATTCGCAAAACCTAGAGACTCGTAGTAGCACGCTTCACAGTCCGGGTATTCTATCGCAAGCAAACAATAGCACACATAAGCAATCAAGCAATAATGCGCAAACAAAACTCCAAAAGATAAGATCTAACCAGAAAGTTCAACTTAAGAACTCCGGTTTGCAAAAAGAATCAAATCGAACGAAGCAACGAAACTCAAACTGCGAAAGAAACGAGATCCGTTTACTAGTTTGTTCTAGGGTCAAATTTTACAATAGCAAAACGTTCTTCAAGTTGGTTAAACGAAAAGAGGGCATTGAGACGAAGATTTGGGATTTTGAATCACCTGATTCCGACTCTCGAGCGAAAAGAAAAACAAAAACTAGATCAGGGCAGAAATCGCGATCGGAATAATCGCGGATAAATACCCCGAAAAAGAAAACTGACGAACGGGCTGATGAACGAACGTTCGCTGTCTGTGGCTACCGGGCGAACAATGTTCATTAGAACGAACGTACGGATGAACATCCGCTAAATAACTAAGCCGAAAAGAAAAACCGATCTAATCTAAAAAAACGGATCTAGGGTTTATGAAAAGAACCGATCGTTTTTTTTTTAAACTAGCGACGGCGGGACGGCGGCGGCTACCTTGGACAAGGCGGCGGCGGCGGCGACTCCGGCGGGCGGGGCTAGCGGTGGCGCAGCGGCAGCGGCGGCGCGGCAGTCAGGGGTGGGCATTTTAACCGAAGACCGAATTACCGAACCGAAAAAACCGGGGCCGAAGCCGAATAGACCGAAACCGAAAAATCGGTACTAAATTCGGTCAGCTACGCTAGAAAACCGAAATTAGCTCGGTCAGTTCGGTTTTAATCCTTTGTTAACCGAAAGGACCGATGACATCGAATAAACTACTACAGGCCAACTCCATGCACTAGGCTGTAGCCCACTAGCGACTAGTCACATCCGTCCATTTAGGCCTTGGCAAATCCACCAGACTGCAGACAACACATCTTATCCACAGACCGTGTAGGTTGAGGCACCGCAAGATCTAGCAGCCACCAGCCAGCCGCACCGCTCCAGCTTGATCCCGGCGATTGATCGTGACAGCTCTTCCAGTTCTTCTCGTCCACAGCACCCGCCTCCACCTCGAACTGCAACCGGCGCTCCGCCCTGACTAACCAGCAACACGCCTATGACCCCTACTTTGCGAGCACCAGCTAGCTAGCTCAATCTATTTTTCCGAGCTGCTCGTACAACAACATCTCCTCTTCCATTCGTCTGTCATACGCCTATTTTTTAAGATTTTTTGGTTGCTTCTTTCCATTGACGACCGGTGCCTCTCTTCCTTCATTTGGTGTTCGGTCAGAAACAGAGCACCGAACCGAAACGTCGGTCCACCGAATCCTCGGTTCCCAGATGTTCAGAAGACCGATCGGTTGTCATTTAGTGGAAACCGAATTTCCTTTTTGACCGGAGAACCGAACCGATCCGTTCGGTTTAACCGAATGCCCAGTCCTAGCAGTAGTGGCGGCGGGGCTCGAGGCGGGGCGGGGCTAGGGTTCGGGTGACATGCGAGGTGGGCTGGCGGGCCGGCAGCTGCGCTTTATAAAGACCGCGGCTAGGGGAATCCTAGCCGGTTACGGCCCAGAGGCGGTTTCCTTTTTTTAAACGAGTCCTGGCGTACGAAAACTAACAAAAAAATACTAAAAAAAATAAATTTTCACCATCCTCTAATAATATTTAGGACAAAGTGAACATTTTCCCGGACCTAAAGGCAATTTTGAAAAACGCGTATTTTTCCTATGCAAATAAAATCGCAAATAAATCCGAATAAATACCAAAAGTGATTTTAATATTTCCCCTCCAATATTTCTGTTATTTTGGAGAAGTCATATTATCTCCGCTCATATATTTTATTTAGAAATATTTTTAGGAGAGAAAGATATTCTAAACCAACGCTATCCTCGTACCCGTATTCGAGTAAACTCAAATAAAAAAAGGTAGAATTCCCAACTCTCTCCGTAGGTCCTTTAGTTGCTTAGAATTTTCGAGGATCGCCACGCACAAAATGCAAAGAAATATGCAATGCAGTATGATCTATGTATAACATTCCAAATTGAAAATTTAATTGAAAATTTGGGATGTTACAACATGATGTCCACATTGCAATTCATCCCTGACGAATCAGACCTCACACAACTCTAAGCAATAGCAGGCATAACAAGCAAGCATGAATGAGTAGGCACAACATGGCTCAAAAAACTCGTACTCATGCTAGTGGGTTTCAACTATTTACTGTGACAATGACAGGTCATGCAAAGGTAAAAGGGGTTTAGCTACCGCAGCAAAAAGCAGTTGAATCGTTGTTTTCCTAATGCGGTAAAGGAGAGCAAGAGCGAGAGACTGGGATTTTATTGGGATGCTCAAAGGGGGTTTGCTTGCCTGGCAATTCTGAAGATAGTACTGTGTCTTCATCAGTGTTATCGATCACATCGTCGGAACAACGTCTACTGAGAGGGGACAAACATCGGCAAATAGGATAAGAACACAATCAATGCAATGCAACAATATGATGCATGAATGTGACATGCCAATATGCTATGATTTGAGATAATGCAGCTAGCAACAATTTAATTGAAGTTGATTTGAGCCAAAGGTTCAAATTCAAACTCCACATAGACACATTATACTTATTTTTTTGATAATTTTTCATCTATAAATTATTTCATTCCGAGTTATAGATTATTTTCTATGATTTTCTGAAGTTTATAACATTTTTTCGAATTTCCAATTTAGTAGAAATGTGAATATTCCAGTAAATGTATTTACGACATCAGCACGGCATCATCACGACATCAGCAAGTCAACAGACGTCAGCCGAGTCAAACCTGACCAGTGGGGCCCATTGGTTAGTGATATGGTTAATTAAAAGTGGCATTAGCACTAATCCTAACCCTAACCAAAAGTTGTGAGCGACTGGGGCCCATAGGTCAGTGACTAACCTAACTAACTGTGTTAATTAACGTTTAACTTAACAAACCTAGGTTAATTAGGAGGGCTAGGGCCGCATGTCAGTGAGGCAAGGGGAGGTCAAGCCCTGGTCAGTGAGGTCAAACACGCCGGCGGCTTGACGCCGGCGACAGCGGACAGGGCGGAGGTCTCGGGTTTTGCCCTCCGGAGACCAAAAGGCTGGCTGAGGGCATCTGAGAAACGCCCAGGCATGTGCACATCCATTGCGGCAAGCAGCAACAGTTGGGTGCCACGCACAGAATGAACTGGTGCACGCAAAGCCAACCCCTCCAATTGACGTCACAACCTGGTTCTTGGCTAGTTACCCGGTCTCGCTTGCGTGTCTTAAGCTTGATTCTAATGCATACTTTGTCAAGGGTAAGATGTTGGTTAACCACATTTTCCCAATGATGCATGCCACATGTGATAATAATGCAACTTCAAGCACCCCTTTGCTACCTCCTTGTCGGTGAGTTAAGATATAAATTGATGATGGCTCCATCCTGAGTGGAAAGGAGCGAGTTGGCATGGTGCTCCGGGACCATCTTGGAAAGCATAATATTTAGTGCATGCAGATATCTTGGTGATTGTGTTGCTGTGTTGGAATATGAATTTCTTGCTATTTAAAAAGGGTTTAGCTTGGCACTGCAACGGGGTAATCAATCCATTGATGTTGAGTCCGACCACTTGGAGGCGGTTTCCATGGTGGTTAAAGGTGGAAGCAATTAATCTAAATAGTCTTTATTGATCACATAGTTAAAACATAGTATGGGTGGACACGACTCTTCTATTACTCATATCAATCTTACCAGCAATGGTGTTAGTCATGCTATGGCAAACTTGGGTAGAGGCAAGGGTCGTACCATAGTTTGGCTTGGTTCGGGCCAAATGAGGTCTTAGATATTGTCTTACAAGATTTTTATCCCTAATTCTGAGCAATAAGGACTTAAGAGATTGTAATCCCTAATTCTGAGTAATAAAGAGTTATTTCGCAAGAAAAATGTCACATACAATTTTTTTCAAATTCATGAATATTTTCTAAATGTCACATGCATTTTTTGAATGGTACTAACGTTTTACGTCCATTGGGTTAGAATTCGTTCGACTGGATATGAGGGCTCCGCCGGATGGGAGAGGAGCGACCTGACTGGCTCAAAGGGGTCGTGCTCGCTCAATTCATCTGAAGGTAGCCTAGCCGTGTGCGCGCCGCTTCGTCATCACTAGTGCAGAACCGGGCAATAGCACCGGTTCGTAAGGCCCTTTAGTGCCGGTTCCATAACCGGCACTAAAGTGTGGGCACTAAAGGCCCCCCCTTTAGTACCGGTTCAGCACGAACCGGTGGAAAGGGCAACCACGTGGCACGAGCCAGCTCCGGAGGCCGGGAGCCCTTTAGTACCAACCGGTACTACAAGTTTTTTTTTTGTTTTTGATTTCTTTTTCATTTAATTTTGTGTTTTCCATTTAATTCTTTTTCGTTTGCTGGTATTTTACGATACTACACATTGTACACGTTATATATCATCAAATGTCTGACAAACCACCAATTCATACATACACACATGTATAGCTATATACAATTTCCCCTACATGTTGCCTTCGGAGCCAGTGGCATTATCCTAATTGGTGCCTTCGGAGCACGATGACAATTGGAAGTGGTTCATGGGGGCAGTAGCGGGTAATGGTATTCTCCCTTCGGATCTATGACATGGTCGAGCAAAAATCCCGCTATTTCTTCTTAAAGTGCTTGTACGCGCTCCGTTTCTAGGAGCTTGTCCCGCACCTCTGAGAACTGTTAAGAAGGAGATCAATATCCATGTTTATTAGTTGTGTGACTAGATATCAATAATGGTGTAAAAATTGTGAATAGTGTTCTCACAAACGTACCCATTCCTGTCTTTGAGATCTGCTCCTTTCGGACGCCATCATGCGAATGTTCTTGCAAACGTAGTATGCACACAGATCAGTCCCCTGCGCCTGCTTCAGGGCCTTTACGAGAATGGAATTTAATCAGATTATAATTAATCAAGCATGATAATTAAAGAGATAATGGCAGCTAGCTAGCTAGCTAGTACTACTTAATTACTTACCTTGGGTCGAAACCATTGCAGTCTTTGTTTCCATTCGCCTGGAGTGATGCTGATGAACCTTGCCCAAGCCCTGCCCGCCGACAAAGAAAATGAATAAATGGGTTATTAAATAGTTCATATCAGGAAATGACGAACTAAATAAGCCGAGATATATAGTTAATAATGATTAAAATTACCTGTTGACTATCCCAAACAAGATGGTGTAGTCACTTTGTTTTTTAAGTAGTGAGTCGAGTACTTCAACTGTTCCGGCGTCAACTTTAATGATACACAAGATCCAGTGAAATATGCATGCACACACGTTTGGATGTCTTAATTAAGCGGACATATGTAAGCAAAAACATGTAGCTAGCTAGTAGGCAAAAACAGAGAATTTGTAGTACAAGACATGTAGCTAGCTAGTAGGCAAAAACAGATCCAATAAGGAAGTAGTATATCTTCATTGTATTTGAGGCACTTCAAGAACTCTAGCATGCTGTCCTCTACATGATTTTCATGATATTTATCAATTTTCCATGTGTATTCATTAACGGTGTTTGGGTCAATGAACCCAATGCCATAGCGTCCACCTTTTTTCATTTCATACATCTTCATCCTGCATAATACCACAGAAAAGAATATAGTGAGGATAATTACAGGTAATGATTGATGATCACTACAGCTAGCTAGAGACTTAACTTACAGAAAGAAATCACTTACAGACAATAGCAGCTGACGATAGATTTGTCGAGTGTGTCTTGATTGTATAACTGAAACAGTTCATTATACTCAACGGACACAGCTTTCTCATGGTAGTAATGATCCTTCTTGACTTCCACCATGAGGGACTCTCGATTGAAACTCTTGGAAATGTCCATGTACCATTGATGCAATTCATACATTCTCGTTGGGAGCTTCTTGACCTCGTCTGGCTTGACCAAAGGTTCGCCCCGGACATATTTCCGTTTTATTTCCACCTCTATAAGCACAGGCATGGGCTCGATCTCGAGGAGTTGTCCAACAGTGATGTTAAGAATTTTAGCCTGCGTTATATGCTTTTCGGTTATTACCACATTGCCCACCTCGGGAACGTAAATTGTTTGCCCACAATGATATTGGGCACGCGTACTCTCACGTGTTGTTGGCACAACAAGCGAGGGGGTCGATTGCGCCGCCAGTTCTCCCAGCTGGGGAACGAGTTTCCCGCATTTTTTGACAGCAGCTTGTTGTTTGCTCGAGCTCGAGCTCGCCTTCTTCTGTAGACGTGCTCGATTTAACTTCCTGATGTGTTGCTCATAGTCTGTGTCAACAAGCTTGGGAGCTGGTGGTTGAGCCATAGAAATGAAGTGGTCAATCTTTTCCTCAGGCACCTTCTCCGTTGGCGGGGGTGGCGGTTTCGGTCCAAAATGGGCGTCCTCTTCTGCCCGCACTATGGCCTTGGTTTGCTCCTCGGTCCTGTCGTGAGCCCTTTGAGGAAGATCAGTGAGGCTTGGATCATATTTATGTCGCTTGCCTCCGCCTGTACTGCCTCGACTCGTACCGCTACGCACCATAGCTGCGGGGTGTCTCTTCTGCGATTGCTGAGGCGGCGGAGACGGCTGACGGGGCTGAGTTGGACGAGGAGGAGTGGCCTGAAGCTGTGCTAGACTTGGAGGAGGAGTGGCCTGAAGTTGTGCCGGACTTGGAGGAGGAGTGGACGTCTGACGCTGTGTCGGAGTTGGAGGAGGAGTTGCCTGACGCTTTGCCGGACTTGGAGGAGGAGGAGTGGCCTGACGCGTTGGTGGACTTGCAGGAGCGGGAGTATGCTGACTCGATGGTGGACTTCGACGAGGAGTCGGCTGACGCGGTGTCGGTGGCCTTCGAAAGATGATGCAATCCTCTCTCCATAGGATGATACGATGTTTGGCCTCTCCGAGTGTGTGCTCCTCGTCACCTCCAAGTATGTCAAGCTCTAGCCCCGAATATTGGTCCACCACCTCATCAACCAAGACACGAGCATAGCCTGCTGGAATCGGGTTGCAATGGAAGGTTGCCTCGGGGGATTTGTAAAAGCAATGGCGTCCGCCACCTTCATGGATATGTTCTTCATTTTGAAGTGTAGCTCGCAGTTAGTGTTCTCCATGATGTCATCCACGGGGTATCTATCCAGCATTGCGTCACCCGGGGCGGAACCCATGCTGCTTCTCAGCATGGATGGGGCGGTGGTATCCGATGCTGGATCATCCACTAGCTGCTGCAGCTGCTGAGACCCCCTTTGCTGGCTAAGTGAGTCGATCTGCTCCTGCTGCCGCTGGAATTTGACTGCCAAGTCCGCGTGCTTTGATTCTAGGCCTTGAAGGCGTTCATAGTCCAGCTTCCTCTGCTCCTCCTCCATCTTCCTCTATTTCTCCTACGCAATCTTCCTTCTCGCACGGGTTCTGTAGTCGGCGTTCCAGTCCGAAAACCCCTCATACCACGGAATAGCGCCCTTGCCTCGTGTTCTTCCCGGGTGTTCAGGATTTCCCACAGCACGCGTAAGCTCGTCGTTCTCTCTGTTGGGCTGGAACACCCCCGATCGAGCCTCTTCTATTGCAACAAGAATCTTATCGTCGGCTCCTTTCAAACATGCCTTCGTGGAAACTTTGCCTGTCTTCGGGTCCAACTCCCCCCCATGCGCATAGAACCAAGTCCTGCACCTGGGGGGCCAGCTCCTAGTAACCGGAGTGACACCTGCATTCTCCATCTCTTTCTCAAACTTATCCCACTTAGGCATTGCCACCGCGTAGCCACCTGGCCCCAGCTTATGGAACTTATCCTTTTTTCCGGCATTCTTCTTGTTTATTCTCGACCGTTCCTTAGCTAATTCTGAATCCTTCAATTTCACGAAATCGTCCCAATGAGCACTTTGCTTCTCTAGTGTTCCCTCGAATACTGGAGTCTTCCTTCCTCCCTTGACGTACTTGTCCCATTCACGATTCTTGTGGTTCTTGAATGCAACCGCCATCTTCCTAAGAGCAGCGTCCTTGAGTTTCTGCACATCTGCTTCTGTGAAATGATCTGGTAGGGTGAAATGTTCCATGAGAGTATCCCAAAGCAGACTTTTTTGTCTGTCGTCGACAAAAGTAAGATCTGGATGTGGCTTTGCTGGCTCTCTCCATTCTTGAAGGGAGATCGGGAGCTGGTCCTTCACAAGAACTCCGCACTGACGAACGAACTTGTCCGCAATCTTCTTAGGCACGAATGGTTCGCCATTAGGTCTGATTGCCTCGATATTGTACTTTACGCCCTCCTTCAACAATTTGTTCGTTCCTCATTTCGTCCTGTTGCCTGAAGATTTGCTCGATCCGGATGGCTGAAAGAAGAAAGATCGATTCGTTAATATATCTTCAATTCATTTAAAACATGTGATGATCACCAGATGTGCTTGCTTATATAAATATATATACCTCGCCGGTCTTTGTTGTTTCAAGATCAACATTTTCTTCGTCATCATCATAATCGTAGTTCATGACTTCATCAATTCGGTCGTTGCGATCGAATATCATATCACCCTCTCCGGTGTTGTTTAGAAATTCGGAGCCGTCATAATCTTCTTCATTCTGATCATCATCTGGCCCGCGAGGATGGCGTATCATATCGAAACAGGGTCTGTTCTCCCTCTCTGCCGTTATTGTCCGCCATAGCTTTTATTTAACTAATCCAAAAGAAATATAAAACAATTTAGTATTCAAATTACATCATCTCGAATAATAGATATAATCTCGAATACATCGTCTCGAATAATATATTATCTCGAATATCGTCTTGAATAATATATAATATCGAATACATCACTGCCTAGGTAGCTAATAAAGATCGAATACTACAGAAGAATCTAGGACACTCGCGGTTCCTGCGGCGCGGGCGGTGGACACCCAAAGAGAAGGAACCCTCACAGGATCATTGCTGAAGTGAGATCCCTGAAGAAACTGCCAGGTATTGGAGAACCTGCCGCCCTCTAACGCAACCATGTAGCGATGGACGTGCTCGTCCTCCTCCCTGACACGGCGACGTACCACCTCTGGCGGGGCCGGCTCCCTCCGCATCGAAACTAGCCCACGCGAACGCCACCAAACGAGATCAGGGTCGACGACGGGACCCGGGGCCGGGTTCCTCATCAAGTGGCGCGCCCCTCCAGGAAGCACCTCCCAGTGCCAGCCCGGCGGAGCCTAGTCCCGGACATGGGTCAGCCGGACGTCGTCGCGGACGGGTCGACGGCGAGGGTGCGGGCCGGGCATCGTCGAGAACAAATACTAGCTATATGCCCGCAAAAAGTAACATTTTTTTAACGATTGGATTTTGATAACTAAAAGTTCTAACATTTCTATAACATTTCTAACAATGCTATATAACTAATATTTCTATAATATTTCTAATATTTCTATAATTAAAAAACAGAAAAAAAAATTATAACTTTTCTATATATATAACTAACATTTGTATAACATTTCTAATATTTCTAGAACTAAAAAAAAGAAAATTTTCTAACATTTTTATAACTATTTCTATAACTAAAAAACAGAAAAAATTTCTAACAATTATAACTTTTTTATAACTATTTCTATAACTAAAAAACAGAAAATTTTCTAACAATTCTAACATTTCTATAACATTTCTAACAATTCTAACAATTCTAACATTTCTAACATTTCTAACATTTCTAAACTTTCTATAACATTTCTAACAATTCTAACATTTCTAACATTTCTAACATTTATAACATTTCTAACATTTCTAACTTTTTTATAAGTATTTCTATAACTAAAAAACAGAAAAATTTCTAACATTTCTGTAAACATTTCTATAACTAAAAAACATAAAAATTTCTAACATTTTTGTAAGTAACAATGTGTGTATGTGTGTGTGTGTGTGTGTGGCCTTGGCAGGGCAGGAGCTCACCGGCGAGGCGAGGCGCAACTGGGGCGACGACGGGGACGGCGACGGGCGTCGACGACGGGATGGAGATGGGCGCGACAGGGACGGCGACCAGCAGCGACGACGGGGATGGCGACGGGGACGGCGTGGCTACGGGCGGCGACGGGGAGGGTGACGGGCCGTGACGGGGGCGGCGGCGACGGGGGCAGCGGCGACGCGACGGACGTCGACGGGGGCGGCGGCGACGGCGACGGGGGCGGCGACGAGGGGCGGCGGCGACGGGGCAGAGGAGAAGAAGCAGACGGAGAACGAAACTGTCGAAATTTTCTGAAGTGTTTTCTTATATAGAACAGACCTTTAGTACCGGTTGGTGGCATCAACCGGTACTAAAGGCCTGTTTTGGCCAGGCCAAGCGGCGGGAAGCGCACCCCCTTTAGTACCGGTTGGTGGCTAAAGACACCCCTTTAGTACCGGTTGGTGCCACGACCCGGTACTAAAGGGGGTGCGCTGGCGCAGGTGCGGTGCGGCAAGTTTAGTCCCACCTCGGTAGCCGAGGGGCAGCCGCACTGGTTTATAAACCCCGCCGCGGCTGCTCCTTCGAGCTCCTCTCTACTGCAGGCTTGTGGGCCTAAGTTTGCCGCGCTGCCCTGTGAGTCTGCTGCGCCTTTATGGGACTGCAAATACAGGCCCAGGGCCTTGTAGGCCCACTGGGTAACGCGCAAACAATTTTTTTATATGGTATTTCATTTTATATCTAACTAACATTTCTATATCTAAAATTTATCTATCTAACATTGCCGCAAATAGACCTAAAATTTCTATCTAACATTTCTATATCTAAAATTTTATAGCTAACTAACATTTCTATATCTAAAAGTATCTAACAAACATTTTATATCTCATTTAACTCTCTAAAAACATATCAGTAAATGAATGAAAAATACCAAATGAATTCAGAAAGGGTTGATAATTGATTCTGTGGATTTGAATGATGCATTTTGAACACACAACAAGTCTGGAGTTCAAAAAAGTTCAAAAAAATGCAATGCCTTTGTAACATATGAGTTTTCGTCCTAAACCATGATACCTCGAAAGAGATTGTCCATTTTGTACACGAAATGCATCCAGTTTTTGCCGTGACCCTCTCTACTTTTTTGCACATGCCATGTGGCTGAAATGATGATACCACGCCAAGTTTCAACCTTTTCAGACTTCAATTTGTAGTGCTTTTCAATTTCACGGCCATTTAGCTCTCTCAAAACAAATCAGTAAATGAATAAAAAATACCAAATGAATTCAGAAAGGGCTAATAATTGATGATGTGGATTTGAATGGTGCATTTTGAACACATGATAACTATGGAGTTCAAATCAATGCAATGCCTTTGTAACATATGAGTTTTCGTCCTAAACCCTGATACCTCGAAAGAGATTGTCCATTTTGTACACGAAGTGCATCCAATTTTTCCATGACCCTCTCTACTTTTTGCCACATGCCATGTGGGTGAAATGATGGTACCATGCCAAGTTTCAACCTTTTTAGACTTCAATTTGTAGTGCTTTTCAATTTCACGGTCATTTAGCTCTCTCAAAACAAATCAGTAAATGAATGAAAAATTCCAAATGAGTTCAGAAAGGACAAATAATTGATGATGTGGATTTGAATGGTGCATTTTGAACACACAAAAACTCTGGAGATCATAAAAATGCAATGCCTTTGTATCATATGAGTTTTCGTCCTAAACCCTGATACCTCGAAAGAGATTGTCCATTTTGTACACGAAGTGCATCCAGTTTTTGCCGTGACCCTGTCTACTTTTTTGCACATGCCATGTGGGTGAAATGATGATACCATGCCACTAGTAGAAAACAGGGCATTGGTCCAGGCCTGTCCAGCCCATTAGCCCCGGTTCAATCTAGAACCGGGTCCGATGGGGGCACTGGACCAGGTTCGTGAGCCCAAGGGGCCGGCCGGGCCACATGGGCCATTGGTCCCGGTTCGTCTATACCTTTTGGTCCCGATTGGACCAATGGCTCTTGCTCCTGGCCCACCACCATTGGTCCCGGTTGGTGATATGAACAGGGACCAAAGGCACCCCTTTAGCCCCGGTTCGTAGCACCAACCGGGACCAATGAGGTGCCTATATATAACCCCTCACTCAACAGCAGAGCTCACTGCTCTGTTTTTTTTTCTGGCCGAGGGGGAGAGGGGTTAGTGGTGCTCTAGCTCACCTCCTATGCACACAACGTGTTCGGTGGAATGCCCGAGCCACACTAGTTAAGCTTTTCTCCTCTCGAAGCTCTATTTTCTCCGAGATTTGTCTAGGTTTAGCGGTCCGTCACGTCCCGTCCCCGTCTTCGCCGCCGTCGATCGCCCCCGCCGATCTCGTCACCGGCACCACCGTGGTGAGCCTCTTGTTATGTCCATGCTTTTCTTACTTTTATTATTGCTTGTTATTATTGCTTTAGATAGATATTTGTCTAATTTTCTTTCATTTATTATTGCTTGTTATTATATAGTGCGATGGTTTTGATATCCGCCCACGTCGGCCCTCGTCCTGTCTACGATTCGGATGTGGTATATTATCTTTAATTTATAACTATTTGTTTTAGTGTTTATGATAGTTATGCCGACCAACCTGACATGCATAGATGTTTTATTATGTCTAGGAGGTAGTTGAACCGGAAATTCCAACCGATCCTCTTGTGGAGAGGTTAAATTTAGTTGAAGAGGAAAACATTTCCTTAAAGAAAAAATTGGAAAAAATGGAGGAGGAGAAGATGGAATTGGAGTTGCATGTTGCGGATGTTGGGGATCGTAGCAGAAAATAAAAAATTTTCCTACGCGTCACCAAGATCTATCTATGGAGTAATCTAGCAACGAGCATAAAGGAGAGTGAGTGCATCTACATACCCTTGTAGATTGCGAGCGGAAGCGTTCAAGAGAACGGGGATGATGGAGTCGTACTCGTCGTGATCCAAATCACCGATGATCCTAGCGCCGAACGGACGGCACCTCCGTGTTCAACACACGTACGGAGCGGGGACGTCTCCTCCTTCTTGATCCAGCAAGGGGGGAGGAGAGGTTGATGGAGATCCAGCAGCACGACGGCGTGGTGGTGGAAGTAGCGGGATTCCAGCAGGGCTTCGCCAAGCGCTGCGGGAGGAGGGAGATGTGTCACGGGAGGGAGAGGGAGGCGCCAGGGCTTGGGGTGCTGCTCCCATGCGCCTCCCCACTATATATAGGGGTGGAGGGGGCTGGTTTCTTGCCCTCCAAGTCCATTGGGGCGTTGACAAAGGTGGGGGAAAGAAATCCCATCATTTCCTTTCCCCACCGATTGTTATCCCCCCTTTTTAGGGATCTTGATCTTATCCCTTCGGGATATGATCTTATTCCTTCTAAGGGGGGATCTTGGTGCGCCTTGACCAGGGGTGTGGGGCCTTGCCCCCACTACCCACGTTCATGTGGGTCCCCCCATGCAGGTGGGCCCCACTTCGGAACCTTCTAGAACCTTCCCGGTACAATACCGAAAAATCCCGAACATTTTCCGGTGGCCAAAATAGGACTTCCTATATATAAATCTTTACCTCCGGACCATTCCGGAACTCCTCGTGACGTCCGGGATCTCATCCGGGACTCCGAACAACTTTCGGGTTTCCGCATACTTATATCTCTACAACCCTAGCGTCACCGAACCTTAAGTGTGTAGACCCTACGGGTTCGGGAGACACACAGACATGACCGAGACGACTCTCCGGTCAATAACCAACAGTGGGATCTGGATACCCATGTTGGCTCCCACATGTTCCACGATGATCTCATCGGATGAACCACGATGTCAAGGATTCAATCAATCCCGTATACGATTCCCTTTGTCTATCGGTATAGCACTTGCCCGAGATTCGATCGTCGGTATACCGATACCTTGCTCAATCTCGTTACCGGCAAGTCTCTTTACTCGTTCCGTAACACATCATCCCGTGATCAACTCCTTGATCACATATTGTGCACATTATGATGATGTCCTACCGAGTGGGCCCAGAGATACCTCACCGTCATACGGAGTGACAAATCCCAGTCTCGATTCATGCCAACCCAAAAGACACTTTCGGAGATACCTGTAGTGCACCTTTATAGCCACCCAGTTACGTTGTGACGTTTGGTACACCCAAAGCATTCCTACGGTATCCGGGAGTTGCACAATCTCATGGTCTAAGGAAAAGATACTTGACATATAGAAAAGCTTTAGCATACGAACTACACGATCTGTGCTAGGCTTAGGATTGGGTCTTGTCCATCACATCATTCTCCTAATGATGTGATCCCGTTATCAACGACATCCAATGTCCATGGTCAGGAAACCGTAACCATCTATTGATCAACGAGCTAGTCATCTAGAGGCTTACTAGGGACATGGTGTTTGTCTATGTATCCACACATGTATCTGAGTTTCCTATCAATACAATTCTAGCATGGATAATAAACAATTATCATGAACAAGGAAATATAATAATAACCAATTTATTATTGTCTCTAGGGCATATTTCCAACAGTCTCCCACTTGCACTAGAGTCAATAATCTAGTTCACATCGCCATGTGATTAACACTCATAGGTCACATCGCCATGTGACTAACATCCAAAGAGTTCACTAGAGTCAGTAATCTAGTTCACATCAATATGTGATTAACACTCAATGAGTTCTGGGTTTGATCATGTTATGCTTGTGAGAGAGGTTGTAGTCAATGGGTCTGCAACATTCAGATCGCTATGTACTTTGCAAAACTTTATGTCATATCGTAGATGCTGCTACCACGTTCCACTTGGAGCTATTCCAAACTGTTGCTCCATTATACGTATCCGGTATCTCTACTCAAAGTTATCCGGATAGGTGTTAAGCTTGCATCAACGTAACTCTTTACGTCGAACTCTTTATCACCTCCATAACCGAGAAACATTTCCTTATTCCTCCAAGGATAATTTTTGACCACTATCTGGTGATCCACTCCTGGATTACCTTTGTACCCTCTTGCCAGACATGTGGCAAGGCACACATCAGGTGCGGTACTCATCATGGCATACCGTATAGAGCCTATGACAAAAGCATAGGGGACGACCTTCGTCCTTCCTCTTCCTTCTGCCGTGGTCAAGTTTTGAGTCTTACTCAACTTCACACCTTATAACTCAGGTAAGAATTCCTTCTTTAACTGACCTATTTTGAACTCCTTCAAAATCATGTCAAAGGTGTGTGTTCCTTTTGAAAGTATCATCAGATGTCTTGATCTATCTCTATAGATCTTGATGCCCAATATGTAAGCAGCTTTATCCAGGTCTTCCTTTGAAAAACTCCTTTCAAACAACCCTTTACGCTTTCCAGAAATTCAACATCATTTCGGATCAACCATATGTCATTCACATATACTTATCAGAAATGTTGTAGTGCTCCCACTCACTTTATTGCAAATACAAGTTTCTAACAAACTTTGTATACCCAAAAACTTTGATCACTCCATCAAAGTGTATATTCCGACTCCGAGATGCTTGCTCTAGTCCATGGAAGGATCGCTGGAGCTAGCATACCTTTTAGCATCCTTAGGATCGACAAAACCTTTCTGATTGTATCACATACAACCTTTCTTTAAGAAAACTGGTAAGGAAACTTGTTTTGTCATCCATCTGCCAGATTTCATAAATGCAGCTAATGCTAACATGATTCCGACGGACTTAAGCACCGCTACGGGTGAGAAAATCTCATCGTAGTCAACTCCTTGAACTTGTGGAAAACTCTTCGCCACAAGTCGAGCTTCATAGACGGTGACAGTACCGTCCACGTCCGTCTTAGTCTTTAAAGATCCATTTGTCTCAATGGCTTGCCGATCATAGGGCAAGTCCACCAAAGTCCATACTTTGTTTTGATACATGGATCCTATCTCGGATTTATCGGTTTCTAACCATTTGTCAGAATATGGACCCACCATCGCTTCTCCATAGTTCGTAGGTTCATTGTTGTCCAACAACATGACATTTAAGACAGGATCACCGTACCACTCAGGAGTAGTACTTATCCTTGTCGACCTACGAGGTTTGATAGCAACTTGATCCGAAACTTCATGATCACTATCATTAGTTTCCTCTTCAACAGTCGTAGGTTCCACAGAAACATCTTTCTGTGTTGCACTACTCTCCGGTTGAAGTGAGGGTTCGAAAACCTTATCAAGTTCTATCTTCCTCCCACTCAATTCTTTCGAGAGAAACTCTTTCTCGAGAAAGGACCCGTTCTTAGTGACAAACATTTTTGTCCTTGGATCTGAGATAGAAGGTATACCCAACCGTTACCAGTGGGTATCCCATGAAGATGTATTTGTCCGCTTTGGGTTCGAGCTTTTCCCGGCTGAAGCCATAAGCCTCGCAGCCCCAAACATTGAGAAACGACAACTACGGTTTCTTGCCAAACCATACGACGTCGTCTCAACGGACTTAGATGGTGCCCTATCTAAAGTGAATGCAGCTGTCTCTAATGCATAACCTCAAAATAATAGCGGTAGATCGGTAAGAGACATCATAGATCGTACCATATCTCATAAGGTTCGATTATGACATCCAGACACACCATTACGCTGTGGTGTTCCAGGTGGCTTCAACAGCAAAACAATTCCACAATGTCTTAAGTGATTGCCAAACTCACAACTCAGAAAATCTTCCCTTGATCAGATCGTAGGAACATGATCTTCTTGTTATGATGATTCTTAACTTCACTCTGAAATTGCTTGAACTTTTCAAACGTTTCAGACTTTTGCTTCATTAAGTAAATATACCCATATCTACTCAAATCGTCAGTGAAGATGAGAAAATAATGATATCCACCACACGCCTTAATTCTCATTGGATCACACACATCAGCATGTATGATTTCCAACAAGTCACTTGCCCGTTTCATTGTACCTGAAAACGGGGTCTTAGTCATCCTGCCCATGAGGCATGGCTCACATGTGTCAAGCGATTCAAAATCAAGTGACTCCAAACGTCCATCAGCATGGAGTTTCTTCATGCATTTTATGCCAAAATGACCTAAGCGGCAGTGCCATAAGAAAGTGGTACTATCATTATTAACTCTACATCTTTTGGCATTAATATTATCATCATGTGTATTGCTATAATCGAGATTCAATAAACCATTGGGTGCATGACCATAAAGGTATTATTCATGTAAACAGAATAACCATTATTCTCTAACTTAAATGAATAACCGTATTGCAATGAACATGATCTAATCATATTCATGCTCAACGTAGACACCTGATAACATTTATCTAGGTTCAACACTAATCCCGAAAATAGAGGGAGCGTGCGATGGTGATCTTATCATCCTTGGAAACACTTCCAACACATCGTCACCTCGCCCTTAGCTAGTCTCCGTTCAGTCCGTAGCTTTTGCTTCAAGTCACTAATAATAGCAACTGAACCGGTATCCAATACCCAGGTGCTACAAGGAGTACTAGTGAGGTACACATCAATAATACGTATATCAAATATACTTTGTTGAAGTTTCCAGCTATTCTTATCTACCATGTATTTGGGGTAATTCCGCTACCATGTGACCGTTCCCCTTACAATAGAAGCACTTAGTCTCGAGGTTTGGGTTCAACCATTGGGTTCCTTCATTAGAGCGACAACTGGTTTGCCATTCATGAAGTTTCCCTTCTAGCCCTTGCCCCTTTTTGAAACCAGTGATCTTGTTAAACCATCAACACTTGATGCTCCTTCTTGATTTCTACTTTCGCGGTCTTAAGAACCGCTAATAGCTCCGGGATCATCTCCATCCTTTGCATGTCATAGTTCATCACGAAGTTCTAGTAGCTTGGTGATAGTGTCCAGAGAATTATGTCAACCACTATCTCACCTGGAAGATTAACTCCCACTTGGTTCAAGTGATTTTAGCACCCAGACATTCTGAGCACATGCTCACTAGTTGAGCCATTCTCCTCCATCTTTTTGGCAAAAGAACTTGTCAGAGGTCTCATACCTCTCAACACGGGCATGAGCCTGAAATCCCAATTTCAGCTCTTGGAACATCTCATATGTTCTATGGCGTTCAAAACGTCATTGGAATCCCGATTCTAAGCCGTAAAGTATGGTGCACTAAACTATCAAGTAGTCATCAGGACGTGTCTCTCAGGTGTTCACAACATCCACAGACAACGTTGTAGGGGTTTGCACATCGAGCGGTGCATCAAAGACGTAAGCTTTCTGTGCAGCTGTGAGGACACTCCTCGGACTACGGACCCAGTCCGCATCATTGCTTACAATATCTTTCAACTTAGTCTTTCTCTAGGATCGTATTAAACAGGGAGCTACAACGCAGTTATTGGTCTACAACATAATTTGCGAAGACAACTTAGACTATTGTTCATGACAATGAAGTTCATCTAATGAACTCCCACTCAGATAGACATCTCTCTAGTCATCTAAGTGATACATGATCCGAATCGACTAGGCCGTGTCCGATCATCACGTGAGACGGACTAGTCATCAACGGTGAACATCTTCATGTTGATCGTATCTTCTATACGACTCATGTTCGACCTTTCGGTCTTCCATGTTCCGAGGCCATGTCTGTACATGCTAGGCTCGTCAAGTCAACCCTAAGTGTATTGCGTGTGTAAATCTGGCTTACACCCGTTGTATGCGAACGTTAGAACCTATCACACCCGATCATCACGTGGTGCTTCGGAACAACGAACCTTAGCAACGGTGCACAGTTAGGGGAAACACAATTCTTGAAATTTTAGTGAGAGATCATCTTATTCACTACCGTCGTTCTAAGCAAATAAGATGAAAAACATGATAAACATCACATGCAATCAAATAGTGACATGATATGGCCAATATCATTTTGCTCCTTTTGATCTTCATCTTCGGGGCTCCATGATCATCATTGTCACCGGCATGACACCATGATCTCCATCATCGTGTCTTCATGAAGTCGTCTCGCCAAACATTACTTCTACTACTATGGCTAACATTTAGCAATAAAGTAAAGTAATTACATGGCGTTATTCAGTGACACGCAGGTCATACAATAAATAAGACAACTCCTATGGCTCCTGCCGGTTGTCATTCTCATCGACATGCAAGTCGTGATTCCTATTACAAGAACATGATCAATCTCATACATCACACATATATCATTCATCACATCCTTTTGGCCATATCACATCACACGGCACATGCTGCAAGAACAAGTTAGACGTCCTCTAATTGTTGTTGCAAGTTTTTACGTGGCTGCTATAGGTTTCTAGCAAGAACGTTTCTTACCTACGCCAAAACCACAACGTGATATGCCAATTTCTATTTACCCTTCATAAGGACCCTTTTCATCGAATCCGATCCGACTAAAGTGGGAGAGACAGTCACCCGCTAGCCACCTTATGCAACTAGTGCATGTCAGTCGGTGGAACCTGTCTCACGTAAGAGTACGTGTAAGGTCGGTCCGGGCCGCTTCATCCCACGATGCCGCCGAATCAAGATAAGACTAGTAACGGTAAGTAAATTGACAAATCTACGCCCACAACTACTTTGTGTTCTACTCGTGCAAGATACTACGCATAGACCTAGCTCATGATGCCACTGATGGGGATCGTAGCAGAAAATCAAAAATTTTCCTACGCATCACCAAGATCTATCTATGGAGTAATCTAGCAACGAGCATAAAGGAGAGTGAGTGCATCTACATACCCTTGTAGATTGCGAGCGGAAGCGTTCAAGAGAACGGGGATGATGGAGTCGTACTCGTCGTGATCCAAATCATCGATGATCTTAGCGCCGAACGGACGGCACCTCCGTGTTCAACACACGTACGGAGCGGGGACGTCTCCTCCTTCTTGATCCAGCAAGGGGGGAGGAGAGGTTGATGGAGATCCAGCAGCACGACGGCGTGGTGGTGGAAGTAGCGGGATTCCAGCAGGGCTTCGCCAAGCGCTGCGGGAGGAGGGAGATGTGTCACGGGAGGGAGAGGGAGGCGCCAGGGCTTGGGGTGCTGCTCCCATGCGCCTCCCCACTATATATAGGGGTGGAGGGGGCTGGTTTCTTGCCCTCCAAGTCCATTGGGGCGTTGGCAAAGGTGGGGGAAAGAAATCCCATCATTTCCTTTCCCCACCGATTGTTATCCCCCCTTTTTAGGGATCTTGATCTTATCCCTTCGGGATATGATCTTATTCCTTCTAAGGGGGGATCTTGGTGCGCCTTGACCAGGGGTGTGGGGCCTTGCCCCCACTACCCACGTTCATGTGGGTCCCCCCATGCAGGTGGGCCTCACTTCGGAACCTTCTAGAACCTTCCCGGTACAATACCGAAAAATCCCGAACATTTTCTGGTGGCCAAAATAGGACTTCCTATATATAAATCTTTACCTCCGGACCATTCCGGAACTCCTCGTGACGTCCGGGATCTCATCCGGGACTCCGAACAACTTTCGGGTTTCCGCATACTTATATCTCTACAACCCTAGCGTCACCGAACCTTAAGTGTGTAGACCCTACGGGTTCGGGAGACACGCAGACATGACCGAGACGACTCTCCGGTCAATAACCAACAACGGGATCTGGATACCCATGTTGGCTCCCACATGTTCCACGATGATCTCATCGGATGAACCACGATGTCAAGGATTCAATCAATCCCGTATACGATTCCCTTTGTCTATCGGTATAGCACTTGCCCGAGATTCGATCGTCGGTATACCGATACCTTGCTCAATCTCGTTACCGGCAAGTCTCTTTACTCGTTCCGTAACACATCATCCCGTGATCAACTCCTTGATCACATATTGTGCACATTATGATGATGTCCTACCGAGTGGGCCCAGAGATACCTCACCGTCATACGGAGTGACAAATCCCAGTCTCGATTCGTGCCAACCCAAAAGACACTTTCGGAGATACCTGTAGTGCACCTTTATAGCCACCCAGTTACGTTGTGACGTTTGGTACACCCAAAGCATTCCTACGGTATCCGGGAGTTGCACAATCTCATGGTCTAAGGAAAAGATACTTGACATATAGAAAAGCTTTAGCATACGAACTACACGATCTGTGCTAGGCTTAGGATTGGGTCTTGTCCATCACATCATTCTCCTAATGATGTGATCCCGTTATCAACGACATCCAATGTCCATGGTCAGGAAACCGTAACCATCTATTGATCAATGAGCTAGTCATCTAGAGGCTTACTAGGGACATGGTGTTTGTCTATGTATCCACACATGTATCTGAGTTTCCTATCAATACAATTCTAGCATGGATAATAAACAATTATCATGAACAAGGAAATATAATAATAACCAATTTATTATTGCCTCTAGGGCATATTTCCAACAGCGGAAGTCATCGATGATCACAAGATCAAGATGGACCCTATTGTCGAGAGTTTAAATTTAGTTGAAGAAGAAAACAAATTCTTGAAGGAAAAAATAAAAAAAATTGTGGACGAGAAGATGATATTGGAGTTGCATGTTGCCGATGTCGTCGATGATCATAAGATCAAGATGGATGCAATGCGGTTGAAGATTAAAAAGATTAGAAAATATGCCATGCATACCAAGGCTTGGTATCATTATGCCGTTGGATCAATTGTTACCTTGGTTGCGATTATGATCGCATTTGTTTTCGCATTGAAATGTTTTACATAGTTTCGATGTGTATGGAGAGCTATATGTTGTTAGATGAGAACTATATATGTATGTACTTTGGTTTTAATGTGATGATGAACTTTTATCCATTTGGTCACTTAATTATCTATTTATGATGTTCTGTAATGGTTTTTGACACACTTAATTATATATAATGCACGCAGATGAACCGGTAATGGATGTACGGTGACAGACACACCTCCGAGTAGATTAAGGGCGTGCATGAGTTTCTAAATGCGGCTGAGGCAAACAAGCTTAATGGTTTTATGTGTTGTCCATGCACTAAATGTGTGAATACGATGTCTTACTCTAACCGGAAAATCCTTCACTCCCACCTGCTTTACAAGGGTTTCATGCCACACTATAATGTTTGGACGAGGCACGGAGAAATAGGGGTTATGATGGAAGACAGCGAAGAAGAAGAGTACGATGATAACTATGTGCCCCCTGAATACGGTGATGCTGCAACGGGGGGAGCTGGTGAAGATCAAGAGGAACCAGACGATGTGCCCAATGATGCTGCAACGGGTGAAGCTGCTGAAGATCAAGAGGAACCAAATGATGATCTCCGCCGGGTCATTGTCGATGCAAGGACACAATGCGAAAGTCAAAAGGAGAAGCTGAAGTTCGATCGCATGTTAGAGGATCACAAAAAAGGGTTGTACCCCAATTGCGAAGATGGCAACACAAAGCTCGGTACCGTACTGGAATTGCTGCAGTGGAAGGCAGAGAATGCTGTGGCTGACAAAGGATTTGAGAAGCTACTGAAAATATTGAAGAAGAAGCTTCCGAAGGATAACGAATTGCCCGACAGTACATACACAACAAAGAAGGTCGTATGCCCTCTAGGATTGGAGGTGCAGAAGATACATGCATGCCCTAATGACTGCATCCTCTACCGCGGTGCATACAAGGATCTGAACGCATGCCCGGTATGCGGTGCATTGCGGTATAAGATCAAACGAGATGACCCTGGTGATGTTGATGGCGAGCCCGCCAGGAAGAGGGTTCCTGCGAAGGTGATGTGGTATGCTCCTATAAAACCACGGTTGAAACGTTTGTTTAGAAACAGAGAGCATGCCAAGTTGATGTGATGGCACCGTGAGGACCGTGAGAAAGAAGGGAAGTTGAGAGCACCCGCTGACGGGTCGTAGTGGAGAAAAATCGAGAGAAAGTACTGGGAGGAGTTTGCAAAGGACCCAAGGAACGTATGGTTTGCTTTAAGCGCGGATGGCATTAATCCTTTCGGGGAGCAGAGCAGCAATCACAGCACCTGGCCCGTGACTCTATGTATGTATAACCTTCCTTCTTGGATGTGCATGAAGCGGAAGTTCATTATGATGCCAGTTCTCATCCAAGGCCCTAAGCAACCCGGCAACGACATTGATGTGTACCTAAGGCCATTAGTTGAAGAACTTTTACAGCTGTGGAATGGAAACGGTGTACGTGCGTGGGATGAGCACAGACAGGAGGAATTTGACCTAAAGGCGTTGCTGTTCGTGACCATCAACGATTGGCCCGCTCTCAGTAACCTTTCAGGACAGACAAACAAAGGATACCACGCATGGACGCACTGTTTAGATGACACTGAAAGTATATACCTGGACAAGTGCAGGAAGAATGTGTACCTAGGCCATCGTCGATTTCTTCCGACCAACCATCAATGGCGAAAGAAAGGCAAGCATTTCAAAGGCGAGGCAGATCACCGGAAGAAGCCTGCCATGCGTACCGGTGATCACGTACTTGCTATGGTCAATGATTTACACGTAATCTTTGGAGAGGGCCCCGACGCACTAGCTGTTCCGAATGACGCTGAGGGACACGCACCCATGTGGAAGAAGAAATCTATATTTTGGGACCTACCCTACTGGAAATACCTAGAGGTCCGCTCTTCAATCGACGTGATGCACGTGACGAAGAACCTTTGCGTGAACCTGCTAGGCTTCTTGGGCGTGTATGGAAAGATAAAAGATACAGCTGAGGCACGGGAGGACCTGCAACGTTTGCACGAAAAAGACGACATCCCTCCGAAGCAGTATGAAGGTCCTGCCAGCTATGCTCTTACGAAAGAAGAGAAAGAAATCTTCTTTGAATGCCTGCTCAGTATGAAGGTCCCGACTGGCTTCTCGTCGAATATAAAGGGAATACTATATATGGCAGAGAAAAAGTTCCAGAACCTAAAGTCTCATGACTGCCATGTGATTATGACGCAACTGCTTCCGGTTGCATTGAGGGGGCTTCTACCGGAAAACGTCCGATTAGCCATTGTGAAGCTATGTGCATTCCTCAATGCAATCTCTCAGAAGGTGATCGATCCAGAAATCGTACCAAGGCTAAGGAGTGATGTGGCGCAATGTCTTGTCAGTTTCGAACTTGTGTTCCCACCATCCTTCTTCAATATCATGACACACGTCCTAGTTCATCTAGTCGACGATATTGTCATTCTGGGGCCCGTATTTCTACACAATATGTTCCCCTTTGAGAGGTTCATGGGAGTCCTAAAGAAATATGTCCGTAACCGCGCCAGGCCAGAAGGAAGCATCTCCATGGGCCATCAAACAGAGGATGTCATCGGGTTTTGTGTTGACTTCATTCCTGGCCTTAATAAGATAGGTCTCCCTAAATCGCGGTACGAGGGGAGACTGACTGGAAAAGGCACGCTTGGAAGGGACTCGATAATATGCAGGGACGGATATTCTTGGTCTCAAGCACACTACACAGTTCTACAGAACTCTACATTAGTGACCCTGTATGTCGATGAACACAAGAACAGTCTGCGCTCCAAACACCCGGAGCAGTGCGACGACTGGATTACATGTGAACACATCAGGACTTTCAGCAGTTGGTTGGAAACACATCTTAGAGGTGACAAACACTGTTTGTGATGAGTTGTACTTGTTGTCCAGGGGACCATCTTCGACTGTATTGATTTACAAAGGATACGAGATAAATGGCAATACATTTTACACGATTGTCCAAGATCAAAAGAGCACCAACCAAAACAGCGGTGTCCGCTTTGATGCAACAACCGAGAGGGGAAAGGACACATATTATGGTTACATAGTGGACATATGGGAACTTGACTACGGACATGATTTTAAGGTCCCTTTGTTTAAGTGCAAATGGGTCAATCTGTCAGGAGGCGGGGTACAGGTAGACCCACAGTACGGAATGACAACAGTGGATCTGAAAAATCTTGGATACACTGACGAACCGATCGTCCTAGCCAATGATGTGGCACATGTTATCTATGTGAAGGACATGTCTACCAGACCGAGAAAAAGAAAAGATAAGGAAGCGAATACATCATACGATGAGCCAAAGCGCCACATAGTTCTTTCAGGAAAAAGGGACATCCTGGGAGTGGAGGGCAAGACAGACATGTCTGAAGATTATGAAAAGTTTCATGAAATTCCTCCCTTCAAAGTCAAGGCTGACCCAAGCATCCTGATAAACGATGAAGATTATCCATGGTTACGGCGCAATAAGCAAATGACACAAGCGAAGAAAAAGTGAAGACTTTTTTCGGCAACTATTATGATGATACCAAGCCAACTTTGTAACAAACGAGTATGATACCATTGTCCGTTTGTACTATTCAAATTTCAACACTACTTGCACTAACAGAAAATTTGTAATTGGTTTTACCAGAAAGAATTAAAAAATAAAGCAAAAAACAAAAGAAAATAAATAATGCAGAAAACAAAAAAAAACTTGCAAAAAAAATAAAAAATAGCAACAATAAGTATTTCATTGTAAGTAGAAACAAAATAAAATAAATAAAGCAACAAAGAAAACAAATAATTTCAAATTTAAACTATTCAAATTTGAATACTACTTGCACTAACAGAAAGTTTGTAATTGGTTTTACCAGAAAGAATTAAAAAATAAAGCAAAAAACAAAAGAAAATAAATAATGCA